>JAYESD010000003.1:174798481-175998481 GCA_036927565.1 Tuctoria greenei | reverse complement strand
GAAAATGAACCAAGTGAACGCGTATGTGTGCCCAGGACGTTCAACACACATACATGAGTACAATCACAAAAGAGTACACAGAATTACCATAGAACAAGATTAATTAACCAAATTTTATTACACAAACCATATTATCCTCGAATACAAGCTCTAAAAAATATTAGCGACAAGTTCAACTAATGCAGCGGAAATAAACTAAATAAGTAACTATGCAGCTAAGCAATAGGGTATAGAGCAGCTCCAACACTTCACAGGCAAAGCTGACGGTAGACATGGCCTAGAACTCCGCGTTATCATCGTTAAACTCCCAATCCTGACCTGCAGCTGCTGGGAGGACTGCAAGGTTGGGTACATGCCGTACTCAGCAAGTGTGGGAAGTATGACATGTAGCTGATTCCAATGACGATAATAATAATGGCTAAGTGCTGAAAAGTACATTAAATTTTTTAAAAGCAATATAATATATGTATGTGAAATAATCCCATCATAAACCATGTAATCATCATAATACTCATCATGATACCAGTCCATATTCATTATCGTCATCCATATTCCAGATTTCACCATTACCAATAACCATAATAAATATAAAAAATATAACTCATAACCCACCATAACCATTACCAAAACATAACCATCCCAAAAGCCATCCTAATACCAAGCTCCCTCTTATCATGGAAGTTGTCCAGGTGCTCATATCCGGGAGCATGGCAATCATGATAGGTTTATTAGACTCTGCAGAGTTTATACCTCTTTACCCACGTGTTTGTGATTTCATCACCCGTCGGCGACTAAAGAACCTCCCTCACGCCAATTACACTTCCTTTGGTGTATGGCCAAGAGATCACAAAATAGCTTTTACAAAGGGATTACTAGCCTATTTAGACCCCACTAAGCTTTCATCGGTGGCGATGCCTCCAACTGAGTGCATCTTCAACCAAGGGCCCCCTCTTGAGCCATTCAGATCCCAGGGTAGTCCCACCAATCATCAACAAACCCAATCCGACTACCCCTTCCCCGAGCATCCTTAATGGTCCAAACAACACTAGCAATGCCCTAATTAATCAGCTATGCCACACCCATACTTGGCCTCGTGGTGACACTGTAATCCTGGCTTATTCGCGCATGAACTAGTCCTTAGATCTAAAGCAATCGAACCACCATAACATACAAACCATCCACATACTGTGCTTGCTTAGATCACCCATTACCACATCATTTTAACCAGTTCATGTAAATCATAATCTCATAAATGCATAATTAAATAGTATAGTTGTTTTCCCATCCCAATTAATTAAGCGAAGCAAAATCCCATTCCGACTCTCTACCATATATTCCAGGTGAAAAGGGTGGTTAAACAAAGCTAGTAAACTTCCTATCATAGGATTCCCATAAAATTGACACAAGCATGCTGTTTTGTAAACAAAACATTTATTTCAATACAGGATCAATATGCTTCAAGGACACTTGCCTTGCTCTTGGGATTGATTAGGACCAAAGACTTCAAACTCTTGGTGCTGTAGATCCTCCGTGGCACTCTCTAGCGCAAATCTGTCTAATCCACACAATAAACACACAAGACAAGAGACACAATCAAAGAGTGCACAAATATTACTTAATATGACATGACATGCATGATTAATTCAAATGCAAGGTGGAATTTGTTAATGAGTTGCTTTTAATGATCACTAGCTAGTTCTAATAGCTTTTAAGAAGTTTATATAGGTTTGGAGTTGATTAGATCTAATCTTAGAATACACAATTTACCTTGGAAAATTGGACTAGTCCGCATAGGACCAGACAAGTCTGCACTGCGCAAGATCAACAGATTAGGGTTTTCTAGATCGACGTGAATTTGGAGATTTGGGGTTGAATTCACATAAGGAAAAGATAATAGAAGGTATACCAGGTGTTTAGAACTCCAATGAATCGAGAAACTTGGAGGCAACACTTGGACCTTGATGATCTAGGGTTGATGAATAACTTGATGGTGAATTGGTGATGAAGAACAAAACTTGATGTAGATCTTGATCCTCTGTCGTTTCCTACTCTTCTTCTTCTTGCTTGGGATCTCCTCCTCCCTCCTTGGTGGCGGCTCTCCACGAACTAGGGTTTGGGTGGGGTGGAAAAGTGGCAAAAAGATGTCTAGTCAAGGGGTGGGGTTGTTTATATAGAGGTGGAAGCTAGGGTTAGATGGATTTTGAGTTTGAGATGAATAGAGATCGGTTCAGAGTCCCACATGGGCTCTAAAAGAGTTAGGCACAACATCCCTAGGCCCACTTAAAGTAAAACCCAAGAAACAAGTCGTTAAGCAAAAGATCAATTCGGAGTCACTATTTATCGGACAAGTCCGAAAAGGATCAGATTAGTCCGAAGTTAGTCAGAGAGAAATCGGACAACTTTGGCAAAAAATCGGACAAGTCCGACTTTAGTCAGAGAGGAAAACAGACAAGTCCGCTAGAACATCGGACTAGTCCAGACAAGTCCAGGGACTTAGCGAATTTTCCAAGGGAATTGGAACACCGGACTAGTCCGCACAAGACCGGACAAGTCCGAAAGTGTCCAGAGACAAAAATAGACTAGTCAGTAGCAATAACGGACAAGTCCGATCAAGGTCAGAGAGAAATCGGACTAGTATGCACCAAAATCGGACTAGTCCGCACTTTCCAGAATTTTAAGTGTGATTTTGTTCCAAATAAATTTTAAACTTATTCCTCTTTATGTGGATTAATATTAGACATGTTCATGAATATATGTAGGGCATGATGCATGAAAATGAGGGTGTTACAACAATCAAGCGCCGACATGTGGCACCACATGGATAAAATGGTCGACAAACAGAAGTATCCGAGGCCATCCAACGGTGTAACACCTATCAAGGGATGGGACCCACCTTGAAGTCACCCAAAGAAAGCACAAACCGTTTGCAGGACATACCAGGTCGGCCAACACCCCCCCCCCCCTAGTTGGCCGACTTGTTGTTTCCTCCAAACTCGGTCAGCTTCCAAGTGTTGCCTCCTCCTGGCTTGTAGAGGTCATGGGTGACTGATTCATGTGATTTTGGTGGCGGGAACCGACTCTTCTCCAAGCTATAAATAGGACCCCTCATCCCTCAGTTCGATGCACACCACTTGAGCGTTATTCTATTCTATTCACTAGTTCTCTTAGTCCTTAGTGGAGTTAGGTTATAGAGAGTAGAGCCTCTAGTCCCAAGTCCAAGTTGGCAAAGGTATGGCTCATGTATCTTTTCTTATATTTGTGACTTTATGCATAATAAAGATATTATCTTTAGTATTGTTTTGTTCATATACTGGGATGAAGCGTTTCTTGTTTTATTGTGGATTCCATGTATGTGGTAGGAGTAGTCTTTATGATTATGCCATAACACTCTTAATCTATCATCATAAACACTATCAACTGCCACTATAGTCTAATTAGTTATGATATGATCATGTTGATATGAATAACTTATGCTATGTCTCAACATTGGTTCAACGATGTTTAGGTTAGTTATTGCCTTAAGATATCATGATTCTTAAGGTATTTACTTAATAGGCTAGCATGGTGCTAGTGTAGTTAAGTATGGTCGGATATCTCATAGACTCACGGATTGAAGAGGTAGGCAGTAGGTGGTGACAGCCTTATTTGTCCTTTGTAATCCTCCACGTTCGGCTATGCCAAAGGATCTTGGCGGGAATTTTCCTAGTATTGCTAGGGGTAAACCCGTGCCCGATATGTTAAATAACTTAGCATAAGGATTCACCATTGACATGCTCATTAGTACCTGACCTAAGCTTTGTATATGTATATTACGAGCATTAAAGGAGTAACTCCCCAACTCTTAGTCTAATCCCGATTAGGACCCATTTACCCCTTTAGAATAGATTGCTTAGGTGTGTGTCACACTACCTCTAGTATCGACTTACCTCTATCTTGATAATTGATTAGTATCCCATAGCTTGATCATAAGAGTAGTGTTTACTTTACTTCATTGCCTTCCTTTGGGATAAATACGATACCCTTGGAAATAATTTTGGGTGAAATGATACACGATAGTTCTCGTGCCCTTGTGGACCTCATCTATTTCGAGAGATGATCTGTGACGTAAGAAACGTCAACACACACCAAAAATGACACCGCTAGTAGGAGGTCCAAAGTTTGTAGCCTGCTTAGCCTGGTCCTGCACTCTAAGCCAGTGTCTTGTGACCCTAAGCCTGTGCAGTTGCCTCATGGCTACTTCCGCCACCCCATGATGACTACCTGCGACCACGGCAACAATGACACCACCAGGTACATGTGACGTATCTAGTGTCCTTGGTTACTTTCTTTTTTGAAGTCCCATGGTGTTGAACGGTCACTCTGATGCAAAGCTAATGCCAATATAGGGTCCGGAGTGTGTTTTCTGCTTAGCCCGATCCTGCACCCTAAGTATGCCCACTCTACCTTTCCTGCGACTGAGTACTGGGGGTCCGAAGCATGCTACCTGCTTAGTCTGGTCCTGCACCCTAAGTATGCACACTCTACCTTTCCAATGATGCGTCTAAGTAGTAGGGGCCGAACGTCCCCCGAAAGACTAATGTCTGTGGAAGGCCAAGACTGTGTTGCCTTCTTAGCCTGGTGTTGCACCCTAAGCCTGTGCTCTGCGACCCTAAGGCAACGCAGTCTTCCTCCGTAGCACTGCAGTTCAATACTGAGGACTGAAAGGCACATTCTCTTGGTTGAAGCAATAACAATAATTTGGATTTTGTCACCATGTTCATATACTTATGCTTCAATATTATGCATATTGTGTCATTTTTGCTGTGTTACATCTTTTTGTTTGCCCATTGTGCGAGTTGTGCGATCCTGCTACAGACAGATAGCCTGTAGTACCTGTGATGTGTTATGGTATTCTAGGTACTTTTCTCATTTGGGATCCCATGAACAATGAATGGCATACTCGCCTGAAAATCCAATGCCAATGATAGGTTCAGAGTGTTCCTATGTGCTTTAAAGTGTCCATTCTATGTAGGCGGCATCCTACCGTCAAATTGTGGCTTTGATACCAATTTGTGACACCCGGTTCCAAAAAATGAACCAAGTGAACGCATATATGTGCCCAGTATGTTCAACACACATACATGAGTGCATTCACAGAAGAATAAACAAAAAATTACCACATAACAAGTTTAATTTACCACTTTTATTACTGAATTCATAATATCCACGAATGCAATCTCTAATGAATATTAATGACAAATTTGACTAATGCTGCAGAAATAAACTAAATAAGCAAACTATGCAGCTAAGCAGATAGGGTATAGCGCAGATCCAATCAACACCACAGGCAAAGCTGACGGCAGACACAGCCTAGAACTCCGCATTATCACCGTTATACTCCCAATCCCGACCTGCAACTGTTGGTGGGGGAATTTCAAGGGTGAGTACATGTCGTACTCAGCAAGTGTGGTAAGTATGACATGTAGCTGATACAAATGACGACAATAATAAAGGCTAAGTGCTGAAAGGTACATTAAAACATTTTAAAAGCAATATTTTACATGTATGTGAAGTAAACCCATCATAAACCATGATTATTAACAAAGTACAAGTCTATTCTTCCATATCCATCACCATTATACCAGATTTCACCATTACCATTAACCATTTTTGATACGAGAATTTAATCCATAACTAGCCATAACCATATTATCAACCATAACCATTACCAAACCATCCCAAATCCCAAGTTTTCCCCTAATCATGTGAGGATCCTTGTTGCTCGTAACCGGGTGCATGACTATCATGATAGTTTTTAGACACTCTGCAGAGGTTGTACAACTTTACCCATGTGTTTGTGATTTCATCACCTTGCGGTGACTAAGGAATCTCAATTATTCTATCTCACACTTCCATTGATGTGTGGCCAAGAGATCACAAAATAACGTTTACAAAGGGACTACTAGCATGTACGGACCCACTGAGGTTTCACCGCTGGCGATGTCTCCAACTAAGCTCATCTTTAACCAAGGTCCCCCTCTTGTGCCGTTCAGATCCGAGGGAGTCCCGCCAACCATATCCAAACCCAATCTGACTCCCTTTCCCCGGTGCACCAAATGATCCGCTCAGTACTAGCAATACACTAATTAATCAGCTAGGCCGCACCCATACTTGGCCTCATGGTGGCACTGTAAATCCTGGATGGTTGCTCTACGAACCGGTCCTTAGATCTAAAGCAAGAGAAACCACCATAACATCCAACCCATCCACATACCATGCTTGCTTAGATCACCCATTACCATATCACATTAACCAGTTCATATTAACCATAATCTCATTAATGCATAATTAAATATTATAGTTGTTCTCCCATCCCAATTGATTAAGCGAAGCAAAGGTAAAAAACCCTTCCCGACTCTCTACCATGAATTCCAGGTGACAAGGGTGGTTAAACAAAGCTAGTAAACTTCCTATCAAAGGATTCCCATCAAATTGACACAAGCATGCAGTTTTGAAAACAAAACATTTATTGTCAAAACAGGATCAATATGTTCAAGGACACACGCCTTGCTCTTGGGCTTGGTTGGGATCAAAGACTTTAAACTCATGATGCTGGAGATCCTTCGCAGTACTCTCTAGCGCAAATCCGTCTAAATCGCGCAAGGAACATACAAGACAAGAATCACAATCAATAAGTGCACATATATTACTCAATATGTCATGACATGCATGATTAATGCAAAAGTGAAATAAAACTTGTTAATAAGTTGTTTTTAATGTTTACCAACTAGTTCTAATAGTTTTTAACAAGTTTGGACAGGTTTGGAATTGATTCGAATCAATTTAGAATTAATTCAGCAGAAAACAGTCAGCGAAATCTGACAAGTCCGCTACAGGGCCGGACTAGTCTGCTCTTCGCAGGAACAGCGAACTAGGGTTTTCTATACCGACGTGAATTTGGAGGAACAGGGTTGAATTCACGTGAGAAATAGAGAGTAGAAGGTATACCAGGTGTTTAGAACTCCAATGGGTCAAGGGTTTTTGGAAGCAACACTTGGATCTTGATGATCTAGGGTTGATGAAGAACTTGATGGTGGATTGTTTTTGAAGAATGAAAACTTGATGGAGATCTTGATCCTTTTTCATTTCCTTCTATTCTTTTTCTTGCTCAAGATCTCCATCTTTGCAAGCCGTAAGGTATCATGTCATCCTCATCAAACCTGAATTTCCTCATCCTTTACCTGACTCTCTCGAATTTCTTGCTCTAAGGTCGGATTTAACTCCATTATTCTCATCTCATTCACAAATCCAAGGTTCAACCGATCAAATTCCTTACATAACTCGGATGGCAATTTTCGAACCGTGAGTTGGCGACTTACTCCTTTCCGACTCAAAGCATCGGCCACTACATTAGCCTTTCCCGGGTGATAGTTAATTCCCACATTATAATACTTGATGACCTCTAACCATCTTCGTTTCCTCAAATTTAGGTCCGTTTGTGTGAATATGTACTTGAGAATTTTATGATCCGCATAGATTTCACGCCTATGTCCAAGAATATAGTGTATCCATATCTTCAATGCGTGTACCATAGCTACAAGTTCCAAATCATGCGTTGGGTAATTCTGTTCATGTTTCTTCAATTGCCTCGATGCATATGCGACCACTTGACCTTCTTGCATGAGCACACATCCAAGTCATTGTCTTGATGCATTGCAATAAATATCAAAACTCTTGCTCACGTTCGGCAATATTAAGACAGGGGATGTACTTAACCTTTTCTTCAACTCCTCAAAACTTTCTTGACAAGCTTGAGTCCATTGGAAAGCCTTCCCCTTAATTAACAATTCTGCCATTGGCTTGGCTATCTTAGAAAACCCTTGATGAACCTGCAGTAACATCCAGCCATTCCAAGAAAACTCCGGATCTCCTTTACATTCTGTGGGGCTTCCCATTTTAGCACGTCCCTCACATTTCCTCGGTGAACCGATACTCCTCCTCCTGAGATGATATGACCCAAAAACGACACCTCCCTTAACCAAAAATGACACTTGTTGAACTTGGCATACAATTAGTGCTCTCTCAATTTCTGCAACGCAAGCCTTAAGTGTTCCTAATGCTCCTTCTCATCCTTCGAGTAAATCATAATGTCATCAATGAACACCACTACAAACTTGTCCAAGTACTCCATAAGACCTTATTCATGAGGTACATAAAATACGAAGGCGCATTCGTCAATTCAAAGGGCATCATGGTGTACTCATAAGATCCATACCGTGTTCGAAAAGCTGTCTTGGGTATGTCTGATTGTCTAATCTTCTTTTGAATGTAGCCTGACCTCAAACCAATCATGGAGAAGACACAAGCACCCTTCATCTAATCAAATAAGTCTTTTATGCGTGGCAAGGTGTACTTGTTCTTTATGGTCACCTCATTGAGAGCTCGTAATCCACACACATCATTTCTGATCCATCCTTCTTGTCCACAAACAGCACGGGCGCTCCCCAAGGTGAAGAGCATGGGCAGATAAAACCCTTCTCTAGTTGCTCTTGAATCTGCTTCTTGAGCTCCGCTAACTCCTTAGGTGGCATCCTATATGGCCTCTTAGCTATAGGTGCAGTTCCAGGTATTAATTCAATAACAAACTCAATGTCTCGATCAGGTGGCATACCTGGCAAATCATCCGAAAACACATCCAAGAATTCACACACCACTAGAATCTCCTAAATTGCAGCTCCGTCCATGTGATTCAGCTCCAATTGCTTCGGTGCGTGTTGAGATGCTTCAAATTCCATAGTGATCCCTTCCTTGTTGGTCAACTTTACTTACTTCGTGGCACATTCAATGACTCCATTGTGCTTTCTCAACCAGTCTATACCAAGTATAATGTCCAATCCATTAGAATCCAAGACAATGAGGTTGGCAAAGAAGTCTAACCCCTTATTCCAAGGCTTACTTTTGGACATACTATATTTGTCCTCATCTCTCCATCGGGAGACTTAAACAATAGAGTATACTTCATATGACAGATAGGCAAACTATACTTGGCAACATATTTCGATGCAATGAATGAATGCGATGCTCCAGAATCAAATAACATAGTCGTTGGGTTGGAGTTTGCGAGAAACATACCAATGACCATGTCATCCACTTCTTGCGCTTCCTTCGTAGAGATATGGTTCACATTGTCACGAGCCAAATTCTACTGTCCACGGTTCCCTTGAGTCTGTCCTCCATTGGGTCTTGGAATTTGTCATGGGGCATTGCTTCCTTGACCAAGGCCTGACCTGGGGCATTGTTGTGCAAATTGTCCCGCTTCTCCACAAGTATAGCACTTCCTAATTGCACAAGAATTATTTGGACGGACTTGATTCTGACATTTGCACCAGGAAAGTTGGCACGAGTTTCATAAGGCAATGGAGGCCTAGGTGCTTGTAATCAGGGCGTTGCTGCACAAACTGAGCTGGGCGCGATGCATAACCAGTGCATTGGAGAGGAGCTGAAGAGCTGTAATAAGGCGCATTGGGTGGTGCAAACCAAGGGAGCACATTACTTCCTTGTTGATGTCCTTGATATGGCGCCTTCCTCTTGTTACTAGATCCATCTCATGGACCTTGTTCTCAACCACAATTGCTTTGTCCACAAGCTTCTAGAAGTTGGCATAATCACAATTGAGCAATCACACTTGGATCTCAATGTTCAAGCCTCTCATGAACAAGTATTGCTTCCGGCTATCTCGGCTCACATCCTCAGGCGCATACCTTGAAAGTTGAGTGAATTTTTTGAGATATTCACCCACACTCGATCTTCCTTGCCTCAGGTTCTCAAATTCTTGCCTCTTCAGTATCATAACACCCCCGGGCACATAATGGGAACAGAAGCTCTCCTTGAATTCAGCCCAAGTAATCCTCTTGTGGTTCTCATGAGCATTGAATCAAGAGTCCCACCAATTGGTAGCTGCTCCAACAAGTTGATGGGTAGCAAATAGCACCTTCTCCCGATCACTGCAATGGACTATTGCAAGTTCTTCTCCACGGACTTGAGCCAATCATTATCATCCATAGTGTCCACAGCTTGAGCAAACATTGGCGGCCTAGTTTTCATAGACTCTCCCAATCAGTTATGAGGAGGTAGGGATGGCGGTGAAGGCATATGAGGCTGATGGTTGGTGTTGCCAGCCTGTAGCTGTCGCATAGTCTGTATCATGGTCTGCATGAGCTGGTTCTGCATAGCTAATAGCTGCTCAATATTGATAGCTCCCTGGGCAGGTCCTTGTTCATTGTTGTTCTAAGGTGCTCCATTGTTCTCCTCTTCATCAATTCCATCCCTCTGTTTGCGGGTCCTCACAATCTGAAGAAAAGCAAGAGATAAGAATTTAGAAAACGTCCCCAACTGTATGCATCAAGGGATATGAAACTAAGCAACATCCTATACTAGCATACATGGATATGGCAATGATAAAGCATCCCAAAATCCTCTACTAAGCACACAAGCAACAATACAAAGCAAACATCACACCAAGCAAAAACACATCGCTTCCTGAGTGTTCCTATGGGCTTTAAAGTGTCCATTTTATCTATGTTGCGTCCTACGGTCAACCATTGACTCTAATACCAATTTGTGACACCCGGTTCCGAAAAAATGAACCAAGTGAACGCATATGTGTGCCCAGGACGTTCAACACACATACACGAGTGCATTCACAAAAGGATATACAGAAAATTACCACAGAACATGTTTAATTTACCAATTTTATTACAAATTTCACAATATCCTTGAATATAAGATCTAATGAATATTAATGACAAGTTTGACTAATGTAGTGGAAATAATCTAAATAAGCAAACTATGCAGCTAAGCAGTTAGGGTATAGCGCAGCTCCAATCAACACCATAGGCAAAGCTGATGGCAGACACGGCCTAGAACTCCGCATTATCACCGTTATACTCCCAATCCTGACCTGCAACTGTTGGTGGGGGAATTGCATGGGTGAGCACATGTCGTACTCAGCAAGTGTAGAAAGTATGACATGTAGCTGATACAAATGACGACAATAATAAAAGCTAAGTGCTGAAAAGTACATTAAAACATTTGAAAAGCAATATTTTACATGTATGTGAAGTAAACCCATCATAAACCATGATTATTAACATAGTACAAGTCCATTCTTCCATATCCATCGCCATTATACTAGATTTCACCATTACCATTAACCATATTCGATACCAGAATTTAAATCATAACCAGCCATAACCGTATTATCAACCATAACCATTACCAAACCATCCCAAATCCCAAGTTTTCCCCTAATCATGTGAGGGTCCAGGTTGCTCATAACCGGGAGCATGGCTATCATGATAGTTTTTAGACACTCTCCAGAGGTTGTAGCACTTTACCCACGTGTTTGTGATTTCATCTTCATGCGGTGACTAAGGAATCTCAATTATGTCGTCTCACACTTCTGTTGATGTGTGGCCAAGAGATCACAAAATAATCTTTACAAAGGGACTACTAGCATGTACAGATCCACTGAGGTTACACTGGTGGCGATGTCTCCAACTGAGCACATCTTCAACCAAGGGCCCTCTCTTGTGCCGTTCGGATCCCAGGTTGTTCCGCCAACCATATCCAAACCCATCTGACTCCCCTTCCCCGGTGCGCCAAATGATCCGCTCAATACTAAAAATACCCTAATTAATTAGCTACGCGATAGCCATAATTCGCCTCATGGTGGCACTATAAATCCTGGATGGTCACTCTACGAACCGGTCCTTACATCTAAAGCAAGCTAAACCACCATAACATCCAACCCATCCGATTACCATGCTTGCTTAGATCACCCATTACCATATCACATTAACCAGTTCATATCAACCATAATCTCATTAATGCATAATTAAATGGTATAGTTGTTCTCCCATCCCAATTAATTAAGCGAAGCAAAGCTAAAAAGCCCTTCCCGACTCTTTACCATGAATTCCAGGTGACAAGGGTGGTTAAACAAAGCTAGTAAACTTCCTATCATATGATTCCCATCAATTTGACACAAGCATGCAGTTTTAAAAACAAAACATTTATTGTCGGAACAAGATCAATATGTTCAAGGACACTTGCCTTGCTCTTAGGCTTGGTTGGGATCAAAGACTTTAAACTCCTGGTGTTGGAGATCCTCCGCAGCACTCTCTAGCGCAAATCCGTCTAAATCGCGCAATGAACATAAAAGACAAGAATCTCAATCAATAAGTGCACATATATTACTCAATATGTCATGACACGCATGATTAATGAAAAATCAAAGTAAAACTTGTTAATAAGTTGTTTTTAATGTTTACCAACTAGTTCTAACAATTTTTAAAAAGTTTGTACAGGTTTGGAATTGATTCAAATCAATTTAGAATTAATTCAGCAAAAAACATTAAGCAAAATCGGACAAGTCCACTGCAGGGCCTAACTAGTCCGCCCTTCGCAAGAACAGCGAACTAGGATTTTCTAAACCGACGTGAATTTGGAGGAACGGGGTTGAATTCACGTGATAAATAGAGAGTAGAAGGTATACCGGGTGTTTAGAACTCCAATGGATCAAGGGTTTTTGGAAGCAACACTTGGATCTTGATGATCTAGGGTTGATGAAGAACATGATCGTGGATTGTTGTTGAAGAACGAAAACTTGATGGAGATCTTGATCCTTTTTTGTTTCCTTCTCTTCTTTTTCATGCTCAGGATCTCCTTCTCCCTCCTTGATGGCGGCTCTCCACGAACTAGGGTTTGGGTGGACTTTCAATTGATCCAAAAGGATGTAAAGTCAAGGGGTGGGGTTGTTTATATAAGGGTGGAGGCTAGGGTTTGATCGAATTCGAGTTTGGGGTGGGTGGAGGCCGGTGTGGGTTCCCACATGGGCTCCAAAAAGAGTTAGACACGATGTCCTTAGGCCCACTTAAGGTAAAACCTAAAAACAAATCGTGGGACAGAGGATCAACTCGGAATCGTGATTTACCAGACAGGTCTGTAGAAGGCCGGACTAGTCCGAAACCTGACAGAGGTGAAAACGGACAAGTCCGGACTATATCCGACAAGTCCGAACATGGTCAGAGGAAATTCAGACAAGTATGGCCAAAACCGAACAAGTCCAATTTTAGTCGGCGTGAAAAGACCAGGGACTTAGCAAATTTTCCAAGGAATTGGAATACCGGACTAGTCCGCAATGGACCGGACAAGTCCGAAACTATACAAAGGCAAAAACCAGAATAGTCTGCGTGAAAACGGACATGTCTGAGCGAGGTCAGAGAGAAATCAGACTAGTCCGCACTCCCAAAATTATTAAGTGCGGTTTTGTTCTAAATTCTATTTAAACTTATTTCTTTTTATGTGGATTAATGTTAAACATGTATAATGATGGATGCAGGGCTTGATGCATGAAAATGAGGGTGTGACACCAGAGGCCACCGCGTGTTCCACAGCTCCGGACCTGCCTCCCTACTAACGGTGGCTCCGGTGCTGCACCTGTCCCACGGTTCCGGATATGGCCTTCCCGCCGAGGAGGGCTCCAGCACTGCCACGTGCTCTGTGGCTCCAGACCTTCAGTGCTACCACGCATCCCATGGCACCGGACCCAACCTCCACGCTGGAGAGGTTCGGTGGTGCCAGCCTCCCCGCTGCTCCAGGCCCAGCCTCCCCGCTGAGGAGAGGTCCATTGTGACACCAAGTTCCGAAAATGAACAAAGTGCAACGCATATGTGTGTCCAGGATGTTCATCACACATACATGAGTGAATCACAAACAATATACAAAAAATAACCATGTCACAAGGGTAAATAAGTACCTTATTACAATATTCCAATGGTTAAGGAATTACAAATCTCTAATTATTATTATGGAAGCGGAAAGATAAAATAAACTAAATAGCATGACACCACTCCAAAGGCATTTGACGATAGCACGTGTCTTAGTACTTCACATGATTCTCATTGTACTCCCAAACATCACCTGAAACTGTTGGTGAAATAATTGCATTGGTGAGCACATGTCGTACTCAGCAAGTGTGGGAAAATATGACATGTAGATTAAACAAGGATCATAATAAATGGCTAATTGCTAAAAAGTACATTCAAAATATGTAGAAAGCATCCTGCAATGTCTATGTGAATTTAATCCTATCATATCCCAATTAAATATCATAACATGTATCCAACATTCTCAATTACCATCATACCTCATCCATCAACTTAATAACCATCCAAATGAAAATTTCATGCCTTCATAACCAACCATGTACATTTAATATAACCCAAACCATAACCATGTCCGAAACATCCCAAATCCCAATTCCAACACTAATCACGTAGGTCAGGTGCTCTTAACCGGAACACGACTATCATGATAGTTTCAAACACTGTGCAGAGGTTGTAGCACTTTACCCACAAGTCTATGATTTCGTCCCCTTTTGGTGATTAAAGAACCTCCATCATGCCCATGACCTGTCCGTCACATTAAAAACTTCCAACAGTTTGTGGCCAAGAGATCACAAAATAGCCTATACAAAGGGACAACCAGCATATTCAGCCCCACTAAGGTTTCACCGGAGGTGATGTCTCACATGAGCACATCCATCCAAGGGTCCTATTTTGTGCCATTTGGATCCCAGGCAGTCCCACCACTAATGCAAACACAACCGACTTCAATTTCCTGAGCTTTCCAAATGATATGAATAGTGCTGGCAATACACCTAGTTAATTTGCTAAGCCGCACCCAAGCTTGGCCTTGTGGTGGCACTGTTGTCCTGTCTTATTCTCGCATGAACGGTCCTTAGATCTAAAGCAAGTGAAACCACCATATCATCCGACCCAGTCCACGAAGCATGCTTGCTTAGATCTCCCAAGTCCCATATTTCCAAATAGTCATATTCATCAATTCTCGTCTATAAGTTAATTAATTCATAATTAAGACATCTTTTAGTTAAAGCAGGGCAAAAAGGTAAAAAATACCCTTTCTGACTCTACATAATATCCAGAGCAACAAGGATGGTCATACAAGTCTAGTAAACACCTATGATGGGTTTCCCATAATTTTACACAAACATGCAATTTTGCAAACAAAACATTCAAAAACAAGATCGAAATTTTCAAGGACATTTGTCTTGCTCCTGAGGCTGGTTTGGGTCAAACGCTTCGAAGTTCTTATGCTGAAGATCCTCGTAGGCACCTTCTAGAGTGTTACCTTCTATTCCGTGCGACAAACATGTGAAACAAACATTACAGTCAATAAATGCTTCTATAGTACTCAATATGTGATGACATGCATAAATGATGCAATTATAATGTAATACATTTTACTAGGTTGCCATTGTTGCTTACTATCTAGTTACAATTAAGTTTTACATGTTAGACCAAGTTTTGACTCATTTTGGAGAAAACTAAAGACGTTTCAGGAAGTCCAGAATTGAAAGAGTGGACTAGTCCGCACCATTGGTCGAATAGGTCTGCACTGGACTAGAGAGTTCAACGGACTAGTCCACATGGGACCAGACAAGTCTGTTACGACTAGGGTTTTGCATATTTCTAACCAGAGCAGTTTGAGTTAACTATGGAACTATAATTGCTGTAGGAAAGATGGATCTAAGGTATTTACTGTGAATCCTATGGTTCGAGGGTAGAGGATTCTATGAAACTAGAGAACTTGACGTCTAAATCTGACGAAGATGAACAATTGGTGAATAAGAAAATTGATGTTGAAGATTTGATGAAGAAGATCAAAGCAGCGACAACAATCTCACTTGGTTCCTTCCTGTCCTTCTTCTTCCTTCCCTTCCCTTCCCTTCTTTCTCCTCCCTTCAAGAGCGGCAACTATAAGGAGAGAAGGCGCTAGGATCCTTCTAATGTGGCAAATGGGTGAGAGGTGGGTGGTGGGGTCTTTATATAGGAGAGGTGGTAGAGTTATGGTGGAGTCCAAGTAAAAGTCGGTGGGGACAGGTAGAGGCCTTGGTAGAGTCCCTCTTGAGACCCTCAGGGGTGGGACACGACGTTCTTGGGTCCAATTAAGGCAATTACCCAATAACCCATCGTGGAGGAAAAATAGAATCCTAGTCGAAACCTTACACACTGGAGTAGTCCGTAGCAAAGCCGGTCTAGTCTGATCGGGTACAAAAAGTTCAACGGATAAGTCCGGTGCGATGACAAACAAGTCTGTTCAAGAACAGAAAGTTAATCGGACAAGTCCAGTACCATGCCGAACAAGTGCGTGGTGTGTCCATTATCAAATCCAAACCAAGTTTTTGGGAGTTTTTGGCAGTGATCATCAGACTTGTCCATACCAACAACAGACATGTCTGGATAGGAACCGAAACAAAATTGGATTAGTCCGCATATTGAACAGACAAGTCTGTAGAACATCATAAACGAGTTCCGGACTAATCCGTAGCAATTAGTGGAAGAGTCTGGGGGACAGCAACAGTTAAATCGGACTAGTCCGGGGTCCAATCTGGACAAGTACATAGTAAGCCAGATTTTTAATTGCTGTTTTGGTTCTAATTCATTTTAATCTTGTTCCTTTTTGTGTCGTATCATGTTAGACATGTATACAAATGAATGCAATGCATGATGGATGAAAACGAGGGTTTTTACAATCCTACCTCCCTTAAAATGAATCTCGCCCTTTAGATTTGACGTAGAAGGAAAAAGATAGGGAAACTCTCTCTTAAGATCTTCTTCCAGCTTCCAAGTTGCTTCAGATTCAACATGATGTTTCCATTGTACTTTGCGCCATAGGTCATCTTGTTCCTTGTGACTCTCCTTGGTTTCCAAGATTTTTTGACCGGTTGCTCGGCATAAGTAAAATCTGCCTTTAGCTCTAATTCCTTCACTGGTACTTGTTCTTCCGTTACTCTTAGGCACTTCTTGAGCTGAGAAACATAGAATATATCATGAACATCAGAAAGTCTTGCTGGCAAGTCCAATTCATACGCCACTTCTCTACATTTGTCCAAAATCTTGAATGGTCCAATATAGTGAGGTGCCAACTTGCCTTGACATTAAATCACTTATGACCTCGTATAGGTGACACTTTAAGGTACACAAAGTATCGCACTTCAAAGCTAAGTCTCTTGGTCTATTATCCGCATAGCCTTTTTCGCGAATAATCTGAACTT
Source organism: Tuctoria greenei (assembly GCA_036927565.1). Lineage (NCBI taxonomy): Eukaryota > Viridiplantae > Streptophyta > Magnoliopsida > Poales > Poaceae > Tuctoria > Tuctoria greenei. The sequence goes on along the minus strand of JAYESD010000003.1, from coordinate 175,981,362 downwards.
GCTTTTCGGCTTCTTGTATCACATCTAGTCCAAATAATTTTGTTTCCTCTGTCTCATTCCATATAAAGGGTTTTCTACACCCCCTTCCATACAATGCTTCAAAAGGCGACATTTTCAAGCTGGCTTGGTAACTATTATTGTACGAAAATTCAGCATACAGTAAGCTCTTGTCGCAGCTGCACCCATGCTTCAAGGCACAAGCTCTCAACATATCTTCTAATATATGGTTCGTCCTCTCAGTTTGCCCATTGCTCTGAGGGTGATATGCTTAGCTGAAATTTAACCTAGTACCCATAGATTCATGCAATTTCTCCCACAGCCTAGATGTGAATTGAGAACCTCGGTACGAGACTATTTGCTTCTGAACTCCATGTCGGCATACAATATGCTCCATATACAGTTATGCGAGCTTTGATGTGTTGTATGTGCTCCTAATAGGAACGAAATGAGCCGATTTTGTTAGTCGATCCACAATAAACCATATGGATTCATAGCCGTACTGGGTACACGCTAATCCAACTATGAAGTCCATACCAATTTCGTCCCACTTTCACTCAGGTATTTTCAGTTGCTGCAATAGTGCAGGTGGCCATTGATGTTCAACCTTCACTCGTTGGCATACGTTGCATAATGCAACATATGTAGCTATGTCCCTCTTCATCCCATCCCACCAATAGAAAGTTTTTAAGTCAATTTACATTTTCATACAGCAGGGATGGATGGAGTAAGGTGAGTCATGTGCCTCCTTCAATATAGTCTCTCGGAGATGTTTGACATTAGGCACAACAATTCTTTTCCCAAGCCATAGAGTGCCATGGTCATCCCCGTCAAATCAGAATTCTCTCCCTTCTTGGATCTTTTCCTTGATTTCTTGGATTTCCTCATCCTTTGCCTGACCTTCTCGAATTTCCTGTTTTTAGGTCGGGTTTAACTCCATCATTCCCATCTCATTCATGAACATAAGATACAACTGTCCAATATCCTTACATAGCTCGGATGGCAACTCCCTAACCGTGATCTGGTGGCTTCCTCCTTTTCTACTCAAGGTGCCGGCCACTACATTGTCTTTTCCTGGGTGATAGTTGATTTCCACCTCATAATCCTTAATGAGTTCCAACATCTTCGTTGTCTCAAATTTAGATCCATTTATGTGAATATGTACTTGAGACTCTTGTGATTCGTTGGATGGCAATTACCTAACCGTGATCTGGTGGCTTGCTCCTTTTCTACTCAAGGCGTCGGCCACTACATTGGCTTTTTCTCGGTGATAGTTGATTTCCACCTCATAATCCTTAATGAGTTCCAACCATCTTCGTTGTCTCAAATTTAGATCCATTTATGTGAATATGTACTTGAGACTCTTGTGATCCGTGTAAATCTCACACCTATGACCAAGAATGTAATGCCTCCACATCTTCAAGGCATGCACTACGGCTGCAAGTTCGAGTTCATGCGTAGGATAATTCCGCTCATGTTTCTCAATTGCCTCGATGCATAAGCTACCACCTGACCTTCTTTCATAAGCACAAATCAAAGTTCTTGTCTTGATGCATCACAATAGATATCGAAGCTTTTGCTCACATCTGGCAATACCAAGACTGGTGCGGTGGTTAACCTCTTCTTTAGCTCCTCAAAGCAATCTTGAAAAGCCTGAGTCCTTTGGAATGCCCTTCCCTTCATTAATAATTCAGTCACGGGCTTTTCTATTTTGGAGAAATCCTTGATGAATCGATGTTGATATCCAGCCATTCCAAGAAAACTTCAAATTTCCTTCACATTCTGTGGTGGCTCCCACTTCAACACATGTCTCACTTTTCCCGGGTCAATCGATACTCCTCCTCCAGAGATGATATGTCCAAAAAATGATACTGCCTATAACCAATACTGGCACTTGCTGAATTTAGCATACAACCGGTGTTCCCGCAATTTCTTCAATGTGAGCCTCAAATGCTCTTCATGTTCTCCTTCACTTCTCGCGTATATAATGTCATCAATTAACACCACGATGAACTTATCCAAGTACTCCATGAAGACCTTATTCATGAGGTACATGAAGTATGCAAGTGTGTTTGTTAATACAAACGACATAACGATGTACTCATAGGATCCATACCGTGTCTAAAAAGCCGTTTTGGGTATATCCATCAGTCTAATCTTCATTTGGGAGTAGCCTGACCTCAAGTTTATCTTGGAGAAAACACTGACACCTTTCATCTGGTTGAACAAATCCTCTATACTTTGTAACGTGTATTTGTTCTTGATCGTCATCTCGTTGAGAGACCTTTAGTGCACACACATCCTCTGGGTTCTATCCTTCTTATGTACGAAGAGCACTAGTGCTCCACATGGTGACAATATTGGGCGTATATAACCCTTCTCTAGCTGCTCTCTAATTTACTTCTTGAGCTTCGCTAACTCCTTAGGAGGCATCCTATACGGCCTCTTAGCAATAGGTGCAGTTCCAGGTATTAAATCATTGACAAACTCAATGTCACGATCAGGTGGCATACCTGGCAACTCGTCTGGAAAAACATCTAAAAACTCGCACACCACTGGAATCTCCCCTAATGTTGCACCATTTGTTTGATTCAGCATCGCCTTCTCTGTTGTGGATTGAGATGCTTCAAACTCTATGCTGATCCCCTCATCATCTGTCAATTGCACCATCTTTGTGGCACACAGAATTACGCCATGGCTCTTTTGTAACCAATCCATTCCAAGTATTATGTCCAGTCCTTGTGAATCCAAAACAATGAGGTTGGCAAGGAAGTCTACCCCCTTATTTTAAGGATTTCATTTGGACATATTATATTTGTCCTCATCTCCCCTCAAGGTAACTTAACCAACAAGGTATACTTCATGTGGGATATAGGCAAACTATACTTGGCAACTATGATATGAACATACCAATCACAACGTCCTTAGCTTGTTGTGCTTCCTCCGTGGAGACATGGTTCACCCTGCCACGAGCAAAATTTTGAGGTCCGCGGTTGCCTTGTGGTGCTCCTCCATTCGGCCTTAGGTTCTGCCTTGGAGCATTGTTCACTTGACCATAGCCTAACTTAGGGCATTGGGATGGGAAGTGTCCCATTCACAACAAGTGTAGCACGTGCTTGCTGCACCAGAATAGTTAGGACAAGCTTCATTTTGAGAATTAGCAGGCAAATTGGTGCTAGGCACATGTGGCATTGGAGGGCGAGGTGCTTGCATGGTAGGGTGTTGCTGAATTGGCTGAGCTGGGCGCGGTGGAATAGCAGTGCGATATGTAGGATCAGTTGGGGTGTAGTGTGATGCATTTGGTGGTGCATAGCGAGGGCGAACATTGCTACCTTGCGGCTGTCCTTATATGGCACCTTTCTCATATTGTCTTGCTCCATCTCACAAACATTGTTCTTAACTACAATATCCTTGTCCACAAGCTTCTGGAAATTTGCATAGTCAGTATTGAGTAATTGAACTTGAATCTCATTGTTTAGGACCCTCATGAATAAGTATTGCTTACTGTTGTCCGTGTTCACATCTTCTGGAGCATACCTTGAGAGTTGAGTGAATTTATGAACGTACTCCCTCACACATAACCTTCCTTGCCTTAGGTTTTCAAATTCTTGTCTCTTCAAGATCATGACACCTTCAGGGACATAGTGAGAACAAAAGCTCTCCTTGAATTCCGACCAAGTGATTCTCTCCTGATTTGCATGGGCATTGCAAAAAGCTTCCGACCAATCTGCGGCTACTCCAACTAGCTTATGGGAGGCAAAAAGGACTTTCTCTTGGTCGTTGCATTGGACAATAGGAGCTTCTTCTCAACATATTTCAGCCAATACTTAGCTTCCATAGGATCATTGGCTTGAGAAAAAGTAGGTGGCCTAGTCCTCATAAATTTTCCCATGCGGTTATGAGGTGGTGAGGGTGGCAGTGGTGGTGGTGGAGGCATGCGGGGCTGGTAATTGGCTTGCAGCTATCCCAATATTTGCATCATGGTATGCATGAGCTGATTTTGCATGGCGAACAAACGCTCAAGGTTGCTAGCTTCAGGTCCAAGGGGAATATTCTAAGGCACCCCATTGTTCTCCTCATCGCCATCAGCGTTCCTTTGGTTGCGGGTCACTCTCGGCATCTGAGGAAAAAGAGCAAGAGATGGAAGGGTTTTAGAAAAAAGCCCCAACTATATGCATCAAGGGATATGAAACTAGCAACTATGTATATAAGCCTTTGTGGGGATGTGGATAAGCATTGAAGCATCCCACAAACTCTACTAAGCACACAGACACATAAGCAAGCAATCACATGAAGTTCAGCACACCAACCAACTATGACCCTTACTAAGTGTTCCTATATGCTCTAAAATGTACATTCTACTTAGGTTGCGTCCTACGGTCAACGCGGCTCTAATACCAATTTGTGACACCTGGTTCCGAAAATAAACCAAGTGCGACGCATATGTGTGTCCAAGATGTTCATCACACATACATGAGTGCATCACAAACGATATACCGAAAATAACCACGTCACAAGGGTAAATAAGTACCTTATTACAATATTCCAATGGTCAATGAGTTAAAAATCTCTAATTATTATTATTGCAGTGGGAAGTAAACTAAACTAAATAGCATGACACCACTCCACAGGCAGCTGACGATAGCGCGCGACCTAGTATTCCACATGATCCTCATGGTACTTCCATACATCACCTGAAACTATTGGTGGGGGAATTGCGAGGGTGAGCACATGTCGTACTCAGTATGTTTGGGAAAATATGACATGTAGCTTAAACAAGGATGATAATAAATGGATAATTGGTGAAAAGTATATTCAAAACATGTGGAAAGCATCTTGCAATGTCTATATGAATATAATACCATCATATTTGAATTAAATATCATAACATGTATCCAACATTCTGAATTACCATCATACCTCATCCATCAATTTAATAACCATCCAAATTCCACTTTCATGCCTTCATAACCAACCATGTCCATTTATCATAACCAAACCATAACCAAGTCCAAAACATCCCAAATCCCAATTCGAACTCTGGTCATGTAGGGGATCCAAGTGCTCTTAACCGGGAGCATGACTATCATGATAGTTTCAAACACTGTGTAGAGGTTGTATTGCTTTACCCACAAGTTTGTGATTTCGTCCCCTTTCGTTGACTAAAGAACCTCCATCATGCTGATGAACCGTAGGTCACATTACACAATTCCAACATTGTGTGGCCAAGAGATCACATAATAGCCTTTACAAATGGACTACTAGCATATTCAGACACACTCGATTTCACCGGAGGTGATGTCTCAAAACTAAGCACATCCATCCAAGGGCCCTCTCTTGTGCCGTTTGGATCCCAGGGCAGTCCCGCCAGTAATGCAAACCCAACTGACTCCCATTCCCGAGCCTTCCAAATGATCCGAACAGTACTGTCAATACACCTAATTAATTGCCTAAGTTGCACCCATACTTGACCTTATGGTGGCACTCTTGTACTGGCTTATTCTTACATGAACCCATCCTTAGATCTAAAGCAAGAAAAACCACCATATCATCCAACCCAGTCCACAAACCATGCTTGCTTAGATCACCTAAGTCCCAAGTTACCAAATAGTCATATTCATCAATTCTCATCGTCCATAAGTTCATTAATTCATAATTAAGCCATTTGATTGTTTCCAATCCCAATTATGTTAAAGTAGAGAAAAAAGGTAAAATACCCTTCCCGACTCTCTACATAATATCCCGAGCGACAAGGATGGGCATACAAGTCTAGTAAACACCTACATGGGTTTCCCATCAATTTGACACAAACATGCAGTTTTGCAAAGAAAACATTCAAAAATGGGATCAGAATTTTCAAGGACACTTGCCTTTCCCCTGAGGCTGGTTTGGGTTAGAAGCTTCGAAGTTCTGGTGCTACAGATCCTTGTAGTCACCTTCTAGAGCGTTACATTCTATTCCGCGCAACAAACATACAAAACAAACATTACAATAAATAAATGCTCATATATTACTCAATATGTCATGACATGCAAGAGTGATGCAATTATGATGTAATACATGTTACTAGGTTGCCATTCTTGTTTACTATCTAGATACTATTGTTGACATTTCTTATGTCACAGATAATAATCCGCAAGCGCACAGAAACTATCATGTAGCACTACCTCTTAAGAGAGTATTCCCAAACGTAGCGAATCTAAGGAACGTGTGCGTAATCTTACGAACTAATCCACCCAAGGACACAAAGTTGTTTGGTAGGTAAGGAAGTGAGAGGAATTCAATGTATTGATTCTAATTCAAAAGAATTTGCAGTAGCTGCTTGCTTCAGACACGGGTTTACCCCTAGCAACACTAGGCGACTCCCGCTAAGAGCCTATGGCATAGCCGAACGTGTAGGATACAAAAGACGGATAGGGCGGTCACCACCTAGTGCATAGCTCTTCAATCCGTGGATCTACGAGATATTCACTTGTGATTTCTAACCTAAACATCACGCTTATGTTCGAAATCACAACTCTAGTTCCTTTGAACACAAACCTACAACTAGAGCCTCTAATAAATTAAAGCGATGAACCCACAAGTAACTACTTGTGCATACTAATATGAATTGAGAATCAAACTTGAATTGAGTTTACAAAGGCTTACTTGATAGCAATAACACCTTTGTAGGGGTAAGAGTGTAGAAGAGGGACTTGACAAGCCCAAGCCTCCTTCTCCTAAACTGTTCACCACACACTCGTTCTACTTGGCAGCCTCTACGACTACTCTAAACCTTTGGAGTGGTATTCTATTCTCAACATTTGGTGTGTGTGTGTGAAGTGAGGTGTGGGGTTCTATTTACAGGAGGGAGAACGGTCGGTTCCCACCACCAATTGTGTGTGAATCAGTCACCCATGACTTCTAAAAGCTGGGAGGAGCCAACATGTGGTGTTTGGCCGCAATTGGTGCCATGACCTAGTCGGCCGACTAGGGAGGTCGACCGACCTGGTCTCAGCCCCGTTGGTACGTGCTTCCTCCAGGTCCTTGCCAGGTGGGTCCCATCCCCTTATGTGGGTGCTACACTATTGGATGGCCTCGGATACTTTTGTTTGTGGGCCATTTGATCCATGTGATGACACGTGGCATCGCTTGATTTGTCGAAATCCTAATTTATGGATTACTCCCTGCATGTCTAGGTATTTTGGGTCTAAATTCAGCTGCATACAAATAAATTCAGCTGCATACAAATAAACTTGTGGAATTGGTTAGTTTTTAACCCTACCACTACGTTGTGTTTCTCTTTTGTGCCCAATATGAGGTGAATTGACTGTCTAAATATGGCACTTAATGACCGTCAACAAACTCCCGCACACATAGTCCTTTGCTCGTCCTCGAGTGAAGGCAAGAAAAAGAACTAAGGTGCTTGTCCTAAATTTGCTTATAAGTTAGAAATAGGGAATACTAGATATTTCAACTCATACCCCAATTCATGAATTCCCTTTGTGGAGTGTGGCTACCACATCAATCATGGGTGTTTGAAGAGTGGAGTGGTTGGGATGTAGTTCTCTTGGATCTTCCCTTGCCGAAATGATCTGACGATTTGCTATATTTGTAAAGTCAAAGAAACAATTACCTTTTTCTCCCATCTGGAATTTCTCAAGTCTCTCAAAGTGTTTTCATTCTCACCTTGGCATGTTGTGCCAATTTTGTCCCTATACTAAATATGGTTATATCTCGAGCTTGGTAGGGATAAATGTGGCACACATTGCAATTCATGTTTTACTAAGTCAAAAAATTGATCCTATGAGAGACTTATGCAACAAACGAATTGACAAAGAAAATTCTTGTGCACATGAATGAAATGGATACATATGGACTCCATGCTTTTCTCTCTTTAAGGATGAAACATGGCTACCCTCTTTCTTTTTTACTTTTTTTTGTTTTTTAATTTCGTAGCCATGTCTTCTACTCCTTTTAATTTTTCTAGAGAGATCTTGATGACCATAATGTATGGAGTTTCTTTATTGGATGGATGAATGGTGGATGCAAATTTTCGATGTGGGAAATTTTGCATGAATAGGGTGCACAAGAATTTGTAATTCAAAGGTTCATGCATGTCACTCAATTGGGTCATGAGTTTGACAAAGTTCAATAAAAGGCAATAGTGGCGTATGCATGTGGTTATCAGGAACGAGTATCATATGGCCTTGGTGGGTTTTTAAATTTCTAGCAAGAGAATCAGGCAAAGTTTAAGACTCCAAATTGTGCAATCATCAAAAACCAATTTCAAGCAAGGAGATATCTCCTCAAGTAACTCATTTACCATGTCACACTATTCAAATACTTAGATGACATGTTTTCCTATTATGCTTGTGGGAATCATAAATAGGGCAATCAATAAAAATATAAAGTATTAAAACTTTTAGCTCAAGCAAATTGTGACTACCAAGTTTTAAATTTTAATTATTGTGTTGAACTGATTTCACATATTCAGAATGAAATATTAAATCAACTCAAACAGTAACGTAGCATGCATATTCAGGGGTGAGAGATCCAAACTGAATTTGTGGAGCGAAACGGAGCCGTGTGGGGTCCACACCAGGTCGGTCGACCAGGGGGTTCGACCGACTCCTTTCTGGCCTTTCTGCTGCTCTGTTTCGACATGTCGAGTCGTATGTTCAGTTGTGACATGTTTCGAGATACAATGCTATTTTTGCACGTAGGGATTTCCCGAATTTGGGGTAGCTCCCCCACACTTGTTCCCTCAATTCTTTATTCACACAAAAATAAGCTAAAGATGGAACTTTACCAGGTTAGATGAACTGGTAAGTTCCTTTTATTGAAATCAAATATGGGGATGCTTACATTATTCAACCTAAACTTAATGAAAAATAAAAATTTTGCAATAAAACTAAACGAAACTAGTAAGAATCCTATGCGGTCGGGACATCTACACTAAGGAGCATTGTAGATATCGGCTTTCTCGACGGCATTGCATATGCACCATAGCTTGGTGCTCATGCAACGGCGAACACCATCAATATCCTCCTTGAGGGTTATGAGCTCATCCTTTAGTTCCGCCCTCTCGATGCGCCATTCAGCCACTAAGTTCGATAGCTTCTTGTTCTCAAAATGGAGAAAATCTAACTCTTTAGAAAGTTGTGCCACTTTAGGGGCACGAGGAGAATTCCCGTTGCTGTCCTCAAATTGTCCAGGTTGCCCTCTAATAGAAGGCGGCGAGAGGTGACTCCTAATCTTGGAGGGTGATGAGCCCGTCGATTCCTCCATCGCCAAATTATTCACTTGCTTGAAAAATCCTTTTACATGGCCTCATTCAGGCTTGCGCACCCCGTGGATAATGAGGCGGTCTCCCACACGCTACGACGTGGTACACGTAGGTGACCTATAATTGTGGCTCACTACGTCACTGTCTTTGGTCTTCAGAGTGTGAATGAACTCTTCGCCAGGTTGTAGCGTTGGGAGAGACTTGTCTTTTTCAGGAAAAAGACGGGTCTTTACAGACTTTAGGCCAGTTGGAGTCTGACGACGTGTTGGCGTCGTCGACTTCATCGGTGTCCTACGAGGGGAGAGCGACCATCCAACACCACGAGGTGTGGTGCTACGCCTATGCGGAGTCTTCGTTGGTGACAGGATCATGGCGAGGGGCACAACATCCAATGCCATCACAGACTCCAAAGCAGGGGTGGACATGTCCTTGGCTGGCGTGATGTCTCCGCTCAGGTTCAAGGTTGAGCTAGAGTGGGGATGAGGCACAATTTTCTTGTCGGCCATGACTTGGAACAGGAGATGGATTTTTCTATATGGTGCAAAGTTCCCCTCTCTGTTCCCGTCAATAAATAAGCAGGGGAAGTACAATGGCGCTGAGAATCTTGTTGAGATACGTCGGGAGAGTCCGCACGCAAAAATAGAAGGCCGACGACGCAAGGGGGAGGTCGGCCGACCCCTTCTTGGCTCCTTATGAGCCATGTTTTCGTGGGTTGGCTTAATGGGCCCCATAGATGAATAATTGGATAGGCCCATTAGTTGGACATGGAGAATTTAGACATAATTTAAAGAAACAACGTGAAAATCAATAAGATTTATCACGTCAATTTCTTTTTCCGTCTCATCGGGATTCATGAAATAATTTGAGTCGATGGCCATTCACTTTAAATAGATGATCATCGTCACCTTGGAGTGTGATTGCTCCATGGGATGAGGTTTCTACTACAGTGAAGGGTCCTTCCAATTTACTCTTGAGCTTCCCATGTCCAAAGAGTTTAACCCTAGAGTTGAAGAGTAGGACTTTGTCTCCGGGTTTGAACTCTATAGGCGTAATCCTCTTAGCGTGCCATCTTTTAGTTCTTTCCTTGTAGATTTTGGCACTATGGTACGCCTTACCTCTCCACTCTTCCAACTCGGAGAGTTGCTTCAATCGGTGCTTTTTTGCTTTGTGAACGTCCATGTTCCACCGCTTGCTGGCCCAATAGGCTCTATGTTCCAATTCTACAGGAAGATGACAAGTCTTCCTATAGACAAGTTTGAACGGAGACATGCCGATTGGAGTTTTGTAAGCAGTACGGTATGCCCATAATGCGTCGGGTATCTTATGCTTCCATCCCGTCCCCATTTCCAAGATGGTCTTTTGCAGAATATTCTTAATTTGCTTATTAGATGTTTCTGCTTGACCACTTGTTTGTGGGTGGTATGGGGTAGCAATGTTATGCTAGACACCAAGCTCCCTCAAAAAGTTTCGGAAGACCTTATCTATGAGATGAGACCCTCCATCACTTATTACCATACAGGGACTGCGAAAGCGCGGGAAAATGATCTCATTGTACATTTCCCTAGCTTGCTTGGAATATGACTTTTTGCATGGCAAAGCTTCTACCAATTTTGACCCGTAATCTACAGCCACCAGGATATGCTCACAATCATAGGACCTAGGGAAAGGTCCCATGAAGTCAATACCCCACACATCAAATAATTCCACATGTATATCATAGGTTAGGGGCATCGCATTGCGAGATGAGATTCCTCCATGCTTTTGGCATTACCAACATCTACGAATAAATTCGTTTGTGCCTTCATACATAGAAGGCCAATAGAATCCACTTCGCCAGATCTTTGCCTGGGTACGGTAAACACAGTAATGGCCACCATAGGAGCTAGCATGTCATTTCTCAATAATCTCGGTGCCTTCAATTGATGGGACACACCTTCGAAGAAGGCCATTGGCACAAACTCGATAGAGGTATGGGTCATCCCAAAGTTGTCTACGATTCTTAGAGATGGGTTTCTTTTTGTTTTCCCTTGGTGGTACATATCCCGTGACCATGAAGTTCATGATATCCGCATACCAAGGGTGAGAGTCAATCACCTTGAGAAGCATATCATCTCGTAGGAATTCATTGATAGGAATGTCCATGGTTTGGGTGTCTTCCATACGTGAGAGATGATCTACCATAGTACTCTCTACTACCTTCTTATCCTTGAATTCTAAGTCAAACTCTTGGAGTAGAAGAATCCAACGAATTAGCCTTGGTTTAGCATCCTTTTTGGTGAGCAAATACTTCAAGGCTACATGCATGGTATGTATGGACTATGATCTTGGCGCCAACCAAATAGGATCTAAACTTATCGATAGCAAAAACTACTGCCAATAGCTCTTCTTCAGTTGTGGCGTAATTGAGTTGAGATCCTGTTAGAGTTTTGCTAGCGTAGGCTATTGAATGATGCTTTTTTTCTTTGGTTTGGCCTAGGACCGCACCAACAGCAAAATCACTAGCATCACACATGATTTCAAATGGCAGCGTCCAATTGGGAGCTCGAGTGATTGGAGCTAAGATGAGTGCCCGTTTGAGTGTTTCAAATGATTTAAGGCATTCATCATCGAAATCAAAGGGAGCTTCCTTAGCTAATAGGGTAGTGAGGGGTCTAGCGACTTTTGAGAAGTCTTTGATGAATCACCGATAGAACCCCCCATGACCTAAAAAGTTGTGAATTCCCTTAACATTGACAGGAGGTGGAAGGTTTTCAATGACTTCAATTTTTGCTTTGTCAACCTATATCCCCCTCTCGGACACTAAATGTCCAAGAATGATGCCTTCACGGACCATGAAATGGCACTTTTCCCAATTACGTATGAGGTCCTTCTCTTGGGATCTTTGTAAGATCTTGACTAAATTTTCCAAACATTGATCAAAAGTTTTCCAATAGACGGAGAACTCGTCCAGGAAAACTTTCATGATTTCCTCAATCATGTCAGAAAAGATAGACATCATGCATCTTTGAAAAGAGGCAGGAGCATAGCACAGTCGAAAGGACATACGCCGACAGGCATACGTTCCATAAGGACATCTAAATGTAATCTTACTTTGATCATCGGGGTGGATTGGAATTTGATGATAACCTGAATACCCATCAAGAAAACAAAAGTAGGAATGTTTCGCCAACCACTCTAACATCTCATCGATGAAGGGCAGTGCAAAATGATCCTTCCTTGTAACCTTATTATGTTTTCGGAAATCTATGCACATCCTCCAACCTGTGATGGTTCGTTGAGGAATTAATTCATTTTTCTCATTTCGAACGACCGTCATACCTCCCTTCTTAGGCACTACATGAACTAGGCTTATCCATTCACTATGAGGGACAGGGTAGATAATCCCGGCATGCAGAAGTTTCAAGACTTCCTTCTTGACAACTTCTCGCGTCGCATTATTCAATTGCCTTTTAAGTTCCCTTGATGGGACACTCTCGGGGTCCGTGCATAACGCTGGACTAATCCCCTTGAGATCCTCTAATGAATTGCCAAAACAGCTCTATGCTTTTCTAACATGGAAATGAGTTTGAGTATCTCATTATCCGAAAGCTTGTCGCTTATGATGACAGGGGCTTCCAAATCGCCATTTAGAAAGGCATTACATAGGCCTTGAGGTAGAATATTTAACTCCACAGGAGGTTTTGGGAAGAACTCTTCTTTGGGGATTAGTTCTGTTTCAGCTGGAGCTAAAAATTGGACAGTTCTAACCTCCTCTAACAGTTCATCGTGGATGGGAGATTCTGCGGATGTGTTCTTGGACGCACGACAAGAATAGAAAACTTTCTCCTTCCAAGGTTGACATTTAGGTTTCCTTCGAAAGGAATTTCCATGAGAAATTTCTCAAAGGGAATCCCAATCATATTTTAAAAATCTTGGATTTCGAACACATGGAAATCTAGGATTGCCACAATATCATTGTGTCTTACAAACACCTATTGCAAAACCCTGCATCCTTCTAGGATGTTTTCAATAGAGTCCCGGAAGGATTTACATGTTGGTGCCAATGGCACATCACCAAGAATGGCGAGAGCACAAGAATCGGAAATGAGATTTTCTCCAACGGTGGAATTGTATAGGACCTTCATTGGTGTTCCTCTAATAAAACATAGAATAGCTGCCAAAGGTGAGGTTATTAGAAGTATTTCGGGTGAATACTCAACTTCTGCAGTCCATTCTCTGCTTAGAATAGAGGTTAACTCCTGAATCGTCTGTTGGATGAACACTCTATCAAGTGGGTCAGGTGGTGTTGATGGCAATGATGGTTTCCTATGGCAACAGAACTTCGAGGTATTTCCAAAATATTCAAATATCTCTTGCTCGAAGTAGAAGGGAAACTCCAAAGGTTGCATTTATTCTTCCTTTGTAGTTTCTTGTTCGGGAGAGGATTCATTCGGCAAGGTTTGAGGTAGGTTATACCTTGTCCATGGATTTATCCTCGGATATTGACACTATTTCCTATTGAGGGGGCTCATTAAGACCCATTATGAAGGAGGAATTTTCTAGAATTCGGTCTAGAAGATCCTTGCCTTCTTCCGGTGTCTTATGGAGGAAAGATCCTCTAGCTGCAATGTCAAGATGTAGGGCAGACTCTTTGTTCAATCCCACATAGAAGTGTTGCAAAAACAACATATTAGGGATAGACAAATCTGGGGCCAAATTTCTCAAAAGAGAAAATCTATCCCAAGTTGCACCTATGGATTCTTCTTCCATCTGCTAGAAGCATAGTACTTCCTATTATAAGGACAATATTTGGGCAATCAGAAAGAAAGCAAGACAAAATATGTCTCGTAATTCATTCCAATTTTCGCTTGTCTTCCCAACGTTATGGTCGTACCATTGTTTGGCTTTTTCCTTGAGGGAAAAGGAAACAACTTCCATTTGAGAGTTTCTCGTGTCATACCCTTGATTAGAAGGCATGAACACAATTGTTCGAACTCTAGTAGATGGTGGTAATGGTTTTCACAATCGGTTCCTAAAAAGAGTTGCTCCCAAACCATAGCTATAAAGCTAGGGCAAAGTCCATAGCTCGTATAACAAATGGGTTCCGCCAACGTCGGTGGCTCACAGAACTTGCCCTTTGGGGCATAATATGAAAGAATGGTGGGCTGCTCCATAAAGGTGGTGGTGGTAAGACAAGGAAAGATAAGATAAGAAGATAGATACGAGAGTGACCAAGGTTCAAAGATTAATAGCAATCGTTCCCCGGCAGTGGCGCTAGACATGCTTGTTGATGTTTCCTACATCACAGATAATAATTCGCAAGCGAACGGAAACTATCATGGAGCACTTCCCCTTAAGATATTATTCCTAAGGGTATCAAATCGAAGGAACGTGTGTGTAATCTTATGAACTAATCCACCCAATGACACAAAATTGTTTGGTAGGTAAGGAAGAGAGGGGAATTCAAAGTATTGATTCTAATTCAAAGGAATTTGCAGTACCTGCTTGCTTTGGGCACGGGTTTACCGCTAGAAACACTAGGCGACTCCCGCCAAGAGCGTATGGCATAGCCGAACGTGAAGGATTACAAAGGACAGATAGGGCAGCCACCACCTACTGCCTTCCTCTTCAATTTGTGGGTCTACGAGATATTCACTGGTTATTTCTAACGTAAGCACCATGCTTACGTTCTAAATCACAACTCTAGTTGTTTCGAACAGAAAGCTACAACTAGAGCCTCTAATAATCTAAAGCAATGAACCTACAAGTAAATACTTGTGCAAACTACTATGAATTGAGAATCAAACTTGAATTGAATTCACAAAGGCCTACCCGATTTGAATAACACCTTTATAGGGGTACAAGTGTAGAAGAGGGACTTGACAAGCCCAAGCCTCCTTGTCCTATAGTCTTCACCACACTCTCCTTCTACTTGGCAGCCTCTAGGACTACTCTAAACCCTTGGAGTGGTATTCTATTCTCAACTTTTGTTGTGTGTGGGTGAAGTGAGGTGTGGATTCTATTTATAGTGGATAGAAGGGTCAGTTCCGAACACTAGTTGTGCGCAAATCAGTCACCCATGACTTCTTCAAGTCGAGAGGGGCCAACACGTGGCGTTTGACTGCAATTGGTGCCATGATCTAGTCTGCAGACTAGGGAGGTCAGCCGACCTGGTCTCAACCCCGTTGGGGCTGTGCTTCATCCAAGTCCCTGCCAGGTGGGTCCCATCCTCTTATATGGGTGCTACACCATTGGATGGCCTCGAATACTTATGTTTGTGGGCCATTAGATCCATGTGATGACACATGGCATCGCTTGATTCATCGAAACCCAATTTTATGGAATACTCCTTGCATGTCTTGGAATTTTGGGTCTAAATTCACCTGCATACAAATAAACACCAAGACGTGTGGAATTGGTTAGTTTTTCACCCTACCACTACATTGTGCTTCTCTTTTGTGCACATTATGAGGTGAATTTACAGTCTAAATATTGCACTTAAGGACCGTCAACAACTATTAAGTTTTACATGTTAGAGCAAGTTTCGAGTCATTTTAGAGAAAACTAAAGAAGTTCCAGGAAATCCGGAATTGAAAAACCGGGCTAGTCCGCACCATGGGCCGGGAATGTCCGCTGGACCAGAGAGGTCAATGGACTAGTCCGCATGGGACCGGACAAGTCTGCGACGACTAGGGTTTTGCGGATTTCTAACTAGAGCATAGATTGAGTTAAATATGGAACCATAATTAACGTAGGAAAGATGGATATAAGGTATTTACCGTGAATACTAGGGTTCAAGGGTTGAGGATTTGATGAAACTCGAGAACATGACATCTAGATCCGACGAAGACAAAGAATTGGCTAAGAAGAAAGTTGAAATCAAAGAATTGATAAAGAAGATCGTAGCAGCAACATTGATCTCACTTGATTCCTTCCTCTCCTTCTTCTTCCTTCCCTCCCCTTCCTTTTTCTCACTTCAAAAGTGGCGACTATAAAGAGAGCAGGTGCTGGTATTCGTCTAATGTGGCAAAGGAGTGAGAGGTGCGTGGTGGGGTATTTATATAGGAGGAGCGGTTGTAGGGTTAGGGTGGAATCCATGTAAAAGTCGGGGGGACAGGTAGAGGCATTGGTAGAGTCCCTCTTGGGCTCCCCAGGGGCAGGGCACGATGTTCTTTGGGCCAATTAAGGCAACTATCCAATAACTTGTCATGGAGGAAAAATAGAATCCGAGTCAAAACCCTAGACAACAGTCTTGTCCATCGCGAGGCCGAACAAGTCTGATTGGGTATAGAAAGTTCAACAGATAAGTTTGGTGCGACGACAGACAAGTCCCCTCAAGAACAAAAAGTTAATCGGACAAGTCAAGTGCCATGTCGGACAAGTCCAGGGTGTGTCCAGTATAAAATCTAGACAAAGTTTATGGGAGTTTTTGGTAGCGATCATCGGACTAGTACGTACCATTAACGGACAAGTCTGATTGGGAATATAAACAAAACCTCATTAGTCTGCATAATTAACGGACAAGTTCGGAGAACATCAGAAAAGATTTTCGGACTAATCCATAGAAATTAGCGGAAAAGTTCGGGGGACAACAATAGTTAAATCAGACTAGTCTGGGGTCCAATCCGGACAAGTCCATACTAAGCAAGATTTTTAATTGTTTTTTTGGATATAATTCATTTTAATCTTGTTTTTTTTGTGTTGTATCATGTTAGATATGTATACAAATTAATGCAATGCATGATAGATGAAAATGAGGGTGTTACATCTGGTGCTGCCACACGTCATCAAGATTGCGCCTTCAAGACTGCAATAATGCACTATCAAGACACATTAACGTGTCATCAAGACCAGGTTAATGCGATATCAAGACCTATTAATGTGCCATCAAAACCATGTTTATGCACTTTCAAGACCAACTAACTCGGGGCTACCTGTCGGGCGCCGGTCATAATGTAAGTTGCAGGCCCTTGGCATATAAAAGAACCGAGCAACCACCAACTATGGGGCTCTGGGGGTTGAGGCCAACCCACACTCACTCATGAGAGACCAAACTGTTGTAGGGTATTATGCTCCCGCGGCCTGAACCATGCAAAAGTCCTTGTGTTCACCCGTGTTCATCTAACTCGTAGATCCAGCGAATTCGCCCCTCCTAAAAAAGAACCTCTGCGGACTACTTCTTAGTAGTACCAGGGGAAGTGTCGATCGCACACCTCAACAACGTCAAATCCAATTTGAGAAGTTTTGACTCCGTGAACCCGCACTTGCAATGTTACTTGTCACGGGTAATTCATTAAGGTTAAACCCACAAAATGGCTGATTAGTTTGTTTGCTAGTCAAGTCATCAAGTACTTCCCATAAAGCGTCAAACTTTTTTGTTGACTCTGACTACACAACATCTTGAACAAGGTCATAAGTTGTTTGTTCTTGAAGTGACTGAAAATTTTGCACCTAAATGTCTCATGCAATACATTGATTCTATGTCCGCCCAACATGGTCAGACGCCACGATCGGCAAAAACAAGTATCATACCTGATATAGCCTTCAGCCATCCGACATGGCGATTATGTAAGACACAAAATTGGGATGCTCTTGAACTACAACCATCGTCACCAAATTCAAAAACCAGCACCAACTATCAGTGCTTTCACTTTCAACAAATGCAAAAGGCACTGGAAACACCTGTTGATTACCATGTACTCCAATTGGTATCAGAATTTGACCTTTATACTTTCATGTTAGGAATGTACCATCAATGCAAAGAATAGGCTACCAATGTTTTAATGAATTTATACATTGACCGAACGCAAAGAATGCACAATGCATATATAACTTCCTAGGCATTCTTGGATTCTGCATATCCATGATGTCATAAATTGTTATGACATTTCTTTGTTGGATGGTCTCAAGCAATCATGGAAGATTTTCATAAGATGCTTCATATGATCCAAATCGCTGCTCAATAACCGTCTACTTTGCCTTTCAAGCCTTTGAGTAACTTATGGTGTATTTGAACTCCTCTATGGTGTTGATTATTGATTTCGGCTCGAACCGAATAGTATCTACAATATGAGCATACATGTGATTTGCTATAAATTGCGAAATAAAAGCACTATTGCACTTCTCTAATTCTTGCGACTCACATGTGTGGTCCATCGGTTTAGACACTCTTCATAATTTAGTCCACTTCTCCTCAAAAGCGTGCAACCTAAAATGATAACTTGTAAACACACATTTCACATCATACTATTTCTTGCTTGACTTGTAAACTTTAAACGATCTCTGCATTTCGAGAGACCTATATTGAACAGCATCCTTTAGGGCATCTTTATCTTTGAAAATAGCTCCTTCTGTTAACTCATTCTCATGGTACTCCGATGATGAAGTATACCTTTCCCTTAGTGTTAAAATATCAAAATTTATATTATTCCACTCTGCATGGATATAAAATTCATTCTCCTCATCTGAAGAATCAATTTCTAGAAGATTCTCATGCTCCATATCTTCCACCCTAATTTGTTCAACTATGTACTCAATGTGCTTTCCCTCATCTGCTACAATCGTTGCTTCAGTAGGAATTGTGTTTTTTTTCATACTCCTCGTTTACTACTTAATTACCCACTCTTTCATCACTTCCTTCTTCACGACTACATTCATCCTGCACTACATCATCAATATTTCTTTCATCAAACACCTTCATTTCTGCTATACCGAGAAGCATTAGAGGTCAACCCCGATCAACAACCATATCTACGTATTTCCTCCGAATTCTTGTTCAATTAAGGTCAATTCAAGCCCAGTAAGTCTCATTTCTTTCACGATTATTCACCCCTTTCAACTTCACTTGGTCTTGTTGTGCGTCTAGATTTAATGTTTTTATCAATCATTTCTCAACAACAATAAAATTCATCTCGTTTGCCCTGCTAATTCCCCGTTCACACAAGCTAAAATGGTAAACATCATTGCCATTTGGACCCTCCACAATCTGCCCTTCTCCATAAAAAATTTGAAAAGCTAACTTATCTGACATTCCTAATCAATTAAAAAACCAATAATATATTACTATAATATATATATATATCTTAGTTTTCAACTACAATACAAACAAAACTTACTAAAATATTTATAAAATCATTATTACGTACAATAATGCTTAATAACTTACAATACATTTTGAAATAAATCATTAAAACAACTAAATATTAACATAACTATAACTAAAATAATAACAACAACTTACAGTACATATTAATATAATTAATTAAAACAACTATATATTAACATAACTATAACTAAAATTAAATGACAACTAAAACGATACCCAAACTAAATTAAACTACACCTACGACTATGACTAAAACAATAACTAAACCTAACACTTGACAACTAATAACACCTAGTTAACAAAAGGCTTGCTGGAGAAGAGAGGCTTATCGTGCGGAGGAGAGGGAGGTTTTGAGGCCGTTTTCCACGCCGATCTCGAGGTACAGGAGACGGAGAGGGTGCCGGCTGTCTGCCACACCGAGCGTGAGGGAGAGGGCACCAGCTGCCTGAGCACGCCGAGCGCGAGGGAAAGGAGTGGGAGAGAGCGAGCGGCGAATGGCGAAGTGAGCAGAGCGAGAGGGCGAGCTTCCTCTTTGTAGAGGGTGGCAGACTCACAGGCGCACGGTGCCAAGCGTTCAGAGGGCACCCAAAAGAAAACTGTGGCTGCGTGTGCTAGTCACGGGAGCACCCGTCGTCCCGGGTGTGGATGAGCACGACACAGAGGAGCGGGGCCCAGAGGTTTGTATCGGCCTTGGATGAGGGGAGCGCCGGGAGGTAGGGCCCACGGAATCTCCGCTCCACCATGGCTCGCCCGTGACACGGGAGTCCGACATGGCCCGCCATGAAAGCCGTCATCCACGGTCGGAAGGAGGGATGTCCGACACATGCCATGTGTGCGTTTCCACGGCCCGGACGAACCGTGAGTCAGTTTTGTAATTTTATAAATCTGTGGGTTATTAATATAAATTTGATTTTTAATATTAAACAAAAATTCCTACTCCAGCTTACTACCATCGGTGCAGAGAGTTGTCTTTGAGACTGCAAATCAACCGCCTCAACCTCGAGGATTGGGACAGAGTGTTCCTGGTTGGACAACTGCCCACCCTAGTTTTCATTTTGTATTAATTCATCCCAACATTTGGCTGCCGTTTGTATTTTTCTACCAACTTTTCTTATTTTTATATAATATAATATCACGGGACTTTTCTACTGTTCCCCTTAAAAACATGTTCCAATATCTGCATAACTGATCACTATTTGTACTGTTTCCAGACACTGAAAATAGCCACTCAATTACAGATTGAAGGACCTGATAATTTCTGATTTCCTTTGCAAAAAATGACCTACCATTTATGTTCGTGAAAGACATCTCAGCATCATTGCATCTGATTTTTATTTTTCTGTCTCATTCCGTTACATTATCGATAATAACTTCTCCAGCGATTATAGTCCCCAACATTAAAATTTTGAGATTAATATTAGAGTAAATTACATGAATGACCATGGTATTTCGGGGATTGTTTTAGTTTTTTGAAAATGGTACTCACAAAATTGTAACTCGTTGCCGGCTCATGCTTTAGTTTTTTGAAAATGGTACTCACAAAATTGTAACTTGTTGCCAGTGAGCCTGCTTATCGGTGCAAATACGGTTTAACCCATACCACGTTACGTGATTTTAGAACACGTCATAGGTGTTTTTGCATATAACCCTCTAGGACACTCGGGTGTGGCTGTTAGAACATTTGTTTCATTATTTAAAAAGAAATCAGGGTTTGATGACCAGTGGATGGCTTAGATCAGCGACAAGAGCAACCAGCTCTGATCAGCGAGATAATTGAAATTTTGCTATACTTATGGTTGGATTTTTATAAAATGCTACTTTCAACATGCAACATGCTAAAATATTATTATAAATAAGTTGAGTTTGCTCATTTACCATCGAGATGTTTCAACTTTAATAGTGTTTTTAACAAAAAAGTATACGCGAAAGGACCAAAATATCCTTCTGTAATGTTTTTCTTTTGATCCCTACATTTCTTTTTTCTTCTATCGGCATTTTCCTGGACTCAGTACATGCTTCCACCCCCGACTCTCGTACGCTGCCGCCGCCGCCTCCCATCAGTGCTGCACCGCCGCCCGCCGCTGCTGTGGCCCCTGAGGTCCTGATCGATCAAAGCTCCACCAGCGCGCCCAAATTCGAGGCCCCGATGAACCCGCCCGTAGCTCCGCCGCCACGAGGCCCTGCCACGAGAAGGCATGCCACCGGCTGAAGCCCCCCTCGGCTTGAAATCCTCGCCTCCAGCAGCCAATGCCGCCCCGCCAGTGGCTGACGCCCACCCCCACAAAGGAAGAACAATTGTCCATGTGTGGGCGTCCAACATGAAGAATGCTTGTCCAACTTAACATTTTCTAACCAAATTGCTTACGTGATTTGTGATTCTTGCTACTAGCGCCTTTGATCATAATCTACATCCCTATTTGACCTGTTTCTACTAATGTTCCATAACCTCACTACATGAAACATGCAACCTTACGTTGGCCAAAGTAACTTACGTGGACCGGCCAATGTAATTAACATAACTTATGTCGATCGTCTGTAGTTGACATAAGTTAGTCAACTTAAGTTGGCCACGGGCCCGCAACTATCGTAAGTAAGGCAACCGACACTATTTAATGCATTAGCTACGTCGGTGCAATCCTAGACCGATGTAAGTTGTGCAACCGACATATTATTGCAGTAAATATGTCCACCCAACCTTGGGCCGACGTAAGTGTAATATCCCAAATATTTAGGAAAAATTAACATCGTGGCCCAAAACACTAAAGGGTTAGCCAAAATTTGACTCATTAAACCATTGATCCGATGAAAGTAAGTGTTGATCACACCCGCTCAGCCTTACCGGTAGATGATAAAGAGAGTTCAAGTGTTGTCCGTTTTAGACGGAAACTACTATTTCATCGTTGTTCACTTCAAGTTCTAGTTATTGTTGACTCATTCAGTTTGATTTGCTCATTCTTCAAGCTTCGAGTGTACTTGCTGAGTGTTTTTACTCATTCTTGTGTTTATTTGGTTTTTAGGTACCCATTGATCGAAGCAAGCATGGAAAGGGTAGCATCCACACGTTGAACACGAACTCTACATATTAGACCTAGCTTATTGAATATTCTAACTGATTGCACTATTTTGTATTGTTAAGAGCTTAGGTGTGGTCGTTTAGTATTTGGTTAAATTATAATGCTTGGTTGATGCTTGTTACTATTTCTATATACTATTTTGCCTGTTGTTGTGTATGGTTTGCCCGTGGTTGTCAGAATTATGAAAGGAGACTCCGCCAAAATTTTCTATAATTTTATACTTAGTATAAAAGTTTAGATGTTAGTAGTAGCGCACAGAGGAGTTCGGACCTGGGGCGTTACAGTTGGTACTCAAAGCCTAGGTTGCATGTAGTTATAGAATTTTAATAACTAAAATATTATACAAAAATAACATATGGCGCCTCTAGTTAAAATTGACACACTTATGCACAATAGGATGGGTTCATGGGCATACGTTGCATTATTTTTCTCGTTGCATAGTTTCTCTCATGTTTATTTTGTAATGATAAAATGTGATTAATTATACTTTTGTTGTATTTCAATTATTAGAACTATGCCTGTGATGAGAGTCCACGTGTTATCACCCAAGAGAGGTTATCATAGAAGAATCTTAGCAATATTGCATTCTCTGTTCCTAGACTTGTACGAGATGAGTGTGAGGACTGCAGGGAGTCTTCATGGGATGTAATGCTTAATTTAGTAAGGTGACGAAATAAATCTTTTCACCACATACATCATGGTATTTGAGGATCATAGGGGTATGAAGACATAATTTGATCTTACAGTTCAATAGTAGAGACATAGAGGGAGTCTAACAGTAGTGATCAAGGGTTCAACAATCAGGATGGTCTGCTTAACATCCCCCTTTCAAGTAGTCTACGAGAAATCAATCTTCTTAACAGTTTGCGGACCTAAGCACTCAAGATATCGCTCTTCAATGGGACAACACACATCGAGTGACACATTTATACATCCAGCTCTGGAACATGGTTTTATTTGTTTCAAGTGTTAGAAGTCCCACCGTGTTGCAGTGTAGTTTTTTGGAGACATGTCATTTTTGTGAGAGAGATAAATATAAAGTTATAGTTTGCGGGACACACATAGAATCTACTATCAAGTTGTAGAGGTAAGGTCTTTCTTCATCATGACCCACTTCAATTGTTAGTTCTGAAGGTCAGCTCCTACAATAAATGCTCGTCGTAGTATGATTCAGATGATGATTGGTGTAGCTCCATTTTAACCGTTTTCTCAATAGTACCCTCCTCCACTAGACTACTATTGTCCTGCGCCTCAGCTTCCTATCCCACACGTTCTCCTGCAAGTACATGCTCCTCCCGCTTCTCTAGCTCAATCCACTGTTGCATTGCGGTTGAACCTACTTCCACTCTTGCTGGATTCTACACCATCCCTATACCTTCTTCTTTGAGTCACCTACTTGTGGTTTCAGGTACTCTCATTGTTGACTCCCATGACACTCATGTTTTTTTAAGTCGAGTGTCACATTCTTATTCATTTAACTTGATTTCGTAAGAAAGACAAATATTTCAGTCAAGAGATTTCTCAATTGGTTTGTGTTAATTGTATGATCGAAGAGCTTGTGAAAAGCTACCAGTGGGGGGTAAACGGTAGATTTAAAACTTTTTCAGCGGAAGCAACAAAAATCCCTCGGTAGAAAATCAATCTGTTAAGAAATTGTGTGCGCGACTAATCTAAATGTGATCAATCATGACAAAACCAGTATAGATTGTGGAGAATAAAGTCACAAAGACGTCACAACAAGAATCACGAAAATCCATCAAGAAAAACTCATATTATGATTGAAAGATTGAACAAAGATCAATCTGTTCTACCCAATAAAAACCAGATCTGCAACACTGGAAAGAAACTCATATAGATCCAAAACAAAAAATCTAATGACCTTGAAATTTTTACAGATGATGGAAAATCAAGTTATGAAGATAACCCAAAAAGAATCACGTCAATTGGATCTGTTAAACTCAAGTTATGATAAAATCACCGAAGCAAACTTTCTATAAGTGTAAAGCAAGTTTGAAACACTGCAAGGTAAAAATATAACCATTTCAATCTAGGTCCAGACCTTGCCAAAACTAGCCGGACCTTAAACCGGAGCTTATCAAAACTATCAGGACCTAGCACAGAAGCTTACTAAAGCAATTCGGACCTAGCACCAAAACTTACTAAAGCTCTTCGGACCTAGCGCCGGAACATGTCGGACCTAGGCACAACAAGTCTGACTTAACCAAAGAAGTCGAACCTAGCCAAAACATGTCAGACCTAGACAAAGAAGATAGACCTAGCCAAAGTATGTTGGACCTTACATCAGACCTTGCCGGAGCTACCAAAAACAAGCTGAACTTATCGTCAGACTTTGCAGGAGCTCGTACCTAGAGTCAAACCTTGTTAAAAGGGTGTTTTGACAATTTTCAAAACCTTTATTATCATAGCCAATGTATTCAACACACCTAGGTCTCACAATCTCCCCCTTGATGAATGCATTGGCAACTCCGCTTATAATCCAAACGTTGGCTTATGCATATGAAAAGTTTTGAAAACAATCAAATGAGAAAGAAATTTCAAAAACAGTAATTTTTCCCCCTATTCATATTTCTCCCCCACTGTAAATCAGAAATAAAATGAGAAGAAATTTATTTCACCCCCTGAGAAGAATCGAGCCAAAACAATTGTGAATGTGTGCAATGTGTGATCAATTTCTTCCCCTTTGACAATGTATTCAGCAAGGTACAAAAGAGAAATTTCAATTGTTATGAACATATTGTAACACATACATATAAAACAAAGCTCATCCAAGTCATACTATCAAGTAACTTACACTATGACATCAATGAAATTCACAAAGTAGTGTAAGCCATGCTCAAGATGAAGTGTAATTTTCAATTTAAGCAAGTCATGATCTCACAAACTTAACTATATCAAGACTTGAAAGAATGACACTTGTTGCTGCAATTTTATTTTTTTTAAGCACAAATTTTGATCATATGACATTTGCAAGAGACTATATGCCGCATTTGCCTTATTCTAACCAACCAAGCCAAGCCTATGTCATTTGATAATCAGAAGCTTAAGGACATGGTTTTAGTCATACACAAGTCCTTCCAAGTTCATATCTAAGTGCAATGATAAGCCATCTCAAAAGAGGAAGTGCGATGCATGCATATTCTATTGATCTTTTCTCCATTTATATTTGACCATAAAAGCTCAACATGTGAGTTGATTACTTGATTAAATCTTTATGATTAAAAGCACTTGCGAGCATGCAGAAAGTTTAAAGCAACAAGAAAGTTAGACCACGACAAGATTTAGTGTAAGTACTTATTCCAATTACTAGACATGGCAAAAACTACAAAATGTATAAAATGGCTAATGTAGTAAGAACTTTTGGTATGTAAAAGGAAACACAAAGTCATATATGTATGAAATACTATGCTCATATTATTTTAATTCCAGATTCACACATAGACTTCCCAAGTTTTGAAACTCCCCCTCAATTTATGCCATGAGGATGCATAACCTCGATTTCACTACGAATGAATCAAAAACGAGTGAAATCCAAAGGTTTTGTAAAAATGTCAGCCAATTGTTGTTTGGTATCTACATGGTGAAGCACAATGTTTCCTTTTTCAACACTATCATGGAGAATGTGATACCTAATGTCAATGTGCTTTGTTCTTGAAATTTGCATGGGCTTTTTAGCAATGCAAATAGCACTAGTGTTATCACAAAACAGCATAACACTATCTAGATCAATGCATAGTCCTTAATGTTTGAACAATCCAAAGAATTTGTGAGCAAGCACAAGCAGCAGCTACATATTCAGATTCGGTCGTGGAATGTGCAACTGAACTTTATTTTCTAGAGGACCAAGCAACAAGTGAATTACCAAGAAAATGAAAAGCACCCGAAGTACTTTTCCTATCAATCCTACAACCCCTAAAATCAGCATCTGAAAAAACTTTCAAAGTAACAGTTGAGGAAGAAGGAAGAAAATGCCAAATTCTTGAGTTCCATGTAAATACCAAAGAACTCTTTTGATGGCTTGACGATATGAAGTACGTGGGGATGCTTGAAACCGTGCAAAAAGAATACGCTGAACTGTATGTCCGGTCTTGATGTCGTAAGGTACAGAAGAGATCCAATCATACTTCTATATTCTCTTTGATCGACCGGGTCACCATCTTCATCATGTTCAAGCGTCGTTGCCATATCCATTGGTGTCTGAAGAGGCTTGCTTTTATCCATGTTGAAGCGCTCAAGAAGGTCTCTTGTATACTTCGTTTGGTGCACAAAGGTTCCCTCCTTAGTTGGCTTGATTTGCACCCCCAAAAAGTATGTGAATTCTCCCATTATACTCATCTCAAATTCCAAACTCATCATAGTTGAAAACTTGGACACAAGATCATAAGAAGCACAACCAAAGATAATATCATCCACATACACTTGAACGAATAATGACTCATTGCCATGCTTATGTAAAAAAAAAGAGTTTTATCAACCTTGCCCATGGTAAACCCCTCTTCAAGTAAGAATGTTTTTAACCTATCATACCATGCTCTCGGGGCTTTGGACAGTTTGTAAATATGATTAGGAAAATCTGGGTTTTCAAAACCCGGTAGTTGCTTGACATAAACCTCCTCATCTATGTAGCTATTAAGAAAAGCACTTTAAACATCCATTTGATATAACTTGAAACCTTTATATGCAGCAAAATCTAGCAAAATTCTTATAGCTTCAAATATAGCAACAGGAGCAAAAGTTTCATCAAAATCTAGACTTCAACTTGTGTGAAACCTTTAGCAACCAACCTAGCCTTATTCCTAATCACAACCCCATCCTCACTTTGTTTGTTTTTAAACACCCATTTAGTTCCAATTAAAGTGTGACCTTGAGTGGAGGTCCAAGTTTCCAAACATTATTTCTTACAAAATTTTCAAACTGGTCTTGCATGGCAATAATTCAAGATTCATTAGTGAGTGCATGTGATATATCTTTGGGTTCAAAAGAAGCAACAAAAGCAGAATGAGCATGAGATTTTGGATCACAAAACCTGGACCGTGTGACCCGTTCGTGCAAGCTTCCAACAATTTGTTGTGGAGGATGACTTTTGAGAACCGGAGGGGAGTGGACACTTCACAAGCTTCTTCTTCTTCATGTTCATCACAAATCGATGAGCTTGTAACTTAAGGACGATCTGGACCAACAATGGTGGTCGTCAGTGCTGGTTGTGAATCAAAATCAAGAGTTGGAACAATGTCATTAGCTGCTAAATTTTCGGGCAGCAGCACCTCTTCTTCCTCGTCTTCAA
Organism: Tuctoria greenei; assembly: GCA_036927565.1. Lineage (NCBI taxonomy): Eukaryota > Viridiplantae > Streptophyta > Magnoliopsida > Poales > Poaceae > Tuctoria > Tuctoria greenei. The sequence goes on along the minus strand of JAYESD010000003.1, from coordinate 175,953,637 downwards.
CGAAAATACTCCCCCTTGTGGATATGGATCTGGACCTTTAATATTTGAGCTAGTACCTGGGCTAGCTTAACCAAAAGAAACCTCACAAGTCTCCACAATTTTGTTAGTGTCAAATAAGAGCACATGGTAGTCTCTAGTATGAGATAGATAACCAAGAAACATGCCATCAACATATATAGCTTCAAATTTATCAATATTATCATGTTTCATAACAAAGTATTTGCAGCCAAAGACCCTAAAGTGTGTGACACTAGTCCTATGTCCAAACCGAAGCTCATATGGTGTTTTTACTAGCCTAGAACGCAAGAAAACATGATTTGAAACATAACAAGCGGTTTCAATTGCATCTGCCCAAAACTTTCTAGGAGTTTGATATTCATCAAGCATAGTCCTAGCCATCTCAACTAAGGTTCTATTCTTTATCTCTACAACACCATTTTGTTGAGGTACTTATGGTGAAGAAAATTGATGATCTGTTACTTTTTCAGCACATAAATGATCAAAAGATTGATTTTTAAATTCCATTCCATTATGTAAAACCCCAGTTTTTCCTTAGTATAAAGTTCAAGTACCAGTTGGTTATCAACCATAGTAGAGCTCAATTATGGTTGCACACATGAACTTGATCTCATAAAAAATATTTCTTTTACTCATACTTAAATTTTATTAACATGGGAATGGGACTTCACTATTGACCTAGAATAATTCAAGTAACCTTTCTACAAAGTTTGGAATTTATTTGAATGAGAATTGCCAAGGCAAAAACCATATGCAGTACTAAATATATTCAAATTATTTCAAAACTTGAATATAGATACTGTAAATTTTGGCCCTGCCAAAATATTCAAATATGAGGCTATAGATTTTTCCATGGCCCCATAATATTCCAAATAGCACCCCTGCAAATTTTCATAATTTGTGAAGCTCAGTTGCTATTTAATTCAGTAACTCGAGTGAATTTCATTCAAATTCAAATTTGAATTTGAATTCCAATTGAAACTTGTCCAAATTTGAAATCTAATTTCAGAATCTGACTCTACACATTTGATTTGGCTTCTCCACAAAGATCTAGGATTTTTGGATCAAGTTTTGTGAGGGAATTAATGTTCCACAGAGGATAGACTTCGGGAGGGATGTGGGACCCACTATCCAGTGACCCATTCACGAGCGGTTCCTCTGTTCTCACCGTCGCGACACTGCACGACATGCAAGCCAATGAGCTGCCTGCTTGCTTGTGTTGTGGCTGCCACTCCTCGTCTCCCTCTGCCTATTTAACCCCCCCCCCCCCCCGGTCACCGGCGCCGAGATCCTGTTCGGTTTTGGCTTCCTACGCCGCAATTCTGCCCCGCTCGCGCGCCGCTGACCTTCCCTCAGGACTCCAACGATAACTTGCCATCTAGCCAAGGATCGATTGTGATTTCTTTAGCAAACTTGTTCACAACTTGCTTGTGCACCTTCTCCATCTTTTGGTTCAGTGTTTCCTCACCCGGTTGCGCGGTATTCCATAGTTTTCCGACGACCGTGGGTGAAGCCGCCAAGTATCACCCTTGCTCCACCGTCGACAAGCCAGAGGAGGCCTCTACAGGCCCCGACTTTTATAAGAAAAAGGGGTTTTATCACGCCTTACACATGCTCACCATGTTTGAAGCCATGCCATGCCTTGTAGCGTTCTTATTTCCTTTTTTCCCCATGTTAGTTCATACCTATGTCTCTAGGTTAGGGATTTAATTCATTTTCTATGTCCAATAAATCTTGACAATAGTTAAGGGATAGTTACCTATCTCCATGTGAACACTCTGTGTCAAAAACATATGAAAACCATCGAGTGTTGACCGAGATAGACGAGTTTCGGTCACCACAGGTGAAAAAGTCGCGGTTCACCGTCGAACTCATTCTTTCTGGGGATGTCACCCCTTTCTAACCTTCCAATCATCATCCTCGTGCTTCCAGGAATGTTTCTAGCCTCTTCCCAATACTATTGCGCTATTTCCGTGCGATTCCGACGCAAGCCAAAACCCTAGCTCTGCCACCGCCGTCGCGCCGCCACCTCCGGCCATCGCCGCCACGATTGGACCCTACCATCGTATTGTGCGGTCGATTTTAGGGCTAGGTGGACACAGCCAAGCCGAATGGAGGTCAACGCAACCAAGTCCGTCGAAGCGCCGCTGCGTTTCCGACGAGGAACGCTGCCTCATCGCGAGGTAGACGACGACCTGGCGTGTCCCGCTTGTCAGCGACTCTTTTTCTCGCATAGGATCGGTTGCGGCTCTGATCCAGTGCGGCTGCGCGGGTTAACCACATGACCCTCGGTGTGGCCCAGCTGCGATTGGTTTATTTTAAACCAGTGGGCCCGTCTGCTTTATTCAAATGATTTCCATTGGAAAATAATTCTAGGATTTAACCAAACATCTAAAAATCATTACTCCTAGTAGATTGCTCAAATATTTCCAAATAAATTCTGATAGACTCATATTAATCTCTACTCTGCAGTGGTGCAATTCTTTGGGCATAAAACTACCAGGATATTTATAATTAATTCCATTGAGCTAACTGCTTGGGAAATTAATTACAACTATTCTGTTAATTGGAAAATTCCCAATTTTGGTCAGAACACTCTTAATAATACACTTGCTCTCCAGTAAAACTTTAAAGTTCATTGGACTTCATTTACTGGGTTGATCAGTGTTCCAAATCTCTATGTAATTGGAAAATTGAGAAATATACAGAAAACATTTCAGAAATTCTCCCAAACTTGAAAAATCAATTTCTCACTGTAGGAAGCTTAGAAAATTGTGAAACAAATTTTACTAGAACCAGTGAGACCCCCTCTGTATGGTACAACCACTGGTAGCCATGATAGACCTCCAGCATTACAAAAAAAAATTCAGATAATTTTATAATTGTAGGAATTCTAGTGACATTAAACTTCCTTGATCATCTCCTGTTCTTTGCAAGATTCTCCATTATAGTCCCTAGTATCTACCATAAAAGTTCCAAAGCCATTTAAGATCATAATCTTATTTGATTCACAAGATATTAGCTTTTTACCTTAAACTTATTATCTATTTTTTTAAAGTCATTCATATATAGTATATGCATAACGTGTAGTAGCTGAAGTCGAGGAGCAGCCGGAAGCTTTGGAAGACCAGCTGCCAGAGATGAAAATAGACTCAGACTCGCATTTAGGCAAGCCCTAGTTTGCATTTATGTTTCTTACGGTGTCTTTGCAGTTTTCATTCACCTTACGTCTTCAGATGTTTGTGCATTACGTTTATGGTGTTTGTCATCTACTTGCATGACCAAATAGACCAGGGAGTGGCTAGAATAGCCCACAGACTCGTGTAGTAACTTCCATGCTTATCTTCATAGGGATCTGGTATAAGACGAGTAGTTGGAATCTACTCGCGAGATAGGATTTTATCACTTGGGGTGAGTTGGATCAAAAGATGATTTATAAATATGAAATGGAGACCAGTCAGGGATGAGTAGGAAGCGACAAGAGGTGGTCTTGGTCGCATAGCTCTGAGCGTGTCGATTAAGTCTCGTGCCATGTGCGGCCCTGCTGGACAAACTTGAATTTTACCAGCGACATACTGGAGAAATGGGCTCCAGTAAACTGCCGTAGCTTGATACCGGTTTCTCGAGGCATTCCGTTCTGTTTTATAGGCGTGGGTTGAGAGCAGCAAGGTGTAAATCAGCTGGTGGGCACATCAGAGTACGCCCCACACTGTGACCTCCTGCTCGTGACAGATCGACCGGTTCGGCATTCAAGTGTTGGGTGAAAGGTGGCCATATACGACTAGTACTGAAGTGTTATGTAGGTACTGCTATATGTACTCGCTACACTTCTGAAAGTGCGTATGTGTCGTGTTGTCTGGGTGTGTCTTGATTGCAATCACCGTCCCTCGTGGTAATAGAGTACCAGTTGCTAACTGCGTTGTAGCATAGTAAATAATGAAGAAGTCAGGAGAATACGATCTATTGAATTATAATTGTTTTGCAACCTTGTATGACTTAGAGAAAACACAATTAAAATTTTACAGTTTCCCCATACTTTACCTATAATAGCATGATGTGCTTTGGGCATGTCATATCATCGGCAAAATGTTTCTTGTTTTATTGTGGAGTCTACGATGTGCCGTGCCTGAAGAATGTCATGTGCTACTTAAAACATGACTATAAGGATCCACTTGTAGGCGAGTCCCTTATGCTATTCCTTACCTATGATAGTATTCACCCCTGGATATGTCTAGTGAGACAGGTTAGTCTTGCTGAGCCTTAAGCTCATGTTTACAGTTAACAAGATTTTGTAGATTATACGATTGATGACGGGTTCGATGACGAGGCTGCACCCCCTCAAGGGTTTACAGCCGAGTGGGAACCCTGCATGCCACCGTAAGTTGGGTGTTGCTAGTGCAAAGCATCCAGGGCATGGATGACTTTGCTTTTGCCTAGCTAGTGCCGAGAGAGTAGCTATTATGTATGGTTCTTTTTCCTTTTCGCTTCGTATTGTAAAACTTCTGTTGTGTTTATAAATAAAGACTTGGTATAGTATTTTATTCTCGTTCTTTTCTTGTATATTGTTGGGTGTCGCATCGCATGACACCACCCAATGAGATCCTTGGATGTCGGCAGTGCGGTCTCCACAGCATGGTATCAGAGCATCATTGGGAACAGTGTGCTTGAAAAGAGCATATTTTCAAAACATAGGATTATTGAGTGAGGAATTAACTATATGCCCATATAAGGAGTATTATTAGTATAAGATATAAAGGTGGTAACTAACTTATGTGTTATTATATTCTGTAACGATGCTTTGACGTCAGGTAAGAGGTAAGGTATGCCACCGCAAGCGGATCAATTGTGGAAGGCTCACCATGCGAGAGGTAGCATGTGATTATTTTCGTGGCTTGGCATGGAAATGTTAATAGGAGTCCCTGAAACTTTTCATGTTTCTAAGAACCTATGACACGCGGTACCCCAGCGTGCTTTAAAGTTAGTGGGAGCCCCCATCAAGTGGTGAATAACCCCATAGTATGTGTCTCTAGAACTATTCATGTTCAATGGGAGCATGTGAAACACGTATGCCCGAGCATGTATAAGCTGGTTCGTGCGGGAGTCTTTGAGTCGTATGCATTTAATTTCAAATATATATCTGTATATTGTGACTGCCTGTCGTGTTTCCCCGAACCGCCCTTGTGGTGTACAGCTGTGACAGGGGATTGTTTGTCTTCTGCAGCACTAACTACGGTAGCAACCCATGTAGAACACGTTTGCGAGTGAACGATACTAGGGCCACCTATAAACATATCCCGATATACCGGTTAAAATTTTCTTTGGTGAGGCACATAGTACCGTCAGTATCAACATTGATATTTGACCATCCCCAACGACAGAAAGGTTGCATTACATTTTGGAAAGTCTGACTATCTGAACTTCAAAACAGTGAACTGCAGGACTGCTGGTCAAAACCAGTCAGATCATCTGTTAAGTTTGGATAGTAATATCTCTCAGTACAGAATAGTGACATGGTCAAATATATACATTTATGGAAATATTAGGAAGTACTCTATCAACTTTATTTTGTACTTATGACCTGAATCTTGGTGTAACGGAGTTTAATTTCTATTGTCGCAAAATTGGTTCTGGTAGACCAGAACTTGAAACAGTTTGCACATAGTTTCGAATTTGCGCGTTATACCTGTATAACAAATGTTTCATGGCTGAAATATTTTACTTATGGATTTCTAACTTGATGTTATACAATGTTTATTTTGTCATTACCTCAATATATTGTTTTGATATACCTGTACAAATTGTGGAAATAACCACATATACTGGGGAGGTTCTGTCAAAATTTCCAGAAAATTGATGTCAACTTTAAACCTGTATAGATTTTACTTTCTAGCTCACCTATAGCTGTATGAGTACAATATGTAAAGGTTGGAAAGTATACTACAACTTTTGTATTCAACCAAACTTCTGGTTCTGACATTTCTTGTATTAAAATTTTAAATTACGGGAAGGTCAGCTGGAACAGACTGTGATTACTACTACAGTTTTGAATTTTCTTGAACTATTGGAAGTTGGAAACCTTTTCATTGTTCAAGTATCTTTTCCACAGATGGTGGACTTGATGGTACACTTATCAAATGGATGGGTGTTTGCAACGTGTGCTCATCGAAAAGGTTTTCCGGAGTTGTTGATAGCGCTGCTTCAACGGTTCGGGTATCGCGACATACCGAGCTACTAGGGCAGGGAATTTGATGACGAAGGTCTGACAAGATGCACCATCTATGTCGATGTGCCCGCTGGTCCGTCATATATTGGATGGGCTTCTTTCTCCATCCAGGTGAAAGGGACTCAGTTGTTAGACACATGGTGTTTTGTCGCGAGTGTTGCTATTTCAAGGTTTCGCAAGCTTCATTTTTGTCATTTGGTGGGTACCCCATTCGCGCTCTTTCCAGTTGATGGTAGAGCTAGTGCGGAGTGGGCGTGTCAAATGAGTGCAGATTATGGTCTTCACGGAGAGGTACCCAAGATAATATTGGCATTATATGCAGCATCATCGTGTCAAGTGAGCGTTACACAACATCTTAGCATTGAAGAGTTGCTGGGTGCTCTGAAACAAGCTTTGATTCGAGGAGATCATTTTGAGAGGGTCAATGACTCACTTAGAGCGATGATTGCTCCTATCAATCGACGTTTAAACGTTAGGGAAAATCAGTGGCACCGAGCTGTTCAAGACCTATCGGAAGCTCGCCAGGAAGGGCACTGCGCATCGCATTGGAGGCAAGTTAACTTGAGGTACAACTGCTGGATGACCAGTTGGGTATGGTGACTCAAGAACGGGATCAATCCAGGGATGAGACTCGGGATTGGAAAGCCAGTTGCAAGCATGCACGAAAGGAACTGGAAGAATATAAGATGTTTCTTCTACAGACTGATGTGCAATCATTAGTTGCTGCAACATCATCGGTGGCGAGTGAGGCAGCAACTCCTGCTCCAGCACCCGCACCTGTGGCACCAATTTCTGAGGACGAGGACGAAGGAGATCCTGAGATACGTGAGTACGTCGAATAGGACGTACCGTATTAGGATGGGGCAGCAATCTTGCCATCACGGGACAACGTATAGTTTAGTAGTTGCTCTTGTTTATTTTGTGGCCATGTTTGTGTCATATTATAAAAAGTAGTGTGTATGTATAAGATGACAAGGTGTGTATGACGTCTTATGGGGACCAAATATGGTATAGATGCACTTCCGTAGTGGGAGTCCGCCATTTTGGAGTTCACTACTGTAAACTTGGTCATGAGATAATATATCTTGTCTAAAGATTGTACTTTATAAATATATGTGAATGTTGTGCACTTATTCCCTTATCAATATTCGCACTAATGTAATATGAAATGGATGAAGGAAAAGCAAACATGTGCTGATTTTAAATAATATGGATGCAAAATGGTGCGTACGCGTTCGACGCCTGAAATGGGAGGTTCAAGTGGTGGTCGTGAGGATGAATCTCCAGCCCAGGAGCAAGCTGCGACACCGCGGCAACAAGGTCCACCACCACCACCTCCCGAACTTCCGAGGAGTCTGACAAAGGTTCTCATCGCAGTCCTCGGCTCGCGCGACGAGCAAACCGAGTTGCTGTGGACCTTGGTTCAACATCGTCCCGTCAAGGGGGCGACCTGATGCGGGTCCACGACAGCCCTCTCCGAGATCATACTCGAACTTCATGTCAACGCACCCGCCAGTCTTCATGGAGGCCGATGAACCGTTGGAGGCAGACAACTGGCTCCACTCCATCGAAGGAAAGTTCGGTTTGTTACGAATGACCGAACAGCGGAAGACCATGTTCACGACACAATAGTTGAAGGGATCTGCTGGAGCATGGTGGGCGAATTACCTCGCCGCACAACCAGCAGACTATGTCGTGAGCTGGGAAGAATTCCGGGAGGCGTTTCGTGCCTATCATATACCTCCTGGGATCATGAGAAGGAAGCTTCAAGAGTTCTTGGAGCTGAAGCAAGGAGGAAGGATTTCTTCCGAGTACTCCAAGGTATTCAACCACTTGTCCTAATATGCTCAAGACCAAGTGAGTACGGAAGATAGGAAGCATGAATGCTTCTACTGGGGTTTGAACCTAAAAGTGCATTTAGGATCCCCGTGGGTTTTGGATGATTGATGACGACAATTAAGTAACTAATGAGCTTAGTGATATCAAGCACAGGTGTGGACTCAAGTGGAATCACAAACCCTCAAAAAGGAAAAGGATGAAAACGGCAGTGTCGAATCGAAAAGAAGAAACTAGGGTTTCTAGCGTGTCGAGTTTAGACTAGCCGTATATGTATGAGGATGTGTGGGTAAAGTGCATTGAGATGAAGTTGGGAGCTCAAAGCGTTTTAGAGATCAAAACCTATTGAGATAAGAGTGTTAGAGTGGTGTGGCAGGAGAGGTCGGACTAGTCCGTGCTGGTGGCCGGACTAGTCCGTTTTCAGGCAGACCAGAAGGGTCTGACTGACTTTGGACTAGTCCGTAGTGGGACGAAATAGTCCGTGGTAGTCATGGAGTGGGTTTTCAGGACTAAGTCCCAAAACCCCAGACTTGCCCGGTTTAGTCCGGACCAAGAGGTCCTGACTGAGATTGGACTAGTCTGCTCTAGAGGTCGGACTAGTCCGGTTTGGTGAAAGTTGGGTACTTCTGTGACTATGTCTGGGAGACTGTTCTAGTCCGCCCTGGGGGACGAACTAGTCCGTGGTCTCCAGACTAGTCCATTTTCACACAGAACAAAAGGTTCTGTGAGAGATCGGACTTGTCCGTTATGAAGTGACCGTTTGAATTTAATTTTGGCGGATAGCATGATGATTGCCACGCAGTGTGGCAGTTGTCAGGGACGTCTGTGGTCCTAAAGGCCGGACTAATCCGGCCTAAGGCCCGGACTAGTCCACCCATCTGCTGAGGTGAGCAGTATGGGCCTGGATCCTCTATAAATAGAGGATCCCCAGGTTCATTTAAATAATCTTGAAACCCTAGCGCCGGCACAGCAAACTTTGAGCCTTCAAAAGCCTCCTTCTTGCCTACTTTCCTTCTAAAACTAATTCATGTTTGGATTAGGGTTTGGTAAGGTGAAGGAGAGGAAGAACACCACTCTTGGATCTCGTTTTGATCTCTTGCACTTGTTGAATCTTTGTGATCTGTTGCTTGAGTTGTTCTTTGTGATTGTATTTGTGGTGGGAGCCTTAGATTGTGAGAAGCCCCAACGAATCTTGTATTCACCCTTGTGATAGTGGAGAACCGGTTTGGCCCTAGTGGCAAACTCGGTGAGGGAAGGGTTGTTGAATCGGTCCTTCGTGGACTCCTCAACGGGGACGTAGATTTCTATGTGGGATCGAAACCTCGGGATAACATCATTGTGTCCCTTGTGTACTTCGTTTTCATTTATCGCACATTGCTTCTAGGGTTAGCTTTACCATTTTTGTTCATCATTTTTGTTTCACAGTGATCCTTAGCTTCATACATGCTATATAACTTGTTAAGGTTCACTGAATCATCCAAACACTTTTCGCATCACGAAAATCCAATAAAACTTGTTAGGAACTCTTTTTAGGTTTTCCCTGCAAGTGGACCGGACTAGTCCGCCCCCTAAGTGCTGATTTTGTTTTATTAAGTGATTTCAGGTCGATTAGCCTATTCACCCCCCTCTAGGCAACTTTCAAATTGTATGGGAGCAAGGACTCTCCCAAAGAGTCGAACAACTCCGAGAGAATATGGCCGGAGTGGGGTATGATGAAGTCTCGACCAATGAGGTCCCAACGACCCAAGAGGAGATGCTTGTCTACCAAGACAAATCAACGGATGATGAAGAGACTCGCCAGCTCTAGGCAAAACTTCAAGAAAAATTGAAGATTCCAAAGATTGACTCTTCAACCTCTACAACGGGTGGCACGACCCACTACAACCAACAAAGCTACAACTATGAACGCCTTGTCTCCAACAACCACTATCTTTCCATCCCATTGGGGAAGCCTCCCCAATTCGATGGAACTGACTACGGGATGTGGAAGCACAACATGAAGATCCATCTCATGTCACTCGACCCTTCATTGTGGCAAATTGTGTTGACCGAGGTGCATATCCTAAAGAATGAGGAAGACATCACTCCGGAGCAAGCTGTGCTCCTTCACCACAATGCCCAAGTGGCCGGAGTGATCATCTCGTCTCTCTCAAGAGATGAGTTCAACCGAGTAGATGGACTTGAGGTGGCCAAGGATATTTGGGACACCCTGAAGACGGCTCATGAAGGCAACTGAGTCGTGAAGGAGGCAAAGATTGAGCTCATTGAAGAAGAGCTCGGGAGGTTTGCCATTATGGATGGTGAATCTCCCATGGAGATGTACAACCGCCTAAAGATGCTCATCAACAAGAGTAGATCTTATGGCTGCACCAAGTGGATGGACCACGAGGTGGTGAGGAGGATTATTCGAGCATTCATGCCTAGAAACGTCTCTCTTTGCTCCATGATACGAGAAAGCCCGGTGTTTGCTCAAATGACTCCATAGGAGGTCCTAGGAAGGATCATCAACCACGAGATCATGGAGAAGGAGGCGCTCTTCTACAACGACCTCCAAAGGTTCACCGCCTCGAAGATGAAGGATGCTGCACTCAAAGCGACATCCTCCTCAAAAGAGCAAAAAGAAGATGATGAGGAGAGTCTCGACACTGATGAGGAAGAGGCCCTCTTCATCAACAAGTTCAAGAGAGGATGATGAGGATAAGGAAAGGAGGATACAACCACAAGTGCAAGGGCAAGGAAAAAGCAAAGCCCAAAACAAAGAGAGCTTGCTACAATTGTGGCGAGTACGGGAACTTCATTGTTGATTGCCCACATGAAGAGGGCAAGAACAAGAAGGAGGGAAAGCCTCAAGAAAAGAAATACTTCAAGAAGAAGAGGCACTCCGGTCACGCTCACTTTGGCAAGGAATGGGACTCTAATGATGAGTCCTCCTCCGAAGACGAGGAGAAGGTGGCAACCATAGCCATCGGGAGGAGCTCCAAGGGAAGCAAGCTTTTCCCCAACCTCAACGACCACAAGCCAACTTTCCTCATGGTGAAAGAAGGAAGGAGAAAGGTTACGTTTCACTCATCCTCCTCCATATCATCTCATGATGAATCTGATAGTGCTAGTGAAAATGAACACATGTTTAAGGATATTGTCGGTACCCTGCGTACCGTATATCCCTTGGGACTCGAAAAGATCAAAGGAACTTCACTTGTTTGAGTTGAAGACCTGCGGAGGCCCCACGTGTCATAGGACCGGACCTACCTCCCATATATGGTTAGTCCCGGTGCTGCCACGTGTATACCGCAACCGGACCTACATTCCACACATGGGATAGCTCCGGGCTAAACACCTGTGCGACACCCCCGGACCTAACCCCCGATAGAGGGAAGCTCCGGTACGGACACGTGTACATCTACACCGGACCTACCCATTCCAGACGGGAAGCTCCGATGCTGCCACGTGTCCAACCGCTGGACCTTCAACCTCAGCAATCAGACTGGTGGACCCTCAACGGCTCGGACCTTCAAGGGGCAATCAAAGACTATCGGAAGGCTCTTAATACCAGTAACGGCACTGTCAAGGCCCGTTACCACACTATTAAGGGTAATTAACCTCATTAATTGTGTATTAAGCATCAGTAACAGTGAGGGCCACATGTCGGGCCAGGCTAATGATGTAACGACCAACCCTTGTACTATAAAAGGACTGGTCGACAATACAGAGGGGACGGCTTTTTGAACTCATAGACCTCTCCCATACACAGCTTTGATATCAAATACAACAACTACGCACCCCGTGGAGTAGGGTATTACGCTTAGGCGGCCCGAACCACGTAAATCCTTGTGTCTATTTGCCATCCTCTTTTGAATCTCTGCGGGCCCAATACCGAACTACAAACTCTGCGGGCTACCAACGATAGTATCAGGAGAATTGCCGGATCAAAACTCTGACAGTTGGCGCGCCAGGTAGGGGCGACCGAGATTCGAAGATGGTGAACTCTGCTGTTGGATCATCCAACGGCAACCCTGCAGTGCAACCAGCTGGAGGCAATCCCTCCAATGTGCAGCAGCCAGCAAGTGTCACGGCTCTAGCAGGAGTCATGCCTCCACAGCCACCGTCCGCACCGGCAAATCAAGCAGGTCAGCGAGACAGGGCATCTGTGTCAGTCACGGCATCGGCTAACAACAACCCTGAACACACGCTCCATGCAGCGCGTGCTCTTCTCCAACACCCACCACCTCCAGGTGCATCCCATTGTGCAATGGAGCAGTGGAGGGCTGATGTGGAACATTTGGTTGCAGCAGCAGCCTAACGCATTAGCAAGCAAGGTCCTCCCCCCTCGGGGCAGGCCCCATCGCAACATCGGACTTTGTCAGGCAGGCTTGGTCCGCACGCTTCCTAGCGTAGGAGTCATGTTGCGTCTCAACAAGCAACGTCGCTGCCTCCCGGGGCGCGACGCACCCATACGGTAACTAGGCTTTCAACTCACGACCTCCGGGCAGAGCTTGATTGCCGTCACCATCAACAGGATGGCCGCGTCCATATCGAGCGCGCTCGTGAAAGGCGAGAAGCTCGGGACAGCCCTGCTCCTGAGGGAGTAGGAGGAGGCTGTTCTGCCATGGCCATGCACCTACGCATGGTCAGATGGCCACAAAAGTTTCGGCCTCACCTGCCGGAGAAATTTGACGGGACTATCAATCCAGCTGAGTTTCTCCACATCTACTCCACCGCAATCCTTGCGGCTGGAGGTAATGAGGCTGTAATGGCCACCTATTTCCCTGTGGCTTTGACTGGGACCGCTAGGTCCTGGTTCATGAGCCTTCCGCCCGACTCCATCAACAGTTGGGCGGAACTGTGCCAACAGTTCACCGCCAATTCTGAGAGTTCATACACCCGACCAGGCACCGAACTGGACCTTTTTGCTGTCAAGCTGAATGGGGGAGAATCCCTATGCTCCTTCATGCAGAGGTTCTCCCAGGTAGGAAACACTATTCCTTCTATCACTAGCGCCTCTGTTATTGTGGAATTTAGACGTGGCGTATGAGACAAGAAGATGGTGGGGAAGCTGGCGACCAAGGAGATCACCAGCGTCACGAAACTCTTCAGCTTGGGCAGACAAATGCGCTAAAGCTGCAGAGGGCCGTGAAATGCACTCACAACCACCTCCGGAGGACAACAAAAAATCCTCCAAGGGTGAATCCACTACCTCCAGGAGTGGTAAGAAGAAGAAAAAGTCCAACGGCAAGAAGAAGCCGTCGGCCGGCACACCTACAGCCGCTGCTGCCGCAGCTCCGGGTGGCCAGGGGCCACGCCCCGAGAAACGACCTCGGCCGTCGTCTGAAGACAGTGGTAGCTCCAAGATTTTGTGTCCCATACAAAATAAGAACAACCACAACTTGGAAGACTGCCGAGAGGTCCAAAACCTTGCCGAGCGCTACAACAAGCGCTGAGAAGAAGTTCTTTTCCGTCAAAGGGAAGAGGAGTTAGGCTTTTAGCCCCCTAAATTGGTCTTGAAGGCTATATACACCTCCATCAACGATGACTCTGACATCTCTGACAACGAACATTGGAAAACCATGAACACCATTATTGGTGGTTCGTGGGACATCACCTCCCATCGTGTCCTCAAGACCATGCGGCGGGACATGGCCTTAGTAGCTCCTACTGCCAGGGCGGAGCTGCATCGGAAGTGGATGGAGACTGCCATCACTTTCGATGCTTCGGACTGCCGTCGGAATATGATCAGAGCTGTGTAAGACCTATGTGTGCTGAATACATTGGCTTGTAGTGAATACACTTGACTTTGATGATAAAAGTTTTTAATATCAGCAAAACACCTTTTTATCAAGGTCCGACTCTAGCTCCGAGCTATAGACAGGTCCGACCATAGGTCCGACATGTTTTGGGTAGCTCCGGCTACGTTAGATGCTAGGTCCGACTTCTTGGTAAGGTCCGACTAGCTTTGGTTAGCTCCGGTGAGCTTTATCTTTAGCTCCGCCATGTCTTTGTTAGCTTCGGCATGTCTTTGATAGCTCCGGCATATATTTGATAGCTCCGGCATGCTTTTGCTAAGATCCGACGTACATTGTCTAGCTCTGATTTTGGGTTGACTAGTTTTGACTAGTTTTTGGTAAGCTCCGGTGCTAGGATCTAATAGTTTTGGTAAGCTCCGGCAGGTGCTTCATTGTAATAGTTTTGGTAAGCTCCAGGTCAAGCTCCGGCTTGCTGTGGTATGGTCCGGAACTTGACCGCAATACTTCTGCTTTTCATTTGCAAAGTTTTGAACTTGCTTTATATTCTTGGAAAGATTGCTTAGTATTCATTTCCTAAGTTTTTGGTGTGTTTTGGATGATATGGATGATTTCGTTTTGATATGCTTTGCAACATGCTTATGTGAGGTGCTCACGTAAGGTGTTATGTTCGGAACTAACTTGAGTCAAGTCATGGACATGGGCTCGTATGGATTGGTTGTTTATTCATGTGGATGTGTTGATGTAGTTCAAGACATGGCTGGTGACGGGATCCATTGGACTAGTCTCAGGGAGGAGATGAGGTTCCAACAACCAAATTCAGGAGGAATTGTGGTTGAGCTGATCAGGAGGTTGCGCATCATGATTGAATCAAGAACAATGCATATGAAGGTATCGTGGACGTCATTGGAAGATGTTTGCACGTGTGCAAGGAGTGCATGGATGTGGCTACATGGTTTCGAGACGTGATGAAGAGATGTGGACGTAAAGAGTTGGTCGGAAAGATCCAACCGACTAGGTTATGGACTCAGGCTGCGGCTGAGTCGGGTTTGACTCAAATATGGAAAGATTTGAGTTGGTTATGATAGGATTTCATGTGGGTCACGAATTTGAGTTGTTTAGGAATGTGGGATACGTTTCTAAGGTGTTTGGAAGTCTTAAGATTGCTTCTATCTGCGTATAGAAGAATCCTAAGCAGTTATGGAAAGTTACGATTCGTGATCTGAGTAGGATTGGAGTCCTAGTTGATATTGGGTTGGCCTAAGGGCTGGTTATATAAGGAAGGGAGCCCAGAGCTCGTGAGGCACGACTTTGGGGCTGTTCCTCTTGTGTTCTATTGAATAAAATTCGTAGTATGAAGGAACTTTTGTGCCTTGTTCGTCCGACTTGTTCCAGACAAGTTTTACTCGTCGAGTTTCTGGACAGCACTAACTTTCGCCGGTGGTTTTATCATAACTCGAGTTTTACAGATCCAATTGACGTGATTATTTTTGTTTTGTCTTCACAACTTGATTTTCTATCATCTATCAAAATTTCACAGTCATTGGATTTGTGGTCTATGATCTACACGAGTTTCTTTGCAGCGTTCCAGAACTGTTTTTTTTTTCTCGGGTAGGGCAGATTGACCATTATTTGATCTTTCGATCATAACTTGAGTTTTTCTCGACGGATTTGAGTGATTCTTTTTGTGTTGTCTTCGTGACTTGATTCTCTCTGATATCTATCACTTTTGTCATGGTGAAACATGTTTAGATTAGTCTCACACACGATTTCTTTAACAGATCGTTTTTTCTGCTGAAAGGGTTTGGGGTTTAATTGTTTCCGCTGAGTAAGATTTTTAAATATACCATTCACCCCCCCTCTCTGGTAGCTTTTCATGTTCTCTTCGATCCTAAAATTGGTATCAGAGCCACGGTGCTCTAATATTTTTGATTTGCGCGTGTTTTTAACTAATCATCATGGAGAAGTACTCCGCCAAACCTTGTGTGTTTGCTGGTATTGATTTTCAGGTTTGGAAGGCACGCATGGAGGCTTTCATCCAAGCACAAGGCTTTGCAATATGGGAGAAGGTATACAAGCCTTACGAAGTGCCATCAAACGATTAAGTTACAGCTACAAATCTGAGAGATGTCGACAACAACAACAAGGCTCGGAACTTGATCATACATGGATTAACTCAAAGCGACTTCGACCATGTTGCACACCTCCAATCTGCATACGATGTATGGAAAGCACTTTGTGACTACCAAGGAGGATCCAACACGATCAAAGAGGTAAGGCAAGACATGTTCAAAAAGGAATACATGCACTTCGAGATGCAACCCGGTGAGTCTATTGATGACCTTTTTGCTCGCTTTAATAAAATTCTCAGCAACTTGCGTAGTGTCAATGTTATTTTTTCAGATGCTGAAAATGCTAGGCAATTGCTAAGTGCATTAGATATGTCAGTTTGGGAGATGAAAGTCACATCTATTCGTGAATCTACTTTCATGAGTTCTCTTACATTAGATGTACTCTATTCTAAACTAAAAACTCATGAAATTGACATCCTAGCACGTAAGAACCCAAATAAGTCTATTGCATTTGTTTCACAACGTGATATGTCTAGCTTCGGCAATCATCATCTTGCAATACTCTTGCTTTGTTGTCCTCACTAACCCTGGAGCAGATCTAAGAATTTCGAGAAGTGGAGTTGGCACTCATCTCTACGAGATTCTCAAAAGCATTGCAAAATGTGAGAACATGAAGGAGAGGAAGCTCCGGACCTCAACGCTGTTTTGAATGTGGTAAAACAGGACACTTTCGTACAGAATGCTCCAATCTTTCAGGTCCGACCACCCGGGAAGAAAAACAAAGCAAGGTCCGGACCTCCTCTGGAAATTCCAACAAGAAGAAGAATGGTACCATAGGACGCAAGATGATCAACAGTTTCATCACCGCGCTTCAAGAGTTCAGTTCAAGTGACGTGGACATTGGAAGTGATGAAGATGAAGATGATTTGGCAAACTTGTGCTTTATGGCAAGCAAGTCAAGATCAAGTATGGAGGAGGCAGAACACAACAACGACAATGAAGAGGTATGTCCTACTTGCGAAGAAATGTGTGATGCTATTTCTCGTGCCACTATTATTGTTAAGAAAAAGGACAAAAAGCTTAGGGATAGTGCTGTTAAAATTGAATCACTAGAATCGGAAATGAACCGTTTAAAAACTTTGATTCCTAGTGATGATGCATGTTCCTCATGTGATTTAATATATGAACAATTGTCCTCATTAAGAAGTGTGCACACCTCCACACTTGATAAACTAGAGTTAGAAATTGAAAAGAACAAAGAGCTTGCTGCACTTAATGATAAAAACTTGAAAGATGCTAGCTGTTCTACAATTGATTTGCATTGTTCTACTTGTGATGATCTTGATAAGAAACTACAGGATGCTATGAATGAAATTTCTATATTGAACAATGCATTATGTTCTCATGAAGTTAATCTTTGTTCCAATTGCAATCTAAAAGGAAAAACTTCATGTGAAAATTGCCTTGATCTGTCCAATAAACTTGATGACATGCATAGGCCATTAGATCGGTTTTGTAATGGGAATAAGAACCTAAACTTAGTGCTAAATTCTTCCAAGTCTTGCAATGATAAAACTGGTTTAGGTTTTGATTCTCATGCTCATGCTAAGGCACATCCACCTAAAATTGTAAAGTCATTAGGAAGTGGTTTGATTCAAACAGTTCCTAAACAAAAAGGAGTGGTTTTCAAATCTGCAGGAGTGTTGCCTCATTCGGTTTAAAATAAAAATATTGCTTGCTCATCTAGACATGAACACAAAGTTAAATTTCATTGTACCTTCTGTGGTAGAGATGGTCATGCCATAGATTTTTGTTATAGACTAGCTAAACAATAGAAAAGGGAAAGAATGGTTGCTAGATCTCATAACTTTCATCCAAAATTTCCTGCACACATTGAACCGAATGTACAACCTGCTGTTTTGAGTCAAAAACATTCAAAGTTTACCTCCAGACCTTCTGTTTTTACCTCCGGAGCTACTGATTTTTGTGCTACACAAGTAACACCTTATAGGTCAGTAGTCAAGAATAAAAAATCTCAAACTTTGACTCATAAACCTGCTGTTTTGTCTCAGCTTTTGCGTGTTTTTCCTGCTGCACGTCGCGTGACTCAGTACTGGATTCCTAAATGCCTTTTGACTAACCCCAGTATTGAGTCATCGACGTATTCTGCTTCTATGTAGGTTACACGTTTGAGGAAGGAGAACATTTGGTTTGTGGATTCAGGTTGCTCATGCCACATGACCGGTAACAAAGATTGGCTCTCCTCCCTCTCTTTTGTGTCACATGTAGAGAATGTTACTTTTGCCGATAATTCTTCAACTCCTATAATTGCTAAGGGTTTGGTTAGAGTAAATGATCACTACACTTTGAAAGATGTGGCACTTGTCAAAAATTTGAAATACAACTTGCTTTCTATTTCACAATTGCTAGATGAAAATCTAGAAATTTTTTTCAATAAAAACTGCTGCAAAGTTGTAGGTTCAAATAGTGAGCTTATTTTTAACATGTCTCGGTTTGGAAGAGTTTTTAAAGCTGATTTTGATATGTCTTCCTCTAGGCATAGGTGTCTAGTTTCTAATGATTCAAAGGACTTATATTTTTGGCATCGTAGACTTGGTCACGTAGGCTTTGATCACCTAACGCGTGTTAGTGCTCTTGGTCGCATACGTGGGCTGCCTAAGCTTAAAGGGGACAAAGAAATTGTGTGCTCTTCTTGTAGACATGCTAAGACAGTTGCAGGTTCACATACTCCTCTCACAATGATCATGACAACTGAACCATGTCAACTTTTGCATCTTGACACCGTAGGACCTTCACGTGTTCAATCCTTCGGAGGTAAATGGTATGTTCTTGTTATCGTTGATGATTGTTCTAGATACTCTTGGGTTTACTTTATGGCGTCTAAGAATGAAGTTTTTAGTAACTTTAGAACTTTATTTCTTAGATTATCAATTGATCACCTAGGATCTTTAAAGGCAATTAGAAGTGATAACGGAACTGAATTTAAAAATCAATCTTTTGATCACTTTTGTGCTGAAAATGGAATAGATCATCAACTTTCTTCCCCATATGTACCTCAACAAAATAGTGTTGTAGAAAGAAAGAATAGAACATTAGTTAAGATGGCTAGGACTATGCTTGATGAATATCAAACTCCTAGGAAATTTTGGGCTGATGCGCTAGCAACCGCTTGTTATGTCTCAAATCGTGTTTTCTTGCGTGCTAAGATAGGTAAAACACCATATGAGCTTCGGTTTGGACATAGGCCCAGTCTTACACAATTTCGGGTCTTTGGTTGCAAATGCTTTGTTAAGAAACATGGTAATCTTGATAAATTTGAACCTAGATCCATTGATGGCATGTTTCTTGGTTATCCATCTCATACTAGAGGCTACCATGTGCTTTTACTTGACACTAACAAAATTGTGGAGACTTGTGAAGTGTCTTTTGATGAATCTAGCCCAGGTACTAGCTCAAACATTGCAGGTCCAGATCCATATCCGCAGGGGGAGAGCATTTTCATTGAAGATGAGGAAGAATTGGAGTTGCTGCCAGAAAATTCAGCAGCTAAAGACTTTGGTTCAGTTCCGGATGTTAATTCTCAACTAGCACCGACAACCGTCAATGCTGATTCAAATCATCCTCAAGTCACAAGCTCATCGATTTGTGATGAACATGAAGAAGAAGAAGCTTGTGAGACATCTGTTCCCCTACGGTTTTACAAAGATCATCCCCCACAACAAATGATTGGAAGCTTGCACGAACGAGTCACACGGTCCAGGTTTTGCGATCCAAACTCTCATGCTCATTCTGCTTTTGTTGCTTCTTTTGAACCCAAAGATATATCACATGCACTCACTAATGAATCTTGGATTATTGCCATGCAAGAAGAGTTAGAAAATTTTGAAAGAAATAATGTTTGGAAACTTGTACCTCCACCTCAAGGTCACACTTTAATTGGAACTAAATGGGTATATAAAAATAAACAAAGTGAGGATGGGGTTGTGGTTAGGAATAAGGCTAGGGGTGTTGCTCAAGGTTTCACTCAAGTTGAAGGTCAAGATTTTAATGAAACTTTTTCTCCTGTCGCTAGATTAGAAGCCATAAGAATTTTGTTAGCTTTTGCAGCATCTAAAGTTTTTAAGCCATATCAAATGGATGCTAAAAGTGGTTTTCTTAATGGCTACATAGATGACGAGGTGTATGTCAAACAACCATCGGGTTTTGAAAATCCAGATTTTCCTAATCATGTTTACAAACTGTCCAAAGCCTTGTATGGTCTCAAACAAGCCCCTAGAGCATGGTATGATAGGTTAAAAACATTCTTACTTGAAAAGGGGTTTACCATGGGCAAGGTTGATAAAACTCTTTTTGTGCTTAAGCATGGCAATGACTCATTATTCGTTCAAGTGTATGTGGATGATATTATATTTGGTTGTGCTTCTCATGATCTTGTGTCCAAGTTTTCAGCAATGATGAGTTCCGAATTTGAAATGAGTATGATGGGTGAACTCACTTACTTTTTGGGGCTGCAAATCAAGCAAACCAAGGAGGGTACCTTTATGCATCAAACGAAGTATACCAAAGACCTCCTAAGGCGCTTCAACATGGACAAAAGCAAGACTCTTCGGACACCAATGGGAACAGCAACAACACTTGAACTTGATCAAGATGGTGAATCCGTTGATCAAAAAGAATATAGAAGCATGATCGGATCACTTTTGTACCTCACAGCATCAAGACCGGACATACAATTCAGCGTATGTCTTTGTGCATGGTTTCAAGCTTCTCCACGTGTTTCACATCGTCAAGCCGTCAGAAGGATTCTCAGGTACTTACATGGAACCCAAGAATTTGGCATTTTTCTTCCTTCTTCCTTAACCGTTACTTTGAAAGCTTTTTTGGATGCTGATTTTGGGGGTTGTAGGATTGATAGGAAAAGTACTTCCAGTGCTTGTCATTTTCTTGGTAATTCTCTTGTTGCTTGGTCCTCTAGAAAACAAAATTCAGTTGCACAATCCACAGCCGAATCTGAATATGTAGCTGCTGCTAGTGCTTGCTCACAAATTCTTTGGATTGTTCAAACACTTAGGGACTATGGGGTTGATCTAGATAGTGTTCCACTATTCTGTGATAACACTAGTGCCATTTTCATTGCTAAAAACCCCGTGCAACATTCTAGAACTAAGCACATTGACATTAGGTATCACTTTCTCTGAGATAACATTGAAAAAGGAAACATTGTGCTTCACCATGTAGATACCGAACAACAATTGGCTTACATTTTTACAAAACCTTTGGGTTTCACTCGTTTTTATTACATTCGTAGTGAAATAGGGGTTAAGCATCCTCATGGCTTAAAATTAGGGGGAGTTTTGAAACTTGGGAAGTCTATGTGTGAATCTGAAATTAAAATAATATGAGCATAGTATTTCATACATATATGACTTTGTGATTCCTTTTACATGCTAAAAGTTCTTACTACATTACTCGTGTTATACATTTTGTAGTTTTTGCCAAGTCTAGTAATTGGAATAATTACTTACACTAAAACTGGTCATGGTCGAACTTTCTTGCTGGTTTGAACTTGTTACATGTTCACAAGTGCTTTTAATCATAAAGAATTAATCAAGTAATCAACTCACATGTTCAGTTTTAATGAACAAATATAAATTGAGAAAATATCAAGAGAATATGCATGCATCGCACTTCTTCTTTTGAGATGGCTTATCATTGCACTTAGATATGAACGTGGAAGAAGTTGTGTATGACTAAAACCATGTCCTTAAGCTTCTGATTGTCAAATGACATAGGCTTGGCTTGGTTGGTTAGAATAAGGCAGATGCGCATATAATCTCTTACAAATATCATATGATCTAAATTTGTGTTTTGAAAAATAATAAAATGCAGCAACTAGTGTCATGCTTTCAAGTTATGAAATAGTTAAGTTTGTGAGATCATGACTTGCTTAAATTGAAAATTACATTTGATCTCTAGCATGGCTTACACTACTTTATGTATCTCATTGATGTGATAGTATAAGTTACTTGATAGTATGACTTGGATGAGCTTTGTTTTATATGTATATGTTATAATATGCTCATAACATTTAGAGTTTCTCTTTTACCTTGCTGAATACATTGTCAAAGGGGGAGAGATTAATCACACATTCAAAATGGGAAAGATAATGTGCATGGGGAGAGATGATAAAGGGGGAGAGATAAAGGGGGAGAGATATGTGAATTTTTAATTTTTAATTTTTTCTTTTCATCTCATTTTATTTCTGATTTACAAAAAGGGGAGAAATTGGCTTCAAAACTTTCAATGAGAATAAGCCAATGTTCGGATTTTAAATGGTGTTGCCAATGCATTCATCAAGGGGGAGATTGTAAGACCTATGTGTGCTTAATACATTGGCTTGTAGTGAATACACTTGACTTTGATGATAAAAGTTTTTAATATCACCAAAACACCTTTTTATCAAGGTCCGACTCTAGCTCCGAGCTATAGAAAGGTCCAACCATAGGTCCGACTTGTTTTGGGTAGCTCCGGCTACGTTAGATGCTAGGTCCGACTTCTTGGTAAGGTCCGACTAGCTTTGGTTAGCTCCGGTGAGCTTTATCTTTAGCTACGCCATGTCTTTGTTAGCTCCAGCATGTCTTTGATAGCTCCGGCATATATTTGATAGCTCCGACATGCTTTTGCTAAGCTCCGACGTACATTGTCTAGCTCCGGTTTTGGGTTGACTAGTTTTGACTAGTTTTTGGTAAGCTCCGGTGCTAGGATCTACTAGTTTTGGTAAGCTCCGACAGGTGCTTCATTGTACTAGTTTTGGTAAGCTCCGGGTCAAGCTCCAGCTTGCTGTGGGATGGTCTGGAACTTGACCGCAATACTTCTGCTTTTCATTTGCAAAGTTTTGAACTTGCTTTATATTCTTGGAAATATTGCTTAGTATTCATTTTCTAAGTTTTTGGTGTGTTTTGGTTGATATGGATGATTTCGTTTCGATATGCTTTGCAACATGCTTATGTAAGGTGCTCACGTAAGGTGTTGTGTTCGGAACTAACTTGAGTCAAGTCGAGGACTTGGGCTCGTTTGTATTGGTTGTTTATTCATGTGCAGGTGTTGCTTGAGTTCAAGACATGGCTGGTGACGGGATCCATTGGACAAGTCTCAGGGAGGATTTGAGGTTCCAACAACAAAATTCAGGAGGAATTGTGGTTGAGCTGATCAGGAGGTTGCGCAGCATGATTGAATCAAGAACAATGCATATGAAGGTATTGTGGACGTCATTGGAAGATGTTTGCACATGTGCAAGGAGTGCATGGACGTGGCTACATGGTTCCAAGACGTGATGAAGATACGTGGACGTAAAGAGTTGGTCGGAAAGGTCCAACCAACTAGGTTATGGACTCAGGCTGCGACTGAGTCGGGTTTGACTCAAATATGGAAAGATTTGAGTTGGTTATGATAGGATTTCGTGTGGGTCACGAATTTGAGTTGTTTAGAAATGTGGGATACGTTTCTAAGGTGTTTGGAAGTCTTAAGATTGCTTCTATCTGCGTATAGAAGAATCCTAAGTAGTTATGGAAAGTTACAATTCGTGATCTGAGTAGGATTGGAGTCCTAGTTGATATTGGGTTGGCCTAAGGGCTGGTTATATAAGCAAGGGAGCCCAGAGATCATGGGGCACGACTTTGGGGCTGTTCCTCTTGTGCTCTATTGAATAAAATTTGTAGTTTGAAGGAACTTTTGTGCCTTGTTCGTCCGACTTGTTCCAGACAAGTTTTACTCGTCGAGTTTCTGGACAGCACTACCTTTTGTCGGTGGTTTTATCATAACTCGAGTTTTACAGATCCAATTGACGTGATTATTTTTGGGTTGTCTTCACAACTTGATTGTCTATCATCTGTCAAAATTTCACGGTCATTGGATTTGTGGTCTATGATCTACACGAGTTTCTTTGCAGCATTCCATAACTGTTTTTTTCTCGCGTAGGGCAGATTGACCATTATTTGATCTTTCGATCATAACTTGAGTTTTTCTCGACGGATTTGAGTGATTCTTTTTGTGTTGTCTTTGTGACTTGATTCTCTCTGATATCTATCACTTTTGTCATGGTGAAACACGTTTAGATTAGTCTCACACGCGATTTCTTTAACAGATCGTTTTTTCTGCCGAAAGGGTTTGGGGTTTAATTGTTTCCGCTGCGTAAGATTTTTAAATCTACCATTCACTCCCCCCCCCCTCGGGTAGATTTTCACGTGCTCTTCGATCCTACAAGATGGCCAACTCCCATTGATGATATCTCCGACTATAAACAACATTCAACTCCACCATGTAATGGTGGACAGAGGTTCGGGGCTGAACCTCATAAGCTTTGAAGCTTTTGTCAAGCTTCAGCTCTGACCTTCAGACCTTCGCCCCTCTCGACCTTTCTCTAGTGTAGGTCCGAGGGCCATAACCGCACTCGGTGAAATTACTCTTCCGATGACCTTCGAGACCCGGGAGAATTACCGCACTAAGAAGTTGGTGTTCGACGTGGTGCAGATCAACTTACCCTTCAACGCCATATTGGGCAGGCCAGCCTTATACAAGTTCATGGCTGCAGCTCATTATGGCTACATGGTGTTGAAGATGCCAACACCAGCTGGTGTTCTCTGGATCCATGGAGATTACACCATCGGAGTGACAGCTCTGGAAGAACTCCACACGCATGCTACAGCGCAGGAGGAAGAATCCGGGAAGGAGCAAGCTCCGAAACCCCCGAGCATTCGTCATAGAGGCTCAACCACCACACCTCGCGTGCAACCAAGTGGCAACACCGACATTCCCGTCAAATTCGTCCAAATCGGTTCTGACACCGCTCAGACTACCCGTATATCGGGAGGTCTGAATGACAAATAGGAACTCGCGCTCATCACTTTCCTCTGGGCTAACGTCGACGTGTTTGCTTGGCAACCGTCACAAATGCCTGGGATCCCTAGGAAAGTGATCGAGCATAATCTGAAGATTTATCCTGACGCTCGGCCTATACATAAGAAGCCTCGGAAGCAATCAATAGAGCGACAAAACTTCATACAACAAGAAGTGAAGAAGTTGCTCGAAGCTGGATTCATCCGAGAAGTCTTCCACCCAAAATGGCTAGCAAACCCAGTCGTTGTACCCAAGGCCGGCGGGAAGCTTCGGATGTGTGTTGACTACACTACACTGAATAAGGCATGTCCAAAAGATCCATTCCCACTACCTAGAATATATCAAATAGTGGATTCCACCTCCGGGTGCGAATTACTGTGTTTCCTAGACGCATATTCTGGGTACCATCAAATCAGAATGTATAGGGAAGATGAAGAACATACATCCTTCATCACAGTAGATGGATTATATTGTTATACTGCCATGCCATTTGGTCTTAAGAATGCTGCTTCAACATTTGTAAGAGCGATGTACAAAACTTTTGGAGAGCTTATCAGAGACATAGTGGAAGTGTATGTCGATGACATCGTCGTCAAGATTAAGAACAAGGAGTCGCTCCTTGACACCTTGCAAGATGTATTCGAGAAGTTGCGAGTCACTCGCATGAATCTGAACCCGGACAAGTGAGTCTTCGGGTTTAGCTCCGGAAAACTTCTTGGTTTCTTGTTGAATCACCGAGGAATAGAGACAAATTCGGCGAAGATAAAAGCTATTGAAGACATGCGGCCACCAGCCCGCATCAAGGACGTCAAGAAGCTGACTGGATGTCTAGCTGCCCTTAGCCCGTTCATCTCAAGACTGGTGGAACGGGCGCTACCCTTCTTCAAGCTATTGAGGAAGTCCGGACTATTCCAATGGTCCGAAGAAGCAGAAAAGGTGTTCCAGGAGCTGAAGCAGCTCCTCACCACCCTACCAAACTTGGTAGCTCCGAACTCTGGTGAGCCACTCCTGCTTTACATTTCGGCAACTAACGAAGTTGTCAGCATGGTCCTCGTAGCAGAAAGGCCAGAACCATCTCCAGTTCAGGAATCCAGACCCCTTCGGGAGGGTCCAGAGCTACTTGAATTCGAGTCTGGGTCCCAGCTCCCAGACCCGGATCATCAAGGAGAGACTCTGGAGGATCCTTCTCCTTCAAATGAAGGAGTCACTGCTACTGAGCAACAAGATCTGGACTCCTCCGGGAAGGTCCGGGTCACTTCAGAAGAAGCTTCGGGTACATCCAACCGGCACCTGGAGGTCCCCGAACAAGGTCCGGACCCCTCAGGGGTGGTTCGGGTAGATGAGAAGGAAGCTTCGGACCCCTTCGGGAGGGTTCGGACGGTCCAGCACCTAGTGTACTTCATCAGCGAAGTACTCCATGATGCCAAGACTCGGTATCTAGAGGTGCATAAGCTGCTCTACACAGTTCTTATTGCCTCTAGGAAGCTCTGACACTACTTCGAAGCTCACAAGATTTCAGTGGTAACCTCTTATCCACTACGTGCAATCTTGCATAACCCAAATTCCACTAGGAACATTACAAAGCGGTAGCAGAATTAGCCAAGTTCGACCTTGATTTAGTTCCAAGACAAGTGATCAAGAGTCAAGCATTGGCGGACTTCGAGGCGGAATGGACCCGCTCTCCATCAAATCTTGGGGGCCCTAGTGAGGAGAAGTCAGAACCTGAGGTTCCGGTCTTCACTGAGCCTCACTAGACTCTTTACTTCGACGGCTCTGTGCAGAAGCAGGGGGCTAGAGCTGGAGTCCTTCTCCTCGCTCCGACTGGGGAGAAGGTTAAATACATGGTGCACCTTGACTTCAAGGCAACTAACAACATGGCGGAGTATGAAGCACTAATTTATGGACTCAAGGTGGCACTATCATATGGTGTCAAGCAGCTGCTGGTAAAGGGTGATTCACAACTTGTTGTAAAACAAGTCAAAGGTGAATGTTGCTGCAACAACCCTCAACTAGCTGCATACCTACTTGATGTCCAGAAGCTTTAGAAGGACTTCGACGTCCTTAATATTTGCCATGTCCAACGTCTCAACAACGCTGAAGCTGACAAACTCTCGACGAAAGCATCAACTGGGGCTCCGGCTCCCAACGGAACCTTCGTTCGGAGTTTGTCTAAACCTACAACTCAGGCTGCCAAACTGAGCGAAGGGGGCGAGACTAGCACCTCGATGCTGGCGGTCCCGATGGCCCTGTTACCATGGCGTCCATCAAGGGTCGTAGGTGCTACAGGAAGCTCCGAGCAACCCAGCACGCAAGACTCAAATCCTCAAGCTAGTTCCAATGCATGGATCTCGGAGATCCAGAGCTACTTGAAAGACAATTTCCATCCTGAATATAATGTATCAGCTCACTGGATAGTCAGATTGGCTAAAAGATACACACTGGTAGAAGGGGGTCTCTACCGGTGTGGTGCCAACGGCGTCCTAATGCAGTGCATTACAAGGGAAGAAGGTTGCAAGCTCCTCGCGGAAATCCATGGAGGCGAGTGTGGGAACCACACGTCTTCTCACACGCTGGTTTGTAAAGCCTTCCGGCATGGCTTCTACAGGCCTACAACGCTCCAGGATGCAACTGAGCTAGCGAAGAAATGCGAAGCATGCCAGTTCGATGCAATGCAAATTCGCACACCGGCTCAACCTCTACAAATGATACCTCCTACATGGCCTTTCGCTGTGTGGGGGATGGATATCTTAGAGCCTTTCTCAAGAGCCGTCGGAGGTTACAAGTTCCTGTACATTGCCATTGACAAATTCTCCAAATGGCTGGAAGCAACTCCAGTTGTGACAATAAACAAGCAATCAACTATCAACTTCTTGCAGTCCATCGTATGCAGATTTGGAGTCCCAAACAAGATCATAACTGATAATGGGACCAAGTTCACAAGCTCTGCATTCCAAGGATATTGCGAAGACCTCGGCATCCAAGTCAGCTACGCTTCTGTAGCCACTCAGCAAGCAATGGCCAAGTCAAGAGAGCAAATGCAGAAAACCTAAAAGGACTCAAGACACGCACATACGAGCGCCTGAAAAAACATGGAGCCAACTGGATCAAAGATCTTCCGCCCACACTGTGGGCCAACAGGACAACTACAAACTGGTCAACTGGAGAGACACCATTCTTCCTGGTGTACGGAGCTGAAGCGGTCCTTCCTCTAGAAATCACCTTGGGGTCACTCTAGGAACGAACCTTCGACGATGCCATGCAGGACCAGCTCCGGCATGAAGACCTTGACCTCCTTGAAGAGGGAAGGTGCCGAGTAGCTGTTTGGAATGCCCGATACCGCCAGGCTCTTCGGCGCTATCACCAACAGCATGTTCACAACCGACAGCTCGAGGAAGGCGATCTGGTGCCATGGAGAATACAATCTAGAGAAGGGTTAAACAAACTTTCCCCCAGCTGGGAAGGACCTTTCCGAGTGATCAAAGTATCCCGTCCCAGATGCATTCGCTTGGCAACCGAGGATGGGACACCTCTCCCAAATCCTTGGAACATTGAGCACATCTGTAGGTTCTACGCTTAATATCATGGAGGTGAGTCTGTAGTTACATGTGATGTATGTTATAGAGTCATTGTACAGAGTCGGGTAGCTCCTCCAGGAGAACAGTTGGACCTTCCCCGGAAGGTCCGCAAAGTTCATGCAACACTTGTCACAGTCTCAGAACTAAAAGTGTAGCTAGCTACCTTGGGTCAAACGAGAAACGAAACACACTTAGCCCGGTTCCGTACCCTAAGAGTGTACTTGTTTCCCCTGTACCCCAGACCTATAATGAAAGACATCATTGTGCGAAAACAGACTCCACGTGCATTTATTTTTTTACAGGCTCAACATTTTTTATTTTTCTCTTTCTTGTCTATAACAAAGTTGTGCAATTTTTAAGAAACATTAGCTCGACCAGTTCATGTACAATCCGAGTTGCATCGGATCCAGACATTGTTAATGGTCTATTCGCCTGAATGCCGCCAAGCCAATCTAGGGCTGGAGTGTGCTATCGACTTAGCCTGGTCATGCACCCTAAGTATGCCACTCTACCTACACCCCGGCAGGCCGAAATAAGGCGAGTCCAGAAATGATCGGACCTGAAAGAAACAAGGCAGTGAACTTGATTGTATTTAGAACTATATTCGACCCAAAACTTTCTCGGAAATAGTAACTCACAATTGAGTTATAGATAGGAAACGGATTTTACTGTATTTATTGACTTTAGTGTGCAGGAAAAATAAAGATCTCATGATCATGGTGAATTAAGCTGGAGCTACCAAAGCTCCGGCATCCCCTAAGGTGGCTTGTGTCGATGTTCCAAACATTGATAACGAGCGTCTCTGGAGCTACTCAGCTCCGGTAAAGCCAGGGGGCCGGCCGTCAACGTGAACAAAAGATGGTGAGAAGACTCTACAGTAGGGTCTGCTGTCGACACACCGCGTGTTGACAGAGGTCAATGCTGGATCTACCAAGCTCCGACACCCCAGAGGACTAACCGTCGATGCTCTACGCGTTGATGGAGACTGTTGCCGGAGCTACTAAGCTCCGACGATGGTCAATGCCGGAGCTACTAAGCTCCGACAACCTCAGGGGGCCTCACTATCGAAGACTTCAGACCTACGTTCTACAGGTTCGAAGCAACAAGTCTTCCACAACTGTTACATCCTCTTAGTACATGTTCACAATCAAATCATGTACATCTACTAGGGGGCCAAGTGGGACAAAGATGTTGAAGACAAAAAATGAAATTCACAAAAAACTTGGATTTCATTCATCTAGAGACAAGAGGTTACAAAATTGGAGAAAAAGAAAAGAGAATACAAGCGGGAGATACAAAGAGATGGTCCTAGACCCTATGGAAGAACGAGGCGACCTTCTGGGCAACCTCCGATACGCTAGCTTGGGCAGCTTCTCCCTCTCCGTCGATGGGGCCTTCAAGCACCGAGTCCAGGGGGAATTGAGGGTCCTGGCTTGTGTAGCATGTCAGCACGAATTCTGCGATGTTATTTGCCAGGGATTGTCCCTCAGTTTCTAGCTGGTCCGCAATGACATCGCCCATCTTGGTGAGCTTGTTGCCTGCCAAACTCAATGCCTGCAACGCTTGGTCCAGCTCCGGCTCTAGATCATCCGGACGTATGGGACTAAAACCCATTGGCGTCAGCGCATTGTTGGCTTTGCCCAGGAAGTCCCAAACTTGTTGGGACTCCATAGCCCCGGAACCTCGCATCTCTTCCAAGGATCTTCTGGTCGCCGCAAGCTCCGAATTCTCCTGGGTAAGACGCTCTACCTCTTTGGCATTCTGCTGAATCTTTTCAGCAACTTGCCTTTCAAGTTTGCTGAGCTCTTTCTCCCGGAGGTGAATCTCTTTCCGGTGGTTAACCAGGCCCTTCTCTCGTCCCCACACCTTCTTCTCCCTGGCAGCAACTTCATCCTCCATCTTGTGGAGGTCCTGTCCTCGCTACTAGGCCTTCTTCTCCTGTTTCTCGCAGCGCTCATCCAACTTCTTGGTGCGCTTCGCGAGACTCTTCTCACCCAGAGTTAGCCTTTGAGTAAGCTATTCCTCCCTCTTCACGAGGTCATCCCACAGCTCTAGGAGGTTTTGCTCTTCATCCTCGAGCTTTTTCTCCCGCTCCTCAAGGGCCTCCCGGCGCTTGACGAGACTGTCGTGGATAGCGTCGAGCCTCTCTTGGCGATCACTCGCTGCATTATTAGCAACTACGTCATGTTCGTAGATGGCCCGGGACTGGTTGTCAAGGGATCTCGTCATGCTTTCCCTCTCGTCCAACAGCTGGCCCCAGTACTCCAACCGGACCTTCTCCTTCTTCACCCACTCCTTGTTGTCAGCCAGCCTCGACTGCGCCAGCTTGGTCTCGAATTGAAGCTGGTTGCACCACTTCTTAAGTGTTTGGCGATCCCCCTCGAGGGCCTCGCTATCGTGGTAAAAAGGTAGCTGGACCTGACGAAGACGGGAGCAGGCATTGTCAATAGACAACGATAGAGGGATTGGGTCCGAACCTACTGGGGTCCTCTCCACTGGTTCCAGCGGGTTCTCTGTAACAAAAATTGGGTTCCACTCTACAAGAGCTGTCCCCTGAGCTTTCACGGCACTAGGGCCGCCCTCCAGGATAGCCTCGGTCGCCACCGAGGAAGGTCCTGCAATAGAAGTTTCGACCTCCGGAGTTGGCTCCAAAGGTCCTGCCGCCAGGTCATCAACAACTGTCCACTCAGGCGGGGGGCCGGCATCTTCATCTTGGCACCGTGGCTCAGGCGTGGGCACCTCCGGGACCACTGCCTCCGGGGCAGGCGTTGAAGATTCTGCCGGAGCTGAAGCCACTTCTGGCTCCGATGTTGGCGCCTCCTCCATCGCCGGCTTAGGCGCTGGCACTTCGACTATCATGGGCTCGGGCGCCGGTACTTCTGCAGCAACCGGCTCAGGCGCTGGAACTACTTCGACGACCGACTCAGGTGTCGGAACTTCATCAGCCACCGGCCCTACTGTTGGGGCCTCATCAACTACCAGCTCCACCGTCGGGACTTCAAAAACATCCGGCTCTAGGGTCGGAATCGCAGCTGCCTCCGGCTCTGAGGCTGGAGCATCCACGATCTCAGCATCCAAGCCCAGAGCTTTGACCTCCGGGGCTGGTGCTACTGGTACATCTTCATTCTCATAGTCCGGCGCTACCATGAGAGCTTGAGTCGAGGTCCACGACCACGACAGCCGGCACCGGAGCTATCGTAGCCTTAGCCACCTCTTGAGGTGGTGCTGGGATTGGAGCCAGAGCTTCCACCTGCATAGCCTCAGCTGCTGGTGCAGAAACCGGAGCTTCAACCCCTTTCTTGGGCACTCTGTGGATGAAGGATGAAGAAACTCAAAACACAATTACAACAAAAAACAATCAACTGAGGTAAAAAAAATCTACCTCGGAAGGCTTCCGCTCCAGCTAGCACGAAACCTCTTCCTCAGACGCACGGCCCCGGACCCTGTCGCCACTGGTGTGTCAGCTCCGGAGGGTTCCCCGGAGCTTGCTGCTGCTGTTGGCGTCGCTTTGGCTGAGGCCCCCCTGGATCGGCAAGGACCTCAGGACCCAGAGCCTTCAGCTGGCCCTCGTACTGGAGCTGCATGGCCGGAGCTAGCACCCCGGGGAGATGCCGATGCTGGAGTAGTTGCCGCCACCGAAGACCTCCACCGCTGGGGAGAAGGAGCCGTTGTTGAAGGAGCAGATCAGACGGAACTCCCGTCAGCATGCTTCAGCTTCCTCTTGCGGCTCTAGGGCTCGGGCAACTCCTTGGCCTTGCCTACGACTTCGGTTCTTGGCTTTGGGGCGGGAGCGGAGCCGCCTTCAAAAGCTCCGGGGATTGCCACCCCAGAGGTTGATCGCCTCTCCACAGGGCCCAAGTCATCCAACAGCGGCATATTCCTCTGGAGCTCTCTGCACTCCTCTGGAATCATATTCAGAGGCAAGAAGGCCGCCAGTGGAGACACGTCGCCAGGACCGATGTGCCCAGGCTGGAACTTCTTGAGATGGGTCTTCAAGGCTTCACCGGCCAAGTTGGTGTCCAAGCCGACTTCAATGCGGTTGGTATCCATCTCACTGTTGAAGGCCTAGGCAGGGCGGCTCCTAGCCCTTAGTGGGGCCCACCTATTCGTCAAGAAGTTGCCAAAGACCATCTGAGTGGTCACCCCACCTTCGACACATTCCTGGATTCTGTCTAGGATTGGCATGTACTCCCTGGACAACGCCGACACGTCACTCCAAGTGTCGGTGTCGTCGCGAGGAAGGCCCTCAGGCAGCTCCAGCCTCTCATGTCCATCGACGGTGATGACCACCCAGTCTTTCTTCCAGTCGTCCTACTTGCCAGAAGGGAAGGACCTCAAGTACTTGAGGGGAGAGTTTTTTCGTTTCACGAAGTAGTAGAAGCCGATGAACTCATCACTCTTCCCGGTCGGGTGGACAGTAAAGAAGGTCTGGAACAACTCCACGCAAGGGGGCACGCCCACCCACATCTCGCAAAAGTGGACAAAAGTCGCCACCAGCAAGATTGAGTGGGGGCCCAGATGGTGGAGCTGCAGACCATAGAAATCTAGAAGCATCAGAAAGAAGGTGGAGAAAGGCGGGATCAAACCCGCCATGGTGTACACAAGGAAGTACACCATATCTCCGGCTCACTTCTTCTCGAAGGGAAGCTCGCTGTAGTGAATGTTATTGTCGAAGGAGTCACTGTACCATCCCATGTAGGTCCGGACCTTGGACAACTCCTTCTTGCTCCCAATGCGGCTCGTGGGGCGTCCCAACTTTATCGCGGCACATCATGGCACGAGAGGAAAAGCAAGCGAAAGTTTCAAGGATTTGAGCACAAGTTCATATGAAGGCGTAAAGAATCCCCAAATGGTCCGCGCATTCCTTCTTCAGTAAGCCCCCGCAACGCTTGGATGGAAACCGCAGAAGAGCCGATGATACAATTCAAGAACTTTACCCTGCCAATGACAAGGGGGCCTGGGGCCATATTGATGATCAAGTCGAGGTCCTTACCCCAGGCGAGCGGTTTTCATCATGAAAGGCAGGAAGCCCGAGGGCGGCGGCCTGACAGGGCGCACGGAACCAATACAGTTTTCGTATCGGGAACCGGAGTCCTTCAATTGCGTGAGATCCGCACGCTCAGATCTCACCTGCCGCATCCTGGATATGCCACGCGGCATTGGTTTAACTGCAAACTACCGCCAACGGCACATCCGAAGACCCTTGAAGACACAGCACGAAAACCGAAGGATGGACCCACCTCCGGCAGAACGACTTCATCCAAAAGGTCTCTCCCAGATGTGGGTACCCTGCGTACCGTATACCCCTTGGGACTACAAAAAGACCGAAGGAACTTCACCTGTCTTAGGTTAAGACCTACGAAGCCCCACGTGTCATACGGGACCGAACCTGCCTCCCATCTATGGTTAGTCCCGATGCTGACACGTGTATACTGCAACCAGACCTACATCTCACACATGGGTTAGATCCGGGCTAAACACCTGTGCGGCACCCGTGGACCTAACCCCCGACAAAGGGAAGCTCTGGTACCGACACGTGTACATCTACACTGGACCTACCCGTTCCAGACGGGAAGCTCCGATGATGCCACGTGTCCAACCGCCGGACCTTCAACCTCTGCAATCAAACTGGTGGACCCCCAACGGCTCGGACCTTCAAGGGGCAATCAAAGACTTCAAGAGCCGATTAAGTGTCATTAATACCATATTAATGACACACTGTCGGAAGGCTCTTAATACGAGTAACGGCACTGTGAAGGCCCGTTACCACGCTATTATGGGTAATTAACCTCATTAATTGTGTATTAAGCATCAGTAACCGCCAGGGCCACATGTCGGGCCAGACTAAGGGTGTAACGACCAGTCCTTGTACTATAAAAGGACTGGTCGACGATACATAGGTGACGGCTTTTTGAACTCTGAGACCTCTCCCATACACAACTTTGATATCCAATACAACAACTACACACCCCGTGGAGTACGGTATTATGCTCAGGCGGCCCGAACCACATAAATCCTTGTGTCTATTTGCCATCATCTTTTGAATCTCTGCGCGTCCAATACCGAAGTACAAACTCCGCGGGCTACCAACAGAATTACCGGGAGAATTACCGGATCAAAACTCCAACAGATATAAGTAAGAGTACTTTGCGTAGAATGAAATTGTTCTCGGATAAAATTTTTGAGAAGGAGGAGCTCATACATAGGCAAGAGGACATGCTTATCCATGAAAAGGAGAGATGTCAAGAGCTCATTGAGCACCTTGAGCTTGAGAGAGAGAAGAGCAAGGCATTAGAGCATGATCTTGCTCTAAGCAAGAAAACATGCTCAAGTCTTTAGGAGACAACCATTGAGCTCAAGGACAAACTTGGCAACTTGGCAAAAGTTAACAAGATCCTTGAAACTCAAGTTGAGCCCCTCAAGACCAATGTAGCCTCTTCCTCCAAAAGCTCATCCTCCTCAAAAGTTGCATCCGAAACAATCTCCACATGCAAATGTTCAAACTTGATCCTTAAACTAAAGGATGACCCTAATTTGACTCAAGGCAAACAAGCACCTAAGGGTGCCATCTTTGACAAAGAGAAGGTGGCGTATGCATGAAGTGCACACACCAACACAAGACCTCCCTATGTCAAGGATGGTCTTGGTTATACTAGAGGTGGAAAGCAAAATGCTAAAACGTCCAAGTATGGCAAATACTTGATTGTCTTTGTCAAGGAAAGCAAATCCTCAACTAAAATTGGTAAGAACATTTCAACTAGCAATGATACGCCTAAAACTGAACCACATCCTCTCTTTCATGATTTTGATGCATCTTATGTTCTAATGAGGAACAAGTATGGCAAAGTCTTTGATAAATATGTTGGGCCACTCCGCAAGAGCTCCAAGCCTTGCGTGTGGGTGCCCAAGTGCCTCACCACTAACGTCAAAGGACCCAACTTTGCTTGGGTACCTAAAAGGAATGCATAATCTTGTTTTGTAGGCGTACTCCTCTGGTGGATCGAAATGGGTGCTTGATAGTGGATGCACCAACCACATGACCGGAGAGAGGAAAATGGTCGTGGAGTATGAGCAAAAAATTGATCCAAGTGAAGGGATCTTCTTCAGGGACAATAGCCGAGGGAAAATCCTTGGCTCCGGTAAAATCATTATTTTCCCTCAACATTCACTTTCTCATGTTTTGCATGTTGATTCCTTAGACTATAACCTATTGTCCATATCTCAACTATGTGACAAGGGTTATAATTGTGTTTTTACTAATGAGGGTGTGAGCGTCCTTAGAAGAAGGGATAACTCAATCATTTTTAAGGGTGTGCTCAATGGAAAGCTTTATCTTGTGGATTTCGCCGCAGATAAAGCTCAACTTGACACATGCTTAATGGCGAAAACCAACATGGGATGGCTTTGGCATAGAAGACTAGCCCATGTTGGGATGAGGAACTTACAAAAGCTTCTTAAGGGCGAGCACATCTATGGCTTGAAGGATGTTGTGTTTGAAAAAGATAGGCCATGTAGCGCTTGCCAAGCGAGGAAGCAAGTTGGAGCTCAACACCCGTCCAAGAATGTCATGACGATGACAAGGCCCTTGGAACTACTACACATGGACCTTTTTGGGCCAATAACCTACATTAGCATTGGCGGTAGCAAATATGGTGTTGTTATTGTTGATGATTTTTCTCGTTTCACTTGGGTATTTTTCTTGCATGATAATAGTGAGACTCACGGTGTCCTCAAGAGGTTATTGAGGAGAGCTCAAAATGAGTTCACCTCAAGAATCAAGGCTATAAGAAGCGACAACGGCACTGAGTTCAAGAACACTCAAGTGGAAGAGTTCTTGAATGAGGAGGGCATCAAGCATGAATTTTTAGCCCCCTGCTCCCCTCAACAAAATGGGGTGGCGGAACGGAAGAATAAGACACTCATTGAGATGTCAAGGATGATGCTTGATGAGCACAAGACATCAGACCGGTTTTGGGCGGATGCGGTTAACACCGCTTGCCACACCGTCAATCGATTGTACCTCCACTGCCTCCTCAAGAAGACCCCCTACGAGCTACTAGTTGGTAAGGAACCCAATGTATCTTATTTTCGTGTATTTGGGAGCAAATGCTGTATTCTCAACAAGAAGCCTAGGACTTCGAAGTTCGCTTCAAAGTCCGATGAAGGTTTCTTGCTTGGTTATGATTCAAACACCCACGCCTACCGTGTCTTCAACAAATCCTCCGGGATTGTTGAAATAGCACGCGACGTGGTGTTTGATGTAACTAATGGCTCCCAAGTGGAGGAAGTTGATCAAAGTGTGTTAGATCAAGAAGACTCTCTACAAGAAGCTCTTAGGAGGATGGCACTTTGAGATATTCGTCCACAAGAACAACCTCAAAACTCAAGTGATCAAGCACAACATGATGCAAGTCATCCCCCACGTGACCAAGTTGAAGATGGACAAGTGGCACCTCAACATGATCAAGAAGACAAAAGTCAAGAGGGAAGCATACATCAAGGGGGAGACCAAGAAGAAGAAGAGGATGATAATGACTCAAGAGTTCAACATCCACATCCTCGGGTGCATCAAAGTGTTCAACGGGATCACCCCGTTGACAACATCCTAGGAGACATTACAAAAGGGGTAACCACTCGTTCTCGTGTTGCTAACTTTTGTGAACATTACACCTTTGTCTCTTCTTTGGAGCCTCATAAGGTTGAAGACGCATTGAGAGACCCGGATTGGGTGGTGGCCGTGCAAGAGGAGCTCAATAACTTTGGGAAGAACAAAGTTTGGGAGCTTGTCAAGCGTCCACAAGCAAATGTTGTGGGCACCAAGTGGGTGTTCCGCAACAAGCAAGATGAGAATGGCGTGGTGACAAGGAACAAGGCACGACTTGTTGCCAAGGGGTACTCACAAGTCAAAGGTTTTGATTTTGATGAAACCTTTGCTCCCGTAGCTAGGCTAGAGTCAATTTGTATATTACTTGCCTTTGCTACTCACCATGACTTTAAGCTCTACCAAATGGACATCAAGAGTGCATTCCTAAATGGTCCAATGAAGGAGGAAGTCTATGTGGAGCAACCGCCGGGTTTTGAAGACCAAGACTTCCCAAACCATGTCTTCAAATTACGTAAGGCTCTTTATGGCCTCAAACAAGCTCCTAGAGCTTGGTACGAGTGCCTTAGAGACTTTTTGATTCAAAGTGGTTTTAAGATAGGAAAATATGACTATACTCTCTTTACAAAGCACTTTAATGATGATCTCTTTGTGTGCCGAATATATGTCGATGGCATCATATTTGGTTCTACAAACAATGTGTTTTGTGATGAGTTTTCTAAGATAATGAAAGAGAGATTTGAGATGTCCATGATGGGGGAGATGAAGTTCTTTTTAGGTTTCCATGTCAAGCAACTCAAAGACGGCACGTTCATAAGTCAAACAAAGTTCACTCAAGACATATTAAAGAAGTTTGACATGGACAAGGCCAAACCCATCAAGACTCCAATGGCGACTAATGGACATTTAGACCTCAACGAAGATGGTCCAAGTGTGGACCAAAAGGTATATCGTTTACTGATTGGTTCTTTGCTATATCTTTGTGCATCTAGACCCGATATTATGCTTAGTGTGTGTATGTGTGCACGTTTTCAAGCTGCACCTAAGGTGTGTTGTTTGACCGCCGTTAATAGAATTCTTAGATATTTAGTTAACACACCTAGCCTATGACTTTGTACCCCAAAGGATCCAAGTTTAACCTTATTGGCTACTCCGATGAGGATTATGCAGGGTGCAAAGTTGATAGAAAGAGCACATCCGGGACATGTCAATTCTTGGGTAGATCCTTTGTGTCTTGGTCCTCAAAGAAACAAAACTCCATTGCTCTTTCCACAGCCGAAGCGGAGTATGTCACAGCCAGAAGTTGTTGTGCACAACTTCTTTGGATGCAACAAACTTTAAGGGATTATGGTATAAACGTGCGCCATTTTCCACTCCTATGTGACAATGAGAGCGCCATCAAAATAGCCCATAATCCGGTTGAGCATTCGAGGACAAAGCACATCAATATTACACACCACTTTTTGTGAGATCGTTCCTTGAAGGGGGATATAGTGATTTCCCATGTAAGAACCGAGAACCAACTAGAAGATATATTCACCAAGCCATGAGAAGCGTTTTTGTGAGCTTAGGAGTGAGCTCAATATCTTAGGTTCTCGAAATGTGGCTTGAAACATGCACATCTGAATGTTTACTTTGCACCTTATTCAAAAGAACGTATGTGTTTGAAAAATTCATCTCTCTCTTGATTTTCTCCAAAATATATGAAAAAACTATTGACTTTGTGAGTTATGGTCATAGTTTGATTGTTGATTGCTTACTGACCATATTCATAAAGATTTGTGTTGGTAATATGTCTAAAAGGTTCAACTATAGTGGCTAAAACTCAAATATATATGTTTTCAACCTTTTTAGGACTGGACTAGTCCGCCTTGTGGCCGGACAAGTACAGATGCAGACTGGTTCGGGTCTTGTCCGTAGACCGGACTAGTCCGGCCCTATACCGGACTAGTCCGGCCCCTGGGGACTTAAACCCCCAGGAGGCAGCCCGACCCCTCCTCTCCCTCTCACTTGCCTCTCTCTCTTTCTCACGCACGAAAATCTCCCTTTTGGGGCGATTTTCAATTTCCTCCATCAAAAACCAATTCCAATCCGTTCATTGGACCCTTTGGAGGCGTGGGAGACTTTTTCCAATCATTCCCAGCACGATCCATCCCCAATCTTGTTGATTTGTTATGATTTGAAGAGGTATTCCTCTCCTTTTGAAAACCTTTCTCATTCTTGATTCATAGAGTTTTTGATAGGTGCCTCATTATTAAAGTTGTTTCTAGTACCCTTGTGATCATAGCCTAGGAGTATGCGACTTGTTTCAAAGATTTTTCGAAAAACCGTTAGGGTTAGTGTTCATGCTGTCTAACGCGGACTAGTCCAGTGCCAGGCGGACAAGTCCGGTTTACACAGGATGAACTCTAACTTTGCCTGTTTCTCATGATTTCTTTCGCACTATTCCACTTTCTTGACCTTCTATCTTATGCCTTCTTCTTGTTTCAGCAGTAATGGCAGCTCCTTGCTGATCTGTTTCTCCTCCCACTGACCCTGAGTGGGAGGATGAGCAGCTTCGCCTTGTTGAAGAACGGGCACGGGCAGAGGTTGAGATTGCTAAGAAGCACCTCGAGCAGCGAGAGAGAGAAAAAGCAGCCAAGCAACAGCAAGCTCTTGCAGCATTTAAGGCCATAGTTACGCCCTACAATGAGTATGAGGCAATGGCTCTTGCCATGGAGGAGTCCCGCAAGGAGCTCCGAATGAAGAAGCGAGAGGAGCAAGAAGCACACAACTCTCAGGCTGCTGCAGCACAAGGCTCTAAGCGGAAGAAGCTAGTGACAATTGGATAGCAAGAAAGGGCCAAGGAGCAAGCCCACAGTGAGTTTGCTAAACGCCGGATCAAGAGAGATCCAAGGAAGGGCAAGGCTCCGGCTCCTATAGAGCCCAAGAAAAAGAAGCCCTCTGTGAAGTTTCCGACTAAGAAGGCCAAGGGTGTGGTCATAAAGGAGAAGGGGCAGGCCAAACCTATTCCCCCCCTAAAGATGCACTCTCCGGCTCGCAACCCGAACAGGCAACCCAACCTGGCAGCTAATATCTTCAAGGGAAAAGGAGCTGAGAAGGCCCGAAGGCTAAGGACTGACAGGGTGTATGACTGTGAGAAGCACACCGCCGACCCATGGTTTTGGTGTGATTTTCATTGCAATTATTATTGATCAGTCTACCAAGCCATGAAGACTCCTGTCATCCAAGCTCAATGGGTCGATTGACAATACATGGCCAAGAAGAAGAATGCAGCCATTAATGAAGTCATTGAAGTTGCTGAGCACCATGGCATCAAAGACATTTTGGGTTTTAAGTATGACTGGAACATGGAGGTGATTGTGCAGTTCTACACAACTGTCTACTTTCACCCTCATGGCAACCGAGCCATTACATGGATGACAAATGGTGAGCAGTACTCTGCCACATTTGAAGAGTTTGCTAAGGCTCTAAGACTTGAGTACCACCTAGACCACGAGATCATTATCTTGAATCTCAAGGCAGTGGACATGGATGAGTTGGCTTATATGTATCCTAGTCATGTCCCCTATGTGGCCGGGCTTGCAAGGAACATTAAGCCCTTCTACAGCATCCTGAACAGAATCCTGCGGAGGACCGTGGCTCCTAAAGAGGGCGATTTTGGGATCATACAGGTAAATCTGAGGCATCTTCTGCTACTGATTGATGGAGATGATATGTTCAATCATGTGGACTACATCTTCGATGACATCTTCAATATATCACACACTCCGAACCGTGCATGTGGGTATGCACCCTACATCATGTGTTTCATTGAGAAGGTGTCAGGGCTTTTGTTTGCCAAGGATACAACTCATCAGCCCCTCCATCCTCAGATGCCTCCATCCATCTCGGAGCCAGCTCACCGAAAGAATGCCGAGCCTCCATCTCATCTAGAGATGCCATCATCTCGCCCCATGGCACCTCCATCTCTGCCTCACCTTCTGCCGAAAGCAAGAAGTCCGCAATCAGCGGGCGCACAAGCGTCAAGAGATGTACCTCAAGGCCGTGTGCGACAAGCTTGAGGTCACTATGTCTCCTCTGGAGGAGAGCGATGGCGAGATCACTCTGTTCTCCGACTTCACCGCCAACAAGCTCGCCCAGTTCCATGAGGACGGGGGCTCTTCCCGGGCGGTTCCCTTGGCACGGGTCTCCGACGACGATGATGAGGACTATGAGGATCCGGAGGCCTCGGAGGGTGACGAGGCGGTGGACGATAAGGGGGACGATGACTAGTTGATATACCTCGTAGTTCCCCTCTTCTTTTCCATTTTGGTGTCTTGATGCCAAAGGGGGTGAGTTAGAGGGGGTGCACTT
This sequence comes from Tuctoria greenei, assembly GCA_036927565.1. NCBI lineage: Eukaryota > Viridiplantae > Streptophyta > Magnoliopsida > Poales > Poaceae > Tuctoria > Tuctoria greenei. Next base: position 175,912,301 of record JAYESD010000003.1, on the reverse strand, counting down.
TATTTTGTTTGATCGTTGGACATGTTGCACTTCTTAATGTAATATTTATGTCATTCGAATGTTTAAATTTGTGCAAGACTATGTTTTGATTGTTTAATATCAATATCACACTTTGAATGTCTATGTTTTTATCATATTCATATTTAATATGTCTTGTCAAAAATGATGAGCACAACACGTAGGCACCCCACCATAACGCGTGTGTGTATGAAGGACTTCCTCAATCTTATTTTCATGATACATTCATTGAGGGGGAGTTACTTATACACCCGCACGTTATGAAAACCAAATTTTATACTCTTATATGGTTAAGAATTAATGTGTTGTCATCAATCACCAAAAAGGGGGAGATTGAAAGTGCATCTAGGATCCCCGTGGGTTTTGGATGATTGATGACGACAATTAAGTAACTAATGAGCTTAGTGATCTTAAGCACAGTTGTGGACTCAAGTGGAATCACAAACCCTCAAAAAGGAAAAGGATGAAAACGGTGGTGTCGACTCGAAAAGAATAAACTAGGGTTTCTAGCGTGTCAGGTTTAGACTAGGCGTATATGTATGAGGATGTGTGGGTAAAGTGCATTGAGATCAAGTTGGGAGCTCAAAGCGGTTTAGAGATCAAAACCTATTGAGAGAAGAGTGTTAGAGTGGTCTAGTAGGAGAGGCCGGACTAGTTTGTGTTTGTGGCCGGACTAGTCCGCTTCTAGCCGGCCTAATCCGTTTTAGTCCAGACCAAAAGGTCTTGACTGAGAACGGACTAGTCCGCTTTGGAGGTCGGACTAGTCCGGTTTGGTGAAAGTTGGGTACTTCTAAGACTAAGTCTGGGAGGTCGGACTAGTCTGCCCTGGGGGCCCGACTAGTCCGTGGTCTCCAAACTAGTCCGTTTTCACACGGAACAAAAGGTTCTGTGTGAGATCGGACTAGTCCGGTCTGGATCGGACTAGTCCGTTATGAAGTGACCGTTTGAATTTGATTTTGGCGGGTAGCGTGATGATTGTCGCGCAGTGTGGCAGTTGTCAGGGACGTCAGTGGTCCCAAAGGCCGGACTTGTCCGCCCATCTGCTGAGGTCAGCAGTATTGGCCTGGATCCTCTATAAATAGAGGATCCCCGAGTTCATTTGAATAATCTTGAAACCCTAGCACCACCACAGCAAACTTTGAGCCTTCAAGGCCTCCTTCTTGCCTACTTTCCCTCTAAAACGAATTCTTGTTTGGATTAGGGTTTGGTGAGGTGAAGAAGAGGAAGAACACCGCTCTTGTCTCTCGGTTTGATCTCTTGCACTTGTTGAATCGTTGTAATCTATGGCTTTAGTTGTTCTTTGTGATTTGTGATTGTATTTGTGGTGGGAACCTCCGATTGTGAGAAGCCCCAACGAATCTTGTATCCACCCTTGTGATAGTTTAGAACCGGTTTGGCCCTAGTGGCAAACTTGGTGAGGGAAGGGTTGTTGAACTCGGTCCTTCATGGACTCCTCAACGGGGACATAGATTCCTGTGTGGGATCGAACCTCAGGATAACATCCTTATGTCCCTTGTGTACTTCGCTTTCATTTATCGCACATTGCTTCTAGGGTTAGCATTATCGTTTTTGTTCATTGTTTTTGTTTCACTGTGATCTTTAGCTTTTATATATAACTTGTTAAGGTTCACAGAATCATCCTAACACTTTTTGCATTACGAAAATCCAACTAAAACTTGTTAGAAACTCTTTTTAGGTTTTCCCTACAGGTGGACCGGACTAGTCCGCCCCCTATGTACTGATTTCGTTTTATTAAGTCATTTCAGGTCGATTAGCCTATTCACCCCCCCCCCCCCCCCCCCTCTAGGCAACATTCAGAACCCCAAGATGAATGACAAGATTGTCTTGTTCAACAACAGCAGCTTCAACAACATTGTCAACGTTGCGATCATACAGGAGGACGCTACTAGGGAGCTGTTCTTTGACAAGAAGAAAAGGAGTGCTCCGTAGAGTAGCGAAGGTGGTGCTCCTCAGAAGTACCGAATGGTGTATCGATCACCATCCGACCAGAGGTGGCAGCCGCCATCGTGACCACCGATGTTTCATGGTCGCCAGTTCAACAACACCAACTTCCGTCCACAGCAGCAGCAGGGGATGATTCCGCGTGCACTTCCACCTCCACCATGTGCACTGGTATTTATTCCTCCTGTCCGTGCCGGTCAGACCCCGTACACATGTTTCACATGTGGTCGTACGGGGCACTTTGCCAAGGACTGCCCGCAAAGCAGAGGACAGTCATCGTACCAGGGGGCAAACCAGCCCCACAACCAGCCCAAGAAGTCAGCCACCAGGAATGGAAACGTCCACAACCTCACCATCGAGGACGTTCCGGAAGGCGCACTCGTACTCACGTGAACGTTCTCTCTCCTTGGTCATCCCGTAGTCATCCTCTTTGACTCTGATGCTTCCCACCACTTTATTAGAATGTCATATGTCATTCAATATCAGTCACCTAAGGTCCCCACAAAAACCCCATATATGATTTGTTCTCCGGGTGGGAAAGTAGTAGGTTTGACTCCGGTGCTTCCCACAACTTTATTAGCAAGTCTTATGTCATTCACTATTAGTTGCCTGTCGTTCCCACAAAAACCCCATATATGATTTGTTCTCCGGGTGGGGAAAGTAGTAGTAGATTAGATGATCCATAGGGTACCTCTTAATCTGGGTGGGAACATATACCCTATCTCTCTCATTATACTAGAGCATCAGAGGTTAGATGTCATCTTAGGGATAGCATGGTTGCAATACACTTGTGCTATTCTTGACATCTTTCCTCGGAGGATATATTTGGATTCTCAACTCCACCCTCCCCAAGCTATCATTCTTCAGGATATTATTCGAGTGACTCCAACTATTTATAACACCGAGGCCATTAAACTTGAGGACATTCCAGTGTTACATGAGTATCCAGACGTACTTCCCGAAGATCTTCCTGGTATGCCACCAGAAAGAGATGTCGAGTTTAAGATTGAACTTGTACCAGGAACTGTGCCGATCTCGAGGAAGCCATATAAGATGGCACCTAAGGAACTTGCAGAACTAAAGGAGCAGCTGAAGGAACTTATGGACAAGGGTTTCATTCGTCCAAGTTCATCACCTTGGGGCTGTTCTGCATTGTTCGTGGATAAGAAGGATAAGACATTGAGAGTATGTGTGGACTATCATCCACTCAATGCTGTCACGATCAAGAATAAGTATCCACTACCACGCATTGATATTCTATTCAATCAATTGGTGGGTGCTAACGTATTCTCGAAGATGGATCTTCGTTTTGGATATCATCAGATCAGGACTTGACTAGAGGATATACCTAAGATGGCACTCTCGATGAGGTACGGATTGTATGAGTACCTTGTCATGTCCTTTGGATTGACCAATGAACCGGCTCATTTCATGTATCTCATGAGTTCGGTGTTCATGTCAGATTTGGACAAGTTTGTTGTGGTCTTCATCAAAGACATCTGATGAAGAACATGGTCAACACATTAGCATCGTGCTTCAACGATTGTGAGACCACAAGCTGTATGCCAAGTTCAGCAAATGTGAGTTCTGGATCAGCCAAGTGCCATTTGTAGGACACATCATCTCTGCTGAGGGGATTGCAGTTGATCCAAGCAAGATTAAGCAAGTACTCAAGTGGGAGTCTCCCAAGTCTGTACATGAAGTTCGAAGCTTCCTGGGTTTAGCAGGATATTACAGGAGGTTCATTCCATGTTTCTCCAAGATAGCTAAACAAATGACCGAACTTCTGAAGAAAGGGAAAAAGTATGTATGGACAAAGGAATGTGAGGAAGGTTTTTAAGCATTAGTGAAACACGTCACAATAGCACCAATGTTAGCCCAACCAGACACAACAAAGTAATTTGATATTTATTGTGATGCATCTGGGATTGGTTTGAGTTGTGTATTGATGCAAGACAGAAGGGTGATCGCTTATGGCTCACGACAGCTTTGGAACCATGAGCAGCATTATCTTGAGCTTGCTGTCATGGTACTTGTATTGAAGATGTGGAGACACTACTTGTTGGGCAACCTAGTGCATCTCTACACCAATCACAAATGTTTGAAGTACATCTTCACCCAGAAGGACTTGAATATGCGGCAACGAAGATGGCTATTGATCGAAGACTATGATATTGAGATCCCCTACCATCCTGGCAAAGTAAATGTAGTTGCAGATGCGGTGAGTCGCATGTCCCATGTCAATAATCTTTCCATCACCTCGATGGAAGAAGAAGAGTTGAGTCTTTACTTGGTTCCATATGGGGTGCTCTAGAATATAGCTCTCATTCCTACCATAAGGGAAAATATTGTAGAGGCTCAGAGGAAAGACAAGTGCATGTCGCAGATTCGCAGAAGAATGAAGAAGGGGGAGATGAAGTGTTTCCAATGTGATGATGACGGTACCATCTGGTTCAACGGCCGCATCATGGTGCCCCGCAATGTGGAACTTCGGAAAATATTGGACGAAGCTCATTTGTACAAGTGTTCTATTCATCCGAGAAGTAACAAAGTGTACCAAGACTTAAAGAGGAAATTTTGGTGGACTCGGATGAAGAGGGACATAGCAAGGTACCTATCCGAATGTGATACGTGTTGGCGGGTGGAAGTTGACCATTTGAAGACACCCGGTCAGCTTCAACCTTTGAGCATACCGGCCTGGAAATGGGAGGACATCAGCATGTATTTCATTGTTGGATTACTCTCACCTTTCACAAGCATGACTCGATTTGAGTGATAGTCGACCGACTCACCAAGTCGACTCACTTTATTCCAGTCAATGTCAAATATGTGGCACGACAATATGCAGAATTGTATATTGGCAGGATCCTGTGCCTACACGGAGTATCCCGTACTACCATATCAGATCGTGGAACCTTATTTGTTGCTCGGTTTTGGGAGCAGCTCCACACATCTCTGCGTACCGGGTTGATTCGAAGCTCAGCTTACCATCCTCAAACTCATGGTCAAACAGAGCGAGTAAACCAAGTTCTAGAAGATATGCTCCACACCTGTGCCATCCATTATGGTAAGAATTGGGATGGTCATCTACCATTTGTGGAGTTTTCATACAACAATGGTTATCAGGCTAGCATCCAGATGGCAACATATGAAGCTCTTTTTGGCCGGAAGTGTCGCACAGTTTTGAACTTGTGTGAATCCGACGAATGAGTGATATATGGTATCGACTTGGTAAATGAAGCCGAAGAACGAGTACGAGTTATTCAAGCCAACCTCAAGGCTGCTCAATCTCGTCGGAAAAGCTATGCGGACAAACGACGTCGTCCTCTTTACTTCAATGTCGGGGATAACGTTTATCTTCGTGTATCCCCAATGAAAGGGATTCATTGCTTCGGAGTAAAAGGGAAGCTAGCTCCATGCTTCATTGGACCATTCATAGTAATTGAACAATGCGGACCAGTGGCCTATCGGCTAGAGCTACCAGCGTTGCTTTTAGGGGTCCACAATGTTTTTCACATTTCACAGTTGCGGAAATGTCTCAGGACCCCAACTAACGTCTGTATAGAGGATTTGGAAACTATCCAACAAGATCTTACTTGCTCTGAGCATCCAACCCAAATAATTGACGAGAAGACTCGCACCACAAGAAGCCGCACCTTGCACTTCTACAAGGTCTTGTGGGGCAACCACACCGCTGAAGAAGCAACGTGGGAAAGCTAGGAATACCTTAGAACAAACTATCCGGACTTGTTAGCGGCATTTGTTCATTAGATCTTTTTCTTTTATCCTTCCTATTGTAATATCAGGACGAGATTCTTTTAGGGGGGAGGAATGTAAAATCCCAGTTTTTCCTTAATATAAAGTTCAAGTACGAGTTGGTTATCAACCATAGTGGAGCTCAATTATGGTTGTATACATGAACTTGATCTCATAAAAAATATTTCTTTTACTCATACTTAAATTTTATTAACATGGGGATGGGACTTCACCAATGACCTAGAATAATAGAAGTAACCTTTCTACAAAGTTTGGAATTTATTTGAATGAGAATTGCCAGGGCAAAAACCATCTGCAGTACTAAATATATTCAAACTATTTCAAATCTTGAATATAGCTACTGTAAATTTGGGACCTGTCAAAATATTCAAATCTGAGGCTATAGATTTTTCCATGGCCCTATAATATTCCAAATAGCACCCCTGCAAATTTTCATAATTTTTGAAGCTCGGTTGCTATTTAATTCAGTGACTATTGAATTTCATTCAAATTCAAATTTGAATTTGAATTCCAATTGAAACTTGTCCAAATTTGATTTGGCTTCATTTGAATCAAGATCTAGAATTTTTGAATTAAGTTTGGTGAGGGAATTAAAGTTCCAGAGAGGATAGACTTGGGGAGGGAGTGGGACCCACTGTCCAGTGACCCACTCCTGAGCGGTTACTCTGTTCTCACCTTCGCGACACCACACGGCATGCAAGCCACCGAGCTGTCTGCTTGCTCACATCGTGGCCGCCCCTCCTCGTCCCCCTTTGCCTATTTAAACCCACCCTCCCGGACACCAGCGTCGAGATCCCGTTCGGTTTTGCCTTCCTACGCCGCAGTTCTGCCCCACTCGCGTGCCGCCGTCCTTCCCTCGGGACTCTGACAATAACTTGCCATCTAGCCAAGGATCGATCGTTAGTTATTTAGCAAACTTGTTCACAACTTTCTTGCACACCTTCTACATCTTTTTGTTCGGCGTTTCCTCACTCGGTTGTGCGGTATTCCTTAGTTTTCCGACGACCGCGGGTGAAGCCGCCAAGAATCGCCCCTGCTCCACCATCGACAAGCCTGAGGAGGCCTCTACAGGCCTTGACTTTTATAAGAAAAAGGTGTGTTATCACGCCTTACGCATGCTCACCAAGTTTCAAGCCATGCCATGCCTTGTAGCGTTCTTATTTCCATTTTCCCCATGTTAGTTCATACCTATGTCTCTAGGTTAGGGATTTAATTCATTTTCCACGTCTAATAATTCTCGGCAATAGTTAAGAGATAGTTTACCTATCTCCCTGCGAGCACTCTGGATCAAAAAATATTTGAAAAAGATCGAATGTTGACTGAGATAGATGAGTTTCGGTCGCCGCCGGTGAAAAAGCCGCGGTTCACCGTCGAACTCATCCTTGCCGGCGATGTCACCCCTTTCCAACAGCCCAATCATCATCCTCGTGCTTCCAGGAATGTTTCTAGCCTCTTCCCAAGCCTCTTGCGTTATTTCTGTGCGATTCCAATGCTACCCAAAACCCTAGCTCCGCCGCCGCCGTTGCGGCACCACCTGCGGCCGTCGCCGCCACGATTGGACCCTGCCATCGTGTTGCGCAGTCGATTTAAGGGCTAGGCAGCCACATCAAGCTGAATGGATGTCTACGCAACCATGTCCGGCAATGAGTCGTTGTGGTTCTGGCGAGGAATGCCGCCGCGTCGCGAGGTAGACGACGACTCGGCGGGTCCCGTCTGTCAGCGACTCTTCTTCTCGCGTGGGATCGACTGCGGCTTTGGATCTTGTGCGGCTGCGCGTGTTAACCCCATGGCCCTCGGTGTGGTCCAGCTGCGATTGGTTGATTTTAAACCAGTGGGTCCGGCTGCTTTATTCAAATGATTTCTATTGGAAAATAATTCCAGGATTCAACCAAACTTCTAAAAATAATTACTCCTAGTAGAATTGATCAAAAAATAAATTATGATAGACTCATATTAATCTATACTTCTCAGTGGTGAATTTGTTCAGCATGAAACACCCAGGATTTTTATAATTAATTCCTTTGAGCTAACTGCTTGGGAAAATAATTACTACTGTTCTGTTAATTGGAAAATTCCCAATTTTATTCAGAACACTCTTAATAATACACTTGATATCGAGTAAAATTTGCAAGTTCAATGGACTTCATTTACTGGGTTGATCGGTGTTTCAAATCTCTATGTAACTGAAAAACTGGGAAAAATACAGACAACATTTCAGAAATTATTCCAAACTTGTAAAATCAATTTCTCCCTGTAGGAACCTTAGAAAATTGTGAAACAAATTTTCCTAGAACCAGTGAGACCCCTTATGTATGTTACAACCACTGGTAAATTGATAGACCTCCAACATTACAACCAAAATTCTTATACTTGTAGGAATTCTAGGGACAACAAACTTCCTTGATCATCTTCTGTTCTTTGCAAAAGTCTCCATTATAGTCCCTAGTATCTACCATAAAAGTTCCAAAGCCATGTAAGATCATAATATTATTTGATACACAAGATATTAGCTTGTGACCTTAAACTTATTATTTATTTTCAAAGTCATTCATATATAGTATATGCATAATGTGTAGTAACTGAAGTCGAGGAGCAGCCGGAAGCTTTGGAAGTCCAGCTGCCAGAGACTAGCATAGACTCGAACTCGCATTCAGGCAAGCCTCGGTTTGCATTTAAGTTCCTTACAATGTCTTTGCAGTTTTCATTCACCTTACGTCTTCAGATGTTTGTGCATTACGTTTAAGGTGTTTGACATCCACTTGCATGACCAAATAAACTAGGAAGTGGTTAGAATAGCCCATAGACTCGTGTAGTAACTGCCATGCTTATCTTCATAGGGATCCAGTAGAAGACAAGTAGTTGGGATCTACTCGCGAGATAGGATTTTATCACTCGGGATCAGTTGGATCAAGAGGTGATTTATAAATATGAAATGGAGACCAGTCAGGGATGAGTAGGAAGCAAGAAGAGGTGGTCTTGGTCGCATAGCTCTGACCGTGTCGATTAAGGCTCGTGCCGTCTGCGGCCCTACTGGACAAGCTTGAATTGTACCGACGACATACTAGAGAAATCGGCTCTAGTAAACTGACATAGCTTGATATTGGTTTGTCGAGGCATTCCGTTTCGTTTTATAGGCGTGGGTTGAGGGCAGCAAGGTGTAAATCAGCTCCACATAGTGACCTCCTGCTCGTGACGGATCGACCGGTTCAACATTCGAGTGTTGGGTGAAAGGTGGCCATTTACGATTATTACTAAAGTGTTATGTAGTTACTGTTGTATGTACTCGCTGGCACTTCCGAAAGTGCATATGTGTCGTGTTGTCTTGGTGTGTCCTGATGGCAATCACCGTCCATCGCGGTAATAGAGTACCACTTGTTCACTGCTCTGTGACGTAGTGAATACTAAAGAAGTAAGGAGAATATGATGTATTGAATTATAATTGTTTTGCAACCTTGTATGGCTTAGAGATAGCACAATTAAAAGTTACAGTTTCACCATACTTTATATGTATCAGCATTATATGCTTTGGGCATGTCAAATCATCAGCAAAATGTTTCTTGTTTGATTGTGGAGTCAATGTTATGTGCTACTTAAAACATGACTATAAGGATCCACTTGTAGGTGAGTCCTATATGCTATTCCTTACCTATGCTTAGTATTCACCCCTACATATGTCTAGTGAGACGGGTTAGTCTTGCTGAGACTTAAGCTCACATTTGCAGTTAACAAGTTTTTGCAGATTATACGACTGATGACGGGTTCGATGATGAGGCTGCACCCCCTCCAGGGTTTACAGCGGAGTGGGAACCCTGCACGCCGCCGTAAGTTTGGTGTTGCTAGTGCGAAGCATCCGAGACATGGATGGCTTTGCTTTTGCCTAGCTAGTGCCAGGAGCGTAGCTTTGATGTATAGTTCTCTTTCTTTACGCTTAGTATTTTAAAACTTCTGCTGTGTTTATAAATAAAGACTTGGTATGATATTTTGTTCTCGTTCTTTTCTTGTATACTGTTGGGTGTCGCATTTCACGACACCACCCAATGAGATCCTTGGATGTCGGGATTCAGGTCCCCACACATTATCACTTCTAATTGCTCTTAAAGATCTTGGGAGATCAATTGATAATCTAAGAAATAAAGTCCTAAAGTGACTAAAAGCTTCATTCTCACATGCCATAAAATAAACCCAAGAGTATCTAGAATAGTCATCAACAATCACAAGAACATATCGTTTACCTCCGAACGATTGAACACATGAAGGCCCTACGTTGTGAAGATGCAAAAGTTGACCCGGCTCAGTTGTCATGGTCATTGTGAGAGGAGCATGTGAACCTGCAACCATCTTAGCATGTCTAGAGAAGAGCACACAATTACTTTGTCCCCTTTAAACTTAGGCAGCCCACCTATGTGATCAAGAGCACTAACACCCGTGAGATGATCAAAGCCTATGTGACCAAGTCCACGATAGCAAAATTATAAGTCTTTTGAATCATTAACAACGAGACACCTATGCTTAGAGAATGACATATCAAAATCAGCTTTAAAAACTCTTCAAAAACAAGACATATTAAAAATAAGCTCACTATTTGAATCTACAACTTTGCAACAATTTTTATTGAAAATATTTTCCAGATTTCATCTAGCGATTGTGAAATAGAAAGCAAGATGTATTTCAAATTTTTGACAAGTGCCACATCCTTCAAAGTGTTGTGACCATTTACTCTAACCGAACCCTTAGCAATTATAGGAGTTGAGAAATTATCGGCAAAAGTAACATTCTATACACGTGACACAAAAGAGAGGGAGGGGAATCATTCTTTGTTACTATCATGTGGTGTGAGCAACCTGAATCCACTGTCCAAATGTTCTCCTTCCTCAAACGTGTAACCTACATAGAAGCACAATACGTCCATGACTCAATATTGGGGTTAGTCAAAAGGCATCTAGGAATGCAATACTGAGTCACATGACATCCAGCAGGAATAACACACGAAAGCTAAGATAAAACAACAGGTTTATAGCCCAGAGCTTGAGGACTTTTCTACCCAACTACTGATTTACGAGGTGTTACATGTGTAGCATGAAAAACAGTAGGTTTGGGAGCAAACCTTGCATATTTTTGACTCATTACAGCAGGTTAATCGTTCCTATCATTCGGTTTAGCATATGCAGCAAATTTTGCATGAAGGTTATGATATCTAGCAATCATGATTTCCTTTATTGTTGTTTAGCTAGTCTATAACAAAAATCTATGACATGACCATCTCTACCACAGTAGGTACAATGAAATTGACTTTGTGTTCATGTCTAGATGGGCAAGCAACATTTTTATTTGAAATCAAATGAGAAAACACTCCTGCAAATTTGAAAACCACTTCTTTTTGTTTAGGAACTGTTTGTATCAAACCACTTCCTAATGACTTTACAATTTTAGGTGGATGTGCCTTAGCATGAGCATGAGAATCAAAACCTAAACTAGATTTATCATTGCAAGATTTAGAGGAATTCAGCAGCAAGTTTAGGTTCTTATTTGCATTACAAAACCGATCTAATGCCCTATGCATGTCATCAAGTTTCTCAGACAATTCTAGGAAGCTTTCACATGAAGTTTTTCCTTTTAGTTTGCAATTAGAACAATATTTAACTTCATGAGAACGTAAAGTATTGTTCAATATAGTAATCTCATTCATAGCATCGTGTAGTTTCTTAACAAGATCATCACAAACAGAACAATGTGAATCAATTGTAGAACATCTAGCATCTTTCATGTTTTTATCATTAGGGGCAGCAAGCTTTTTGTTCCTTTAAATTTCAAGTTCAAGTTTATCAAGTGTGGAGGTGTGTGCACTTCTTAGATAGGACAATTGTTCATATATTAAATCACATGAGGATCAAGAATCATCAATATGAATCAAAGATTTCAAACGATTAATTTTAGATTCTAGTGACTCAATTTTAACAGCGTTGTCACTAAGTTTTTTTTCCATTTTATTGACTATAACAGTGGAACAAGAAGTAGCATCACACATTTCTTCGCAAGTAGGACATGCCTCTTCATTCTCGTTGTTGTGTTCGTCCTCGTCCATACTTGATCTTGACTTGCCCGCCATGAAACACAAGTTTGCCAAATCATCTTCATCTTTGTCACTTCCAATGTCCACATCTCTTGAGCCATTTTCTTGAAGTGCGGAGATAAAATTATTCACCAATTGGTGACCTGTAAAACCCTTTTCTTCTTCTTCTTCTTCTCGTTTGCAGATGAGTGCTTTGTCCTTGTATGTTTTTCATCATAGAAAGTAGCACCTGAAAGGTTAGGGCAATCCGTGCGAAAATGTCCTGTCGTACCACATTCAAGGCGTCTTTGAGGTCCGGCACTTACTCTCATTCTAGTTCTCACATTTTGCAATGCTTTTGAGAATCGAGTAGAGATGAGTGCAAGCTCTTACTTTCGAAACTCTTCAATCTATTCAAGGGTTAGAGAAGACAAAAAGCAAGTGTTCCACGAGATGAAGATTGGCTGGAGCTAGGCATGTCATGTTGAAAAACAAATGAAAGAGACTTGTTGGGGTTCTTACGTGAGATTCTATCAATTTCATGAGTTTTCAATTAAGAATATAGAACATCTAAAGTAAGTGTACTCATGACAGTAGATTCACGAGTAGATGTGACTTTCATATCCCAAATTGATATGCCTAATGCACTTAGTGCATTAGGCATATCAGCATCTAAAAAATTAACATTGACGCTATGCAAGTTTCTTAAAAATTTATTAAAGCGAGCAAAGAGATCGGATGGACTCACCTGGTTGCATCTCAAAGCGCATGTACTCCTTTTTGAACATGTCTCGCCTTACCTCCTTGATCATGTTGGATCCTTCGTGGTAGTCGCAAAGTGCTTTCCACACATCATATGCAGATCGGAGGTGAGCAACTGTAAAAGCCCTAATTTCCATAAGGCAAACTTCAGTTTGGACTAAAAATTTTGAATGATAAAAAGAATTCAAAAGTAATTGAGAAAAACAAATTTATTCAAACTCCAAATGAGGGAATTCAAAAAAATTAAACTTAAAGAATGTTCAAATAAAGTTAACATGAAGATATGAGTTCACCCATAGTTTCCAAATATTCCAAATATCATCAATGTAAAGTTTCATAATTTTTGAAGCAAGTTTGCTATTTAATTCAATAGCTTCTTTGAATTCAACTCAAATTCAAATTCAAATTTCAATTCATTTGAACCTATGTCAATTCAACAATCTGATTTCAGAATCAATTTCTAAACCACCAAATTAGGCTACCATAAAATTTCTATAATTTTTGGACACAAGTTGGTGGCATATTTTGGTGTCCAAAGAAGATGCAGATTAATAGAGGGGTGGGACCCACTGGTCATAGGCTCAAATTTGCCCCTGCTCTTCCCATGGCGCCACCTCCCCACATGCAACTGCCACAGAGCTGCCTGCCTCCTTGCTTCAACTCCAGCTGCCTACAACTCATCCTCAGGTCCCTCCTTATCACATCCTCAGTCACCAAGTTGAGTCTTTCCTCCTTGTTTCATTCCCTGGCGCCACAGCTTCACTTTCGGCGAGTTCTTCCCCTCCATCTTTGTTCTTCGGTTTTGCCAATGATTGAGCCCATGCCACGCCGAGGTACAAGCATATAGTAGTGGCACAGCCTTCCTCTCTATCTTCTCCAGAGATTGGTTCCTTGTTTCATGCCTTGTATTGTTTGTATTTCGAGATTTTCTCGCCGCCGACGGGGAGGCCGTCGAGAGAGTCGTCTGCTGCTCCGTGGAACCACAACTACATTCCTTATCAAGCTTCGATCCTTTAAGGCAAAGGTTCACAATCACGTCTAGTTCATGCTCACAAACTTTCAGCTTTTGTCATAGCTTGTAGCTTGGGTCTTCCTCGAAAAACCGATGCTTAGCTCTTTTGCGCGCCTCGGTTCTTCACCCAAATTCAGTTTGCACATGCAATAATTCTTCGAATTTCATTATAAAGTAGCTTATAAACATTCTCTCGCACACCCTAGCAAAAAACGCCCAAAAGTTATCGACCATACACATAGGAATCGAAGTTCTTGCGACCGATGGTTGAAAAACCGCGGGTCGTCGTCGAACTTGTATTTGCGGCCATTTCCACCTCAATAGAAGTTCACTTTGGTCATCCTCATGATCCTAGGGTGCTCTCCGACCTTTTACCGAGGGATTTAGGCCCATGCCGAGGCGAATTCATGTTGGCCAAAACCCTAATCGCCACCACCGCCGTCTCGCGAGCTTTTCCGGCCATCCATCACCGTCATGAGGATCGCCATCGTGTTCTACAGCCAAATCTAGGTATGGTCGGCAAGTTTAGAGGGCCGGCGCACCCTGTAACGGTCGCCGGCGAACGATCGCCATCGGGCGTCGCCGCGGGTCCAACAAGGGTGCCGCTGGCTCGAGGTGGAAGATGACACTGTGGGGCCCAATGGTCAGCAAAATACGGCGCGCCCTGGATCAGCTGCGGCCGAGGATCCCTTGTGGCTACATCCGTGACCTTTATAACCCCGGTGTTGCTTTAACCCGATTGGCCCATTTTAAATCTTGTGGGCCTAGCCAATATTCAAACTTTTTTCTATCTATATTTAATTCCAGATTTAGTTCCCACTTCAAAAATCCATATATCCTAGTATAATTGTCCAAAAATTCCAAAATAATTTTTTTTAGAACCAGCATGAAGAATACTTTCCAGTGGTGCACTTGGAATTGTATTAATGTCCATATGAACTTTTCCACCCCACCCAAACCCTAGTTCATGGACAGCCACCATCAAGGAGGGAGGAGGAGATCCCAAGCAAGAAGAAGAAGAGGAAGAAACGAAAGAGGATCAAGATCTCTATCAAGTTTCATTCTTCATCACCAATTCATCTCCAAGTTCATCACCAACGCTAGATCCTCAAGACCCAAGTGTTGTTTCCAAGATCCTTGATTCATTGGAGTTCTAAACACCTGGTATACCTTCTATTCTCTTTTACTTACGTGAATTAAACCCCAAATCTCTAAATCCACGTCAATCTAGAAAACCCTAGTTCAATAGTTTTGCGCAGTTCGGACTTGTCCGATCCCTAGCGGACTAGTCCGATTTTCCTGGTTAAACTATGTCAAATTAATTCTAAATTTTGATCTAATCAAATCCAAACCTTTATAAACTTGTTAAAATCTATTAGAATTAGCTAGTAATCATTTAAAAGCAATCTATTACAAGTTCTACCTTTCATTTGCATCAATCATGCATATCATGTCATATTGAGTAATATTTGTGCACTCTTTGATTGTGTTTCTTGTCTTGTATGTTTATTGTGCGGATTAGAAGGATCGCGCTAGAAAGTGCCGCGGAGGATCTCAAGCACCAAGAGATGAAGGCTTCGACCCAAACCAATCCCATGAGCAAGGCAAGTGTCCTTGAAGCATATTGATCCTGTTTTGAAATAAATGTTTGTGTCAATTTGATGGGAAATCCTATGGTAGGAAGTTTACTAGTTTTGTTGACCACCCTTGTCACCTGGAATATATGGTACAGAGTCGGGAAGGGGTTTGTACCTTTTTGCTTCACTTAATCAACTGAGATGGGAAAACAACTATACCACTCAACTTAATTATGCATTGATGAGATTATGGTTAACATGAACTGGTTAATATGATATGGTAATGGGTGATCTAAGCAAGTCTGGTATGTGGATAGGTTGGATGTTATGGTGGTTTTGCTTGCTTTAGATCTAAGGACCGGTTCGTGGAGCGACCATCTAGGATTTACAGTGCCACCATGAGGCCATGTATGGGTGCGGCGTAGCTGATTAATTAGGGCTTTGCGAGTGCTATTTGGACCATTAAGGATGCTCGGGGAGGGGGTAGTCGGATTGGGTTTGTTGATGATTAGCGGGACTACCCTTGGATCCAAATGGCTCAAGAGGGGGCCCTTGGTTGAAGATGTGCTAAGTTGGAGGCATCGCCACTGGTGAAACCTCAGTGGGGTCTAAATAGGCTTGTAATCCCTTTGTAAAGGCTATTGTGTGATCTCTTGGCCACACACCTAAGGAAGTGTGAGACGGCATAATTGAGATTCTATAGTCATCAGAAGGTGATGAAATCACAAACACGTGGGTAAAGCGGTACAACCTCTGCAGAGTGTGTCTAAAACTATCATGATAGCCGTGCTTCCGGTTATGAGCAACCTGGACCCTCACATTATTAGTGGAAAATTGGGATTTTGGGATGGTTATGGTTGGTATTATTGTTATGGATGGTTATGAATTGAATTCTTGTATTGAATATGTATATTGGTATATGATGATGGATATGGAATATGTAATGGTATTATGATAACTATATGGCTTATGATGAGTTTATTTCATATACATGTAATATATTGCTTTTCAAAAGTTTTAATGTACTTTTTAGCACTCAACCATTATTATATTTATCATTGAATCAGCCACATGTGATACTTTCCACACTTGTTGAGTACGACATGTACTCACCCTTGTAATCCCCCCCCCCCCCCAACACTTGCAGGTCCGATTTGGGATTATAACGATGATAATGCGGAGTTCTAGGCCGTGTCTACCGTCAATTTTGCCTGTGGAGTGTTGGAGTTGTGCTATCCCTTTTGCTTAGTTGCTTAATTAGTTTATTTTTGCTGCATTAGTTGAACTTCATTAATATTCATTAGAGCTTGTATTCGAGGATAATATGAATTGTGTAATAGAATTTTGTTAATTTATCTTGTTTTGTGTTAATTCTCTGTATACTCTTTTGCGAATGCACTCGTGTATGTGTATTGAACATTTTGGGCACATATATGTGTTCACTTGGTTCAGTTTTGGAACCGGGTGTCACAAACCAAGACATGTCAGAGCTATCAAAGAGATGCTAGAGCTAAAGACAAAGCTCACCGGAGCTACCCAAAACAAGTCGGACCAATCGTCGGACCATGCGGGAGCCCGGACCTAGAGTCGGACCTTGTTAAAAAGGTGTTTTAGAAGTATTCAAAACTTTTATCGTCAAGGCCAATGTATTCAGCACACATAGGTCTCACATAAAAAGCTCTACTCGAATCACTACAATGTATCCCAAGGAACAAGGATGGTCAAAAAAGTCTAGTAAACACTTCATTTGGGTTTCCCATCAAATTAACACGAGCATGTAATTTTGCAATCAAAACATTTAAAACCAGGATCAATATGATCAAGAACACTTGCCTTGCTCTTGAGCTTGGTTAGGGTCAAAGGCTTTAAAATTTTGGTGCTGGAGGTCCTCGACAGCACCCTCTGGAGCAAAACCTTCTATTCCGCACAACAAACATACAAAACAGACATTACAATCAATAAATGCTCATATATTAATCAATATGCCATGCCATGCATGATTAATGCAATTTTGAGGTAAAACTTGTTAATGAGTTGCTATTAATGTTTACTAACTGGTTCTAATAGTTTTTAATGAGTTTGGATAGGTTTGGAATTGATTCGAGTCAAATTGGAATTTATTCAGCCTGAAAAAGATTCAGATACCAAACAAGTCCGGTGCCAAGGCTGAACTAGTCCACCCTGATAAAAACTGGAATTTAGGGTTTTCGTGATCTGCGAGAACTGGGGTTGAATTTGCATGGAAAAAGGAAAGTAGAATGTGTACCACGTGTGTAGAACTCCAAGGATCGTGAACTGTGTGCAACACTTGAATCTTGGCGATCTAGTGTTGGTGATGAAGAGTTGAAGGATAGTTTAGGGTGAATTGGTGATGAAGAACGAAAAGTCGATGAAGATCTTGCTTGATTGATCCTCCTTCGTGTTCTCCCTCTCCTCCTTGCTTTTGGATCTTTTCTTGATGACGACTCCCACGAACTAGGGTTTGGGTTTCTTTTAATTGTGGAAAAGAGGTGAAAAATTGGGGAGTTCGGTTGCTTATATAGAGGTGGAGAGGTAGGGTTTGATGGATTTCATGTTCAAGGCGGTGGAGGCCGTGTAGGGGTCCCACATGGGCTCCACAGGGGTTAGGCATGACGTTCATGGGCCCAATTAAGGTAAATTCCCAAAAACAAGTCATGGAGGAAAAGATTGAATCCGAGTCGGGCACACAGGACAAGTCGGCTAGGGGGGCTAGACTAGTCCGATGATGGATAGAGACGAAAACAGAAATATCCGGCATAGATCGGACAAGTACGAGGATTTGATAACTTATTCGAAAACTGTACCAATGATTGGACAAGTCCGGAATGGAACAAAGACTTAATCGGACTAGTTCGCAACAAAAACGGACAAGTTCGGAGGGGCATCAGAGGGGAAAACCAAACTAGTCCGGGGTACAAACTGGACAAGTTCGTACTTCTATAGACCTTTAAGGGATGTTTTGCTTCTAATTCATTTTAAACTTGTTTCTTTTTATGTTGCTTAACGTTAAACATGTATAAGAATGTATGCAATGCATGATGGATGAACATGAGGGTGTTACAACTATAATACTTCACCCATCTTAGTCATTAAGGGGCTTATGCCTTCTCCTATTCATGGGTATTTGAAAGATAGAACAGTAAATGGAGCAAGCATAGTGTAGAGATCAAGTTCAACTCAAATTTCAGAGGTTTCATTTAGATTCTAAGTACCTCAATTTGATTCTCTCAATCACTCTTTTTCGTGTACTGGAAATGTATCCTCACCAAAGCATTTTGCCTATGCTCATCCTACCACTAAATAAGGCTTGTATTTGGAGCCTGGTAGGGAATGTAGTAGGCATGTTTGCAACACATAATATCGCTAAGTCAAAAGAGTAAGCCTTAGGAGAAATCAATTCACAACATTTTGATTCAAGAGTTGTGCACATGTGATGGAATGGAAGTGGATGTTGAGATGACTCCTTTTTATGTAGACTTTCCTCATTGCAGGAATGAGACATGGCTATTTTTTCCTCATGCTTATGATGTAAGCATGCATTTTTTTTCTTGTAGCCATGTTTGCTACTCCCTTTTATGCAATAGACTTGAAGAGTGTAATAAGCATGAAAACATGAAGTTTCTCTTTTTATTGTGGAATGATGATATGTTGGAATTTTGCTAACTTATAGTGTAGAAGTTTTAGTATGTGCAAGTGAAGTCTTGAATTCAAAATGAAATGAATGAATTCTCACATAGGGCTATACTAGTTTGACTAGGCTCAATGTAAGGCAAATAGCATATGCATAAGGTTTATCAATGTAAAATATCATATGGCTTTGGTAGGTACTTCCAATAAAATGAGAGTAACTTAAATCTTTTTAGAATTTCTCTGAAAATCTAAGTTTCACTTTCAAACAAGGAATAGCAGCCCTATCACTATATCATATCTCACAACAACCTAGAATTAGATTAAGCTTTTGCTACCCAAAATTTCTAAATCAAGGCAAAGTTAACTTTAACCAATGAAAGCAATATTTGGAGAGTAGCAAGTTGTAAACTAGGGACTTAGGAAAATAAAATAAAGCAACTATTCATCATTTCATCTATGTGAATTCTAAATCATTCCTACTGCACACATTTATTAGATGAAAAGCAAATTTACACTATTTATTTTAAGTTTTTTATATGCTAGATGAATGGTGGATAAATGGAAAATAAACATGCAAAGGATGTGATACAAGTTACCGCAAGTGGGGATCCTCCCCCGAGCTTGTTCTTCAATCACCTCCGTGATAAGGGTTGAACTCTTAATTACGGAAGTATGCTGCGAGATCAGCTTGTTGTTGTTCTAGCGTGGAGTTGAAGTTGTTGGCTAAGTGTCCATGTGCTCTTGCCAGTCTTGGGTACCTCAGACGTGATCTTCAAGTGTGTTGTAGATGTCTCCCGTCCTTACTTCAAGATTTGCTATACGTCTAGTGAGATCCGTCATTCCTTGGCTATAGTCATTATGACTTCTAGCGGAAAATGAACGACATCATCTCATGGACGTCGGAGGCAAGCCGCTAGAGCTTGAAGTGGATTGGGATGACTCCCATGTGGTACTCGACCATCTGTGCCAAGACGGGCCTCCATCCTCATATAGTTGAGGTTGAGTACCTCCGCGTGCATCACCCGTTGGCTTCTCTTCCTCTTGGTACTCATGGACCGGGGAGGTTGTCGGAGGCATGGCCGTGACAGCTCTCCTTGCATGGCTTCTAGCTACTTTGCTGGAGACATTATTTCTTCAAGCTTCTTCGATGGGAATAAGATCAATTGGTGGCCACCGGCATTTGTACAAATCAAAATCCGGGTTAGGTAACCGAATTTTATTGACAAAGTCGGGATAGTAAAATACTAAAGAGTTAGTGTTATCATGCTTAAGGGTATGTCCTTGCACTAGATAGTCTTCATTAATTAATTCTCGTCAGTTTCAATGTACTCAAATGAAATTCCTTCTAATGCTCCTACCATAGTTGCAATGTGGGTAATCAATGAAATGCATTCAATTGGCCTTGTCTTTGAGATATAATCTAACCACTGTGTCATCAAATCAATAACTGGAGCAACTTTTATCTTATTAATCATGGCAAATAAGATTTTTAGTTTATCATCACGGATTACTCTAATATCTACTCTAGTGAACATAGTCATAGCCACACATCTATGCATGAAGCATAGAGTAGGATTGTGTAAGTGGCTATTCCTATGAGCACTACATGTGACCTCACTAGTCAATTAATGCCAAAAATTTTGTTTGTTAAATTTAGGCAAAGTGTCTAAATCAAACAAACAACGTTTATAGGAGCCTAGGATTTCACTTAATTCTTTCCATAGGATGTTGTATTCTTTTTTGAAATAATTTAAATGTAATACCATCAAATCCTATTTTGAGGGTGCAAAGGAATTGTATAGTGAGAAGGCATGAACCTTTCTCCGCTATGTAAGAAAAATTTTCCCATCCTAATGCACACCAAACGGAAAAGAATTCGGAATACATATCTATTTTGGAGATCAAATCTAGATCATAAGCTTTAGTGTGATAAAACTCACGATATTGGAGGAGTTTGCATGCTTGATCTTCAACTTCACTTTGTATGTCGATGTCATTGTCATGGGGAAGTTGATGCGGGTTGCTCCTCTCATCCATGGGAGTGTCTTCACACACACTCCTCCTCCGTGGACTTGGTGTAGCAACAGACGAGAGGTGTGCACTTGAATCTCCACCATGGCTTGAGCTTGTGGCACCCTTCCTCTTCCAAAGCAATCTCTTCATTCCTTTCATGGCCACGACAAGGCAACAAGGCAAAAACACAACAAGGCAAAAACATTAAAGTAGTGATGTTAGTGAAAACAAAACCCTCGACGAATTTACACTTGAAGAACTTCAGGGCAAATTGCAAATGCAAACAAAAGCAAATATCTTTGAGTTGGATTTGAGCAAGAGTGCTTCAATGAAGAGCAAGAAAAACAATGTGAGCAAAATAATGACTTAGAGAGTTGTAAAATGGGGTGAAGTGTGAATGTTGGTGCTCCTCACGGCCACCATTTATATTGTACACTCCCCAACGGCCATAAGAGACACAATTTTAGGCATTGGAGGAGAGAGAGACACTTTGGCCCTTTCCACACTTCGACCGAACAGGGGGGTTCATCTGCACTTCAAAGTGGGGCCCCCTGTTCCCTCTTATGGCAGGTGACTTCCCAACGGCTATAAAATTAGCACGTTGGTGAATTGCGACATTTGCAACTCAGAAAAAAGTTTTTCAAATAAAACCCTCTTTTTTCAAACCCAAAAATTTTATTTTTGAAAATAAAGAAATAAAAATGATGGTTGAGAATACAAGATTCTCAACTTGCTATAAAAAATCAAATATGCAGTGGAAAAAATCAAACTAAATGGGAAAAACCAAATGAAAAAGAAAAATAAAATAAAGATAACTACCAATTATCCTATTGGCTATGTCTCACCACAATCCGATGAGATGGACTTCTCCGCCATCTTCATTTCCTGGTATCCGGGCCCGGTTGAATGGGCTCAGATGGCCTGTCTTGCTTCTTCCGCCATTCCTTGTTTGGCGGTTTGGTGGACTTGGATCTTTGGGAAAGCCCAGGCTTCTCCGTCTTCCTGGGATGTCGGCATGGATAATAAGATGGGTTCTCTGCATAGATTAATTATCTCATTAATGCGATGAGCGGATCCACCTTTGGAGGTGTGACTTCGACCTCTTGAATCTGTTTAACATTCGACCAATACTTGATCCGAATCATGGAACATTGCTCCACCTTTGGGCGAAAG
This sequence comes from Tuctoria greenei, assembly GCA_036927565.1. NCBI lineage: Eukaryota > Viridiplantae > Streptophyta > Magnoliopsida > Poales > Poaceae > Tuctoria > Tuctoria greenei. The sequence goes on along the minus strand of JAYESD010000003.1, from coordinate 175,890,307 downwards.
TTTAACTTCTCCTCCTTGCCATTGATATGGAAGTGGATTTTTGTTGATGTTTCTTACGTCACAGATCATCTCGAAAGAGATGAGGTCCACAGACACACGAAAACTATCGTGTAGCATTTCACCCAAGAGTATTCCCAAGGGTATCGTATTTATCCCAAAGGAAGGCAATGGAGTAATGTAAACACTACTCTTATGATCAAGCTATGGGATACTAATCAATTATCAAGACAGCGGTAAGTTGATAATTTGGGTAGTGTGACACACACCTAAGCAATCTATTCTAAAGGGTAGATTTGTCCTAATGTAGATTAGACTAAGATTTCGGGAGTTTCTACTAAAATGCTTCTAATATACATATACATAGCCTAGGTTAGATACTAATGAGCATGTCAATAGTGAATCCTTATGATAAGTTGTTCAACACATAGGGCACGAGTTTGCCCCTAGAAATACTAGGACGACTCCCGAAAGGAGCCTGTGGCATATTAGAACGTGAAGGATTACAAAGGACAGATAAGGCTGTCACCACCTACTGCCTACCTCTTCAATCTGTGGGTCTACGAGACATCCAATGCTACCTAACTATCCTAGGACCATGCTAGTAGATTAAGTAAATACCTTAAGAGCCGTGGCACAAGCCATCCTAAGGCAATGAACTAAATCATCGTTGAACCATTGTTGAGACATAGCATAAGTTATTTACTAACATGATCATATCATAACTACTATGCTATAGTGGTGGTTTATAGTGTTTATGATGATAGTATAATGACATTAAGGCATAATCATAAAGAATATTCCTACCACATACATGGAATTTACAAGCAAACAAGAAATGCTTCATCCAAGTATATGAATAAAAGAAGACTAAAAATAATATATTTATTATGCATAAAGTCACAAATATAAGAAAAGATAAATGAGCCATACCTTTCCCAACTTGGACTTGGCACTAGAGGCTCTCCTCTCTATTGCCTAACTCCGCTAATGACTAAGAGAACTAGTGTATACAATAAAATGATGCTCAAGTGGTGAGTGTTGAAGTGAGGGGTGAATGGTCCTATTTATAGCTTGGAGAAGGGTCGGTTCCCGCCACCAAAAGCGCGTGAATCAGTCATCACTGACTTCTTCAAGCCGAGAGTAGCCAACACGTGGCATTTGACCACGTTTGGCGCCAGGACCTAGTCGGCCAACTAGGCGGGTCGTCTGACCTGGTCCTGGCTCCAAACAACCAGTTCTTCCTCCAGGTGACTAACATATGGGTCCCATTCCATGATATGGGTGCTACACGATTGGATGGCCTCGGATACTTTTGTTTGTGGGCCATTTGATCCACGTGGTGCCACATGTTGGCGTTTGATTGGATGGGATGATATTTTATAGGATCCATCCCCTTGTTTCACTTCAGTTCTGTATAAAATACTTGCATGCACCAGGTTCTCCAAGTACAAGTAGAAATAGGTTAAATAGAAAGGTGATGTGTGCAAGAAATGATATTTGCTTCACACAAGTGAGTTATATTGACAGGTGAAATTGGTATATAACAGCCGTCAACAAACTCCCCCAAGCTTATCCTTTGCTTGTTCCGAGCAAAGTAAAGACTTTAGCTTGATGATCAGGAGTTGCTACTATGTTCTACTTTTTAGAAGTACCATGTGCACAACAGAATACTCTACCTAGAATTGCAAAAATTGGCATGGTACTTCACCCATCCTAAGACATTATGGGACTTATGTCATCTCCTATTCATGGGTGGTTGAGAGATAGAACAACAAATGGAGTACACATACCCTAGAAATCAAGTTCCACTCGAATCCCGGAGAGTTCAATTTAGATTATAAGTACCTCAATTTGATTATCTCGGTCTCTCCTTTGTGTGTAGTGCAAATATTTCCTCACCAGGGCATTTTGCCTACACTCATCCTACCACTAATGAAAGCTTGTATGTGGAGCTTGGTTGGGAATATAGTAGGCATATTTGCAACACATAATATTGCTAAGTCAAAAGCGCAAGCCTTAGGAGAAATCAATTCAAAACTATTTGATTCAAGATTTGTGCATGTGTGATGGACATGGAGTGGATGTGGATAATTGAGATGACTCCTTTTTGAGTGGACTCTCTTATTTTGCAGGGATGAAACATGGTTATTTTTTTCTTCCCTTTTTTCCTATTTTTTTCTTATGCTTATGATGTAAGCATGCATTTTCTTTTTATTTTTCTTGTAGACATGTCATCAACTCCCTATTTATGCAATAAACTTGGAGAGAGTACTTAAGCATGAAGGATACGGAGTTTCTCTTTCTATTGTGGAATGATGGTATGATGGAATTTTGCATACATCTAGTGTAGAAGTATAGCATGTGCAAGTGAAGTCTTGAATTCAAAAGGTAATGAATTAAATGTCACATAGGTCTATATTAGTTTGACAAAGCTCAATGTGAAGACAAATAGCATATGGATAAGGTCTATCAATGTAATGTATCATATGGCTTTGGTAGGTATTTGTAATCAAATGAGAGTAACTTAAATGTTTTTAGAATTTCTACGGGAATCTAAGTTTCACATTAAAACTAGGAATAGCAGCCCTATCACTATATCATATCTCACAACGACTTAGAATTTGATTAAGCTTTTGCTAACCCACAATTTCTAAATCAAGGCAAAAGTAATTCTAGCCAATCAAAGGAATATTTTGGAGAGTAGTAAGTTGTAAACTAGGGACTTAGGAAAATTAAAACAGAGCAACTATTCATCATTTAATCTATGTGAATTCCAAGTAATTTTTACTGCAAATCTTTTATTTTATTTTGAAAGCAAATATACTCTACTTATTTTTAAGTTTATTTATATGCAAGGTGGATGAGGGGTGAACGGAAAATAAATATGCAAGGGGTGTGATACAAGTTACCTCTAGTGGGGGTCCTCCCCCAAGCTTGTTCTTGTTCAAGGTCCACGATTGGGATTGAAACCCTAACGACGGATGTGGGCCATGAGGTTGCCCTAACCTTGTTGCAGCACGGCTTTGACATTGGAGGGTTGAGTGTTGATTTTGGGTTGCGGCCATTGGTTCCATGAGTGTGGTCATTGAGAGTGTTGTTGATGTCGCTCAGCCACACTTTAATTATTCCATAGGTTGGATGTACCTAGTTATTCCTTGGCTAAGGTACTGATAACCCTTAGCACAAACGCATGACGTGCACACAACATGCGTTGAGTGTGTTCCGTCATTCTTTGTCTAAGGTGTATCATACCTTCTTTCCATGAAGGAATAACTTGTACCTCTCATGCATTGGGCGTGATCTGTCATACCATGGCTAAGGTAATGATACCCTTTAGCCACAAAACACTGACATATACCCAATATGTGTTGAGTACGATCCGTTATTCCTTGGATAAGGTACAACATACCTATAACCACAAAGGGATGACACGCACTCAACATGGATTGAGTGTGATCCATTGTTCCTTGGCTAAGGTATAAAATACCTTCTGGCCACATAGGAGCAAGTTGCACCCAATATACATTGGATGTGATCTTGTCATTCCTTGGTTAAGGTTCATCATATCTTTTAGCCACAAAGGAATAACTTACACCCAATGATGGTGGCAATTACCTTGAGCCTGAATGAGTGCTTAGAATAGTTGAGAGCATAATGCTCTTACATATTCGTAGCAGCCCATTGGTTGCTCACGAAGGGTTTCCATGTCAAATATCCGGCCTCGTATAGTTATGATTGACCTCCGGGCTTAATTTTTGATAGGTAGAAACCATCCTAATTTACTCCTTGACCAAGATATATTGAAATGGAATCCTCTGAGAGTTTCCAAGAACAGATCTTTCAATGCCTGCATAGTTATTTTACTCCTAAAACTTCCTCTCTATGATAGAGCGGGATGATTAGCTCCCGATACTTGTACAAATGAATTTTTGGGTTAGGTAACCGAATCTTCATTTTTATGTACGGGGAAGAACAAGATCAAAGATTCATTGGGTCCGATTTCAAGTGTATCCATGAACAATGTGTAATTCATTGATAAGAGTGGGGCTTTATGGATAAATTAAGTTGAACATTTTCTAAATCTCCGATTCATAGCAATGCAAGTGATATAAATACACTATATGGATTCCTTCATCTTGTAAAAATTCTAACCATCATATTTTCTTTCAAAAGAGCAAATATTCATCATTTGGGTCTTGGCAAACAAGATTCTCAATTATATCCCCCTGAACATTTTTAATTTCTTTCCTAGGAATTTGGAATTTAGTGATCTATGCATGAATGAGTTTCAAATAAAAATTATGAACATCATTGTTCCTAGGTTGCTACATACCAATTCAACCATTAAGTCATTCCATAAGCGTTACCTAGGCAGAAAATGTCTAAGTCAATTTTTAGCATGCTTATGAAATTCAAGGTACTTGTTTAAATTCATTCCCAAGTAAGGTAACATTCCTTTTTGAAGAATCAAAAAGAGTAATGTCAGCACTTACTCTCTTGACGATGCATAAGAATTGAATGATAAGAAGGTGTAAACCTTCCTTACCAATGTAAGCAAAAATCATTCAATCCTAATATAAATCCAACAACGGATAATTTTAAATTTGTACCTCAATTGAAGAGCCATTTGGGTTGAAGGTTGTTGTGTGAGAAACTCACCATGGATTTTGCTGTAGCCTTCATGTTCAATGTCTCTTGCGAAGTTGAGGTTGGAGTTGAATGAGCTTCATCTTGTTCCTCCATCGGACCACTATCTTGAGCATTCTTCCACCATGAGCTCAAAATGAGATCGATGGACGGATATGCACTTGATGGGGTCTTCCAACCTCTTTACAAATTTTGTCATGGCTGCATTAAAATCAAGAACAAACGAAACAACACGAAAGCGGGTTAGGTTAGCTCAAAAGCATGTTTTGCCTAACTTGAAACAACTTGCAAATGCAATGACTATTAAGAGAAATTTTTTTTATTTGAATTAGGTAGATGAATTCAAGTTGTTATGCTAAAGGTTCATATCCAAATAAATTTATTTCCTATATAAAAACTTTAGTTTTATGATGGTTGGAAATTTTTACGTTCCAACATGCAATTGTGAAAATTCAAACATGCTAAATGCAAATGCGAAGATTGATGGGAAATTAAAATATTCCATTGGGGAATTAAATATGAAATAACTACCAATTAACCTATTAATAATGACTCACCAATTTTTTAAAGTTCGATGAGTAGGACTTACCTCCGTCCTGTTTGGCACGATGATTTGTTGTCCAATCCAAGAGCTGAAGATGTGGACACTTCTCTTGATCAACATGCCAAATCTCGTTTGGCATGTCAGTTGGACATGTGGACCACATGATTGACCTAGCCTCTTTATTGTCTTGATGAAGACTCGTTGATGTAGTGACGGTTTTTCCTTCTTGAAGATATTCTCTCATGAGCATGGTGAGGCTTGTCCTTCTTTAGGGGTTCCACTTCGACCGTCTTGATGTTCCTTAAGGTCAACCCATACTTTTATCAAGGATCAAAAGCTTTCTTGGGCATGGTGACATGTGGACTCCACAATCAAACAAGAAATGCTTCATCCACAATGTCACTTGCCCTAGGTTGCATGGGCTTGGTCGAAGGATAAGAATCCGGACAAGTAATTGAGAGACATCTTGGATCTTGAATGCTATTTAATTTTCTTGTATTTGGCCAAGGGCTTCATGTAGATGTTGTCTTGATTTCTTGCTTGACCATGGACAAGATACTTCAAGGTATGCTAGTTGAACTTAGATCCCTTGAAATCCGCCTAGCCTCCTTGATTGCAGGGGTGGTGTTGATTCCACCCTTGATCTCCTTGTTGGTGATAGCCATTGGAGTTGTGTTTGGAAGGAAGAATCCCCATGGGACTTAGGGGAATGATTCCCCAAGTGGTCCATGTTGACATGGATTTTCACAAATCATGTGAATATCCATGGCCTGGATCATCCAACGACTTCTCCATGGGCTTGATATCCATGATACTTTAATTGGACGTGTAGTTCCTTAGCTATCATGTCCACCTTGTTAAGTGGTGTGCTTGCAAAGCTAAAGGAACTAGAGCACTCTTTAATACACCCCTTGAGTAGAGACCATATTCTCATCCATAATGAATGAGAATAGGACTCATTCAGCTCCAGCACAAAGGTGGTCATGGATTGATGGACCAACCCATGACATGAATGTTGGATGAGGAGCCAACTATCCACCCAATGGTGGAGGCAAACCAAGAGGAACTCTTTGAGCCTCCCCCAAGCTTGGGCATGGATGACCTTGACTCCTACTGGAAGCTGAAATTCTTCTGCAAAAGGCAATGGTGTTGCCTAGCACACATTTGTTGAGGTACGCCTTCAATCATCTTGCAGTTGAGCACTAAAGTCCTCGTTGGCCATCCCATGAAATGGGTTAGCCAACACTACCCTGCTTTCACCACAATAGGAGAAAACAAACAATGATAATCCTATCTAATAGCTATTAGTGTCTATAGCTTAATCACAAGTGATAGTTATCCTTCACTTCCTTCGCCTTCCCCGCAAACTGCGCCAGAAATGCTTGTTGACGTTTCTTATGTCACAAATCATATTTCGAAAGAGATATGGTCCGCAAGCACACAAAAATAGTCTTGTAGCATTTCACCCAATAGTATTCCCAAGGGTATTGTATTTATCCCGATACAAGGCAATGGAGTAGAGTAAACACTGGTCTTATGATCAAGCTATGGGATACTAATCAATTATTACGACAAGGGTAAGTTGATAATTTGGGTAGTGTGACACACACCTAAGAAATCTATTCTAAAGGGTAGATTGGTCCTAATGGATATCAGACTAAGAGTTCTAGAGTTGCCCCTACAATGCTTCTAATATACATATACATAGCCTATGTTAGATACTAATGAGCATGTCAACAGTGAACCCTTATGCTAAGTTGTTCAACAAATCGGGCACGGGTTTACCGCTAGCAATACTAGGACTACTCCCGCCAAGAGCATGTGGCATAACCAAACGTGGAAGATTACAAAGGACAGATAGGGTTGTCACCACCTACTGCCTACCTCTTCAATCCGTGGTTCTACGAGACATCCAACGCTACCTAACTATCCTAGCACCATACTAGTGTATTAAGTAAATAACTTAACAGCCGTAGCACAAGCCATCCTAAGGCAATGAACTAAATCATTGTTGAACCAATGTTGAGACATAGCATAAGCTATTCATACTAACATGATCATATCATAACTACTTAGACTATAGTGGGGGTTTATAGTGTTTATGATGATAGTATAATTCCATTAAGGCATAATCATAAGGACTACTCCTAACACATACATAGAATCCACAATAAAACAAGAAATGCTTCATCCAAGTATATGAATAAAAGAAGACTGAAGATAATATATTTATTATCCATAAAGTCACAAATATAAGAAAAGATACATGAGTCATACATTTCCCAACTTGGACATGGCACTAGAGGCTCTCCTCTCTATAGCCTAACTCTACTAAGGACTAAGAGAACTAGTGTACACAATACAATGATGCTCAAGTGGTGTGTGTTGAAGTGAGGGTTGAGGGGTCCTATTTATAGCTTGGAGAAGGGTCGGTTCCCGCCACCAAAAGCGCGCGAATTAGTCATCACTGACTTCATCATGCTGGGAGGAGCCAACATGTGGCGTTTGACTGAGTTTGGCACCAGGACCTAGTCGGCCGACTAGGGGGGTCGGCCGACCTAGTCCTGGCTCCATACGGCAAGTTCTTCCTCTAGGTGACTGGCAGGTGGGTCCTATTACATGATATGGGTGCTACATTGTTGGATGGCCTTGGATACTTTTGTTTGTGGGCCATTTGATTCATGTGGTGCCACATGTAGTCGCTTGATTGGCTGGGATGATATCTTATAGGATCCATCCCCTTGTTTCACTTCAATTCTGTATAAAATACCTGCATGCACCATGTTCCCCAAGTACATGTGGAAATAGGTTAAATAGAAAGGTGATGTGTGCAATAAATGATATTTCCTCAACATAATTGAGTTATATTGATGGGTGAAATTGGTATATAACCGCCGTCAACAATTTCTCCAGATCCCACATCTATGCGAGCCTTCGGGGTGCTAAGGAACTGGCGCTCAAGAATGAGCAGTGTATCCTTCTCGAGATGCATGTCGAGCACCACGAAATCCACAGGTATGAAGCAATTCCGGATTTTAACCGGAACATCTTCAGCAATACCCAATGGATAATGGACTGAAGCGTTAGCCAATTGGAGTTGCATTGGTGATGGAGTGAGCTCTGTGAAGTTCAGTTGGTCGAAAACCACCTTGGGCATCACACTCACACTTGCTCCAAGGTCGCAAAGTTCTTTGTCAAAGTAGTGAGCAACAATTGAGCAAAATATGAAGGGATATCGAGGGTCCTTCAGCTTGTTGCCTTCCCCTAGAGAAATCATGTTGATAACTTCCACGGTAGGCTCGGGCTTCCCAGGCATCTTAGCATTTTCCAATGGCGGAACAACAGCTGCCAGTCGAGCCAACTGAGTTTCCAACATCTTGTTGAAGCTCCATTGATTTTTGAAGGCCGAGGATAGTCCTTCTATCTTGGCACTGATGCTTCCTAGGGTCTTGTCATTAGCCGATAGCTTCTTGGATAACACATTATGGATCTTCAATTGGCTAATGGCAAGCTCTCTCAAGTTGGGTTTATTTCCATTGTTACCATTGTTGTTGTTGTCGTACCCTCCTTGAAAGAAAGTGTGCGGTTGGACCAACCCTTGTCCTCCTGGACGATAGCCATTATTGTTGATGAAGTTCCCGTTGTTGGCTACGTATAGGGTATCCTCATGAGTTTCTGGGCAGTTATTGCCCATGTGACCCGTGTCGCCACATACTTCAGAGGTGATGTGAGAGTCTATAGCACAGGCATTGCCACATACTTCACCACAGGCTTGTCCATCAATTTTCTTCATGAGGAGGTCCTTGCAGCGTTCATGTCCACCTCTTTAAAGGTGTGAATGCCTTGCTAACAAGTTTGGAGACACTTATCACTCCAACCCATATTAGACACCATCTTCTCAATAAAATCATCCATCAGCAACATCCACATGGTCACAAGCATAAGGGATCAACCCGTTGTAGAAATTTTGGATAATAAGCCAGTCGCCCATCCCATGGTGGGGACAGGCCAGGATGTACTCCTGCAACCTTTCACATTCCTTGGGAATATACTCCTTAGCATCTTGCTGGAAGCTGGAAGTTCTTCCACGTAGGGCATTGGTCTTGCCGGACAAAAAGAACTTGGGGAGGAATTGCGTAGACCACTTCTCCCAAGTGTTTACAGCACTTTGGTTCGCATAGAACCACTACTTCACTCTCCCATGGAGGGAGAACAGAAACAGACTAAGACGAACGACATTAGGAGAGACGTCCTTCATCTTGAAATTGTTGTAGATCTCAAAATACTGTTGCAGGTGAGCACTTGCATCCTCATTAGCATTCCCTTGAAATGTGTTGGCTTGCACCATAGTGATTAGGCCAGTCTTGATTTTGAAATTCATGTCTCCCGTGTTAACAGTAGGCCCAATAGGCACATTGTTAGCAGAGGGAGCCAAAAACTCACAAAGGGACTTTTGGATCATTGGTGTTTCGGTTGTTGGTGCAGAAGAGCTGGCTTGATTTGCAGCAAGAAGCTTCTGAGGAGTGACGACACGAGGTCGATCTCTCAGAGGGGATTCGGGATCTTCAATAATGTTTTTCGGCGAGCGGGAGCCATACATACACTAACCTTCTTTCACATAAATGCGAAAACAAAGAAGGGTTATCCTACCAAAAACCAACCCAGGATCCTATCCTACTAACTCATCATGCAATACTTTAGCTGCCTTCCCCGACAACAGCGCCGGAAATGCCTGTTGACGTTTCTTACATCATAGATAAAAATCCACAAGTGCACGAAAACTATCCATGTAGCATTTCCCCATTAAAAGAGCATTTCAACGGTGTCATTTATTTTATCCCAAAGGACGGCTAGGTAGAAGTGTAGCAATCATAAAATGAAAATGGTAGAATGGTCTAGGTAAGGTTCTAGTGATGATGGATAATAGATAAGTGGAGGTAGTGTGACACACACAATAGCATTCTATTATAAAGGGGATAAATGGGTCTAAGGGAGATTAGACTAAGAGTTAGGGAGTTGCTCCTACAATGCCTCTAATACACATATACGTAGCCTAGGTTAGATACTAATGGGCATTTCAATAGTGAATTCTCATGCTAAGTTGTTCAACACATTGGGCACAGGCTTACCTCTAGAAATACTAGGACGACTCCCGCAAGAAGCATGTGGCATAGCCGAACGTGGAGCATTACAAAGGATAGATTAAGCTTTCACCACCTACCGCCAACCTCTTCAATTTACGGGTCTACGAGACATCCAACGCTACTTAACTATTCTAGCACCATGTTAGCATATTAAGTAAATACCTCATGAGCCGCGTCACAAGCCATCCTAAAGCAATGACTAACCTAAACATCGTTGAACCAATGTTAAGACATAGCATAAGTTATTCATATCAACATGATCATATCATAGGTACTTAGACTATAGTGGAGGCATATAGTGTTTATTATGGTAGTATAATGACATTAAGGCATGATCATAAAGACTATTCCTACCACATACATGGAATTCACAATCAAACAAGAAACACTTCATTCAATTATATGAATAAAAGAAGACTAAAGATAACATCTTTATTAGGCATAAAGTCACAAATACAAAAAGGAATATGTGACCCATACCTTTTCCAATTTGGAATTGGGAAGATAGACACTCCTTCCACTCATTTACTAATTTGGGCTAAGGACTAGAGACTCTCCTCTCTACAGCCTAAACTCCTCTAAGACTATTGAATATAGTGGATACAACAGAATAAAGCTCAAGTGGAGTGTGTGTGTGAAGTGAGGGGCAGGGCGTCCTAGTTATAGCTAGAGAAGAATTGGTTTCGGGCATCAAAAGTGTGCGAATCAGTCTTCATCGTGACCAGGAAGCCATAAGAGAGTGACACGTGCATGTTGACCGAGAATAGCGCTTTTACCAGTTCGGTTAAACCACCACTTCTGCCGAACAGAACTTCTGACCATTTTGTGTGTGCTTTCTCCACGTCACTTCCAGGTGGTTCCCATTGACTGATATGGGTGATACACCGTTGGATCTCCTCGGACATCACTATTTGTGGGCCATTTGATCCATGTGATGCCATGTGTCAGTGCTTGATTTGATGGAATGATAATTTATAGAATTGCTCCCCTTTTTTACCTCATTTTCCGCATAAAATGCCTGCATGCACTATTCTTCCAAGGACAAGTGGAAATTGGTTAAGTAGAAAGGTGATGTGTGCAATAAATGATTTTTTCCTTCACATAGTTGAGTTATATTGACGGATGAAATTGGGATATAACAGCTGTCAACTGTGATTTGCAACTGTTCGCTATTAGCTTTGAGTGCAAGTGACTTTATTTGTTTTTTTCTGTAACAACTAGTTCATGCAAAAGTTTTTTTTTGGAAAGCTCATAAGCTAATATATTAAGTAGATGAGTGTTTTCAATTACAAGCATAATCAATACATTGCACAAGTCGTGCATCTGGGCAGAGGAAAAAGAGAAAACATTTGACCTAGGCTAGAGATAATCCGTGGAATTCAGTCGCCCGTCAAGTGAAGAAGTTGGAGAGATGTCGAGTTCCTGCAAAGCCTCATGCTCTTACATGTTCCCCGATCTCTTCCAACACCCTTTGTGCATTACGTCCATGCCAAAGTTTAGAGACATGATGTAATCGTATACATCATGTTTTAGAATATGTAGTGATACTGGTCCAATGACCCACTACAGGAATCCCTACGATTAGAGAAACCATCGCAAATAAGCTATTTGCAATGGCTTTCCTTATTTGCGATGGTTTTCGGCCGTCACAAGTTTCTCATCACAATTAAGCTTATTTGCGACGGCCACCATCGCAAATAAGGCCATTTGCGACAGCTTGCTGCAGTCGTCGCAAATTATTGCCCGAACGCCGATGGGCCCCACGCGGCTATTTGAGACGGCCAGGCCGTCGCAGTTTAGTTCCAATTTGCGACGGCCAGGCCATCGCAAATTATACCAGCCGATGGGACCCACACGGCAATTTGAGACGGCCAAGCCGTCGCAAATAGTTCCTTAGTTGTGACAACTAGGCCGCTGTAAATAACAGAGGTTAGTTTGCGATGGCCAGGAGCCTTTTTTGCGACGGTACTGTATAAAAAGCCGTCGCAAATAAGGTTTTTTATTTAAAAAAAGAAACAGAAAATGCTTCTCGGCTAGATGGCAAGAAGCATAGAACATACAATACAAACAATCACAAAACATATCACAACAGCCATAAAACACATCACAACCCATCGTCAATACATAGCATCACCATCAACAAACCAAACAAGGGCTCAGTCGCCCGTTTGACCTCCGAAGCCACCCCTGAAGCCATCGAAGTCGTCGTCTCGCCTCACTATAGGTGGTGGTAATGATGGAGACGAAGTTTGAACCGCCATCACAGATTCTTGTAATTAATGAAACTTAGAGTTAGAATAAAATGCAGCAACATCTCTCTCCCTCCCTTCCTCTCCCTCTAACTACATCTACATCTCCCTCTCTCCCTCTCTCTCTTCATTCCTCTCTCTCTATCTCAATCTATCTCTCTCTCCCACTTTATCTCCCTAATGCGATCCTTTTCCCTCTATCTCCATCTACATCTCCCTCTCTCCCTCTATCTTCCTCTCCCTCTATCTCCATCTACATCTCCTTCTCCCTCTTCATTCCTCTCCCACTCTATCTCAATCCTCTTCCCTCTATCTTCCTCCATCTTCTAACTCTACCTCTTACTCTATCTAACTATCTCTCAATCTCACCCTCTTTCCTCGCTTTATTTTGGCTAAGTTGAGGTAAAACTAGAATTGTTAAGTTGACATAGAAAATTACTTGACCCGCAGAAGAAGGGTCACCTAGAAGGACATGTAGTGGTAGTAGCTGGATCCCCAGACCTTGCGCCCAAGCCACGACCTATCATTGCAAACATTAGATGTTACCTATTAGTAAGTCATTTACGTTGAATTAATGAAAACTTCAGTTTTCATTTTGTTACCTCCATTGTGCCCCGCATCTGCGTAATCCAGGCTGCCTGGGAAGAGATGCTGGCCCCCACCGCGATCCTTTGTCGTTCCTCCTTCCTCCTTTCCTCCTATTGTCGCCTGAGGTTCTCTTCTACAGCTGGGATTGCATCTCGATGTCTCTCTGCGAGACGCGACAACCTGACATGCCGACTGACGAAGCCTGTGTGGAGCTGCCTCTCGTAGGTCTCGCTGCCCTCGAGTCCACAACTCCGTCGAATATGGCGAGCCTATAAAAAAGAGTCAGTAATATGAAATTGAAATATCTTTAATACTTTTAATTGTAAACGATAAAATGACTTATGAAATCACCATTCGTGTGCTTTTCCACCACCACTTGCATATGCAGCTTGAGGACCGATTTGTTCATGTTCCCAATCGAAATCTTCGCCTTGTATCTTCTTAGCCTCCTCCTCGTACATAGCCTGGAAAACAAGAAAACTTTGTAAATTCAACAATACATATAGTTATATTTAATATGAATGATTTTCAACTTACCAATCCCTCGACTATGCCCTGACTGCACCCTGAGCCTGAGAAGGGTCCCTGTGACCTCTTGAATGTAGCCTAGAGGGGGTGAATAGACTTTTTGAATCTTTGTCAGTCCCTAAAACACTTAACAAATCGATCAAATTCATAGAGATTGGACTAGTTCGGTATTGCGCGGACTAGTCCGGTATGCGTGGACTAGAAAGATCAAGATTGATCGATAAATTCATTTATAGTACTCTATGCAGCGGAAACTAATTTGCAACTTGGATGTTTTACAACAATGAAAAAATATATGACAAAGATCAATTTTAATTCCAATGTTTCAACGTGAATTACACAAGATTATGTAAACCCTAGAATGATGAATAATGAAACAAAAGTGTGCGAGACAAGATTTTATCCAATGGTTCGATTCCCACGGAGGAAACCTACATCCATGTTGAGGAGTCCACAGAGGACCGGATCTTCACCAACCCTACCCTCGTCGAATAGCCACGGAGGTCGATTCTCATCCACTAATCACAAAGGGGCAAATAACTCGTTCAAGGGGCCTTCTCACAAGTTAAGGGCTCCCCAAGAATTACAATGATGAACACCACTAAACACACTCGAAAGTTATACAACAAACAACAAGAGTGTGTGAGGATCAAACCCAAGAGCTCAAGATTTGCAGAACAAGTCTCTCCTTTGATCAATTGCTTATCCTCAAAGATTTGACCCTTTTGATGGTTAGAATATGTGAAGAGATGTGTATTTTGGGCTCTTGGAAGGTGTGACGGCGCAGGAGGTGGAGAGATCTTGATGTATGGCCGTAAACCTCTATTTATACTAGGGTTTCAAAAAGATACCATTAGGGTTTGCGATGTCCAAACTTGTCCGTGGTGGACTCCGAACTAGTCCGGTGTGCGGCGTGTGGAAAACCCTAAGAGTTGAGACATATCGGACTAGTCTATTATGGGTGCGGACTAGTCCGTTTTTAGTTAAAAACTATTTGAACTCGTTAGGTTATCATACTAGTCCGGTGTCGTGAGTACTGTGAAGAACTAAGAACAAGTACGCACTTGGAGGGACTTGTCCAATTTTAGTTAGAGAGTTTTCGAACTAGTCCGACTGATATCAGACTTGTCCGGTGTAGTGAAAAATTGTGGGGATAAGGACAAGTCCGGACTTGGAGGACTTGTCCGATTTTAGTTAGAGGATTATAGGACTAGTCCGATAGATATCAGACTTGTCTGGTGTTGTGCAAATGTGAAGTGCTGAGGACTAGTCCGCACAAGGGTGGGACTAGTCCGATCTTAGTGAGAGAGATATTGGACTAGTCCGGTGTATATCGGACATGTCAGGTTTTCATGTGAATTGTGCAGTGAGTTGAATTATTTGTTCTCTTGAGCTCTTGGGATGTGTTTCTCCAACATACTCCATGCAAAATAATCTAATCTTTCCAGCGCTTGAGCTCTTTGCACTTTAGATCCTCATCCTCCTTCCTTTTTGTGCTTTCTTCCTAATTTCTTTAAAACCTGCGCTCATCTCAACAATTTTGGTAGGATCTCATTTGTTTGTCATAAATCAACCAAAACCCACATGGGATGCCTAGATGCACTTTCAATCTCCCCCTTTTGGTGGTTGATGACAACCAATTGTGATTTACACAAATATGATAAAAATTCAGATTATCATAAAGTGTGCACATATGAGCTTTGAGCAAAATAGGCAATGTAGACATAAGACATCTGTGCACTCTTTATTGTGGGATGCAAAACTATGTGTGTGAGCAATAATTTTGATGTGAATATCATAATGGGTGTAATCATAATATCATCAAGAATCTCAAGCATACACATAAGTTTTAAACATAAACCATTGATCATAATCATAACATAGTCATCATTTCACAACACATATCCAAAAGCATGAGAGACCATAATTAATGTTTTACAAACCCAAAAGCACGATAGAGTTGCAACAAAAATAAAAATATCTCTCTCTCTCTCACTCTCAAACTAAAGCTACAACCTAAGACGCTCCCTCATTCTCTCCCCCATTGGCATTAAGCAACCAAAAAGAAGGAGATGAGGGATCTACTTGTCGCCGCCGACTCATTCCTCGCTGTCAGTACTTTCGTCATCTTCGTCATTAGGTTGAGGAAGAGGAGGAGAGGAACCACTCGTCCTGCCCCGAATGACAAAGTAAGCCAGCTCGGAGGGTGAAAGTGGTGGAAGCTCCAAGAAGTTAGAGGCGGAGTCCTCTGAGATGACTGGAGACCCAATAGGCTCAATCTCCATCTTTTGACAAATAGCTTTGACATTGTCCTACATGTATCTCATTTGCTCTTTTCTTGTCTTTTTCATCTTGTGAACCTTCACCTCTGTCTTGTGGCAAGAGTCAAAGATAGCAGCCAAGTACTTCATGATCCCACTAGCAGACCCTTTGTTAGAAGTAGGAGCCCTTGAGCTAGATGGAGGTCTTGCCTCTCCTTGGGCTCTACTAGAAGCTTCTTCAGTTGAAACATGGGATGGAGAAGTTGGAAGAACAGCTTCAGGCGGCTTCTGAGGCCTCAAAGTTGTATGCTCAACATCCTTAACAAATTCAATGCCTATGACCTTCTCTATCATTAAAATGATATACGGTTCATAGCCATAGGAGCGATTATGGGTGCAAGACATGTTGACCTTGTCATTCCAGGTGTAGCCAAAGATGTCAAACATTCTCTTCTTGCTAATCACTTTCATCAAGGTTCTCAAGTAACCTTGAACACTCCCGGCATCTCCATCCTTTGGAGTAATTGTCTTCCGTAGCACCCTATTGATAACAATGAAGAAGGGATTCATGTTCTTGGTTGAGAGAGGATTAAACTTAAGTCATGTATCATAGAGAAAGTCCATCTTGTCCTTCTCTAGGACACCAAGATTGTGAATCAAAATCGCATTGTTGTCGGTGTCCTCTAGATGCATCAGCCTGGCATACTCATCATATGTGACTATGTACTTGGATCCATGTGTCATCCAAGTCACTCTCTCTTCTTCATAGCTGGCAAAGTAGCAAGTTACATAGAACTGAGCAATGAATTCATCGTTCCAGTTGTATCTGAAAGCAAACAAGTCCTTTAAACCATGCCCCTCTGCAGCCTCTACCACTTCATCAAAACCACCACAACTCTTTCTTTCAAAGTGGCTCCAGTCCATCCATTGGCTGCAGACCACTGGAGTCTTCATCTGAAGGTACACAGTATTGTAGTAGTCCACATGAATGTGACTCCAAAATCTTGGGTCAACTGCCTTCTTGCCACTACTACAAGCATCAATCCTCCTTAGATTCCATGCTACATCACTCCCCTTGCCATTGAACTTCTCTTCTGCGGGTTTTCTATTCCCTTGTCTTGGAGCAGTCATCTCCAAGGGACCAATCGGGCCGGAACCAAGTGTGACACCCGATTCCGAAAATGAACCAAGTGAATGCATATGTGTGCCCAGGACGTTTGACACACATACACGAGTGCATTCACAATAGGATATACAGAAAATTACCACATAACAAGATTAATTCAGCACTTTTATTACACAATTCAGAATATCCTCGAATACAAGATCCAATGAAAAATAATGACAAGTTCAAACTACTATAGCGGAAATAATCTAATTAAAGCAAACTAAGCAGCTAAGAAAAATAAGAATAAGGGTATAGCTCATCTCCAATCGACACCACATGCAAAGCTGACGGCAGACACGGCCTAGAACTCCGCATTATCACCGTTATACACCCAATCCTGACCTGCAGCTGTTGGTGGGGGAATTGCAAGGGTGAGTACATGTCGTACTCAGCAAGTGTGGAAAGTATGACATGTAGCTGAGTCAAATGACGAATGTAATAAAGGCTAAGTGCTGAAAAGTACATTAAAACATTTGAAAAGCAATACATTATATGTATATGAAGTAAAACCCATCATAAACGACAATGATTATCATAGTATAAGTCCATATTCCATATCCATCAACATTATTCCAGATTTCACCATTACCGTTAATGACATCCAATACCATAATTCTATCCATAACCAGTCATAACCATACTACCAACTATAACCATCCCAAATCCCAAGTTCCCTCTAATCATGTAGGTCATCCAAGTGCTCTTAACCGGGAGCACGGCTATCATGATAGTTTTAATACTCTGCAGAGTTTGTACCAATTTACCCACGTGTTTGTGATTTCATCACCCACCGGCGACTAAAGAAAACCTCCCTTATGACAATTACACTTCCTTAGGTGTATGGCCAATAGATCACAAAATAGCCTTTACAAGACTACTAGCATGTGTGGACCCACTGAAGTTTCACTGGTGGCGATGTCCCCAACTGAGCACATCTTCAACCAAGGTCCCCCTCTTGTGCCATTCGTATCCCAGGGAGTCCCGCCTCAAATCCAAACCCAATCCGACTCCCCTTCCCCGGTGCGCGAAATGGTCCATACAATACTAGCAATACCCTAATTAATCAGCTATGCTACACCCATACTTGGCCTCGTGGTGGCACTGTTGTTCTGGCATATTCTCATATGAACTGGTCCTTAGATATAAAGCAAGCAAACCACCATAACATCCAACCCATCCACATACCATACTTGCTTAAATCACCCATTACCATATCATATTGACCAGTTCATATTAACCATAATCTCATTAATGCATAATCAAATAGTATAGTTGTTTTCCCACCCCAATTAATTAAGCGAAGCAATAAGGTAAAAAGCCTTCCCGACTCTCTACCATGTATTCCAGGTGATAAAGGTGGTTAACAAAACTAGTAAACTTCCTATCATATGATTCCCATCGAATTGACACAAGCATGCAGTTTTGAAAACAAAACATTTATTGTCGAAATAGGATCAATATGTTCAAGGACATCTGCCTTGCTCTTGGGCTTGATTGGGATCAAAGACATCAAATTCCTGGTGCTGGAGGTCCTCCGCAGCACTCTCTAGCGCAAATCTGCCTAAACCGCGCAACGAACATGCAAAACACACAATTCAATCGAATAATACTCATATAGTACTCAATATTACATTACATGCATGATTAATGCAATTGCAAAGCAACATTAGTCAATGAGTTGTTAATGATGTCTACTAACTAGTTCTAATAGCTTTTAACAAGCTTCGATAGGTTTGGAATTGATTCGAGTCAAATTTGAATTAATATAGCAGAAAGTAGTCAGCTAAATTGGACTAGTCCGCTGCAGAGCCGGACTAGCCCGCCCTTTGCAAAAATAACGAACTAGGGTTTTCTAGATGGACTTGAATTTTGAGAAACAGGGTTGAATTCACGTTAGAAGGAGGAAGTAGAAGGTGTACCAGGTGTTTAGAACTCCAATGAATCAAGGTTTTGGAGGCTAACACTTGAATCTTGACGATCTAGGGTTGATGAAGAACATGAAGGTGAATTGTTGATGAAGAACTAAAACTTGAGGGAGATCTTGATCCCCTTTCATTTCCTCCTCTTCTTCTTCTTGATCGAGATCTCCTCCTCCCTCCTTTGTGGCAGCTCTCCACGAACTAGGGTTTGTGGTCTTTCAATTGAGGCAAAAGGATGTAAAGTCAAGGAGTGAGGTTGTTTATATAGAGGTGGAGGGCTAGGGTTTGATGTATTTTGAGTTTGGGGAGGGTGGAGGCCGGTGTGGGGTACCACATGGGCTCCAAAAAGAGTTAGACAAGATGTACTTAGGCCCACTTAAGGTAAAACCAAAAAACACGTCGTGGAACTAAAGATCATCTCGGAATCACGATAACGGGACAAGTCCAAAAAGGGCTGGACTAGTCCGAAGTTAGTCAGAGAGATATCGGACAAGTACGGACAAGACATCGGACAAGTCCAAACATGGCCAGAGGAAAATCAGACATGTCTGGCCAAAACCGGACAAGTCCAATTTTAGTCACAGGGGAAAACGGACAAGTCCGCTAGATGTCGAACAAGTCTGGAAGAGTCTAGGGACTTGGTGAAATTTCAAGGAATTGGGATGACCAGACTAGTCTGCTATGGGCCGGACAAATCCGAAAATGTACAGAGGCAAAAACTGGAATATTCTGCACTAAAACGGGCTTGTCCAAGCGAGGTCAGAGGGAAATTGGACTAGTCCGTACCAAAACCGGACTAGTCCGCACGTCTCAGAACTTTTGAGTGCGGTTTTGCTCCGATTTCATTTTAAACTCATTCCTTTTTGTGTGGATGAATGTTAAACATTTATATGAACTTATTCAATGCATGGTCCATTAAAATGAGGGTGTTACAGCAAGTTCGTTTCCTTTGCCCATGTTTGGCGTGGAGCCGCCGAGCTAGGACCAGCCGTATCTTTTGCTCTTGAAGCTAGTTTCTTGGCTGGAACCTTTCGACGCACCCTAGGTGGGGTGGGCGAAGGCTCGGCAACATGCTCTTGTCTTTTGTTTGAGCGAGACTCCGAGACACGAGGCAACACTTCTTGATCTATCTCGGCCTCGATGTCAGAGATATCTTCGTTTGAGTTTGACATTATTCTAACAAGGAAGATATAATAGATATGGATAAGAAAGGATGAAAAGGAATTGCATTTAATTGATATAAGTTAGGGCTTGATCAAAACATACCGGACTTGTCCGCCCGGAGAATGGACTAGTCTGTTATGCGGGTGTTCAAAACCTAACTTGATGAAATGTTAGATTACTCAATGCAAAAGTGCTCTAGGGTAAATGGAATACATCACTAGAGCATGTATTGGCCAAAAGTACTAAGCTTTTTGAGAGAGAACAAAGAAAATCGAAGGTTCTAGGGTTTGGAGGAAAATTTTACCAAATCCTTCGATTCGAAGCATTGAAGGGGTTCTTTATGCGGACTAGTCTGTGGTCTTCGGTCCACTTGCAATGGAGACCAAATCCCACCTAAACTTGACTGGATTTGATGCAAATTTTGCGAAATCGCCTTGGGAGCACTCGAGTGAAGAGGGAGAACACGAGAGGAGTTGTGAGGAGGAAGATGATTAGGGTTGCGCTGGCCCTAGGGTTATGGAGTCGAAAAATCGGACTTGTCCGTGGTCTGACTGGACTAGTTCAGACTACCGAAAAACTCAGTGGACGAGTTTTCAGTGTGCGGACTAGTCCGAGGTTACCACGATCTAGTTCGTGGTCACCTGGACACAAAAATATAGGCCTTTCGTATATATTCGAAGGTGCTTAAAAAGAAAATAGGGGGCAAAAACACACAAATATTTTTGATGAATATGATCAGTAAACATACAACAATCAAGCTATGACCATAATTCACCAATATCGAGTAATTAACATAGTTTTTCAGAGAAAATAGAAAGAGATAATTTTTCAACACAATAAACATGATTTTGAATATGGCATACAGGTATGCAAGTTTTCAAGCCACGTTCCGAGCATCAAGAATATTTAGTTCATTTTGGAGCTCACAAAAGCATTTTTCATCAAGTGGCTTGGTAAAGATATCGGCTAGTTGTTTTTCAGTGTTGACATGGGAAATGGCTATGTCTCCTTTCATTGAGTGATCTCTCAAAAAGTGATGTCTGATGTCTATGTGTTTGGTTCTAGAGTGTTCAACGGGGTTATGGGCAATTTTAATGGCACTCTTATTATCACAAAGGAGTGGAATACGACTCATATTGTAACTGTAATTACTTAGAGTTTGTCGCATCTAAAGGAGTTGTGCACAATAACTCCCGGCTGCAACATATTCTTGTTCGGCCGTAGATAAGGCAATGGAATTTTGTTTCTTGGAGGACCAAGAAACTAGGGATCTACCTAGGAATTGGAAAGTACTAGAGGCACTTTTTCTATCTACCTTGCATCTGGCATAATCTGCATCGGAGTATCCAATGAGATTGAATTTTGAACCTTTGGGATACCGAAGGCCTAGGTTGGGTGTATGAACTAAATATCGCAAGATCCTTTTAACGGTTGTCAAATGACATTCCTTAGGATCGACTTGAAATATTGCACACAAGCATACACTCAACATGATATCAGGCCTAGATGCACATAAATAAAGTAAGGAGCCAATCATGGAGCGATATACCTTTTGATCCACGTTTGGTCTGTCTTTATTAAAATCCAAGTGTTCATTTGTCGCCATGGGACTCTTTATGGGCCTTACTTTTTCCATTACAAACTTCTTGATAATGTCTTGAGTGTACATTATTTGGCTTATGAACATCCCGTCCTTTTGTTGCTTCACTTGGAATTCCAAAAAGTATCTCAACTCTCCCATCATGGACATCTCAAATCTATCTATCATAATCTTACTAAATTCTTGACAAAAATATTTTTTAGTTGAACCAAAAATAATAACGTCAACATAGATTTGGCACACGAAGAGATCATCATCAAAGTGTTTAGTAAATAAAGTGTAATCAGTTTACCGATCTTGAAGCCATTTTCAACCAAAAAATCTCTAAGGCACTCATACCAAGCTCTAGGAGCATGTTTGAGGCCATAGAGAGCCTTACGCAACTTCTACACATGGTCGGGGTACTCTTGATCTTCAAAACCGGGTGGTTGCTCCACGTACACCTCCTCATTAATCGATCTCTTGAAGAAGGCGCTTTTCATGTCCATTTGATAAAGCTTGAAATCATGGTGAGTAGCATATGCAAGTAAAATACGAATAAATTCATGCCTAGCTACGGGAGCAAAAGTCTCGTCGAAATCAAAACCTTCGACTTTTATGTACCCTTTGGCCACAAGTCGTGCCTTGTGTCTTGTTACCACTCCATGTTCGTCTTGCTTGTTGCCGAAGACCCATTTAGTGCCGACGATGTTGAATTTGGATCTTTCAACAAGCTACCACACTTCGTTCCTTTTGAAGTTGTTCAATTCTTCTTGTATCGCCATCACCCAATCCGGATCTTTTAATGCATCTTCAACCCTCTATGGTTCCAATGAAAATACAAAAGAATAGTGTTCACAAAAATTAGCTATGTGAGATTGAGTTATTACTCCCTTTTGGATGTCATCGATTATGTTGTCGACGGGGTGATCTCTTTGGATGCTTTGGTGTACTCTTGGATGTGGCACTTGTGGTCTTGAATCTTCATTATCGTCTTCTTCTCCCCCTTGATAGTTGCCCTCATTGATGTTTTGATCAACTTGATGTTGATCTTGTGTGGAAGCTCCCCCTTAATCATTTTCCTTTACTTGTGGTTCATCTTCTTCATTCGCATTTGGAGGTGGCTGAAAGTGCATCTAGGCATCCCTTGTGGGTTTTGGTGGATTTATGAAAAGCAAATGAGATCCTAACTAAATTGTTGAGATGAGCGCAGGTTTTCATGAAATTACGAAGTAAGCGCAAAAAGAAAGGAGAGTGAGGAATCGATTTGAAAGGAGCTCAAGAAATGATCATAATACTCTTTGTGCATAGAGTGTGTTGGAGAAACATACCCCAAGAGCTCAAGCTAATTTTAATCACTCTCACTGCACAAATTCATACAGGTCCAGACTAGTCCGATATCTCTCTGTTAAAAATCGGACAAGTCCTCCCAGTGCGGACTTGTCTGCACACCCAGTCTAGTTTACACAGACCGGACTAGTCCGATATCACCACGGACTAGTCCGATATCTTTCTGACTAATATCGTACTAGTCCTCCCCAGTATGGACTAGTCCTCAACTCTTCATAGTTTTGCACGAAATCGGACATGTGCGATATCACCACGGACTAGTCCTATATCCTTCTGACCCAATTCGGACAAGACCGATATATGCCCGGATTAGTCCGAAAAACCTTCTGATTAAAACTGGATAAGTCCTCCAAGTGCGGACTTGTCCCCAATTCACTAAGGGTTTCACCACACCGAACTAGTCCAATATGTGCTGGACTAGTCCGATCTTCTCCACAGACAAAAACGGACTAGTCCGCCCCTGGCTAGACAAGTCCGATAATTTGGGGCACTTAGAGTTTCCCACACGCCGCACACCAGACTAGTCCGGAGTCCACCACGGACTAGTCCGAACTTTGAAAACCCTAATGGTAACCCTTGGAAACCCTAGTATAAATAGATGTGCACGACCCCTAATAAAAAATTCTCGACCCCCTGTGCCGTCACACATTCCAAGAGCCTAGAAAACATGTCTCTCCACACAATCCAACGCAAGAAAGATCAAATCCTTGAGGATTAACTTTAGATCAAAGGAGAGACACGATTCTTCACATTTTGAGCTCTTGGGTTTGATTCTCTCACACACTCTTGTTGTTCCATTGCAGATTTTACGAGTGTGTCTTGGTGGTGTTTTGATTTGTAATCTTGGGGAGCCCTCAACTTGTGAGAAGGCCCCTTGAACACGGTTATCTTACCCCTTTGTGATAGTGGAAGAGAATTGGCCTTTTTGGCGATTCGACGAGGGTAGGGTTGGTGAAGACCCAGTCCTTTTGTGGGCTCCTCAACGTGGATGTAGGTTGCCTTTGTGGGAATCGAACCACGGGCTAAAAATCTTGTGTCTTCACTTTGTGCTTATTGTTCATTGCATCTAGGGTTTAACTGTTCATAGTCAAATTACGTCAAAACATGAAACTAAGGTTACCTTTTGCTATCTTCAGTTTAATTTGAGCAACATACTCTAGTTACATCTTAATTAACGATGCGTAGAGTACTTGGATCGAGATCATCGATCAAACTTGATCGATCTAGTCCGCACGCACCGGACTAGTCCACACACTACCAGACTAGTCCGATTTATCGGTATTTGATCCAGTTGCTGAGTGTTACAGGTTCCGACAAAAATTCAAAAAGGCCTATGCACCCCCTATAGGCCACATTCAGTGGCACTTGTGGTCGAACATCGCCCAACACCATTCTTCTCAATGCTTGACATGGATCATTTGCTTGATCTAGCACACATTGATCAACTTTCTCTTCTCGAGAGACGTTAGTTTCATCGAACACTACGTCACGTGCTACTTAAACAAGTCTAAAGGCCTTGTAGAAGACACGATAGGCGTAGGAGTTCGAATCATAGCCAAGTAAGAAACCTTCATCGCACTTTGAAGCAAACTTCAAAGCCCTAGTCTTCTTGTTTAAAATATAACATTTTGAACAAAAATCTCAAAATATGAAATATTTGGCTTGTTACCTGTGAGTAGTTCGTATGAAGTTTTCTTGAGCAACCGATGAAGATTTAGTTGGTTTATGGCATGACAAGCGGTGTTAACCGCTTCAGCCCAAAACCTGTACGAAGTCTTTTATTCATCGAGCATTGTCCTCGCCATCTCAATGAGTGTTCATTTCTTCCATTCGGCTACTCCGTCTTGTTGAGGAGATTATGGTGCTGAAAATTCATGCTTTAGCCCTTCTTCATCTAGATATTCCACAACTTGGTTATTCTTGAATTCTGTCCTGTTGTTACTTCGTATGTTCTTGATCTTCAATGAGAATTCATTTTTGGCACGCTTGATGAAATTCTTGAGGGTTCCTTGAGTTTCTGTCTTATCATGCAAAAAGAAAACTCACGTGAAGCGTAAAAAATCATCAATAATGACTAAACTGTATTTATTATCGCCGATGCTTATGTAAGCCATTAGACTGAATAGATCCATGTGGAGGAGGCTTGAGCGGTCTTGTCGTAGTCATAACATTCTTCATGGGATGGGGTGCTCCTGCTTGCTTCCCGGCTTGGCATGCTCTACAAGGCTTGTCATTCTCAAAAACAACATCCTTTATACCACAAATGTGATCGCCTTTTAGAAGTTTTTTAAGATTCCTCATACCAACATGTGATAGCCGTCTATGCCACAGCAAACCGATGTTGGTCTTTGCAATCAAGCATGTGTCAAATTCGGCTTTATCTTTGTTGATGTCAACTAGATAAAGTTTTCCCTTCAACACACCCTTGAAGCAACCGAGTTATCATTCCCTCTAGAGACAATCACACCCTCATTTGTGAATAAACAATTATAACCCTTGTCAAATAATTGAGATATGGACAAAAGGTTATAATCCAATGAGTCAACGTGTAATACATGAGAAAGAGTATGTTGTGATGAAATTGCAATTTTACTGGTACCAAGCACCATTCCTTGACTGTTATCACCAAAGTAAATGTCTTCGCTTGGATCTTTATTTTCTTCATATTCCATGAACATTCTCCTTTCTCCGGTCATGTGATTGGTGCATCCACTATCTAGCAACTATTTTTCTCCACCGGATGAATATGTCTGCAAAAGACAATTTATGCCTTGGTCTTAGGTACCCGATCTTGCTTGGGTCCTTTGAGGTTAGTCACAAGTGATTTGGGCACCCACACACGAGACGTGGTGCTCCCATGGCGTGGCCCAACATATTTAGCATAAACTCTACCAAGATTACTTTTCATAAGTGTAAGTGCATCTAGGATATCCCTTGTGGGTTTTGGCTAATTGATGACGAAATCCTAACGAAACTATTGAGATGATTGCACGACAAACAAAATGAAACAGCTCGGTGCACACAAAAAGGTGAAAAATAGAGTGGTGTCCAAAGAGGAATACCTTGATGGAACTTGGAAGAACAAATTTGATTTTAAATGTATAGGAAGTGTATGAAAGACACACTCCAAGAGCTCATGACCTTGCGCAGGGGTAAGGGTTTTAAAATTAACCTAACATCTCACAGTGCATCGGACTAGTACGTTTTCCAACCGGACTAGTCCGCCAGACTTTCTGGAGTCTGTTTTCACATAGGGCCGGACTAGTCCGTTTTCCAACCGGACTAGTCCGCCAGACTTTCTGGAGTCTGCTTTCACATAGGGCCAAACTTGTCCGTTTTCCAACCAGACTAGTCCGCCAGACTTTCCGGAGTCCATCTTCACATAGGGCCGGACAAGTCCGTTTTCCAACCGGACTAGTTCGCCAAACATTCTGGACATTGAGTTGCACTGTGACCGGACAAGTCCGGACTTGCACCGGAGTGGTCTGGTATTAGGGTTTTACAACGGTAACTTTTTGGAAACCCTATAAAAAGAGGATTCACGGCTTTCCTATGAGAATACACGTCGAATACTGCTGAAAATACAAACACTAGCGCACCACCTTGTCCCAAGAGCCCAAAACACATCTCCCCACACATCTAAGCTGCAAAAAGAGTAAAATCAATTGAACACTTGGATTCGGGATTGGGAGATTGTCGTTCCTTTGTTGCGAGCTCTTGGGGTTTGATCATTCTACACTCATACTCTGCATTGTAACACTTTCAAGTGTATTTGATCGCTTCTTTCGTTGTAATTCTCGTGGGAGCCCTCAACGTGTGAGGTTGCCCCACAAACTTGGTGATTACCCTTGCTAGCGGAATCAAGTCGTCTTGTGTGGTGACTTGAAGAGGAAAATGTTTGGAGACCCCGCTCTGTTTGAGCTTCCTCAACGAGGACGTAGATCTCGTGGTGAGATTGAACCTCGGTAAAAATTCGTGTCTCTTGTACCTTATTTCTTTTACATTTTGTTCACAAGATCACTTGATTACTAAACATCAATTTAAGATGCTTATAAGTTTCCACGTGCATTCATACAATAATCGTAAACCAAAGTATCTGTTGTTCTCATTTCCACTACTAAAAGAATCTAGATTCCCTAACAACACTTAATCAATTCACATTTTTCAGCACACCGGACTAGTCCGCCCACACAACCGGACTAGTCCGGTCAAACAAGTTTTTGACGACTCTATTAAGTGTGCAGGAAACTTTAAAGGGCTATTCGCCCCCCCTCTACGCCACATTCAATTGGTATTAGAGCTTGGTTCTCCGTCAACGAGACTCACATCTCGGAGAGATCAATTGCCGCTGGGAAGAACAACGATATCCCGAAGACGAACATCATTGAGGAAGAACAAGAAGCTAAAGCCTTCGATGTGCTGAAAGACAGCCCACATGATGATGAAGAATTGCAACAGCTAAAGGCACTCCTGAGAAAGAAGTTGCTGGCACAAAAAGGAAAAGAAGAAGAGAAGACGACCGGGATTGGTCATCACGACTACTCCCGATATCCTTGCAACTACAACCGTCTCAATTCAAACAATCACTATCCCTCTATTCCTATGGGAAAGCCTCCACAGTTTAACAAAAATGACTACACCACGTGGATGTACAACATGAAAATGCATCTAATATCTCTGAATCCTAGTCTGTGGCACATTGTTTGCACAGGCATAGATATCCAGGACACGGATGAGGAACTCAATCCAGAACAAAACAAGAAATTCAAAAAAATGCACAAGCCGTCGTGTTGATCACATCATCACAAAGCAGAGAGGAATTCACCAAGATCGATGGATTAGAAAGTGGAAAAGAAATATGGGATACACTTAAGACAGCTCACGAAGGAAATAGGTCAGTTCATGAAGCTAAAATTGAGATGCTTGAAGGAGAGTTGGGGAGATTTGCTATTGAAGAAGGCGAATCACCTCAAGACATGTACAACCGAATGAAGGCACTCATCAACAAAATTCGTGCCTATGGAAGTAAGAAATGGACGGATCATGAGGTGGTCAAAAGAATTATTAGAGCCTTCATGCCAAGAAATGTCACACTTTGCTCAATGATTAGAGAAAGCCCCGAATTTCACAAAATGACTCCCGATGAGTTATTGGGGAAGATCATAAATCATGAAATGATGGAGAAAGAGGCTCAATATGTCAAAGACTTAGCCGAACTCACCTCTTCCAAAAAGAAAGAAGTCGCTCTCAAAGCAACGTGCAGACCCAAACTCAAAGAAACTCGTGAGGACCAAGACGACGGAAATACAAGCGACGAGAGTACCGATATTGATGATGAAGAAATGGTACTCTTTATCAAGAAGTTCAAGAGCATGATGAAAAGAAGACAGGGCAAAAATTGAAATGAAGGCAAAAGCAAAGATAAAGGGAAATCCAAGGCTTGACGCACTTGGTACAACTGCGGAGAGTATGGTCACTTAATGGTGGACTGCACTGATGAAGAAAACAAAAAAGAAGAAAGAAACAAGACCTCAAGATAAGAAAAATTTTAGAAAAAGAAGACAAGCCCATCAAGCTCACATTGGCAAGGAGTGGGACTCAAACGACGAGTCCTCCTCCGATGAAGAAGAAGAGATGGCCACTATCGCAGTCAAGAAACCTACTATGAGAGCCACAATCTTCCCAAACATGGGAGGACGGGATATGAACAACCACACTTGCCTTATGGCTAAGGAAGGCAATATAAAGGTTCGACTTACTCCTCCTACGCTAAATTCCTCTATTGATGACTTTGATAGCTCTAGTGATAATGAAGAAATGTTTAGAGGATTAAGTAAAATTGGTTTAAAGAAAATGGAAATGTTGTCGAATGAAATCTTTGAAAAGGAGGAACTTCCTAACCGACACGAAGATATGCTCATCCGTGAAAGGAAGAGATATCAAGAAGTTGAAAAGCTTCTTGAGCTTGAAAGAGAGAAGAACGAGTCACTTGAGTTTGTGCTAGACTTGAGTAAAAAAACTTACTCAAAGCTAGAGGACTAGCATATTGCAATCAAGGAAGAACTTGCTAACTTGTCAAAAGTTAACAAGATCCTTGAGGTGCAAGTTGAGTCGCTCAAG
Organism: Tuctoria greenei; assembly: GCA_036927565.1. Lineage (NCBI taxonomy): Eukaryota > Viridiplantae > Streptophyta > Magnoliopsida > Poales > Poaceae > Tuctoria > Tuctoria greenei. Next base: position 175,861,046 of record JAYESD010000003.1, on the reverse strand, counting down.
CAAAGTGACTCCTCTTCCTCCAAGAGCTCTTCCTCCAAAGATATGAGTTCGACAACAATCGGAACCTGCACTTGCACTAGTAAGAAGAATGTTATTTCTAATACATTATCTTCTCATAATATGCATCCTTCCACAAGCGGCATCTTTGATAAGGAGAAGATCAAATATGCACGCAGTGCATATATGGTCACTAGACCTCCTAATGTCAAAGATGGTCTTGGTTTTGATAGGAACAAACACATGTCTACTCCTAATCATGCTAAGAATAGAATCACTTTTGTTAAGGAGAAATCCCATGAATCTGATTTACAAATATTGTTTCGTACATTTGATGCTTCCTATGTTCCTATGAAAAACAAATATGGAAAAGTCATTGCTAAATATATAGGGTCATGCCACAAGAACTTGAAAACTTGTGTGTGGGTGCCCAAGACTCTTGTGACTAACCTGAGAGGACCCAAGCAAGCTCGGGTACCAAAAACCAAGGTATAATTCCATTTTGCAGGCTTACTCCTCTGGTGGATCTAAATGGGTGCTAGATAGCGGATGCACAAATCACATGATAGGAGAGAGAGGTATGTTTGTGGAGTACGAGTACAACAAGGATCCAAGTGAAGGAATATATTTTGGAGACAACATCCAAGGAAAAGTCCCTGGTAGAGGTAACATTGAAATATCCTCTCAACACACCTTATCTAATGTTTTACACGTAGACTCTCTAGATTATAATCTTTTGTCAATATCTCAATATGCGACGAAGGTTACAACTGTTTATTCACTAATGAGGGTTTGACCGTCTTTAGAAGAAGCGATGGCTCGATTGCATTCAGGGGAATGTCAAAGGGAAAGCTTTATCTTGTTAACTTCAACAAAGATAAAGCCGAACTCAACACTTGTTTGGTTGCTAAGACCAACATGGGATGGCTGTGGCATAGACGGCTAGCCCATGTTGGGATGAGAAATCTGCAGAAACTTCTAAAAGGTGGTCACATTCGTGGTCTTAAGGATGTGGTTTTTGGAAAAGACAAGTCGTGCAGCGCCTGTCAAGCAGGAAAACAAGTCAGAGCACCACACCCCGCCAAGAATGTGATGACTACCACAAGACCGCTGGAACTTCTCCACATGGATCTCTTTGGTCCAATTGCGTACATCAGCATCGGCGGTAACAAATATGGTTTATTGTTGATGATTTTTCAAGATTTACCTTGGTATTTTTCTTGTATGATAAATCAGAAACTCAGGGAATCCTCATGAAGTTCTTGAAAAGAACTCAGAACGAATTCTCATCAACCATAAAGAATATTAGAAGTGACAACGAGACTGAGTTCAAGAACACCCAAGTTGAAGAGTATATCGATGAAGAAGGGATAAAGCATGAGTTCTCGGCACCCTACTCCCCTCAACAAAACGGAGAGGCTGAAAGAAAGAACAGAACTTTGATCAAAATGGCAAGAACTATGTTGGATGAATACAAGACATCAGATCGATTTTGGGCAGAAGCGGTGAACACCGCTTGTCATGCCACAAATCGGTTGTACCTCCACCGACTCCTGAAGAAAACTCCATATGAGCTCCTTACCAGTAAAAAGCCTGATGTTTCTTATTTCAAAGTCTTTGGTTGTAAATGTTTTATTCTGAACAAGAAACTGAGGGCCTCGATGTTCGCTTCAAAGTCCGATGAAGGGTTCTTGCTCGGATATGAATCGTATGCCTAGGCCTATCGTGTCTTCAACAAGGTGTCCGGCCTTGTTGAAGTAGCACGTGACATAGTGTTCGATGAATATAACGGCTCACAAGTGGAGCAAGTTGATAAGTGTATGCTAGATAAAGAGGAAGCTCCATATGAAGCGCTGAAGAAAATGGCACTTGGTGATATCTTACCACAAGAGTGAACATTAGACTCAAATGCATAAGATGAACCTCAACACGGAGGCAATGATCAAGGGGGAGCTCTTGCACAAGATCAAGATGAGGAAGATCGAGAATATCAATACAATCATGGAAGCAATGATCTAGGGAGAGACAATGAACATGAAGATAATGAAGTACAAGCATCTACACAAGTTCCACACGCAAGAGTACATCAGAGCGTGCAAAGAGACCATCCTGTCAATAATATCATTGGAGATATGCTAAGGGAGTAACTACTAGATCTTGAGTTGCAAATTTCTGTGAATACTATTCTTTTGTGTCTTTTATGGAACCATACAGGGTAGAAGAAGCCATAAGGGATCCATACTGGGTGATTGCAATGCTAGAGGAGTTGAACAACTTCAAAAGAAATGAAGTGTGGGAGCTGGTGGAGAGACCAAGGGCGAACATCGTTGGAACCAAATGGGTCTTTCGGAACAAGCAAGATGAGCATGGAGTAGTAACAAGAAATAAAGCGAGATTGGTGGCCAAAGGCTATTCTCGGGTCGAAGGTTCGGACTTCGATGAAACTTTCACTGTTGTAGCTAGACTTGAGTCCATTCGTATTTTATTGGCATATGCTACTCACCATAATTTTAAGCTGTATCAAATGGATGTCAAAAGCGCCTTCCTAAATTGTCCAATCAAGGAGGAAGTTTATGTGGAGCAGCCACCATGATTCGAAGACCAAAAGTATCCCAATCATGTCTACAAACTGCGTAAGGCTCTCTATGGCCTCAAACAAGCTCCTCGAGCTTGGTATGAGTGCCTTAGTGATTTTTCTGACTCAAAATGGATTCAAAATTGGTAAAGCTGACTATACACTCTTCACTAAACATCTTGATGATCATCTATTTGTATGTCAAATTTATGTTAATGATATTATCTTTGGATCCACTAACATGTCCTTCTGTGAAGAGTTTAGCAAAATTATGACAGATAGGTTCGAGATGTCAATGATGGGCGAATTAAAGTTCTCCTTGGGATTCCAAGTGAAGCAACTGAGAGTAGGTACATTTATAAGCCAAACCAAATATACACAGGACATTATCAAAAATTCAATATGGATAGAGCCAAGCCCATCAAGACACCCATGGCCATCAACGGACATATCGACCTCAATGAAGACGGTCCAAATGTGGACCAAAAGGTATATCGGTCCATGATTGGCTCCTTACTTTATTTATGTGCATCTAGGCCAGATATTATGCTTAGTGTTTGCTTGTGTGCAAGGTTTCAAGCCACACCTAAAGAGTGTCACCTAATTGCTGTAAAAAGAATCCTAAGGTACTTTGTGCACACACCCAATTTGTGCCTTTGGTATCCCAAAGGATCCAAGTTTAACTTGATAGGCTATTACGACGCCGACTATGCAGGATGCAAAGTTGATAGAAAGAGCACGTCAGGGACTTGTCAATTTCTTGGTAGGTCCCTAGTTTCTTGGTCATCTAAAAAGCAAAACTCCATTGCTCTTTCCAAAGCGGAAGCAGAGTATGTTGCAGCCGGTAGTTGTTGCGCACAACTACTTTGGATGCGACAGACTCTTAGGGACTACGGCTACAATCCTAGCCATATCCCGCTTCTATGTGATAATGAAAGTGCTATAAAAATTGCACACAACCCTATAGAGCACTCAAGAACTAAGAACATAGATATCCGTCATCACTTTCTTAGAGATCATTCGTTAAAAGGTGACATTGCTATTTCACATGTTAGGACTGAAAAACAACTTGCAGATATTTTTACCAAACCATTAGATGAGAAAAGGTTTTGTGAACTTAGGAATGAGCTTAACATTCTTGACTCTAAAAATGTGGCTTGAAACGTTGCATATCTGGTTGAAACTTCAAATGTTACATTTTATTGTTAAAACTGCTCCTCATCACTTTTTCTTCTAAGAAAACTATTTTAATGATCAAATCTTGCAGTTTATGACCACTTTTCATTGTTACTTATGTACTGGTCGTAATTAACAAGATTAGTTGCAAAACTATTGTCCTTAGATCACTATTAATCAATTCTATATGTATCATGTCTGTTGAAACCGGACTTGTCAGGTTTACCACCGGACTAGTCTGGACAGACGAAATTCCTAGGTTTTCCAGGGGCACCGAACTAGTCCACCTCCATGACTGGACTAGTTTGGTCCATCGTGTATATGAGTGGTTGGCCGGCCCAGGCCTCTCATAAACCCTAGCCCCCAAAGCATAAGGACGTGCTCTCCCTCTCCTCTCCTAAACCCTAGCCCCCAAAGCAATTTTTGGATTGAGCCCTAAAAATCGAAGCTTTCTCCGTGGGAATTCCTCTCCTCGACGAGTGGACTCTCCGCTCCGGACTTATCCGGACAGATTCTTGCTCCTTCAACGCGAATCTTCAAATCTCGGTAAATTTCACCCTAAAACCAAATTCTCAACTTTTCTCATTTACTTTGATTCCAAGGTTGTACATTGGCTTCATAGATGTATTCCTACCACTTTCCTGCCCTTTTGTATCTTTAGATAGAAGTTCTGAATTAAAAGGAAATCGTTAGGATTCTTATGCCAGGACGGACTAGTCCGGCGCTCAGATACGGACAAGTCCGGACGCCGGACAAGTCCGCACTCTGAAACCGGACAAGTCTGGTCTCTGACATCTGAATCCCTACATTGCCTTCTATCCTTGGTTCATTCTTATCTAATTCGTGAACTCCCTATCAGGCACGATGTCTTCAGGCTCAGATGATAGCTATTTCCACATTGATGAAGAAGCTCAACGCGAAAGTAAGGAGAGCCAAGGAGAGAGTTATGAAGAAAAGACATGATGTCAATGTCCACTCTCCACCCTCCCACGACAACCTGCCTAAGAAGAGGAAGGTTATTGTCAAAAAGGCTAAAAAAGAAAAGCTACTGTTGAGAGCTCATCAGGGCCAAAAAGGGATTTCAATAAAGGGAAGGGACTTGCTAGTGGTCCCATTGGGCCATTGAAGATGAAAAACCCTAGTCACCGCAACAGGCAGCCTTCTAGTGAGGATTTCACTGGAAAAGGGGGTGAGCTAGCCGATAATTTTGGGAAGATTGATGTGTATAATCAACATAGGAAATGCTCTGACCAAAGATTCTGGAGCAACTTCCATGCCGAGTACTACGAGCACGTGTACATGAAGATGAAGAATCCTGTTGTGGAGAGTCAATGGGTGAATGTTGGATACCTACAGTCGAAAAGGTATCCTGCTTTTCGTGAGGTGGTTGAGGCTTTGGAGAGGCACGGTCTGAAGGAACTGCTTTCCTTTGAGAATGACTGGAACAATGAGATCATCACCCAATTTTACTCTACCCTCTACTTTGCTCGTGGTGATGAAGACAGTCTTACATGGATGACTCATGGTTCCAAGTATAGTGTCACTTATGATGAATTTGCAAGGATTCTTCACCTTGAACAAACTCTGGATCATGATCTTGTCATCCACAATCTGAAACCCTTGGAGAAAGATGAGCTTAAGTTCCTCTATGACACAAGGATGCCCTATGTTCCTCCCAAAATCAAATATCTCAAGCCCTTCTTTGTGGTCCTCAATAGAATCTTTAGGGAGACAATAGCCCCAAAAGATGGAGATGTGGGAACTATCCAAGGAACCTTGAGGACCATAATGAAGGTCATTAGTGGAAGGAGACCGTTCAATGTTTCTGAGTACATCTACAACGACATTGTGAACATCTCAATCACTCCCAATAGGTCTTGCGGGTATTCCCCGTACAACATGTACATATTTGAGAAAGTGACCGGACTCGAGTTTGTCAAGGATGTTTCTCATACAGGGTTGAAGCCACAAAAGCCCACCGAGTACACCCTTCCCTCAGCACCAACTGCTCCTTCCTCCCCCGGAGTTGAGAGGAGGTCTAAACAATCTCAGGATGTGAATGCCAGAAGGTCTGCAGCTGCTACTCCTGGTTCCTCTCCTGTCCATGAACCCTCCGGTGGCGTCCTCAAAATGCTCTCCCCCATCTTTGCCTGCTGCCGCAAGATCGAAGATCTTGCTCCGGTGAATGACGATGATGGTGAAGATGAAGATCGGACTGAAACTGAAAAAGGGAGCAACGATGAGTGATTCCCCTCGATTTTTCCCTTTTTGGTGCCTTGATGCCAAAGGGGGAGAGATTGATACTAGTTTGAGACTCAAACTATCTCTAGTATTAGTTATTAAGCTTTTGAGATCGAGGACATGTATCTATTTTTAAAAACTTTGTAATGCAACATTTCTTTTCCTATGTGTGATGCTTATTGTTGCTCTAATTCTTACTTCTATGTTCATTATTGTTTATCTTTATTTCATCACACTTTGTTGATCACACACCTTTTAGGCACCCCACCATAAGGTGTGTGTATATGTGAGAAGCTTTTTGTGAATTAATCGTTATTCTCATATGTGCACACCTTATGAAAATCAAAATTTTATTCTCAATTGTGATATCTCAAATGGTTGTCATGAATCACCAAAAAGGGGGAGATTGTAAGTGCATCTAGGATATCCCTTGTGGGTTTTGGCTCATTGATGACGAACATATGAGATCCTAATGAAACTATTGAGATGATTGCAGGACAAACAAAGTAAAACAGCTCGGTGCACACAAAAAGGTGAAAAATAGAGTGGTGTCCAAAGAGGAATACTTTGATGGAACTTGGAAGAACAAATTAGATTTTGAATGTATAGGGGGTGTATGAAAGACACACTCCAAGAGCTCACGACCTTGCGCAGGGGTAAGGATTTTAAAATTAACCTAACATCTCATAGTGCACCGCACTAGTCCGTTTTCCAACCGGACTAGTCCGCCAGACCTTCTGGAGTCTGTTTTCACATAGGGCCGGACTAGTCCGTTTTCCAACCGGACTAGTCCGCTAGACTTTCTGGAGTCTGCTTTCACATAGGGCCAGACTAGTCCATTTTCCAACCAGACTAGTCCGCCAGACTTTCTGGAGTCCATCTTCACATAGGGCCAGACAAGTCCGTTTTCCAACCGGACTAGTTTGCCAAACTTTCTGGACATTGAGTTGCACTGTGACCGGACAAGTCCGGACTTGCACCGGAGTAGTCCGGTATTAGGGTTTTACAACGGTAACTTTTTGGAAACCCTATAAAAAGAGGATTCACGGCTTTCCTATGAGAATACACGTCAAATACTGCTGAAAATACAAACCCTAGCGCCGCCACCTTGTCCCAAGAGCCCAAAACACATCTCCCCACACATCTAAGCTGCAAAAGGAGTAAAATCAATTGAACACTTGGATTCAGGATTGGGAGATCGTCGTTCCTTTGTTGCGAGCTCTTGGGGTTTGATCTTTCTACACTCATACTCTGCATTGTAATACTTTCAAGTGTATTTGATCGCTTCTTTCGTTGTAATTCTCGTGGGAGGCCTCAACGTGTGAGATTACCCGTGCTAGTGGAATCAAGTCATCCTGTGTGGTGACTTGAAGAGGAAAATGTTTGGAGACCCGACTCTGTTTGAGCTTCCTCAATGAGGACGTAGATCTCGTGGTGAGATTGAACCTCGGTAAAAATTTGAGTCTCTTGTGCCTTATTTCTTTTACATTTTGTTCACTAGATCACTTGATTACTAAACATCAATTTAAGTTGCTTATAAGTTTCCACGTGCATTCATACAATAATCATAAACCAAAGTATCTGTTGTTCTCATTTCCGCTGCTAGAAGAATCTAGTTTCCCTAACAACACTTAATCAATTCACATTTTTCAGCACACCGGACTAGTACGCCCACACAACTGACTAGTCTGGTCAAACAAGTTTTTGACGACTCTATTAAGTGTGCATGAAATTTTAAAGGCCTATTCACCCCCTCTAGTCCACATTGAATAAGTACAGATGAAGCATCAAATGTTCTAAATAAAATTTATTTTTTATATGAGTTAACAATGTTCATTTTATCAAGGTTATCTTGTTTTCCAACTTGAGAAGATTTTCCCTTGACAAATGCAAAGTGTTCCTTGTTATTCTTGTTGCTTCTAGCATTTTGCTTTTCACCAAAAGAATACCCATTGCCATATTTGACATTAGGAGGTCTTGTGACCGAGTATGCACTGCGTGCATACTTGACCTTCTCCTGGTCAAATATGCCACTTTGGGAAGGTTGCTTGTCCTTTGTCATGTTTGGCTTTTTGTTCGTGTTAGTGTCACTTTTAGCACAAGTACAAGTAATAACAGTTTCAGATTTGATTTGTTGGGAAGGTGAGCTTGGAGAGGATGAAGGACCACTTTGCTTGAGTGACTCAACTTGTACCTTATGATCTTGTTAACTTTGGTTAAGTTGACAAGCTCATCCTTGTTAACCACGTTTGAGTCTTTTAGCTTCAAACAAGCTTGCTTGCCTAAAGCTAACTCAAGTTCCAGTGATTTACTTCGCTCCTTTTCAAACTCAAGGAGCTTTTTGTTCTTATGTGAATGTAGCTTAGAGAGGGGGGCTAATAGGCTTTTTGAACTTTTGTCAGATCTTGAAACACTTAACAAATTGATCAAATACAGAGAGATCAGACTAGTCCGATATTGTGCGGACTAGTCCGGTGTGAGCGGACTAAACGATCAAAGTAAATTGACAATTCTACATCTAGCACACTATGCAACGGAAATTAGATTACAAGTAAAGTATGTTGAACCAATAAACTAGTATACTGCAATGATCAAGAATGATACAATATTTCAAGGTGAGTTTCACAATACTTGACAAAACCTAGATTATGATGAAAAGTAAAACAAAGAAGCACGAGACACAATTATATCTTGTGGTTTGATTCCCACGAAGGGAACCTACATCCACGTTGAGGAATTTACGGAGGACCGGGTCTTCACCAACCATTCCCTCATCGAATCGCCACGGAGGCCGATTCTCTTCCACTAACAACAAAGGGGCAAATAACCGTGTTCAAGGGGCCTCCTCACAAGTTGAGGGCTCCCCAAGATTTACAATGAAAAACTCCAGCAAAGACACTCCAAAGATATGCAATAAACAACAAGAGTGTGTGAGATATTCAAAGCCAAGAGCTCAAGATCGTGTGGAACAAGTCTCTCCTTTTGATCAATGATAATCCTCAAAGATTTGATCTTTCTAGGGTCATAATGTGTGGAGAGATGTGTTTGTAGGGCTCTTGGGAGGTGTGACGGTGCATGGTTTTGAGAGTTATGGTTGTAGGGTCGTACACCTCTATTTATACTAGGGTTTCCAAAAGTTACCGTTAGGGTTTGCGATGTCTGGACTAGTCCGTAGTGGACTCCGATCTAGTCCGTTGTGCGGCGTGTGGGAAACTCTGAGTGTTCAAATATATCGGACTTGTCCGGAAAACTTCGGACTAGTCTGATTTGGGCTCTGGAAGTGTTCGGACTAGTCCGGCACATATCAGACTAATCCGGTATGGTGAACCTCATGTAGAATTGAGGACAAGTCCGCACTTGGAGGACATGTCCAATTTTAGTCAGAGATTTTTCGGACTAATCCGTTTTTATATCGGACTTGTTTGGTGTTGTGAAAAATTTAAGGGCTTATGGACAAGTCCGAACCTGGAGGAATTGTCCGAATTTAGTCAGAGAGATATCGGACTAGTCTGTGGTGATATCGGACTAGTCCGATGCTGTGTAAACTGTAGTACATGTGGACAAGTCTGCACTGGGGAGACTTGTCCGTTTCTAGTCAGTGACATATCGGACTAGTCCGTGGTGGTATCAGACTAGTCCGGATGTGCAGATTTTTGTGTTGGGAATGAGATCTCTTTTTCTTGAGCTCTTGGGATGTGTTTCTCCAACACACTCCATACAAAACAAATATTCTTTTCAGCTCTTGAGCTCTTATCCTTTTGATTCCTCTTTCTACTTTTTTTTAGCTTTCCTCCTAATTTTCTTTAAAACCTGTGCTCATCTCAACTATTTTGATAGGATGCCATTTGTTTGTCATAAATCAACCAAAATGTGCGGACCGGAATCCCGACATCCAAGGATCTCATTGGGTGGTGTCGTGCGATGCGACACCCAACAGTATACAAGAAAAGAACAGGAAGAAATTTACAATACCAATTCATTATTTATAAACACAACGGAAGTTTTACAATACTAGCGGAAAGGAAAAAGAACTATACATCATAGCTACGTTCTCGGCACTAGCTATGCAAAAGCAAAGTCATCCATGCACTGGATACCTCGCACTAGCAACACCCAACTTACGGTGGCATGCAGGGTTCCCACTCGGTTGTAAACCAGGGAGGGGGTGCAGCCTCGTCTTTGAACCCGTCATCAGTCGTATAATCTACAAAAACTTGTTAGCTGCAAACGTGAGCTTAAGGCTCAGCAAGACTAACCCGTCTCACTAGACATATGCAGGGTTGAATAGTAAGCATAGTAAGGGATAGCATAAAGGACACGCCTACAAGTGGATCCTTATAATCATGTTTTGAGTAGCACATGACATTCTTTAGGCACGGCACATCATAGACTCCACAATCAAACAAGAAACGCTTTGCCAATGATATGACATGCCCAAAGCACATAATGCTATTACAGGTAAAGTATGGGGAAACTGTAAACTTTTAATTGTGCTATCTCTAAGCCATACAAGGTTGCAAAACAATTATAATTCAATACATCGTATTCTCCTGACTTCTTCAGCATTTACTATGTCAGGACACAGTGAACGAGTGGTACACCTTTACTGTGAGGGACTGTGATTGCAATCAGGACACACCCGGTTAACACGACACATACGCACTATTGGAAGTGCCAGCAAGTACTTAAAGCAGTGCCTACATAGCACCTCAGTACTAGTCGTATATGGCCACCTTTCACCCAACACTCGAATGTCGAACCGGTCAATCCGTCACGAGCAGGAGGTCACTGCGTGGGGCATAATCTAACGTCCCACCAGCTGATTTACACCTTGCTGCCCTCAACCCACACATATAAAATGAAATGGAATGCCTCAACAAACCAGTATCAAGCTACGTCAGTTTACTGGAACCCATTTCTCCAGTATGTCGCTGGTACAGTTCAAGCTTGTCCAACAGAGCAGCACACGACACGAGCCTTAATCAACACAGTCAGAGCTATGTGACCAAGACCACCTCTTGTCGCTTTCTACTTATCTCTGACCGGTCTCAATTTCATATTTATCAAACATTTCTTGATCCAATTCATCCCATGTGATAAAATCCTATCTCGCGAGTAGATTCCAAAAACTCGTCTTCTATCGTATTCCTATGAATATAAGCATGGCAATTACTACACGAGTCTGTGAGCTATTCTAACCACTCCCTGTGTTCTTTGGTCATTAATGTGGATGTCAAACACCTTAAACGTAATGCACAAACATCTGAAGATGTAAGGTGGATGAAAACTGCAAAGACACTGTAAGGAACTTAAATGCAAACCGGGACTTGCCTGAATGCGAGTCCGAGTCTATGTTAGTTTCTGACAGCTGGACTTCCAAAGCTTCGGGCAGCTCCTCGACTTCAGTTACTACACGTTATGCATGTACTATATATGAATGACTTTGAAAATAATTAATATGTTTAAGGTCATAAGATAAAATATCGTGAATCAAGTAAGATTAAGACCTAAATTGGCTTTGGAACTTTTAAGGTAGATACCAGGATCTATAATGGAGACTCTTGCAAAGAACAGGAGATGATCAATGAAATTTGTTGTCCCTAAAATTCCTTCAAGTATAAACCTTCTCTGAATTTTGGTTCCAATTTTGGAGGTCTATCATGGATACCAGTGGTTGTACCATGTAGAGGGGGTCTCACTGATTCTAGGAAAATTTGTTTCACAATTTTCTAAGCTTCCTACAGGGAGAAACTGATTTTACAAATTCGGGGGAAAAAACTGAAAGTGATTTTGTATTTCCTTAATTTTTTAACTACATAGAGATTTGGAACACTGATCAACCCAGTAATTGAAGTCTAATGAACATTTAAATTTTTAGTGGATATCAAATGTATTAATAAGAGTGTTCTGACCAAAATTGGAAATTTTCCAATTAACAGAACAGGAGTAATTATTTCCCCAAGCAGTTAGCTCAAAGGAATTAATTATAAAAATTCTGGAAGTTTCATGTCTAACAAATTGCATCAGTGCAAAGCAGATATTGAGATGAGTCTACCAAAATTTATTTGGAAATTTTTGAGCAATTCTACTAGGAGTAATTTTTTTTGAAGTTTGGGTAAAAGCTGGAATTATTTTCCAACAGAAAACATTTAAATAAAGTAGCCGGGCCCACTGGTTTAAAATCAACAAATCGCAGCTGGGCCGCACCGGGGGCCACGGGGTTGAACCGCGCAGCCGCACCGGATCCAGAACCGCAGCTGGTCCGCATGCTCGTACGCGTCGCTGACATGCAGGGTCCACGGCCTTCGTCTACAGCGCGACGCGCCGCTCGGCCACGGCGGCGCTGCACCGGCGAGCTCGCCGTGATAGCTGCGTCGACCTCCATTTGACTCAGCCCTGACCGCCTAGCCATAAAATTGACCGCACAACACGATGGTGTGGTCCAATCACGCCGGCGACGACCGGAAATGGCGGTGCGACGACGGCGGCGGAGCTATGGTTTCGGCCATCGTCGGAAACGCATGGGGATGGCGAAAAAGGCTTGGGGAAAAGCTAGAAACATTCCTAAGAGCATGAGGATGATGATTTCGTGGTGCAAATACCGTGGAATGGTCGGCAATGAAGAGTTCGACGATCAACCGCGACTTCTTCACCGGCGGCGACCAAAAGTCGGCTATCTCGGTCAACACTCGATGATTTTCAAATCTTTCTGATCTGGAGTGTTTACACGGATATAGGAAAACTATCCCTTAACTATTGACAAGATTTATTAGACGTAGAAAACAAATTAAATCCCGAACCTAGAGACATAGGTATGAACTATCATCGGGAAAAATGGAAATAAGAACGCTACAGGGCATGGCATGGCTTGAAACTTGATGAGCATGTGTAAGGCGCGAATACACACCTTTCTCTTATAGAAGTTGGGTCCTGTAGAGGCTTTCTCTGGCTTGTCGACGGTGGACAGAGACGGTCTTTTGGCGGCTTCACTGGCGGTCGTCGGAAAACTGCGAAATACCGCGCAACCGGTGTAGAAAATGCCGAACTTCGGGATGGAGAAGGTGCACAAGCAAGTTTTGAACAAGTTTGCTAAAGAACTCACGATAGATCCTTGGCTATATGGATAGTTATCGTCGGAATCCCGAGGGAAGGTCGGCGGTGCGCGAGCGGAGGGGAAAACTCGAAAAGAAGATGGGAGAAGTGAGGCGAGTGGTGTGAGGCGGTGGCGGTGGCCGCGGCTTTAAGGCGCGCGACGAGCAGGCAAGCAGGCAGCTCGCTGGATCGTTGCATGGCGCGCGGTTTCGAGCGAAGCGGCAACGGAATTTCGATGGCAGAGCACTCACGTAGATGTCTCTCCGACCGGTGGGACCCACTGCCCCTTAAGCCTATCCTTTCTCTGCAACTTAAATTCTCTTACCAAACTTGATCCAAAAATCCTAGATCTTTGTGGAGAAGGCAAATCAAATGTGTAGAGTCAGATTCTGAAATTAGATTTCCAATTTGGACAAGTTTCAATTGGAATACCAATTCAAATTTTAATTTGAATGAAATTCAATGAAATCACTGAATTAAATAGCAAATGAGCTTCAAAAATTATGAAAGTTCTTGGATAAGTCAAGCAAGTCATGCTGCTCGTGATGGCGTGTTCAAATTTCATGTTAAAATAGGTTTGATAGAATTCAAAATTTGAACTTAAATATGGCTTGAATTTGTTAAGCGTCTCAAATAAAATAGCAAATGGAATTCAAAAATCTTGAAAATTGGCAGGAAGGCTATTTGGAATATTATGAGGCCATAGAAACATTTATAGCCTCAGATTTGAATATTTTGACAAGGCCTAAATGTACAGTACTATATTCGAATTAATTTGAATATATTTAGTACTGCATAGTGTTTTGCCCTAGCAAAATCCATTCAATAAAATCCAAAATTTGCAGGAAGGTCACTTGAATTATTCTAGGGGCATTGGTGAAGTCCATCCCTTATGTTAATAAAATTTTAAGTATGAGGGAAAGAAATATTCTTGATGATATCAAGTTCATGTGTACAATTATAATTGATCTTTACTATGGTTGAAAATAAACTGGTAACTGAACTCCATATAAAGGAAAAGATAGGATTTTACATTCCTCCACCCTTAAAAGAATCTCATCCTGAGATTACAAAAAGAAGGATAACTGAAAAAGATCTAATGAACATATGCCACTAACAAGTCCAGATAGTTCGTTCTAAGGTATTCCTTGCTTTCCCACGTTGCTTCTTCAGCGGTGTGGTTGCCCCACAAGATCTTGTAGAAGTGCAAGGTGCGGATTCTTGTGGTGCGAGTCTTCTCATCTATTATTTGGGTTGGATGCTCAGAGTAAGTAAGAATTGGTCTGAGAGCTTCAAAATCTTCCATACAGATGGCAGCAGGGGCCTTGAGACATTTCCGCAATTGTGAAATGTGAAATACATTGTGGATCCCTGAAAGCGACGCTGGTAGCTCTAGCCGATAGGCCACTGGTCCGCATTGTTCAATTACTACGAACGGCCCAATGAAGCGTGGAGCTAGCTTCCCTTTTACTCCAAAGCGATGAATCCCTTTCATTAGGGATACACGAAGTAAACATGATTCACGACATTGAAGTAAAGAGGTCGATGTTGTTTGTCCGTATAGCTTTTCTGACGAGATTGAGCAGCCTTGAGGTTGGCTTGAATAACTTACACTCGTTCTTCGGCTTCATTTACCAAGTCGATACCAAATATGTCACTTGTTCACCGGATTCACACTAGTTCAAAGGTGTGCAGCACTTCTGGCCATAAAGAGCTTCATATGGTGCCATCTGGATGCTAGCCTGATAACCATTGTTGTATGAAAACTCCACCAATGGTAGGTGATCATCCCAATTCTTACAATGGTGGATGGCACAGGCGCGGAGCATATCTTCTAGCACTTGGTTTACTCACTCGGATTGACCATCAGTCTGAGGATGGTAAGCTGAGCTTCGGATCAACTTGGTACCTAGAGATGCATGGAGCTGCTCCCAAAATCGAGCAAAAAATAAGGTTCCACAATCTGATATGATAGTGTGGGGTACTACGTGTAGGCACAGGATCCTGGCAATATACAGCTCTGCATATTGTCGTGCCACATAATTGACATTTACTGGAATAATGTGAGCCGACTTGGTGAGTCGGTCGACTATCACCCAAATGGAGTCATGATTGTGAAAGGTGAGAGGTAATCCAACAATGAAATCCATGATGATATCCTCCCATTTCCAGGCTGGTATGCTCAAAGGTTGAAGGTGACCGACTATCTTCAGATGGTCGGCTTTCACCCGCCGACACGTATCACACTCGGATACGTACTTCGCTATCTCCCTCTTCATCTGAGTCCACCAAAATTTCTTCTTTAAATCTTGGTACATTTTGTTACATCCTCGATGAATTGAATACTTGGACAAATGAGCTTCGTCCAATACCTTCTTCCAAAGTTCCACATTGTGGGGCACCACGATGCGGTCTTTGAACCATATGGTACCGTCATAGTCAGATCAGAAACACTTCATCTCCTCCTTCTTCATTTTTCGACTAATATGCGATATGCCCTTGTCTTTCTTTATAGCCTCTACAATATATTCCCTTCTGGTAGGAATGAGCGATAGATTATAGAGCGCCACATATGGAACCATGTAAAGACTCAGTTCTTCTCCTTCCATCGAGGTGATAGAAAGATTATTGACATGGGACTTGCGACACAGCGCATCTGCAACTACATTTGCTTTGCCAGGATGGTAGTGGATCTCAATCTCATAGTCTTTCATCAATTCCAACCATCTTCGCTGTCGCATATTCATGTCCTTCTAGGTGAAGATGTACTTCAAGCTTTTGTGATCGGTGTAGAGATGCACTAGGTTGCCCAATAGATAGTGTCTCCTCATCTTCCATGCAAGTACCACAACAGTGAGCTCAAGATCATTAGTCGGATAATGCTGCTCATGGTTCCGAAGCTGCTGTGATCCATAAGTGATGACCCTTACGTCTTGCATTAATACACAACCCAAACCAATCCCAGATGCATCAAAATAAACATCAAATGACTTGGTTATAACCGGTTGTGCTAATACTGGTGTTGTTGTGAGGTGTTTCACTAATGCTTGAAATCCTTCGTCACATTCCTTCGTCCATACATACTTTTTCCCTTTCTTCAAATGTTCCGTTATCTGTTTAGCTATTTTGGAAAAACATGGAATGAACCTCCGGTAATATTCTGCTAAACCAAGGAAGCTTCAAACTTCATGTACAGACTTTGGAGACTCCCATTTGAGTACTTGCTTAATATTGCTTGGATCAACTGCAAGCCCCTCAGCAGAGATGATGTGCCCCAGAAATGGCACTTGGCTGATCCAGAACTTACATTTGCTGAACTTGGCATACAGCTTGTGGTCTCGCAATCGTTGAAGCACAATGCGCAAATGTTGAGCATGTTCTTCTTCAGATTTCTAATACACAGGTATGTCATCGATGAAGACCACGAAAAACTTGTCCAATTCTGGCATGAACACCAAATTCATGAGATACATGAAATCAGCCGGTGCATTGGTCAATCCAAAGGACATGACAAGGTACTCATATAATACATACCTCATCGAGAATGCCGTCTTAGGTATATCCTTAGGTTGAATCCTGATCTGATGATATCCAGAACGAAGATCCATCTTTGAAAATAACATAGAACCCAACAATTGATCGAATAGAATATCAATGTGTGGTAGTGGATACTTATTCTTGATAGTGACAGCATTGAGTGGATGATAGTCCACACATAGTCTTAATTTCTTATCCTTCTTCTCCATGGACAATGCAGAACAACCCCAAGGTGATGAACTTGGACGAATGAAATCCTTGTCCATATGTTCCTTCAGCTGCTCTTTCAGTTCTACAAGTTCCTTAGGTGCCATCTTATATGGCTTCCTCAATATCGATTCTGTTCCTGACACAAGTTCAATCTTAAACTCGACATCTCTTCCTGGTGGCATAACAGGTAGATCTTCAGGAAATACGTTTAGATACTCACATACCACTGGAATGTCCTCAAGTTTAAAGGCCTCGGTGTTGTAAGTAGTTGGAGAGACTTGGTTAATACCCTCAAGAATGAGAGCTTGGGGAGGATGGAGTGGAGAATTCAAATATATCCTCTGAGGAACGATGTCAAGAATAGCACGGTTGTATTGCATCCATGCCATCCCTAAGATGACATCTAACTTCTGATGCTCTAGAATAATGAGAGAGATAGGGTATACGTTCCCACCCAGATTAAGAGGTACCCTATGGATCATCTCATCTACTACTACTTTCCCACCCAGAGAACAAATCAAATATGGGGGTTATTGTGGAAACAATAGGCAATTGATATTGAATGACATAAGAGTTGCTAATAAAGTTGTGTGAGGCACCAGAATCAAAGAGGATGACTACTAGATGGCCAGGGAGAGAGAACGTACCCGTGAATACGGGTGCGCCTTTCGGAACGTCCTCGATGGCGAGGTGGTGGACGTTGCCCGCTCTAGGGGCTGGCTTCTTGGGCTGGTTGCGGGGCTAGTTTTGCCCCCTGGTACGATGATTGTCCTCTGCTCTGCGGGCAGTCCTTGGTGAAGTGCCCCGTACGACCACAAGTGAAACATGTGTACAGGGTTTGACCAGCACGTTAGGGAGGATGAAATCTCGGTGCACGCGGTGGAGGTGGAAGTGCACGCGAAATCATCCCCTGCTACTGCTGTGGACGAAAGCTGGCGTTGTTGAACTGGCGCCCACAAAACATCCGTGGTCGCGATGGCGGCTGCCACCTCTGGCCGGATGGTGATCGATACGCCATTCGGTACTTCTGAGGAGCACCACCGCCGCTGCTCTACGGAGCACTCCTTTTCTTCTTGTCAGGGAACAACTCCCTAGTAGCGTCCTCCTATACGATTGCGGCGTTGACAATGTTGTTGAAACTGCCGATGTTGAACAAGGCAAGTTTGTCCTTCATCTTGGGGTTCCAACCCCTATAAAAGCATTCACGCTTCCGATCTTCAGTACTCACTTGGTCCTGAACATACTGGCTCAAGTGGTTGAATGCCTTGGAGTACTCATAAGCACTCCTTCCTCCTTGCTTCAGCTCCATGAACTCTTGAAACTTCCTCCTCATTATACCGGGAGGTATATGGTACGCATGAAATGCCTGCCGGAACTCCTCTCAGCTCACGGCATAGTCGGCTGGTCGTGCGGTAAGATAATTTTCCCTCCATGCACCAGTAGTCCCCTGTAATTGTTGGGCCGCAAACATGGTCTTCAGATGTCCGATCATTCGTAGCAAACCGAACTTTCCTTCGATGGAGCGGAGCCAGTTGTCCGGCTCCAACGGTTCATCGGCCTCCATGTAGACCGGTGGGTGCGTTGACAAGAAGTCTGAGTATGAACTCGGAGAGGGTTGTCGTGGACCCGCATCTGGTCGCCCCCCTTGACAGGACGAATGTTGAACCAAAGTTCACAACAACTCAGTTTGCTCGTCGCACGAGCCGAGCACTGCGGCGAGAAGCTCCGCTAAACTCCTCAGAAGTTTAGGAGGTGGTGGTGGTGGAACTTTTTGCTGCGGTGTTGCAGCTTGCTCCTGGGTTGGATATTCGTCCACACGACGACTACTTGAACCTCCCATCTCAAGCGTCGAACGTGTACGCACAATTCTGCATCCATATGATTTAAAATCAGCACATGTTTGCTTTTCCTTCATCCATTTCATATTACAATAGTGCGAATATTGCCAAGGGAATAAGTGCAAATATTGCCAATGGGAATAAGTGCATAACATTCACATATATTGTTAAAGTACAAACTTTATACAAGATATATTATCTCATGAGCTAGTTTACAGTAGTGAACTCCAAAATGACGGACTTCCACTACGAAAGTGCATCTCTACCATACTTGGCCTCCATGAGACGTCATACACACCTTGTCATCTTATACATACACACTACTTTTTATAATATGACACAAACATGGTCACAAAGTAATCACGAGCAACTACTGTACTATATGTTGTCCCGTGATGGCAGGAGTGCTGCCCCATCCTACTCCGATACGTCCTATTCGACGTACTCGAGTATCTCAGGATCCTCTTCTTCCTCCTCGTCATTCGAAGGCACTTGCTCACCCATATTCAGTGTTATATCATGAACCGGTGGATACACCACTGGTTGCAATTGTGCTTCCACCTCGTCACAATATCCTGAAGTTGTTCTGCTTCTTACTCCCAATTTTGAGCTTCCTCAATGGCTGTGTCTCGTTCCTCGGTGACTACCAACAGCTGCTCTTGCTGTTGTTGCACCATCAACTGACTCACTTGCAGCTCACCACGAGCTTGCTTCAGTTCATTGCGAGTTTGCCGTTGTTCGGCACGAGCTTTCCGTAGTCTAATGCGAGCATGATGCAGCTGACTCTCGCACTTATTCAGCTGGTGATTTGTTGGAGCCAGGAACAAACGTAGGTTTTCATTGATATAATCTAGAGTATCTCCCCATTCTATCGCTTGCCTCAAGACTACGACTTGCTCCTGAATAATTGCACTATGAGCAAGAACCACCATATTGGATGCAGCCGCATACGTTCCAAGTGTCGTCGAGGTTGTGTCGCCATACGGTGTATAGGCTGCAACCATATGACGCTGCCACTCAAGACCAGCCACACCACGGACCGGAAGAAGAGCAAATTGAGTCCCTGCCATGGCATCTTGATGAAGCTCGCAAAGCTTCATAAGCGTTTTGCCCGCTGTGATTGCCCAAGTGTCCTCCAAATGAGCTCCCTCGATAGTGACCGAAAAAGGAGCCCATCCATAACGACGTGGACTAGCAGGTATGTCGACCAGGACAGTGAATGACAGAACGCCTCTGTCAACTATTTCTTGACCCCAATAGCATGGCATTTCGATGAAGCCAAACTGTTGGAGCACCTCCCGCAGCATGCTCGGGAAGCCCGGATAGCTAGCGCACGTGGAAAATACCCATCCGTCCGGCAATAGCATCATCACATCTGCCATCTATGGAAAAGATACTTGAACAATGAGAAGGTTTCCAACTTCCAACAGTTCAAGAAAAAATTTAAAACTGGAGTTGTAATGACAGTCTATTCCAGCTGACCTTCTGTATAAAATCACAAATTTGATACAGGAAATGTTAGAACCAGATGTTGGGTTGAATACAAAAGTTGTAGCACACTTTACAACATTTACAGATTGTACTCATACAGCTCCAGGGGAGCTAGGAAGTAGACTCTATACAGGTTTAAATTTGACACAAATTTTCTGGAAATTTTGACAGAACCTCCCTGTATATGTTGTTATTTCCACAATTTATACAGGTATATCAAAACAATATATTGAAGTAATGACAAAAAAAAACATTGTATGCCATCAAGTTAACAATACAGACGTAAAAGAGTTCAGCCTTGAAACATTTGTTAGACAGGTATAACACTCAAATTCGAAACTATGTGCAAACTGTTTCTAGTTCTGGTCTGCCAGAACCAAGTTTGCGACAGTATGAATACAACACTGTTACACAAAGTTCAGGTCATAAGGACAAAATAAAGTTAATAGAGGACTTCCTAAGCTTTCCAGAAATGTATATATGTGACCATGTCACTATTCTAGAATAAAAACTAGAGCTATCCAAACATAACAGATGAACTGACTGTTTTTCAACAGCCGCCCTGCAGTTCACTGTTTTGAACTCGAAATTTGAATTGACTCAAATCCGAATCAGGAAAATTCTTTAATAGAAAAACTGTAGATCTCCTTCTACCCTTTCCAGATATGTGTCACAGTAAGGCAGAAGATTCTTCTACAGTGAGTCATGGGAAAAATACATAGACTGGTACAATGGTAGGGTCATCTGGAGCATTTGAAGTATACTCTAAATTTCGACAGATTATCAAGCATTTCTGCCTTGATGGTTAACAGAAAAGTTGTAGAGGTCTTCAAAATATTTCCATCCATATAGCATACCTGCATACCCCTAAGTTTATTCATAACTAACCAAGATTACAACCTGACGAATTTGAGCAAAGTTCTGCCAGAAATCAAGAATCTTGGTTCTAACCCTTTGTCGAGTCAAAACTCTTTTTGCGGAGTCCGAACCTACCAGCATCTGATAGTCAGACTTTAATTACTGGTATATCCAAATGTAATGCAACCATTATGTCGTTTGGGATGGTCATGTATCATAGTCGATACTGACGGTACTACATGCCTCACCAAAGAAAATTCTAACTGGTATATCCGTATACGTTTATAGGTGGCCCTAGTATGGTTCACTCGGAAACGTGTTCTACACGGGTCGCTACCATAGTTAGTGCTGCAGAAGAAAAACAATCCCCTATCACACCTGCACACCACAAGGGTGCATCGGGGAAACTCGATAGGCAGTCACAATAATAATATATATGAAAGTAAATGCATACGACTCTGGTGTGAGCCACCCTCGAGCGATGTCATGTCTCGAGGTACATGGTTGTACTACGTTTGCACAGCAAAGACTCCCGCACGAACCGGCTTATACACGCTTGGGCATACGTGTTTCGCATGCTCCCATAGAACATGAATAGTTCTAGAGACGCATACTATCGGGTTATTCACTACCCGACGGGGGCTCCAACTAACTTTGAAGCACGCAGGGGTACCGCGTGTCACAGGTTCTCAGAAACATGGAAAGTTTCAAAGACTCCTGTTAACATTCCGGTGGAAAGCCACAGAAAGACTTCCATGCTACCTCTCGCATGGTGAGCTTACCGCAATTGATCCACTTATGGTGGCGTACCTTACCTCTTAGTTGACGTTGGAGCATCGTTACAGAATACAATAACACATAGTTGGTTTACCACCTTTATATCATATACTAATAATCCTCCTTAAATGGGCATATAGCTAATTCTTCACTCAATAATCCTAAGTTTTGAAAATATGCTCTTTTCAAGCACACTGTTGCTAATGGTGCTCTGATACCATGCTGTGGGGACCGGAATCCCGACATCCAAGGATCTCATTGGGTGGTGTCATGCGATGCGACACCCAACAGTATACAAGAAAAGAACTGGAACAAATTTACAATACCAAGTCATTATTTATAAAAACAGCAGAAGGTTTACCATACTAGCGGAAAGGAAAGAGAACTATACATCATATCTACGCTCTCGACACTAGCTATTCAAAAGCAAAGTCATCCATGCCCTGGATACTTCGCACTAGCAACACCCAACTTACGGTGGCATGCAGGGTCCCCACTCGGCTGTAAACCCGAGAGGTTTTGTAGCCTCGTCTTCGAACCCGTCATCTATCATATAATCTGCAAAAACTTGTTAACTGCAAACGTGAGCTTAAGGCTCAGCAAGACTAACCCATCTCACTAGACATATGCAGGGGTGAATACTAAGCATAGGTAAGGAATAGCATAAAGGACACGCCTACAAGTGGATCCTTATAATCATGTTTTAAGTAGCACATGACATTCTTCAGGCACGACACATCATAGACTCCACAATCAACAAGAAATGTTTTGCCGATGATATTACAAGCCCAAAGCACATTATGCTATTACAGGTAAAGTATGGGGAAATTGTAAACTTTTAATTGTGCTATCTGTAATCCATACACGGTTGCAAAACAATTATAACTCAATAAATTGTATTCTCTTGATGTAAAATCCAACATTTTCCTTCCTATGTGGTTCAGTTGTAAGTTGGTTATCAACCCTAATGCAGACCAATTATAGCTATGCTTATGAGCTTAATCTCATCAAATCTTTTCTTCCACTCATTCTCAAATTTTATTAACATGAGGAACGGACTTCACCAATAATCTTAGATAAATTCTATTGACCTCTCTTCAAATTTTGGAATTATTTGAATGGAGATTGCTAGGTCAAATTAATATGTAGTACCAAATATATATTCAAATTAATTACAAATTGAATATGCTACTGTACATTTGGCCCTATCAAAATTATTCAAATCTTAGGCCATAGATTTTGGTATGGCTTCCTAAAATTCCAAATAGACTTCCTGCAAAGTTTCATACATTTTGAATCCTATTTGTTATTTTATTTGAGACGCTTAGCAAATTCAGTCCATATTTAGAATTCAAATTTTGAATTCTGTTCAACTTATTTGAACATAAAGATTTGAACAAACCATCATGGTCAGCATGACTTGCTTGACTTATCCTCCAAGTTTCACAATTTTTGGAACTCAATTGCTATTTAAAGCAGTGACACCATTGAATTTCATCCAATTTCAAATTCAAATTTGAAATTCAAATGAAACTTGATCCATTTTGAAATCCAATTGCATAATCAAATTCCAGATATTTACTTTGCCCCCCCCCCCAACAAAAATCTAGAATTTTTGAATCATGTTTGGTAGGAGAATTGATGTTGCAGAGAGGGGAAGAGGATAAGAGGAGGTGGGACCCACTGTCACCCTGACATATTCGAGTGAACCCCATGGATGCTCTGAATCCAGCTCTCGCCGCCGATCGATGCCGGCAGTGCTCCACACCGCTTGCGTTGTGGCGAGCCCCCATCGTCCCTCCGTCCCTATAAATAACCCCCTTGGTCGTCGCTGTCGAACTCAACCTCGGTTTTGTGCCATTGCCGCCGCCTCTGTTCGTCGAGTTTTTGCTGATGATTGAAGCCATTTCCCACCGAGCTGTAAGTAGATATAAGCCTTGTCACAACATCCTCTACGTATTCTATTTGGTCATTGATCGTGAAATAGCTTTTGCTTGGGGTATTTTGAAGTTTTCCGGTCGCCGTCAAGGAAGCCACCAAGAACCTTCACTGTCTCACCGTTGAGATCCAGTTCTAGGCCGTCTCCAGTCTCGATCCTTTAAACGAAAAGGTTTGCAATCCTCTCTAGTTTATGCTCACCAATTTTGAGCCCATGACAGGAATTGTAACTCGAGTGTTTCATTCAACATCGGAATCATTGTTCAGTAGAACAGCCAGGCTTCATGCCTAAATTCGTTTCATTCGTGCAATCGTTCTTTAATCTGGTTAGGGGTAGCTCGTATATGTCCTAGCGCAGCTCCCTGCCCAAGGGCCCCAAAAGTTATCAACCGAGCACCGTAAATTTCAAGATTTCACGGCCGCCGGTTGAAAAACCGCACTTCACCATCAAGCTCATATCTCACGGTTGTTTCCTCTCTTCCCTAGTCCAGATTCTTGATCCTTGAGATCCCAGGAAGCTTTTGGAGGAGTCCCCGAGCTGTTTGAGCTTAAGACGAGTGAGTTCAACTAGGCCCGAGCCCTCACCGCCGCCGCCGCCATCACACGGTTGTTTCCGGTCCATTTCAGCCGATGCCGACCTCACTGTCGTGCTCAGTGCCCCCAAAAAGCCCCAAGTGGCAAGTCTTGGCAAGTTTGGCGCAACCCTTTGGTCGGCGGACTCGTGGGGTCCACGGTCGTCTTCAACCTTGGGCTGGCGCTCGCGTGCTGCGGCGCCCGCGGCAGTAGCTCGCCAGATCCGTGTGTGGCCGGAGATCTGTTGTGACTGCTTGGGTCAACCCCGTATACCCCGGTGCGGCCCTGCTGCGATTGGTTAGTTTTAAACCAATGGGCCCGGACGATTTATTTGAATGTTTCCAATTTGAAATAATTCTAGGATTTAACTCAACTTTGAAAATCCATAACATCCATTAGAATCGTCCAAAAATTTCCAAATCAATTTTGTTAGAACCAGCATGAAGAATACATTCAAGTGGTGCACTTGGATTTGTATGAAAAGCCATAGAAATTTATCCATAATTTAGATAAAAAATGCTTGAAGAATTCATTCCTACAGTTCTGCTAATTGGAAAATTCCCAATTTTGGTCGGAACCATATTATTAATGCAAATGATCTCCAGTAAAAATTTGAAGTTCATTGGACTTCAATTACTTGGTTGATCAATATTCCAAATCTCTATGTAGTTATAAATTGAGAAAAATGGAAAATCAATTTTCAGAAATTTCCTCAAACTTGCAAAATCAGTTTCTCTCAGTAGGAAGCTTGGAAAATAGTGAAACAAATTTTCCTAGAACTAGTGAGACCCCCTTTACATTATACAACCCCTGGTATCCATGATAGGTCTCCAAAAATTTCAACCAATTTTTAGAGAAGGTTATGGCTTACCATAATTTTTAAGGAAAACAAACTTCCTTAATCATCTCTTGTTCCTTGCAAGAGTCTCCACTACAGTCACTAGTATCTACCATAACAGTCCCAAAGCCAATTAAGATAATTATCTTATTTTCATCCTAGGATATTTACATAACTTCAAGCATATTAATTATTTTCAAAGTCATTCATACATAGTATATGCATATCGTGTAGTAGCTAAAATCGAGGAGCAGCTGGAAGCTTTGGAAGTCCAGCTGCCAGAAACTAACATAGGCTCAGACTCGCATTCAGTCAAGCCCTGGTTTGCATTTAAGTTCCTTACAGGGTTTTTGCAATTACATTTAATTTACAACCTTGTTTTTCTTAGAGATAGTACAATTAATGTTTACAGTTTCCCCATACTTTACCTGTAATAGCATTATGTGCTTTGTGCACGTCATATCATCAGTAAATGTTTTTTGTTTGATTGTGGAGTCTATGATGTGTTGTGCCTGAAGAATGTCATGTTCTACATGAAATATGAATATAAGGATCCACTTGTAGGCGAGTCCTTTATGCTTTACCTTACCTATGCTTAGTATTCACCCCTGCATATGTCTAGAGAGACGGGTTAGTCTTGCTGAGCCTTATGCTCGCATTTACAGTTAACAAGTTTTTGCAGATTATACGGCTGATGAGGGGTTTGATGACGAGGTTGCACCCCCTCAGGGTTTACAGCCGAGTGGGAACCCTGCACACCGCTGTAAATTAGGTGTTACTAGTGCGAAGTATCCAGGGCATGGATGACTTGCTTTTGCATAGCTAGTGCCAAGAGCATAGCTATGATGTATAGTTCTCTTTCCTTTCATTAGTATTATAAAACCTCCGATGTGCTTTTAAATAAAGACTTGATATTGTAGATTGTTCTCGTTCTTTTCTTGAATACTGTTGGGTGTTGCATCGCACGGCACCACCCAATGAGATCCTTGGAGGTAGGGATTCCGGTCCCCACAGATATGGTATCAGAGCATCATTGGGAACAGTGTACTTGAAAAGAGAATATTTTCAAAAATTAGGATTTGAGTGAGGAATTAGTATATGCCCTTATAAGGAATATTATTAGTATAAGATATAAAGGTGGTAAACTAACTTATATGTTATAAATTCTGTAACGGCGCTCCGACATCATGTAAGAGGTAAGGTACGCCACCGTAAGCGGATCAATTGCGGTAAGCTCACCATGCGAGAGGGTGCATGGAAAGTTTTTCTGTGCCTTGGCACGAAAATGTTAATAGGAATCTCTGAAGCTTTTTATGTTTCTGAGAACCTATGACACGCGGTACCCCAGCGTGCTTCAAAGCTAGTGGGAGCTCCCGTCGGGTGGTGTATAACCCGATAGTATGCATCTGTAGAACTATTCCTGTTCTATGGGAGCATGCGAAACACGTATGGCCGAGCGTGTATAAGCCAGTTCGTGCAGGAGTCTTTGCTGTACAGATGTATTACAGCCATGTACCTCGAGACATGACCTCGCTCGAGGGCGACTCACAGCAGAATTGTATGCATTCACTTTCATATATATTATTGTGACTGTCTGTCATGGTTCCCCGTGCCGCCCATGAGGTGTGAAGGTGTGAAAGGGGATTGTTTGTCTCTTGCAGCATTGACTACAGTAGGGACCCATGTAGAACACGTTTGCGAGTGAACGATACTAGGGCCACCTATAAACGTGTCCGGAAATACCGGTTAGAATTTTCTTTAGTGAGGCACGTAGTACCATCGGTATCAACTTTGATACTTGACCATCCCCAAACGACAAAAATGGATGCATTATATTTTGGAAAGTCTAACTATCAGGTGCTGGTAGGTTTGGACTCCGCAAAAATGAGTGTCGATTTGACATTGGGTTAGCACCAAGATTCTTGATTTCTGGCTAAAGTTTGCTCAACTTCGCCAGGTTGTAGTCTTGCTTTGTTAGGATTGAACATAGGGGTATGCTATATGGATGGAAAGATCTCAAAGACCTCTACAACTTTTCTGTAGACCATAAAGGCAGAAAAGCTTGATACTCTGTTGAAATTTGGGGTATGCTTAAACTGCTCTAGATGACCCTACCATAGTACTAATCTCTCTATTTTTGCAATAAATCACTCTAGAAAACAATTCTGCCTTATTGGGATACATATCTGAAAAGGGTAGAAGGATATCTACAGTTTTGTTATTTAAAGCTTTTCCTGATTCGAATTTTAGGAAATTCAAATTTTGAGCTCAAAACAGTGAACTGCAGGGCTGCTGTTGAACAACAGTCAGTTCATCTGTCAAGTTTAGATAGCTCTAGCTTTTGATCCAGAATATTGACATGGTCATACAAATACATTTCTTGAAATATTAGCAAGTCCTCTATCAACTTTATGTTGTACTCATGGCCTGAATCTTGGTGTATCTGTGTTTAATTCATATGGTTGCAAACTTGGTTCTGGCAGATCAGAACTTGAAACAGTTGGCACATAGTTTCGAATTAGCGCACTATACCTATGTAACAAATGTTTCATGGCCGAAATATTTTACCTTTGGATTGTTAAATTGATGTTATACAATGTTTATTTTGTCATTTCCTCAATATATTGTCACGATATACCTGTATAAATTGGGGACAATCACCACTTATACAGGGGAGGTTCTGTCAAAATTTCCAAAAAATTTGGGTCAACTTTAGACCTGTATAGCTTCTATTTACTCGCTCACCTGGAGCTGTATGAGTACAATCTGGAAAGGTTGTAATGTGTACTACAACTTTTGTTTTCAACCCCACATCTGGTTTGACGTTTCCTGTATGAAAATTTTCAATTTATACAGGAAGGTCGGCTCGAACAGACTGTGATTACAACTCCAGTTTTAAAATTTTCTTAAACTATTGGGAGTTGGAAACCTTCTCATTATTCCAGTATCCTTTTCTATAGATGGCGGGTGTGATCATGCTATTACCGGATGGACGGATATTTTCCACTTGCGCCAGCTGTCCGGGCTTCCCAAGTATGCTGCAGGAAGTGCTCCAACAGTTTGGCTTCATCGAGATGCCATGCTACTGGGGCCGAAAACGATTGACACAGGCGTTCGGTCATGCACCATCTTGGTCGACATCCCAGCTAGTCCACATCGTAATGGATGGGCTCCTTTCTCGTTTACTATCGAGGGGGCTCATTTGGAGGACACTTGGGCAATCACAGCAGGCGAGGCGCTTATGATGCTTTGTGAGCATCATCAAGATGCCATGGCTGGGACTCAATTTGCCCTTATTCCGGTCCGTGGTGTGGCTGGTTTTGAGTGGCAGCATCGTATGGTTGCTGCCTATACACCGTATGGCAACACAACCTCGACGACACTTGGGACGTATGTGGCTGTGTCCAATATGGTGGTTTCTACACAAGGTGCAATTATTTGGGAGCAAGTCGAAGCCTTGAGGCAAGCGTCTGAGCGGGGAGATACTCTTGATTATATCAATGAGAACCTATGTTCTTTCCCAGCTCCAACAAATCGCCAGCTAAATAAGTGCGAGAGTCAGCTGCATTACGCTCGCATTAGACTACGGAAAGCTCATACCGAACAACGGCAAACTCGAAATGAACTGCGGAAAACTCATGGTGAGCTGCAAGCATGTCAGTTAGAGGTGCAACAACAGCAGGAGCAGCTATCGGTAGTCACTGAGGAACGAGACACATCCATAGAGCCAGCTCAAAATTGGGAGTATGAGGCAGAACAACTTCAGGATAATGTGATTGAGGCCGAAGCACAATTGCAGCCAGTGGTGTACCCACCAGCCCATGATATACCACTAAATATGGGTGAACAAGTGCCTTCGATTGACGAAGAGGAAGAAGAAGATCCTGAGGAACTCGAGTACGTCGAGTAGGACGTATTGGAGTGGGATGTGGCAGCACTTCTGCCATCACGGAGCAATGTATAGTTTAGTAGTTGCTCGTGTTTAT
Source organism: Tuctoria greenei (assembly GCA_036927565.1). Taxonomy (NCBI): domain Eukaryota; kingdom Viridiplantae; phylum Streptophyta; class Magnoliopsida; order Poales; family Poaceae; genus Tuctoria; species Tuctoria greenei. The sequence continues at coordinate 175,831,919 of JAYESD010000003.1, read as the reverse complement.
TTTGTGGCCATGTTTGTATCATATTAAAAACAGCAGTGGGTATGTCTAAGATGACAAGATGTGTATGAAATCTCATGGGGACCAAGTATGGTAGAGATGCACTTCCGTAGTAGGAGTCATCATTTTGGAGTACACTACTATAAACTTAGTCATGAGATAATATATCTTGTATAAAGTTTGTACTTTATCAATATATGTGAATGTTATGCACTTATTCCCTTGTCCATAGTCGCGCTACTTAATAATGAAATGGATAAAGGAAAAGAAAACACGTGCTGATTTTAAGTCATTTGGATGCAGAATGGTGCGTATGCGCTCAACGCCTGAAATGGGAGGATCAAGTCGTGGTCGTGAGGACGAATCTCCAACCCAGGAGACAGCTGCAACACCGCAGCAACAAGTTCCTCCACCTCCACCTCCTGAACTTCCAATGAGTCTAGCGGAGATTCTCGCCGCAGTGCTTGGCTCGCGCGACGAGCAAACTGAGTTACTGCGGACTTTGGTTCAGCATTTGTCCCATCAAGGAGGGCGACCAGATGCGGTTCCACGACAACCTTCTCCGAGTTCATACTCGGACTTCATGTCAATGCACCCGCCGGTCTTCATGTAGGCTGATGAACTGTTGTAGTCGGACAACTGGCTCCGCTCCATCGAAGGGAAGTTTGGTTTGCTACGAGTGACCGAACATCAGAAGACCCTGTTCGCGGCCCAACAATTACAAGGGTCTGCTGCTGCGTGGTGGGCAAATTACCTTGTCGCACGACCAGCCGGCTATGCCGCGAGCTAGGAGGAGTTCTGGGAGGCGTTTCGCGCCTATCACATACCTCCCGGTGTTATGAGGAGGAAGCTTCAAGAGTTCTTGGAGCTGAAGCAAGGAGGAAGGAGTGCTTACGAGTACTCCAAGGCATGCAACCACTTGGACCAATATGCTCAGGGCCAAGTGAGTACTGAAGAACGAAAGCGGGAATGCTTCTATCAGGGTTCGAACACCAAGATGAAGGACAAGCTTGCCTTGTTCAACAGCGACAGCTTTAACAACATGGTCAAATGTCGCAATCGTGCAGGAGGACGCTACTAGGGAGCTTTTCTCTGACAAGAAGAAAAGGAGTGCTCCGCAGGGCAGCAGAGGGGGTACTCATCAGAAGTATCGCATGGTGCATCGATCACCATCTAGCCAGCGGTGGCAGCCGCCATTGCAACCACCAATGTATCGTGGTCGCCCATTCAACAACGCCGGTTTCCAGCAACCACAGCAATAGGGGATGATTCCGCGTGCACCTCTACATCCACCGTGTGCACTGAGATTCCATCCTCCATTCCGGTGCGGTCAGACCCCGTACACGTGTTATACGTGTGGACATACGGGGCACATCGCCAAGGATTGCCCGTAAAGTGGAGGACAGTCATTGTACCAGGGAGCAAACCAGCCCCGCAACCAGCCCAAGAAGCCAGCCACCAGAACCGGCAACGTCCACCACCTCGCCATCGAGGACATTCCGGAAGGCGCACCCGTACTCACGGGTATGTTCTCTCTCATTGTTCATCCCGTAGTCATCCTTTTCGACTCCGGTGCTTCCCAAAACTTTATTAGCAAGTCTTATGTCAATCAATACCAGTTGCCTATCATTTCCACAAAAACCCAATATATGATTTGTTCTCCAAGAGGAAAAGTAGTAGCAGATAAGATGGTCCATAGGGTACCTCTTAATCTGGGTGGGAACATATACCCTATCTCTCTCATTATATTGGAGCATCAGAAGTTAGATGTCATCTTAGGGATGGCCAATTGTGCTATTATTGACATCGTTCCTCGGAGGATATATCTAAATTCTCCGGTCCACTCTCCCCAAACTCTCACTCTTGAGAGTAATATCCACATGACTCCAACTACTTATAACACCGAGGCCTGTAAACTTGAAGACATTCCAGTAGTATGTGAGTATCCGGATGTTTTACTCGATGATCTTCCTGGCATGACACTAGAAAGGGATGTCGAGTTTATGATTGAACTTGTACCGGGAACAGTGCCGGTCTCGTGAAAGCCATATAAGATGGAACCTAAGGAACTTGCAGAACTGAAAGAGCAGCTGAAGAAACTTTTGGACAAGAGTTTCATTCGTCCAAGTTCATCACCTTGGGGCTGTTCTGCATTGTTCGTGGAAAGGAATGATAAAACGTTGAGACTACGTGTGGACTATCGTCCACTCAACGTTGTCGCGATCAAGAACAAATATTCACTACCCCGTATCGATATTCTGTTAGATCATTCGGTGGGTGCTCGGGTATTTTCAAATATGGATCTTCGCTCTGGATATCATAAGATCAGGATTCAATGTTTGGATATACCTAAGATAGCATTCTCGACGAGGCATGCATTGTATGGGTACCTTGTCATGTCCTTCGGATTGACCAATGCACCGGCCCATTTTATGTATCTCATGAATTCGGTGTTCATGCCGGATTTTACAAGTTTGTCGTGGTCTTCATCGACGACATCCTTGCATACTCAAAATCCGAAGAAGAACATGCACAACATTTGCACATCATGCTTCAGCGATTGCGGGACCACGAGCTGTACGCTAAGTTCAGCAAACGTGAGTTCTGGATCAAACAAGTGCCATTTCTAGGGCACATCATCCCTGCCGAAGGGATTGCAGTTGATCCAAGCAAGATTAAGCAAGTACTCGAATGGGAGTCTCCTAAGTCTGTGCATGAAGTTCGAAGTTTCCTGGGTTTAGCAGGATATTACCAGAGGTTCATCCCATGTTTTTCCAAGATAGCTAAACCAATGACAGAACTCCCGAAGAAAGGAAAGAAATATGCATGGACAAAGGAATGAGAGGAAGGTTTTCAAGCATTAGTAAAACACCTCACAACAGCGCTAGTATTAGCCCAACCAGGCACAACTAGATCATTTAATGTTTATTGTGATGCATCTGGGATTGGTTTGGGTTGCCTATTAATGCAAGACAGAAGGGTGATCGCTTATGGATCAAGGCAGCTTCGAAACCATGAGCAGCATTATCCGACTCATGATCTTAAGCTCGCTGCTGTGGTACTAGCATTAAAGATGTGGAGACACTATATATGGGGCAACCTAGTACATCTCTACACCGATCACAAAAGCTTGAAGTACATCTTCACCCATAAGGATTTGAATTTTCGATAGTGAAGATGGTTGGAATTAATCAAAGACTATGAAATTGAGATCCACTACCATCCTGGAAAGGCAAATGTAGTCGCAGATGCGCTAAGTCACAAGTCCCATGTCAATAATCTTACTATCACATTGATAGAAGAAGAAGAACCGAGTCTCTACTTGGTTACGTATGGGGCGTTCTACAATCTAGCTCTCATTCCTACTATAAGGGAAGAAATTGTGGAGGCTCAGAAGGAGGACAAGGGCATATCGCATATTCGCCAAAGAATGAAAAAGGGGGAGATGAAGTGTTTCCGATGTGATGATGACGGTACCATCTGGTTCAAAGACCGCATCGTGGTACCCCGCAATGTGGGACTTCGGAAGAAAATTTTGCACAAAGCTCATTTGTCCAAATATTCTATTCATCTGGGGAGTAACAAATTGTACCAAGACTTGAAGAAGAAATTTTTGTGGACTCGGATGAAGGGGGAAATAGCGAAGTATGTATCCGAATGTGATACGTGTCGTCAAGTGAAAGCCGACCATCTAAAGGCAGCCAGACAGCTACAACCTTTAAGCATACTAGCCTGGAAATGGGAGGATATCAGCATGGATTTCATTGTTGGATTACCTCTCACCTTTTGACAGCATGACTCTATTTGGGTGATAGTCGACCGACTCACCAAGTTGGCTCACTTTATTCCAGTCAATGTCAAATATGTGGCACGACAGTATGCAGAGTTGTATATTGCCAGGGACCTATGCCTACACGGAGTACCCCGCACAATCATATCAAATCGTGGAACCTTGTTCGTTGCTCGATTTTGGGAGCAGCTCCACGCATCTTTGGGTACCAAGTTGATTCAAAGCTCATCTTACCATCCACAAACTGATGGTCAAACGGAACGAGTAAACCAAGTGCTATAGGATATGCTCCGCGCCTGTGCCATTTACCATGGTAAGAATTGGGATGATCATCTACCATTGGCGGAGTTTTCATACAACAATGGTTATCACACTAGCATCCGAATGGCACCATATGAAGCTCTTTGTGGTCGGAAGTGCCGCACACCTTTGAACTGGTGTGAATCCGGTGAACGAGTAATATGGTATAGACTTGGTAAAGGAAGTCGAAGAACGAGTACGAGTTATTCAAGCCAACCTCAAGGCCGCTCAGTCTCGTTAGAAAAGCTATGCGGACAAACGACGTCGACCCCTTAACTTTGATATTGGGGATCACGTTTACCTTCGTGTATCCCCAATGAAAGAGATTAATTGCTTCAGAGTAAAAGGGAAGCTAGCTCCACGTTTCATCGGACCATTCAGAATAAGTGAGCAATGCGGACATGTAGCCTATCGGCTAGAGCTACCAGCGTTGCTTTCGGGGGTCCATAATGTGTTTCACATTTCATAGTTGAGAAAATGTCTCAAGGCCCCAGCGGAAGTCCGTATGGAGGATTTGGAAGCTCTCCAACCAGATCTTACATACTCTAAGCATCCAACTCAGATAGTCGATGAGAAAACTCGTACCATAAGAAACCGCACCTTGCATTTCTACAAGGTATTGTGGGGAAACCACACCGCTGATGAAGAAACGTGAGAAAGCGAAAAATATCTTAGAACAAACTATCCGGACTTGTTAACGTCATATGTTCATTAGATCTTTTCCTTTTATCCTTCCTTCTGTAATCTCGTGACGAGATTGTTTTAAGGGGGGGGATGTAAAATCCCACATTTTCTTTCATATGAGGTTCAGTTGTAAGTTAGTTATCAACCCTAATGGAGACCGATTATAGCTATGCTTATGAGCTTGATCTCATCAAAACTTTTCTTCCACTCATGCTTAACTTTTATTAACATGAGGTATGGACTTTACAATAATATTAGATAAATTCTATTGACCTCTCTTCAAATTTTGGAATTATTTGAATGGAGATTGCTAGGTCAAATTAATATGCAACACCAAATATATATTCAAATTAATTACAAATTGAATATGCTACTATACATTTTGCCCTGTCAAAAATATTCAAATCTGGGGCCATAAATTTTTCTGTGGCTTCCTAAAATTCCAAATCGACTTCCTGCAATGTTTCATAAATTTTGAAGTTCGTTTGCTATTTCATTTGCGACGGTTAATAAATTCAGACCATATTTAGAATTCAAATTTTGAATTCTGTTCAACTTATTTGAACATCAAGATTTGAACACACCATCATGGTAAGCATGACTTGCTTGACTTATCCTCAAAGTTTCACAATTTTTGGAACTCAAATGCTATTTAAATTAGTGACACCATTGAATTTCATCCAATTTCAAATTCCAATTTGAAATTCAATTGAAACTTGATCCATTTCAAAATTTAATTGCAGAATCAAATTCCACATATTTACTTTGGCCTCCCCACAAAAATCTAGAATTTTTGGATCAAGTTTGGTAGGAGAATTGATGTTGCAGAGAAGGGAAGAGGATAAGAGGAGGTATGACCCACTGTAAGACTGACATACTCGAGTGAACCCACGGGGTGCTCTATATCCAGCTCTCCCCGCCTATTGACGCCGGCAGCGCTTGACACCGCGATGCGGCATGCAAGCCACCGAGCTGCCCGCTTGCTTGTGCCGTGGCGAGCCCCCCTCGCCCCTCTGTCCCTATAAATACCCCCCCCCCCCCCCCGGCCTTCACCATCGAACTCCACCTCGGTTTCACGCCATTGTCGCCGCCTCTGTTCATCGAGTTTTCGCCGACGATTGAAGCCATTTCTCTCAGAGCTGTAAGTAGATAAAAGGCTTGTCACAACATCCAGTACGTATTCTATTTGGTCATTGATCGTGACATAGCTTCTATTTGGGGTATTTTGAAGTTTTCCGGTCACCGTCGAGGAAGCCGCTGAGAACCTTCACTGTCTCACAGTCGAGCTTCAGTTCTAGGCCGTCTCCAGTCTTGATCCTTTAAGCAAAAAGGTTTGCAATCCTCTCTAGTCTATGCTCACCAATTCTGCCCATGACATGAACTGTAACTCGAGTGTTTCATTCAATATCTGAATCATTGTTCAATAGAATAGTCAGGCTTCATGCCTAAATTCATTTCATTCGTGCAATCGTTCTTTAATCTGGTTAGGAGGTACCTCATATATGGCCTAGCGCAGCTCCCTGCCCAAGGGCCCCAAAATTTATCAACCGAGCACCGTAGATTTCAAGATTTCATGGCCGCCGGTTGAAAAATCCGCACTTCACCATCGAGCTCATATCTCGCGGTCGTTTCCTCTCTTCCCCAGTCCAGATTCTTGATCCTTGAGATCCCATCAAGCTTTTGGAGGAGTCCCCGAGTTGTTTGAGCTTATGTTGAGTGAGTTCAAGCAGGCCCGAGCCCTCATCACCGCCGCCGCTGTCGCACGGTTGTTTCTAGTCCATTTCAGCTGATGGCGACCTCACCATCGTGCTCAGCGCCCCAGAAAACCCCAAGGCGGCAAGTCTTGGCGAGTTTGGCGCAACCGTTTGGCCGGCGACGAGATCAGTACTAGTCGTATATGGCCACCTTCTGCCCAACACTCGAATGTTGAATCGGTCGATCCGTCACGAGCAGGAGGTCACTACATGGGGCGTACTCTGACGTGCCCACCATATGATTTACACCTTGCTGCCCTCAACCCACATCTATAAAATGGAATGGAATGCCTCGGGAAACTAGTATCAAGCTACGTCAGTTTACTGGAGCCCATTTAATCTAGTATGTCGCCGGTACAATTCAAGCTTGTCCAGAAGGGCCGCACACGGCACGGTCCTAATTAATCAACACAGTCAGAGCTATGCGACCAAGACCACCACTTGTCCTTTCCTACTTATCTCTGATCGGTCTCAGTTTTATATTTATCAAACATTTCTTGATCCAATTCACCCTATGTGATAAAATCCTATCTCGCGAGTAGATTCCAACTACTCGTCTTCTACCAGATTCCTATGAATATAAGCATGGCAGTTACTACATGAGTCTGTGAGCTATTCTAACCACTCTTTCGGTTCTTTGGTCATGCAAGTGGATGTCAAACACCATAAATGTAATGCACAAACATCTGAAGACGTAAGGTGAAATGAAAACTGCAAAGACACTGTAAGGAACTTAAATCCAAACTGGGGCTTGCCTGAATGCGAGTTCGAGTCTAAGTTAGTTTCTGGCAGCTGGACTTCCAAAGCTTCCTGCTGCTCCTCGACTTCAGTTACTACACGTTATGCATGTACTATACATGAATGTCATTGAAAATAATTAATATGTTTAAGATCACAAGCTAAAATCCTGTGAATCAAGTAAGATTAATATCTTAAATGGCTTTGGAAATTTTATGGTAGATACCAGGAACTATAATGGAGACTCCTGCAAAGAACAGGAGATGATCAAGGAAATTTGTTGTCCCTAAAATTCCTTCAAGTATAAACCTTCTCTGAATTTTGGTTCCAATTTTTGATGTCTATCATGGCTATTAGTTGTTGTACCATGTATAGGGGGCCTCACTGATTCTATGAAATTTTGTTTCACAATTTTCTAAGCTTCCTACAGGGAGAAACTGATTTTACAAGTTTGGGGGGAAAACGCTGAAATTAATTTTGTATTTTTTTAATTTTTTAACTACATAGAGATTTGGAACACTGATCAACCCCGTAATTGAAGTACAATGAACTTGAAATTTTTACTGGAGATCAAATGTATTATTAAGAGTGTTCTGAACAAAATTGGGAATTTTCCAATTAACAAAACCGGAGTAATTAATTTCCCAAGAAGTTAGGTCAAAGGAATTAATTATAACAATTCTGGATGTTTCATGTCTAACAAATTGCATCAATGCAGAGTAGAGATTGAGATGATTCTACCAAAATTTATTTTGAAATTTTTGAGCAATTCTACTAGGAGTAATGATTTTTAGAAGTTTGGGTAAATCCTGGAATTATTTTCCAATGGGAAACATTTAAATAAAACAGCTGGGCCCACTGGTTTAAAATCAACCAATTGCAGCTGGGCCGCACTGGGCGCCACGGGGTTTAACTGCACAGCCGCACCGGATCCAGAGCCGCAGCTGATCCGCGCGCTCGTACGCGTCGCTGACACGCGGGGTCCACGACCTTCGTCTACCTCGCGACGCGCCGCTTGGCCGCGGCGGCGCTGCACCGGCGAGCTCGCCGCGATAGCTGCATCGGCCTCCATTCGACTCGGCTCTGACCGCCTAGCCATAAAATTGACCTCACAACACGATGGTGAGGTCCAACCACGGTGGCGACAGCCGAAAATGGCGGTGCAACGACGGCGGCAGAGCTAGGGTTTCGGCCATCGTCGGAAACGCATGGGGATGGCGAAAAAGGCTCTGGGAAAAGCTACAAATATTCCTGGGAGCATATGGATGATAATTTGGATGTGCAAATGTTGTGGGATGGTCGGCAATGAAGAGTTCGACGGTGAACCGCGACTTCTTCACCGGCGACGACCAAAACTCGGCTATCTCGGTCAACACTCGAGGGTTTTCAAATCATTTTGATCCGGAGTGTTCGCAGGGAGATAGGCAAACTATACCTTAACTATTGCCAAGATTTATTAGACATAGAAAATGAATTAAATCCCTAACCAAGAGACATGGGTATGAACTATCATCGGGAAAAATGGAAATGAGAACGCTACAAGTCATGGCATGGCTTGAAACTTAGTGAGCATGTGTAAGGCACGATTACACACCTTTCTCTTATAGAAGTCGGGGCCTGTAGAGGCTTCCTCCGGCTTGTCGATGATGGATAGAGACGATCTTTTGGCGGCTTTACCAGCGGTCATTAAAAACCGCGAAATACCTCGCAACCGGTTGTGAAAATGCTGAACCACAAGATGGAGAAGGTGCGCAAGAAAGTTGTGAACAAGTTTTCTAAAGAACTCAAGATCGATCCTTGGCTAGACGACAAGTTATCATCAGAATCCTGAGGGAAGGTCGGCGGTGTGTGAGCAGAGGGGAAAACTTGAAAAGGAGACGCGAGAAGTGAGGCGAGTGGTGTGAGGCGGTGGCGGTGGCCGCAGCGTTAAGGCATGCGACGAGCAGGCAAGCACATAGCTCGCAGGAGCGTTGCATGGCGTGCGGTGTTGTTGATGGCTCCTAAGATATACTAACAAATCATCCCTGGCAATGGCGCCAGAAATGCTTGTTGGTATTTCTTACGCACCATTAACTAAACATCTCCAACCGATGTGTCAGAAATGCTTGCTAATGGTTCTAATGGATTACAGAGTGAATTCCGCAAGCGCATAGAAATATCATTGTATCATTTCCCCTTAAGAGTATTCCCAAGGGTGTCATTTATTTGATCCCAGAGGAAGGCAGGGAAGAGATACAACAATCATCAAGTGGAAAGGGTAGAAATGTCTAGAAAAGAATCTAGTAAGGATGGATAAAATAATAGTGGAGATAGTGTGACACACACAAAAGCTTTCAAGTCTAAGTGGGGTAAGAGTATCCTAGAGGTTAGTTAAAGTTGAGAGTTATGGAGGTACTCCTACTATGCTCTATTGTACATATACATAGTCTAAACTAATTATCCATAAGCTAGATCAATAGTGAATACTTGTGCTACGTGGTTCAACACATCGGGCACGGGCTTACCCCTAGCAATACTAGGGCAACTCCCGCAAAAAGCATGTGGCATAGCTGAACGTGGAGGATTACAAAGGACAGATAGGGATGTCACCACCTACTCTCTACCTCTTCAATCCATGGGTCTACGAGACATCCAATGCTACTTAGCTATCCTAGCACCATGCTAGCATATTAAGTAATTACCTCAAGAGCCTAGGCACAAGCCATCCTAAGGCAATGAATTGAATCATCATTGAACCAATGTTGATACACAGCATAATTGTCCATACTAACCTAGTTATGTTGTAATTAACTAGACTATAGTGGGGGTCTATAGGTTCTATGATAATGAGATATGTTCATGATGAAACAGTCATAGAAGCTATACCTTCCACATACATGGACTCCACAATCAAACAAGAAACGCTTTGCCCAAGTATATGTATAACTAGAGACTAAAGATACTATCTTTATTATGCATAAAGTCACAAATACAAGAAAGAATACATGAGCCATACCTTTCCCAATGTTGGATTGGGAAGAAAAAGACTCCCTACTCCTTTCCAAATTTGGACTTGGGACTAGAGACTCTCCTCTATACAACCTAACTCCTCTAAGACTATGGATGATAGTGTATACAATAGAGATGAAGCTCAAGTGGTGTGTGATGAAGTGAGGGGTAGGGGTCCTATTTATACTAGTGTTGAGGTCGGTTCCTGCCACCAAAAGCGCGCGAATCAGTCACCATTGACTCCTTCGAGCCAGGAGGAGCCAACACGCGTCCTTTGACCGCGTTTGGCGCCAGGAAGGGGTCGGCCGAACCCCTGGTTCGGCCGACCAGGTCAGCACTCCAAACGTGGAGTGCTTCCTCCATGTGGCTGCCACGTGGGCCCCCTTGATGTATCTAGGTGGTACACTGTTGGATCTCCTCAGATACTTCTGTTTGTGGGCCATTTGATCCATGGGATACCACGTGTCATCGCCTGATTGGCTGGGATGATATTTTATAGTATTGGTACCTCTACATTTCCTCATTTCCTGCATAAAATGTTGCATACACATATTTCTCCAAGTCCAAGTGGAATTGGGTTAGATAGAAAGGTGATGTGTGCAAGAAATGACAAATCCTTCACATAATTTTGTTAAATTGACAGATGAAATTGGTATATAACAACCGTCAACAAACTCCCCCAAGCTTATACTTTGCTCGTCGCGAGCAAAGTCAAGACTTTAGGTTGATGATCAGGAGTTGCTACAATGTCTTATTTTCAAAAGTATCTAATGCACAACAAGATACTCTACCTAGTATTGCAGAAATTGGCTATGATACTCTACCTTTCTTAAGTTATCATGGGGCTTGTGCTTTTTCATATTCATGAGTAGTTGAAAGGATCAAACATAGCCTAGAAATCAAGTTCCACTTAAATCCTGGAGAATTCAATTTAGATATTAAGTACCTCAGTTTGATTCTCTCAATCACTCCTTTGTGGATAGTGGAAATATTTCCTCACCAAATCATTGTGCCTCTACTATTCCTACTCATTGAATATGGCTTGTATGTGGAGCTTTGTAAGGAAATTAAGTAGGCATATTTGCATCACATATATTGCTAAGCCAACAGAGTAAGCCTTGTGAGAATTCAAATCAAAACTTTTTGATTCAAGACTAGTGAATGTGTGATGGAGTGGAAGTGGATGTGGATACTTGAGATAACTCCTTTTTGGTATAATCTCTCTTTCTTTTGCAGGGACAAAACATGGCTACTTTTCTTTTCTCTCTTTTTTTTGTTAGCCATGTCTTCTACTCCCTTTCTTTGCAATGAATTTTGAAGAGAGTGCTAAACATGAATAACATGGAGTTTCTCTTTTTATTGTGGTATGGTGGATATGATGGACGTTTTGCTTACTTCTAGTGTAGAAGTATGGCATGTGCAAGTGAAGTCTTGAATTCAAAAAGAGTTGAATGATTTCTCACATAGGTCTATACTAGTTTGACTAGGCTCAATGTGAAAGCAAATAGCATATGCATAAGGATTTGTCTATGTATGAACATCATATGGCTTTGGTAGGTATTTCCAATCAATTGAGGGAAACTTAAATCTTTTTAGAATTTCTCTGGAAATCTAGGTTTTACTTTCAAACTAGGACTAGCAGCCCTATTACTAATTCTAATCTTGCAACAACCTAGAATTAGATTAAGCTTTTGCTACCCACAACATCCAAATTAAGGTAAAAGTATTTCAAACCATTGAAAGCAATATCCGGAGAGTAGCAAGTTTTAAACTAGAGACTTAGGAAAATAAAACAGAGCAACTATTCATCATTTCATCTATGTGAATTCTAAATCATTCTTACTGGACATCTTTATTTGATGAAAGAAAATCTAACCTATATATATATATATATATATATATATATATATATATATATAATGCAAGGTGGATGATGAATTGATGGAAAATAACTATGCAAGGAATGTGATACATGTTACCTCAAGTGAAGGTCCTCCCCCAAGCTTGTTCTTCAACTACCTCCATGATAAGGGTTGAACCCTTGATAACGGAAGTACACTGCAAGATCGGCTTGATGAATTGAGCATCCATGTGTTGTTGCCAATCCTAGGTACTTTGAACATGCTACTGGAGTGTGCTGTAGATGTCACCCGTTCTCATTTCAAGTTCTCCCATACGTCTAGTGTAAGACCTATGTGTGCTAAATACATTGGCTTGTAGTGAATACACTTGCTTTGACGATAAAAGTTTTGAATATCACCAAAACACCTTTTTATTAAGGTCTGACTATTTTTGGTGAGCTTCGGTGAGTTTTGTCTTTAGCTCTGACATGTCTTTGTTAGCTCCGGCTCAAGGTCCGGGTTGCTCTGGCAAGGTCCGGAACTTGACCGCAGTGCTTCTGTTTTTCATTTGCAATGTTTCATACTTGCTTTACATCTCTGGAAAGATTGCTTAGTATTCATTTGCTAAGTCTTTGGTGCGTTTTTGGTTGACATGGATGATATCGTGTTACTGTGGTGCAACATGCTTATGTGAGGTTCTCACGTAAGGTGCTGTGTTCGAAACTAACTTGAGTCAAGTCAAGGACTTGGGCTCGTATGGATTGGTTGTTTATTCGTGTGCAGGTGTTGCTTGACTTCAAGACATGGCTGGTGATGGTATCCATTGGACTAGTCTCAGGGAGGAGATGAGGTTCCAACAACAAAATTCAGGAGGAATTGTGGTTGAGCTGATCAGGAGGTTGCGCAGCATGATTGATTCAAGAACAATGCATGTGAAGGTATCGTGGATGTCATTGGAAGATGTTTGCACGTGTGAAAGGAGTGCATGGACGTGGCTACATGTTTATGAGACGTGATGAAGAGATGTGGACGTAAAGAGTTGGTTCGAAAGGTCTAACCGACTAGTTTATGGACTCAGGCTGCGGCCGAGTCGGGTTTGACTCAAATATGGAAAGATTTGATTTGGTTATGATAGGATTTCGTGTGGGTAACGAATTTGAGTTGTTTAGGAATGTGGGATATGTTCCTATTGTGTTTGGAAGTCTTAAGATTGCTTCGATCTGCGTATAGAAGAATCCAAAGCAGTTATGGAACGTTACGATTTGTGAACAGAGTAGGATTAGGTTCCTGATTTGAGTTGAGTTGGCTTTCGAGCTGGTTATATAAGCAGGGGAGCCTAGAGCTCATGCTGCACGAATTTGTGGATGTTCCTCTTGTGTTCTATAAAAAAATTTGGAGTTTGAAGGAACTTTTGTGCCTTGTTCGTCCGACTTGTTCCAGACAAGTTTTACTCGTCGAGTTTCTGGACAGCATTACCTTTTGTTGGTGGTTTTATCATAACTCGAGTTTTACAGATCCAATTGACGTTATTCTTTTTGGGTTTTCTGCAAAACTTGATTATCAATCATCTGTCAAAATTTCACAGTCATTGGATTTGTGGTTTCTGATCTACACGAGTTTCTTTGCAGCATTCTGGAACTGTTTTTCTGGAGTAGGACAGATTGATCTTTGTTTGATCTTTCGATCATAACTTGAGTTTTTCTCGATAGATTTGAGTGATTCTTTTTGTGTTGTCTTCGTGATTCGATTCTCTCTGATATCTATCACTTTTTTCATGGTGAAACACGTTTATATTAGTCTCACACACGATTTCTTTAACAGATCGTTTTTCTGCTGAAGGGGTTGGGGTTTAATTGTTTCTGCTGCGTTAGATTTTTAAATCTACTATTCACCCCCTCTGGTAGCTTTTCACGTGCTCTTCGATCCTACAATTGGTATTAGAACCACGGTGCTCTAATCTTTGTGATTTGCGCGTGTTTTTGACTAATCATCATGGAGAAGTACTCTGTCAAACCTTGTGTGTTCGCTGGTATTGATTTTCAGGTCTGGAAGGCATGCATGGAGGCTTTCATCCATGCACAAGGCTTCGCAATATGGGAGAATGTATACAAGCCTTACAAAGTGCCATCAAACGATCAAGTTACAGCTACAAATCCGAGAGATGTTGACAACAACAACAAGGCTCGGAACTTTATGATACAAGGATTAACACAAAACGACTTCGACTGTGTTGCACACCTCAGATCTGCATATGATGTGTGGAAAGCTCTTTGTGACTACCACGAAGGATCCAACACGATCAAAGAGGTAAGGCAAGACATGTTAAAGAAAGAATACATGCGCTTCGAGATGCAACCCGGTGAGTCTATTGATGACCTTTTTGCTCGCTTTAATAAGATTCTCAGCAACTTGCGTAGTGTCAATGTTAATTTTTTAGATGCTGAAAATGCTAGGCAATTGCTAAGTGCATTAGATATGTCAATTTGGGAGATGAAAGTCACATCTATTCGTGAATCTACTATCATGAGTTCACTTACTTGAGATGTGCTATACTCCAAGTTAAAAACTCATGAAATTGACATAATCTCACGTAAGAACCCCAACTAGTCTATTGCTTTTGTTTCTCAACATGACATGCCTAGTTCCGGTCAAACATCATCTTGCGGTACACTTGCTTTGCAGTCCTCTCTAACCCTTGAACAGATTGAGGAGTTTCCAGAGGAGGAGCTAGCGCTCATCTCTACCCGATTCTCAAAAGCATTGCAAAATGTGAGAACTAGGAGGAGAGGAAGCTCCGGACCTCAACGATGCTTTGAATGTGGTAAGACAGAACATTTTTGTTCAGATTGCCCTAACCTTTCAGGTCCTACTTCCCGAGATGAAAAGAAAACAAGAATGAAGCACTCCTCTGCAAAAGATATGAAGAAAAAGATGGGTTTTACAGGACGTCAATTGGTGAGCAGTTTTATCTCAGCACTCCAGCAACTTGGCTCAAGTGATGTGGACATTGGAAGTGATGAAGATGAAGATGATTTGGCAAACTTGTGCCTCATGGCGGGCAAGTCAAGATCAAGTATGGAGGAGGCAGAACACAACAGCGACAATGAAGAGGTATGTCCTACTTGCGAAGAAATGTGTGATGCTATTTCTCATGCCACTGTTATTGTTAAGAAAAAGGACAAAAAGCTTAGGGACAATGCTGTTAAAATTGAGTCACTAGAATCTGAAATTAATCGTTTGAAATCCCTGATTCCTAGTGATGATTCTTGTTCCTCATGTGACTTAATATATGAACATTTGTCCTCCCTAAGAAGTGCACATACCTCCACACTTGATAAACTTGAACTTGAAATTGAAAAGAACAACAAGCTTGCTGCACATAATATTGGAAACTTAAAAGATGCTTCTTGTTCTACAATTGATTTGCATTGTTCTAGTTGTGATGATCTTGATAAGAAACTGC
The DNA here is from genome assembly GCA_036927565.1 of Tuctoria greenei. Taxonomy (NCBI): domain Eukaryota; kingdom Viridiplantae; phylum Streptophyta; class Magnoliopsida; order Poales; family Poaceae; genus Tuctoria; species Tuctoria greenei. The sequence continues at coordinate 175,816,364 of JAYESD010000003.1, read as the reverse complement.
AAGATGCTATGAATGAAATCTCTATATTGAACAATGCTTTACGTTGTCATGAAGTTAAATATTGTTCCAATTGCAAATTAAAAGGAAAAACTTCATGTGAAAATTGCCTTGATCTGTCCAATAAACATGATAACATGCATAAGATATTTCATCGGTTTTGTAATGGGAATAAGAACCTATACTTGCTGCTGAATTTATCCAAGTCTTGCAATGATAAAACTGGTTTGGGTTTTGATTCTTATGCTCATGCTAAGGCACATCCACCTAAAATTGTAAAGTCATTAGGAAGTGATTTGATTCAAATAGTTCCTAAACAAAAAGAAGTGGTTTTCAAATCTACAGGAGTATTGTCTCATTCGGTTTCAAATAAAAATGTTGTTTGCTCATCTAGACATGAACACAAAGTTAAATTTCATTGTACCTAATGTAGTAGAGATGGTCATGTCATAGATTTTTGTTATAGACTAGCTAAACAACAGAAAAGGGAAAGAATGGTTGCTAGATATCATAACTTTCATGCAAAATTTGCTGCACATATTGAACCGAATGTACAACCTGCTGTTTTGAGTCAAAAACATTCAAAATTTATCTCTGCACCTTCTGTTTTTGCCTCCGGAGCTACTGATTTTTGTGCTACACAAGTGACACCTTATAGGTCAGTAGTTAAGAATAAAAAATCTCAAACTTTGACTCATAAACCTGCTGTTTTGTCTCAGCTTTCGCGTGTTTTTCCTGCTGCACGTCGCGTGACTCAATACTGGATTCCTAAATGCCTTTTGACTAACCCCAGTATAGAGTCATCGACGTATTATACTTCTATGTAGGTTACACCTTTGAGGAAGGAGAACATTTGGATTGTGGATTCAGGTTGCTCACGCCACATGACCAGTAACAAAGATTGGTTCTCCTCCCTCTCTTTTGTGTCATTTGTAGAGAATGTTACTTTTGCCGATAACTCTTCAACTCCTATAATTGCTAAGGGTTTGGTTAGAGTAAATGATCACTACACTTTGAAGGATGTGGCACTTGTCAAAAATTTGAAATACAACTTGCTTTCTTTTTCACAATTGCTAGATGAAAATCTGGAAATTATTTTCAATAAAAACTGCTGCAAGGTTGTAAGTTCAAATAGTGAGCTTATTTTTAACATGTCTCGGTTTGGAAGAGTTTTTAAAGCTGATTTTGATATGTCTTCCTCTAAGCATAGGTGTCTAGTTGCTAATGATTCAAAGGACCTATACTTTTGGCATCGTAGACTTGGTCACGTAGGCTTTGATCACCCAACGCGTGTTAGTTCTCTTGATCGCATACGTGGGCTGCCTAAGCTTAAGGGGGACAAAGAAATTGTGTGCTCTTCTTGTAGACATGCTAATATGGTTGCAGGTTCACATACTCCTCTCACAATGATCATGACAACTAAACCATGTCAACTTTTGCATCTTGACACCGTAGGACCTTCACGTGTTCAATCCTTCGGAGGTAAATGGTATGTTCTTGTGATTGTTGATGAATATTCTAGATACTCTTGGGTTTACATTATGGCGTCTAAGAATGAAGCTTTTAGTCACTTTAGAACTTTATTTCTTAGATTATCAATTGATCACCCAGGACCTTTAAAAGCAATTAGAAGTGATAATGGAACTGAATTTAAAAATCAATCTTTTGATCAATTTTGTGCTGAAAATAGAATAGATCATCAATTTTCTTCACCATATGTACCTCAACAAAATGGTGTTGTATAAAGAAAGAACAGAACCTTAGTTGAGATAGCTAGGACTATGCTTGATGAATATCAAACTCTTAGGAAATTTTGGGCTGATGTGTTAGCAACCGCTTGTTATGTCTACAATCGTGTTTCTTGCGTGCTAAGCTAGGTAAAACACCATATGAGCTCCGGTTTGGACATAGGCCTAGTGTTACACACTTTCGGGTCTTTGGTTGCAAATGCTTTGTTAAGAAACATGGTAATCTTGATAAATTTGAACCTACATCCATTGATTGCATGTTTCTTGGTTATCCATCTCATACTAGAGGCTACCGTGTGCTTTTACTTGACACTAACAAAATTTTAGAGACTTGTGAAGTGTCTTTTGATGAAGCTAGCCCAGGTACTAGCTCAAACATTGCAGGTCCAGATCCATATCCGCAGGGGGGGGGGGGGGGGGGTGGGAGAATTTTCGTTGAAGGTGAGGAAGAATTGGAGCTGCTGCCCGAAAATTCAGCAGCTAAAGACTTTGGTTCAGCTCCAGATGTTAATTCTCAACCAGCACCGACAACCATCAATACTGATTCAAATCATCCTCAAGTCACAAGCTCATCGATTTGTGATGAACATGAAGAAGAAGAATCTTGTGAGACACTTGTTCCTCTATGGTTTTACAAAGATCATCCCCCACAAAAGATGATTGGAAACATGCACGAACGAGTCACATGGTCCAGGTTTTGCGATCCAAACTCTTATGCTCATTCTGCTTTTGTTGCTTCTTTTGAACCCAAAGATATATCACACGCACTCACTAATGAATCTTGGATTATTGCCATGCAAGAAGAGTTAGAAAATTTTGAAAGAAATAATGTTTGGGAACTTGTACCTCCTCCTCAAGGTCATACTTTAATTGGAACTAAATGGGTATTTAAAAATAAACAAAGTGAGGATGGGGTTGTGTTTAGTAATAAGGCTAGGTTGGTTGCTCAAGGTTTCACTTAAGTTGAAGGTCTAGATTTTGATGAAACTTTTGCTCCTGTTGCTAGATTAGAAGCCATAAGAATTTTGCTAGCTTTTGCTGCATCTATTGGTTTTAAGCTATATCAAATGGATGTTAAAAGTGCTTTTCTTAATGGCTACATAGATGAGGAGGTTTATGTGAAACAACCATCGGGTTTTGAAAATATAGATTTTCCTAATCATGTTCACAAACTGTCCAAAGCCTTGTACGGTCTCAAACAAGTCCCTAGAGCATGGTATGATAGGTTAAAAACATACTTACTTGAAAAAGGGTTTACCATGGGCAAGGTTGATAAACCTCTTTTTGTGCTTAAACATGGCAATGACTCATTATTCGTTCAAGTGTATGTGGATGATATTATTTTTGGTTGTGCTTCTCATGATCTTGTGTCCAAGTTTTCAGCAGTGATGAGTTCCGAATTTGAAATGAGTATGATGGGTGAACTCACTTACTTTTTGGGGCTGCAAATCAAGCAAACAAAGAAGGGTACCTTGTACATCAAACGAAGTATACAAAAGGTCTCCTAAGGCGCTTCAACATGGACAAAAGCAAGCCTTTTCGAACACCAATGGGAACAGCAACAACATTTGGACTTGATGAAGATGGTGAACCCGTGGATCAAAAAGAATATAGAAGCATGATTGGATCACTTTTGCACCTCACGACATCAAGACCAGACATACAATTCAGCGTACGTCTTTGTGCACGGTTTCAAGCCTCCCCACGTGCTTCACATCGTCAAGCCATCAAAAGGATTCTCGTGTACTTACATGGAACTCATGAATTTGTAATTTTTCTTCATTCTTCCTCAACCATTACTTTGAAAGCTTTTTCGGATGCTTATTTTGGGGGTTGTAGGATTCATAGGAAAAGTACTTCCGGTGCTTGTCATTTTCTTGGTAATTCCCTTGTTGCTTGGTCCTATAGAAAACAAAATACAGTTGCACAATCCACAGCCGAATCTGAATATGTAGCTACTGCTAGTGCTTGCTCACAAATTCTTTGGATTGTTCAAACACTTAAGGACTATGGGGTTGATCTAGATAGTGTTCCACTGTTCTGTGATAACACTAGTGCGATTTGCATTGCTAAAAAACCCGTGCAACATTCTAGAACTAAGCACATTTACATTAGGTATCACTTTCTCCGAGGTAATGTTGAAAAAGGAAACATTGTGCTTCACCATGTAGATACCGAACAACAATTGGCTGACATTTTTACAAAACCTTTGGATTTCACTCGTTTTTGTTACATTCGTAGTGAAATAGTGGTTATGCATCCTCATTGCTTAAATTGAGGGGGTGTTTTGAAACTTGGGAAGTCTATGTGTGAATCTGAAATTAAAATAATATGAGCATAGTATTTCATACATATATGACTTTGTGATTCCTTTTACATGCTGAAAGTTCTTACTATATTACTCTTGTTATAAATTTTGTAGTTTTTGCCATGTCTAGTAATTGGAATAATTACTTACACTAAAATTGGTCATTGTCAAACTTTCCTGCTGTTTTGAACTTGTTACATGTTCACAAGTGCTTTTAATCATTAAGAAATAATCAAGTAATCAACTCACATGTTGAGTTTTTATGAACAAATATAAATTGAGAAAAGATCAAGAGAATATGCATGCATCGCACTTCTTCTTTGAGATGGCTTATCATTGCACTTAGATATGAACTTGGAAGAAGTTGTGAATGACTAAAACCATGTCCCTAAGCTTCTGATTGTCAAATGACATAGGCTTGGCTTGGTTGGTTAGAATAAGGCAGATGCGCATATAATCTCTTGCAAATATCATATGATCTAAATTTATGCTTTGAAAAATATTAAAATGCAGCAACTAGTGTCATGATTTCAGGTTTTGAAATAGTTAAGTTTGTGAGATCATGACTTACTTAAATTGGGAATTACATTTGATCTCTATCATAGCTTAAACTACTTTATGTATTTCATTGATGTGATAATGTAAGGTACTTGATAGTATGACTTGGATGCGATTTGTTTCTATGTATATGTTATAATATGCTCATAACAACTAAAGGGGGAGAGATAATTTGTTTATATGCTCATGACTTGCTGAATACATTGTCAAAGGGGGAGAGATAAACATGAAGAGAAAGAGAATATGTGCATAAGGAGAGATAATAAAGGGGGAGAGATAATATGGGATAATATGGATTTTCTTCTTATTTTACTTTTGGTATACAAAGGGGGAGAAATTGCCTTCAAAACTTTTATGTGAATAAGCTAATGTTCGGATTTTAAATGGTGTTGCCAGTGCATTTATCAAGGGGGAGATTGTAAGACCTATGTGTGTTGAATAAATTGGCTTGTAGTGAATACACTTGCTTTGACGACAAAAGTTTTGAATATCACCAAAACAACTTTTTATTAAGGTCCGACTAGTTTTGGTTAGCTTCAGTGAGTTTTTTCTTTAGCTCCGACATGTCCTTTTTAGCTCCGGCTCAAGGTGCGGGTTGCTCTGGCAAGGTCTGGAACTTGGCCGCAGTGCTTCTATTTTTCATTTGCAATGTTTCGTACATGCTTTACATCTCTATAAGGATTTCTTAGTATTCATTTTCTAAGTCTTTGGTGCGTTTTTGGTTGACATGGATGATATCGTGTTACTGTGGTTTTGCAACATGCTTATGTGAGGTTCTCACGTAAGGTGTTGTGTTCGAAACTAACTTGAGTCAAGTCGAGGACTTGGGCTCGTATGGATTGGTTGTTTATTCGTGTGCAGGTGTTGCTTGAGTTCAAGACATGGCGGGTGATGGGATCCATTGGACTAGTCTCAGGGAGGAGATGAGGTTCCAACAACAAAATTCAGGAGGAATTGTGGTTGAGCTGATTAGGAGGTTGTGCAGCATGATTGAATCAAGAACAATGCATGTGAAGGTATTGTGGACGTCATTGGAAGATGTTTGCACGTGTGCAAGGAGTGCATAGACGTGGCTACATGGTTATGGGACGTGATGAAGAGATGTGGACGTAAAGAGTTGGTCGGAAAGGTCCAACCGACTAGGTTATGGACTCAGGCTGCGGCTGAGTCGGGTTTGACTCAAATATGGGAAGATTTGAGTTGGTTATGATAGGATTTCATGTGGGTCACGAATTTGAGTTGTTTAGGAATGTGGGATACATTCCTAAGGTGTTTGTATGTCTTAAGATTGCTTCTATCTGCGTATAGAAGAATCATAAGCAGTTATGGAAAGTTATGATTCGTGAATAGAGTAGGATTAGGTTCCTGATTTGAGTGGAGTTGGCTTTCGAGCTGGTTATATAAGCAAGGGATCCCAGAGCTCATGGTGCACAACTTTGGGGCTGTTCCTCTTGTGTTATATTGAATAAAATTTGTAGTTTGAAGGAACTTTTGTGCCTTGTTCGTCCGACTTGTTCCAGACAAATTTTACTCGTCGAGTTTCTGGACAGCACTACCTTTCATCTGTTGTTTTATCATAACTCGAGTTTTACAGATCCAATTGAAGTGATTCTTTTTGGGTTGTCTTTAAAACTTTATTATCTATCATCTTTCAAAATTTTACGGTCATTGGATTTGTGGTTTATGATCTACACGAGTTTCTTTGCAGCGTTCCAGAACTGTTTTTCTGGAGTAGGACAAATTGATCTTTATTTGATCTTTCGATCATAACTTGAGTTTTTCTCGACGGATTTGAGTGATTCTTGTTGTGTTGTCTTCGTGATCTGATTCTTCTGATATCTATCACTTTTTTTCATTTTGAAACACGTTTAGATTAGTCTCACACACGATTTCTTTAACAGATCGTTTTTCTGCCGATGTGGTTGGGGTTTAATTGTTTCCGCTGCGTAAGATTTTTAAATCTACCATTCACCCCCATCTAGTATCTTTTCACATGCTTATCGATCCTACATCTAGTGAGGTCCATCATTCCTTGGTTATAGTCATGATGACTTCTAGCCGAAAAGGAACGACGTCCTCTCATGGACGTTGGGGCAAGCTGCTAGAGCTTGAAGTGGATAAGGGTGGATCCCTTTGCCATTCTTGCCAAGATAATCCCCCAGTCTCATACGTCGGAGGTTGAGTCCATCCGGGCGCATAAACCGTTGGGTTCTATTCCTCTTGGTATGCATGGACTAGAGAGATTATCAGTGGCACGCCTGTGGCTGCAGCCTCGCACGATTCCTTGTTACCCTGCCAGAGACATTACTTCTTCTTGCTTCCTCAAGGGTAAGAAGATTAATGGTTAGCCTCCGGCATTTGTACAAATGAAAATCTGGGTTAGGTAACCGAATTTAATTGACAAAGCCGGGATAGAAAAAAATATCAAGGAGCCATCACGATCATGCTTAAGGGTCTGTCCTTGCACTAAATAGTCTTCATCAATTAATTCTCTTTCAGTTTCAATATATTCAAATGAAGAGTATTTAAGTGCTCCTACCCTATCAACAATATGAGTAATCAATGAAGTTCATTCAATTGGTCTTGATTTTAAAATGTAATCTAACCATTGTGTCATCATGGCTTTGACTGGAGCAAGTTTTATCTTTTTAGTCATGGCAAACAGAATTTTCAATTCATCATCTTGCACAACCCTAACATCTCCCCTAGGGAACATAGTCATAGCCACCCATATATGCATGAAGCATAAGGTAGGGTTTTGGATGTGGCTATTCCTGTGAGCCCTACATGTGACCTCACTAGTTAGCTCATGCCAAAAACTTTGTTTGTTAAACTTAGGCAAATTGTCTAAATCTAGCAAATACCGTTTATGGAAGCCTAGGATGCTACCTAATTCTTTCCATAGGATGTGGTATTCTTTTCGAAATAATCTAAAAGTAATACCATCAAATCATATTCTTAGTGTGCAAAGGAATTGGATAGTGAGAAAGCGTGAACCTTTCTCCTCTATGTGAGAAAAGTCATCAAATCCAATTGCATGCCTAATGGAAAGAAATTCGGAGTCCATACCTATTTTGGAGATCAAATGTGGATTGTAAGCCTTGGTGTGGCGGGACTCAGAATCTGGGAGAAGCCTGCGTGCTTGATCTTCAACTTTGCTTCGTATGTCGAGGTCGTTGTCATGAAGAAGTTGGTGTGGGTTTCTTCTCTCTTCCATGGGAGTGTCCTCACACACACTTCTCCTCCTTGGGCTTGTGGCCATGGAAGAGAGGCGTGCACTAGAACCTTCACCATGGCTTGAGCTTGCAGCCTCCTTCCTCTTTCCAAACAACCTCTTCATGTCTTTTTGAGTTCAACAAGCAAGAATAAAACAAGGCGAGAAAAATCCGAAAAGAAGGGATGTTTGGAAAACCAAACTATTAACGAATTTTCTCCTCTTGAAAGCTTGAGTGTAAAATGCAAATGCAATCAAAAGAAAATCTTTTTGGGGATGGATTTGAGCAAGAGTGTTGCAATGGAGAGCAAGAAAAACAAGGCGAGCTAGAAAGTGACTTGGGGAGGTGTAAAATGATTTGGTGTGTGAAGAGAAGTGCTCCTCATGGCCACAATTTATAGGGTGCACCCTTCAACGGTCACTTGGGGTTCAAAATATAGCCGTTGGAGGAAGGGGAGCCAATTTGGCTCCACTCCCTGTTCAGCCGACCAGGGGGTTCGGCCAACCTGACAGGTGACCCCCCTGGTTCCCCTTTGGCATGTGGCTCCCCAACGGCTATAAAGTTAGCACGTTGGTGAAATACCACATGTGCAGCTCAGAAAAAAATGTTTTTCAAATAAATTTTTTTTTCAAATCCAATAAAAATATTTTCTTTTTAAAAGAAAGAAAGAAAAATGATAGTTGAGAATATAAGATTCTCAACTTGCTAGGAAAAATCAAATATGCGATGGGAAAAATCCAAATGGGGTGGGAAAAGAAAGAAAAAAACAAAGTGGGATAATTACCAATTTAACCTATTGGTGTAGGTCTCGTCCGATGAGATGGACATTCCTCCGTCTTCTGGCTCAGTTGTCCTCTTCTCTTGTGTGGGATATGGTGGGTCACGAGTGGTCTTTCCTCCCCTCGTAACCACTGCATTGACGTTCTGCACTGGGGCTTCTGGCTGCCCCCAAATTCTGTTGTTCCCAAATGGAGGGACAAATGCAGCAAGTTGTGCCAGCTGAGTCTCTAACATCTTGTTGAAGCTTAGTTGATTCTTGAATGCTGAGGATAGTCCTTCAGTCTTGGCATTGATGTTTTCAAGGGTCTTGTCATTAGCTGACAGCTTGTTGGATAGGGCATTGTTGATCCTGAGTTGGCTAATGGCATGTTCTCTCAAGTTGGGCTGATTTCCAAGGTTGCCATTGTTGTTGTACCCTCCTTGAAAGAATGGGTGTTGTTGACCCCACCCTTGACCTCCTGGACGATAGCCATTGTTGTTGTTGAAATTTCTATTATTGGCAAGGTATAGGGCATCCTCACAAGTTTCTGGGCAATCATTGCCCATATGACCCGTGTTGCCACTGACTTCCCAAGTGATGTGAGAGTCTAGGGCATAGGCATTTCCAGATACTTCACCACTGGCTTTTCCATCAAGTTTCTTCATTAGGAGGTCCAATTTTGCAGCGATCATGTCCACCTCCTTCAAGGTGTGTATGCCTCGCTGTCGGGTATGGAGACGCTCATCGTTCCATCCCATGTTGGACAACATATTCTCAATAAGATCTTTAGCTTTTGGCACCATCAATGGGAAGAAGGTACCTCCAGCAGCAGCATCCAAATGGTCACGAGCTGATGGGATCAGCCCGTTATAGAAATTCTGCATAAGGAGCCAGTCATCCATCCCATGGTGGAGAAAGGCTAGGATGCACTCCTGAAGCCTTTCCCATGCCTCGGGAATAGATTCCTTGAGCTCTTGTCGAAAGCTAGAAATCCTTCCACGTAGGGCATTGGTTTTACTCAACGGGAAGAATTTGGCGAGGAATGCCGTAGAACACTTCTCCCAAGTGTCTACAGCACTTCAGTTCGCATGGAGCCACTATTTCACTCTCCCAAGGAGAGAGAATGGGAACAGTCTCAGACGGACCACATCTGGAGACATGTCCTTGATCTTAAAAGTGCTGCAGATCTCGAGGAATTGTTGTAGGTGAGCACTTGCATCCTCGTTAGCCTTCCCACAAAATTGGTTGGCTTGCATCCATAGTGATAAGGCCAGTTTTGATCTCGAAGTTCACATCTCCAGTGTTAACAGTAGGCCCAATAGACACATTGTTAGCAGAGGGAGCTGAGAACTCACGAAGGGTCCTCTGAGCCATTGGCGTTTGGATTGTTGGTGCAAAAATATTGGCTTTCTTTGCCGCTCGAATCTTCTGAGGAATAACGACATTGGGTCGGTCTCTCAGAAGAGATTCATGATCTTCAACAATGTTTTTCGGCCGGCGGAAACTGTACATACACTACCCTGTTTTCACATTTCAAATAAATGCGAAAACAAAGAATGGTTATCCTACTAAAATCATACCCAAGGTTCTATCCTATTCACTCAGTCATGTTATATATCTATTTGCCTTCCTCGATAACGGCGCCAGAAATGCTTGTTGACGGCTCCTAAGATATACTAACAAATCATCCCCGGCAACAGCGACATAAATGCTTGTTGGTATTTCTTATGCACTATTAACTAAACATCTCCAACTGATGTGTCAAAAATGCTTGTTAATTGTTCTATTGGGTCACAAAGTGAATTCCGCAAGCGCACAGAAATATCATTGTAGCATTTCCCCTTAAGAGTATTCCCAAGGGTGTCATTTATTTGATACCAAAGGAAGGCAGGGAAGAGATATAACAATCCTCAAGTGGAAAGGGTAGAAAGGTCTAGGTAAGAATCTAGTAAGGATGGATAAAATAATAGTGGAGGTAGTGTGACACACACAAAAGCTTTCAAGTCTAAGGGGGATAAGAGGATCCTAGAGGTTAGTTAAGGTTGAGAGTTATGGAAGTACTCCTACTATGCTCTATTGTACATATACATAGTCTAAACTAATTATCCATAAGGTAGATCAATAGTGAATACTTATGATATGTGGTTCAACAAATTGGGCATGGGCTTACCCCTAGCAATACTAGGGCGACTCCCGCCAAGAGCCTGTGGCATAGCCGAACATGGAGGATTACAAAGGACAGATAGGGCTGTCACCACCTACTGCCTACCTCTTCAATCCGTGGGTCGACGAGACATCCAATGCTACCTTGCTATCCTAGAACCATGCTAGCATATTAAGTAATTACCTTAAGATCCTAGGCACAAGCCATCTTAAGGCAATGAATTGAATCATCATTGAACCAATGTTGATACACAACATAATTGTCCATACTAACCTAGTTATGTTATAATTAACTAGACTATAGTGGGGGTCTATAGGTTCTATGATAATGAGATATGTTCATGATGAAACAGTCATAGAAGCTATACCTTCCACATACATGGACTCCACAATCAAACAAGAAACGCTTTGCCCAAGTATATGTATAAGTAGAGGCTAAAGATACTATCTTTATTATGCATAAAGTCACAAATACAAGAAACAATACATGAGCCATACCTTTCCCAATGTAGTATTGGGAAGAGAGAGACTCCTTACTCCTTTCCCAATTTGGAATTGGGACTAGAGATTCAACTCTCTACACCCTAACTCCTCTAAGACTATGGATGATAGTGTATACAATAGAGATGAAGCTCAAGTGGTGTGTGTTGATGTGAGGAGTAGGGGGTCCTATTTATACTAGTGTTCAGGTCGGTTCCCGCCACCAAAAGCGCGCGTATCAGTAACCACTGACTCCTTCAAGACAGGAGGAGCCAACACGCTTCGTCTGACCGCGTTTTGCGCCAAGAAGGGGTCGGCCGAACCCCTGGTTTGGCTGACCTGGTCAACACTCCAAACATGGAGTGCTTCCTCTAGGTGGCTGCCAGGTGGGCCCCCTTGATGTATCTAGGTGATACACCGTTAGATCTCCTCGGATACTTCTGTTTGTGGGCCATTTGATCCATGGATGGCACGCGTTGTCGCCTAATTGGCTGGGATGATATTTTATAGGATTGGCCCTCTACATTTCCTCATTTCCTGCATAAAATGCTGCATACACATATTTCTCCAAGTCCATGTGAAATTAGGTTAGATGGAAAGGTGATGTGTGCAAGAAATGACAAATCCTTCACATAATTGAGTTAAATTGATGGATGAAATTGGTATATAACAGCCGTCAACTGGTGTCGAGCGGAGGGGCGACGGAATTTCTGCGCCGGAGCACTCACGTAGATGTCTCGCTGATCGGCGGGTCCCACTGCCCCTTAAGCTTATCCTTTCCCTGCAACTTAAATTCTCTTACCAAACTTTATCCAAAAATCCTAGATCTTTGTGGAGAAGCCAAATTTGGACAAGTTTCAATTGGAGTTCAAATTCAAATTTGAGTTTGAATGAAATTCAATGAAGTAACTGAATTAAATAGCAAATGAGCTTAAAAAATTATGAAACTTCTTGGATATGTCAAGCAAGTCATGCTGCTTATGATGGTGTGTCCAAATTTCATGTTCAAATAAGTTCAAATAGAATTCACAATTTGAATATAAATATGACTTAAATTTTTTAAGCGTCTCAAATAAAATAGCAAATGGAATTCACAAATCTTGAAACTTGGCAGGAAGGCTATATGGAACATTATGAGGCCATTGAAAAATGTATAGCCTCAAATTTGAATATTTTGACAAAGCCTAAATGTACAGTGCTATATTCCAATTAATTTGAATATATTTAGTACTGCATAGTGTTTTGCCCTAGCAAAATCCATTCAATAAATTCCAAAATTTGCAGGAAGGTCACTTGAATTATCCTAGGGGCATTGGTGAAATCCATCCCTTATGTTAATAAAATTTTAAGTATGTGAAAGTGCATCTAGGAATCCCTTGTAGGTTTTGGATGATTTATGACAAGCAAATAAGATCCTAACCTATTTGTTGAGATGAGCACAGGTTTTAATAGCAAAATAAGCAAAGTGCCAAAAAAGAAGGGAGAATGAGGAGCAAAGTGGAAATGAGCACAAGAAGAATAATAGATCATTATGTATGGAGTGTTTTAAGGAAGCACACCCCAAGAGCTCAATCACAATTAAACACACACATTGCACAAAGTTATACAAGACTGGACTTGTCCGAATGCCACCGGACTAGTCCAATATCCTCTCTGCACAAAATTGGACAAGTCTGATATCCCCCGGACAAGTCCGATATCTCTCTGACTAGAATCGGACTAGTCCTCCCCAGTGCGGACTAGTCCTCAAAACACTTCACAATTCACACAAAATCGGACAAGTCCGATCACCATCGGACTATTCCGATATTCATTCTGATCTAAATCGGACAAGTCCGATATTTGCACGGACTAGTCCAAAAAACCCTCTGACCTAAATCGGATAAGTCCTCCAAGTGCGGACTTGTCACCCAATTCACCTAGGGTTTCACATGTCTGGACAAGTCCAATGACTACCGGACTAGTCCGGAGATTTCCAGAAGCAAATTCGGACAAGTCCGCTCCTAGCCGGACTAGTCCGATATTTCGGGACACTTAGGGTTTGCTGCACACAGCACACCGGACTAGTTCGGTGTCCACCACGGACTAGTTCGATCTTTCTAAACCCTAACGGACACTTTTAGAAACCCCATATAAATAGAGGTGCACGGCCCAACTTTAACCCTCTCGAACCCTAGCGCCATCACACCTCCCAAGAGCCTCAATAACCACAACTCTCCACGAAATTAAGTGAAACAAATATCAATCCTTTGAGTATTCACTCTAGATCATTGGAGAGACAAGTTCAACACTCATTGAGCTCTTGGTTTGATTCTCTAACACACTCCTGTGATTTCATTGTAATCTTTTGAGTGTGTTCTTGGTGGTATTTTGTGTTGTAATCTAGGGGAGCCCTCAATGTACGAGAAGGCCCCTTTTGAATTCGGTTATTCACCCCTTTGTAATAAGTGGAAGAGGATTGGACTTCGTGGTGATCCGACGAGGGTAGGGTTAGAGAAGACCCAATCCTTTTGTGGACTCCTCAACGTGGACGTAGGTTGCCTTTGTGGGAGCCGAACCACGGGATAAATCCTTGTGTCTTGCTCGGCGTTCATCGTTCTCATTCATCACAACAATCTAGGGTTTCAATCATTATTGCATACTTTACGTTGAATTGTTAAATATGATTGAATTGTGATATATCCTAATCCATAATCTTGCAACACTTCATTTGACTGTATATTTCCGCTGCATACGTCGAAAAATCAAATTAATCAATCAAACTTAATCAACCTAGTCGGTACACACTGGACTAGTCCGCACTTTACCGGACTAGTCCGATATCTTTGGTTTTGAACTGGTTGTTAAGTGTTGCAGGTTCCGACAAATATCAAAAGGGCCTATTCACCCCCCTCTAGGCCACATTCAGTTGGTATCAGAGCGAGTTCTTCAAGAAAGAGTCTAATCGCTCGAAGAAGATCATGTCGGACATGAAGGACATCCATAAGAGCAACAACCAAGAAAAGGTTGATGATGAAAAGAACCTCCGGGTGGAGCAGCTCCTCAAAGCCATTCAAGACTTCGAGGACGACGATGAGTAGATGCTAGAACTAAAGGCGCTCCTATGAAAGAAGACACTTTTCAAAGGGAAAGTGAAGATTGAAGAAAAGAAGAAGGGGAGTAGTCACACCGACTACTCCAGATATCCTTTTAACTATGATCGTCTAAATTCCAACAATAATCATTACATTTCTAACCCACTTGGAAAAGCCCGACACATCGATGGTAGTGATTACACAATGTGGAGGCAAAATATGAAAATGCATCTAATTTCCCTCAATCCAAGTTTATAGCATATTGTGTGCACAGGGATAGATATCCCGGACGGCGAAGAAGAGCTCACACCAAGCCAAGAGCAGGAAATTCACCAAAATGCTCAAGCCACGACCGTAATTACCCCTTCACTCAGTCAGGACGAGTTCACCAAGGTGGATGGACTGGAGATTGCTAAGGAGATATGGGACACACTGCAAACTGCACATGAAGGTGACCGACATGTGCGTGAAGCAAAGATGAAAATGATCAAAGGCGAATTAGGAAGATTTGCAATTGAAGAGGATGAGTCACCTCAAGATATGTACAACCGGTTAAAGGCGCTCGTCAACAAGGTTCGATCATATGGAAGCAAGAAGTGGAATGACCAAGAGGTGGTGAAGCTCATCCTTAGAACTTTCATGCCTCGCAACGTCACCCTATGCTCAATGATTAGAGAAATCCCCGGATACAAGAAAATGACTCCGGATGAACTACTTGTAAAAATCATTAATTTCGAGATGATGGAAAACAAGCAAAACATGTCAAAGAAATTGCAGACCTCACCTCAGCAAAGAAAAAAAGGGTTGCTTTGAAGTCCACCCTCAAGCCCCTATCTAAAGAAGCTAGAGAAGCACAACTAGAAGAAGACAGTGACGACGAGAGCACTGAATTAGACGAAGAAGACATGATATTGTTCATGAAGAAATTAAAGAGAATAATGAAAAAGAGACAATGTATAAAGTCAAGCGAAGGAAAGTACAAGGATAGAACAAATTCAAAGTTGAGGCGGGCATGCTATAATTGTGGTGAGTATAGCCACTTTATAGTTGATTGCCCATATGAAGAGAACAAGAAAAAGACCAAAGAAGCCAAGCCTCAACCCAAGAAATTCTTCAAGAAGAAGAAACAAGCTGAACAAGCGCATGTAGGGAAAGAGTGGGACTCAAATGATGAGTCCTCATCATCCGAAGAAGAAGAGATGACTAGCATAGCCATCGAGAAGACATCCAAGAAGTCTACTCTCTTCCATAAACTCGGCGCATGGAAGGGAGATGGCACTTGTCTTATGGCAAAGGAAGGTAAATGCAAGGTAACCATTAAACCCCCTTCTGTGCATTCCTATTCTAGTGATGATGAAATCAATAGTGATAATGAGGATATGCTTGTTGGACTAGATAGGAAAACTGCCACAAAAATGAAATTTTTACTTGATCAACTTGTTGAGAGGGAGATGTTGATACATCGTCAAGAGGACATGATCATCTCCCAAAAGGAGGAATATGTCAAACTTGACAAACTTCTAGAACTTGAAAAGGAACGAAGCAATTCACTAGTGCTTGAGTTAGCCTCAAGCAAGGAAACGTGCTTGGAGTTAACTGACTCAACTGTTGCAATCAAGAACCAACTTGCTGACCTGATCAAGGTTAACAAGATCTTTGAAGTGCAAGTCGAGTAACTCAAGTAGGGTGAACCTTCATCCTCTTCAAGTTCACCTTCTCAACCCACTAAAACTGAGGTTGCTTATGCTTGTACTTGTAATAAAGTGACACCAGTTTTAAGGGCAAGCCAACCTCTACAAAGGATAAACATCCTGCCCAAAGTGGCATATTTGACAAGGAGAAGATCAAATATGCATGTAGTGCATACTTGGTCAAAAGACCTCCAAATGTCAAATATGGCATTGGTTACTCTAATGGTGAAAAGAAACATGCTAAAAGCCATAAGAATAACAAGGAGATGATTGCCTTTGTAAAGGGAAGACCCTCACTAACTGAAAAAGTTCGGACTAGTCCGGTCGGGGTCCGGACAAGTCTGGTCCTCCGGACAAGTCCGACCTCCTAGACTAGTCCTGTACATAAACAACAACAGTTATTGTTTAGAACCTTTGATGCCTCATATGTCTTAATGAGAAATAATTTTTGCAATGTTTATGCTCATTATGTTGGGCCACAGCATGAGAACACCAAGTCTCATGTGTGGGTGCCCAAATGTCTTGTAACTAACCTCCAAGGACCCAAGCAAGCTTGGGTAACTAAAACCAAAGCATAATTTGTTTTTGCAGGCCTATTCCTCTAGTGGATCTAAATGAGTGCTAGACAGTGGCTGCACCAACCATATGACCGAAGAAAGAAGAATGTTCGTGGAATATGAAGAAAATGAGGATCCAAACGAGGGCATTTATTTTGGAGATAATAGCCAAGGAAAGGTGCTCGGTACCGGTAAAATTGCCATATCATCTAAACACACACTTTCTCATGTATTACATGTTGAATCCTTAGATTATAACCTGCTGTCCATATCTCAATTATGTGACAAAGGTTATAATTGCTTGTTCACTGACGAGGGTGTGACCGTCTCTAGAAGGTGTAATGGTTCCATTGCATTCAAGGGTATGTTAAAGGGAAAGCTTTATCTTGTTGACTTCAACAAGGACAAAGCCGAACTTGACACATGCTTGATTGCAAAGACCAACATGGGTTGGCTGTGGCATAGACGGCTAGCGCATGTTGGTATGAGGAACCTTCAATAACTCCTCAAGGGCGATCACATCCAAGGTTTAAAGGATGTTGTGTTTGAGAAAGACAGGCCTTGTAGCGCGTGCCAAGCTGGGAAGCAAGTTGGAGCACCTCACCCCGCCAAGAACATCATGACTTCAACAAGACCGCTCGAGCTACTTCACATGGACTTATTTGGTCCAATTGCCTACATAAGCATCGGCGGTAACAAATATGGTTTAGTAGTTGTTGATGATTTTTCTCGCTTCACTCGGGTTTTCTTTTTGCATGATAAGTCAGAAAGACAAGGAATACTCAAGAAGATCTTCAAGCGATCTCAAAATGAATTGTCATTGACAATCAAGGACATTCGAAGCGACAACGGCATGGAGTTCAAGAACACACAAGTGGAGGAGTACCTTGATGAAGAAGGCACGAAGCACGAGTTTATCTTCATCGACTACTCATGAAGACATCCTATGAGCTACTCACCAGTAACAAGCCTAATATTTCATATTTTCGAGTTTTCGGTTCTCCATGTTATATTTTAAACAAGAAGCCCAAGACTTCAAAGTTCGCTTCAAAGTCTGATAAAGGTTTCTTGCTTGGTTATGATTCGAATACTTACACCTATCGTGTTTTCAACAAGACCTCCGACCTGTTGAAGTAGCACGTGACGTAGTGTTTGATGAAACTATTGGCTCCCAAAAGGAGCAAGTTGATCCATGTGTACTACGTAGAGAAGAAGCTCCTTGTCAAGCATTGAAAAGAATGGCCTTAGGTGAAGTTCGACCACAAGAGTCACCTCTACATGTGTATGAGGAAAATGAGCCACAAGAGGAGGTCAACGATCAAGGGGGAGCTTCCACAAAAGATCAACCACAAGAATACGAAGATAATCAACAAGTCAGCAAAGGCAACCATTTAGGGGGAGAAGAAGATGATCATGAAGATACAACACCTCAAGTGCCACACCCAAGAGTACACTAATGCGTCCAAAGGGATCACCCTATCGACAATATCATCAGTGACATCCAAAAGGGAGTAACCACTAGATCTCGCATAGCTAACATTTGTGAGCACTATTCGTTTGTATCCTTTTAGAACCACGCAGGGTTGAGGATGCATTGAATGATCCGGACTGGGTGGTGGCAATGCAAGAAGAATTAAACAACTTTAAGCAGAACGAGGTGTGGGAACTTGTGGCAAGACCCAATGCGGACATTGTTGGCACCAAGTGGGTCTTCCGCAACAAACAAGATGAACACAGGGTGGTAACAAGGAACAAGGCACGACTTGTGGCCAAAGGGTATTCACATGTCGAAGGTTTGGATTTCGATGAGACCTTTGCTCCAGTAGCTAGACTTGAATCTATTAGAATATTACTTGCATATGCTACTCACCATGATTTCAAGTTGTATCAAATGGATGTGAAAAGCGCCTTCCTCAACAGACCAATCAAGGAGGAGGTGTATGTGGAGCAACCCCCCGGGTTTGAAGACAAAGAGTTCCCCGACCACGTATTTAAATTGCGTAAGGCTCTCTATGCCCTCAAACAAGCTCCTAGAGCTTGGTATGAGTGTCTTAGAGATTTTTTAATTGAAAATGGCTTTAAGATTGGCAAAGTAGATTATACACTATTTACAAAGGATTTTGACAATGATCTTTTTATTTGTCAAATTTACGTTGATGATATAATCTTTTGTTCAACTAACCAATCTTTTTGTGAGGAATTTAGTAAAATCATGACAGATAGGATTGAAATGTCAACGATGGGAGAACTAAAGTACTTCTTGGGATTCCAAGTGCGGCAACAAAAGGAACGGACGTTCATAAGCCAAAGCATGTACACACAAGTCATACTCAAGAAGTTTGGTATGGACAAGGCGAAGCCTATAAAGACTCCCATGGCAACAAATGGCCACTTGGATCTCAATGAAGATGGACCTAGCATTGACCAAAAGGTATATCGCTCCATGATTAGATCTCTACTCTAATTATGTGCATCTAGGCCAGATTTTATGTTGAGTGTATTTTTGTGTGCATGATTTCAAGCCAATCCTAAGGAGTGTCACATGACAGCCGTAAAAAGGATCTTGAGATATTTAGTTCATGCACCCAACCTTGGTATTTGGTACCCAAAAGGCTCAAAATTCAATCTCATTGGTTACTCCGATGCAGATTATGCCGGATGCAAGGTAGATAGAAAGAGTACCTCCGGCACATGCCAATTCCTAGGTAGATTCCTAGATTCTTGGTCCTCCAAGAAACAAAATAACATTGCCTTATCCGCAGCCGAAGCGGAGTATGTTGCAGCCGGGAGTTGTTGTGCACAACTCCTTTGGATGCGACAGACTCTAAAGGATTACAGTTACAATATGAACTGCATTCCACTCCTTTGTGATAATGAGAGTGCCATTAAAATTGCCCATAATCCCGTTTAGCACTCTAAAACCAAACACATAGACATAAGGGATCACTTCTTGAGAGACCACTCCATGAAAGGAGATATAGCCATTTCCCATGTCAACACTCAAAAGCAATTGACTGACATATTCACCAAGCCATTTGATGAAAAGCGCTTTTGTGAACTCCGAAATTAGCTAACCATGCTTGATGCTCGAAGTGTGGCTTGAAATGTTGCGTACCTGTATGAATTCTTCAAAATATGTTGATTTGATTGTGAAAATCATCTCTTTCTCTTTTCTTCCGAAAACTATGTTAATTATTAGATCTTGGTGAATTATGATCATTGCTTGATTGTTGTATGCTTACTGATCATATTCATCAAGATTATTTGATTTGATTTGCTTCCCTATTTTCTAAATATGTACCGTCAAATATATATGAATGGGCTAAGCAATTCTTTCCTGGTGACCACGGACTAGTCCGTGGTTACCCGGACTAGTCCGCCCATGCAGACTAGTCTACGGAGTGCCGGTTAGGCTGGACTAGTCTGGTAGATAACAGACTAGTCCTATATAGCCTCTGGAAAAGTTCGAACTAGTCTGGTCATCTCCGGACTTGTCCGATTTTTCGTGTCCATAACCCTAGCCGCCACCAAACCCTAATTTCTTCACCTCCACTCTTGCCTCACACGTTCTCTCTTCCACTCGAGCTCCCAAGGCGATTTTGCATCCCCTCCACCAAAAAGCTCCACATTTGGGTTGAGATCAAGCATCCTTGCTTGAAGATTGAAGTTCTCAAACATGTCCGGACTTCAACACCTCCCTCTTCGAGAATCAATCGATTTATTCGGTAATTTTCACCCTAACCCTAGAAATCCCAAATTTCTTCATTGTTGATCAAATAGCCTAGCATATTTCAGTATATACATGCCTCCTTGATGTATTGCGTTTATGCTAAGCTAGTTCTTCATTAGGAATAAACATTTGTCCAGTTGCGTAGGTTTTTGTGGATGCATACCGTACTAGTCCGGTCCATGCACGGACAAATCCGGTCCCCCGGACTAGTTCGTGCCTATACACCGGACATGTCCGATTTTTCTGAACTCAAGACCTAACATTTCAATTCCTCGATGCAATTCCTTGCTATCCATTCACAACTATGCCTTGTACCATCCATTATCATTCATGCCACTCATTCTCAGGTCATGTCGATCTCGAACAATGAAGTTTCCGACTTTGAGGCCAAGATGGACCACGAGGTGGCACCTAGGACCTCGACGAGTCTTGGCAAGAAGCACAAAGAGAGACCTTTCGAGCCAGCTCCATCTCCTCCACAGGCTCGGAGGAAAGTGCTAGCGAAGAAGCCGGCCTCCAAGGTGCCAGCTTCCAGGGCTACCACCGGTGGTGGTCCTAGCTCGGCAAGTGCCCGCCTAGCCAAAGGCAAGGGCAAAGGGATAGCAATGGGTCCAGTTGGCCCATTGAAGCTCCATGCTCCGAGGGAAAGGGTCCTGGACCCCACTGAAGAGAGGTTCAACGGGAAAGGCAGTGATTCAGCAGCAAAGTTCCGAAGCATTGATTGGTATGGCCGACCAAAGCAAGCTGCCGATGGAAGATTTTGGTGCAACTTCCATGCAGATTTCTACAAATCTATGTATATCCCAAATAGGACACCGGTTGTGCGCAGTGAATGGATTGATTGGGCACACATTGAGAAGAAGGGTTGCTTCCGATTCACGGAAGTGGTGGAAGCTATTGAGAGGCATGGCTTGAAGGATCTCTTTGCCTTCAGGAACAAATGGAATGATGAGGTCGTAGCACAATTCTTTGCAACATGCCATTTCTCAAGTGAAGATGAGGAAAGTGTTACTTGGATGACTCATGGATCTAAGTACAGTATTACTCAAGAAGATTTTGCGAGTCTGCTTCATCTTGACACCTCTGGACATGACAGCTTAATCATCCATAACATAGGTGTCATTGAGAAGGATAAGATGAAGTTCCTATATGAGCCAAACTCCAAGTTCAACCTCCATCCACAAATAACATTATGCCGTTCTTTGTGGTGCTCAATAAAGTCTTAAGGAAGACCATCACTCCCAAGGATGGAGATGCCAGGAGTGTGTAGGGTTATTTCCGGACATTGATGAGAGTGATAAGCAAGGACCGCTAGTTTGATGTGGCAGACTACATCTGGAATGACATGGTCAACATATCTTGCACACCCAATAGGTCTTGTGGGTATGCCCCATATCTGATGTTGGTGATCGAGAAGGTCACTGGGATTGAATTCATCAAGGATGTGGAGCATCTACCCTTGAGGCCTTAGATACCTCAGAAGCCAAGTGTCCAGGCTGCTCCCTCACTAGCCTCCAGTCTTGAGGCACCGACAAGAAGAACTGAAGATGCCAGAGTCGCCCCAGCTAGTAGGGCAGCCCCTCAAAGGGGATCCGCTAGTGGGATCTTTAAATACCTGGATGCCATCTTCGCTTCCTGCAAAAAGGCCGAAGTGAAGGCCCATAAGCTCAACAAGAGAAGAAAGCAAGATATGAAGTATGTGAAGGCAAATGTGAAGCAAATTAGCTAGAAACTGGAGATTGAACCCATTGGGTCTCGAGTAATCTCTGAAGATTCAGACCGAGACTTCACTGAGCTTGGGCCCTTGACCCCCTCCGAGCTTGCCTACTTTAACATTGGGGGCTCGAGTGGCTCCGCACCTCCTCCCCCTCCTCCTCATCAGCCTGAAGACGATGATGAAGACGATGAGAGGATTGACAGTGAAGAGTGAAGACCTTAGGACCCCCATCTCCTTCTTTTTGGTGTCTTGATGCCAAAGGGGGAGAGATTGAGGGGGAGTCTTAGCCTTAGCTATAGGATGCGAAAGAGAGCTCTCGTGTATGCTTTTTGACTATTTTGTGGGTTGTAAAGCTTTAACTATGTTCTTAAGTTAATTATGGTTCTGTGATGCAATGCTTGATCAATTTGAGAAGTATTTGTTGAAATCTGTGTTTTTTCTACTAGAATGTCATATATGCTTGCTTTTGGTTAAATAATGTCAATTATATCATTCTCACTGTTTAAATGTACTTAGTTATGCATTCCACCATAAGGAATGCACATATGGATTATGTTTTCACTACTTGATGTATCTTAGACTCATATGTGCATACTTTATGAAAATCTCAATTTTTATCATATTTTGTGAAATCTCAATTTGTTGTCATCAATCACCAAAAAGGGGGAGATTGAAAGTGCATCTAGGAATCCCTTGTGGGTTTTGGATGATTTATGACAAGCAATTGAGATCCTAACCTATTTGTTGAGATGAGCACATGTTTTAATAGCAAAATAAACAAAGTGCCAAACAGAATGGAGAATGAGGAGCAAAGTGCAAATGAGCTCAAGGAAGAAGAATAGTAGATCATTGTGTATGGAGTGTGTTAAGGAAGCACACCCCAAGAGCTCAATCACAATTAAACACACACATTGCACAAAGTTATACAGGACTGGACTAGTCCGAATGCCACCGGACTAGTCCGATATCCTCTCTGCAAAAAATCGGACAAGTCCGATATCCATCGGACTAGTCTTATATCTCTCTGACTAGAATCGGACTAGTCCTCCCCATTGCGGACTAGTCCTCAAAACACTTCACAAGTCACACAAAATTAAACAAGTCCAATCACCACCGGACTAGTCCGATATTCATTCTGATCTAAATCGGACAAGTCCGATATTTGCACGAACTAGTTGGAAAAACCCTCTGACCTAAATCGGACAAATCTGCCAAGTGCGGACATGTCACCCAATTCACTTTAGGGTTTCACATGTCCGAACAAGTCCGATGACTATCGGACTAATCCGGAGATTTCCAGAAGCGAAATCGGACAAGTCCGCTCCTAGCCGGACTCGTCCTATATTTCGGGACACTTAGGGTTTGCTGCACAAAGCACACTGGACTAGTCCGGTGTCCACCACGGACTAGTCTGATTTTTCTAAACCCTAACGGTCACTTTTAGAAACCCCATATAAATATAGGTGCACGGCCCAACTTTAACCCTCTCGAACCCTAGCGCCGTCACACCTCCCAAGAGCCTCAAAAACCACATCTCTCCACGAAATTATGTGCAACAAAGATCAATCCTTTGAGGATTCACACTAGATCATTGGAGAGACACGTTCAACAATCATTGAGCTCTTGGTTTGATTCTCTAACACACTCCTGTGATTTCATTGTAATCTTTTGAGTGTGTTCTTGGTGGTATTTCGTGTTGTAATCTAGGGGAGCCCTCAGCGTGTGAGAATGCCCCATTTGAATTTGGTTATTCACCCATTTGTGATAAGTGGAAGAGGATTGGCCTTCATGGCGATCTGACGAGGCTAGGGTTGGAGAAGATACGGTCCTTTTGTGGTCTCCTAAACGTGGACGTAGGTTGCCTTTGTGGGAGCCGAACCACGAGATAAATCCTTGTGTCTTGCTCGGTGTTCATCGTTCTTATTCATCACAACAATCTAGGGTTTCAATCATTATTGCATACTTTACATTGAATTATTAAATATAAGATTCAATTGTGATATACCCTAATCCATAATCTTGCAACACTTCATTTGACTGTATATTTCCGCTGCATACATCAAAGAATCAAATTAATCAGTCAAACTTAATCAACCTAGTCGGTACACACCGGACTAGTCCGCACTTTATCGGACTAGTCCGATATCTCTGGTTTTGAACTGGTTGTTAAGTGTTGCAGGTTCTAACAAATATCAAAAAGGCCTATTCACCCCTCCTCTAGACCACATTTAGTATGAGGGAAAGAAATATTCTTGATGATATCATGTTCATGTGTACTACCATTATAGATCTTTACTATGGTTGAAAATAAACTAGTAACTGAACTTCATATTAAGAAAAGCTCGGATTTTACACAAAACCCACAAGGAATGCCTAGATGCACTTTCAATCTCCCCCTTTTTAATGATTGATGACAACAAATTGAGATTTACACAAATATGATAAAAATTCAGATTGTCATAAGGTGTGCACATATGAGCTTTGAGCAAAATAGGCAATGTAGACATAAGACATATGTCACTCTTTATGGTGGGTTGCAAAACTACGTGTGTGTGAGCAATACTCTTGATGTGAATAAGATAAAAGCATAATCATAACAACATCAAGATTTTAATGCATGAATATCAAATTGAGAGCATATAACATAGATCATAAGCATAACATAGTCATCATTTCACAACACATGTCCATAAGAATAATGAGAGCATAATTAAAGTTTTACAACACCAAACGAAACACAAATAGAGCTCTCATCTCTCAACCCACTGATAGGACATAAGACTCCCCCTCAACCTCTCCCCCTTTGGCATCAAGGCACCAAAAAGAAGGAGAGGATTAATCTAAACGCAGTCGTCGACTCACTCCGCATTCTCGGTCCTTCCATCGTCTTCATCTTCAGACTGAGAAGGATGAGGGTGAGAGCCACTAGTCGTGCCCCTAATGCCAAAGTAGGCAAGCTCAAAAGGTGAAAGAGGAGGAAGCTTTGAAAAGTCAGAGGCGGAGTCATCTGAGATGACTGGAGATCCAATGGTCTCAATCTCCAGCTTTTGGCATATTGCTTTGATATTGTCCTTCATGCACCGCATTTCCTCCTTTCTTGCCTTTTTCATCTTGTGAACTTTCACCTCAGTCTTGCGGCAAGAACCAAATATAGCTGCCAGGTACTTCATGATCCCACTGGCTGATCCTTTGTTAGAAGGAGGGGCCCTAGAGCTTGATGGAGGTCTAGCCTCTCCTTGGGCTCTCTCTGGATGCTTCTTCAGCTGAGGCAGGTGAGGGAGCAGCTAGGAGAGTGGCTTCAGAAGGCTTCTGAGGCCTTAGAGGAGTATGCTCTACATTCTTCACAAACTCAATTCCTTTCACTTTTTCAATCATAAACATCAAGTATGGTGCATAGCCACAGGAGCGGTTCGGTGTGCAGGAGATGTTCACCATCTCATTCCAAATGTAGTAAAAGATGTCAAAATTTCTCTTCTTGCTAATAACTTTCATCAAGATTCTTAAGTAACCTTGGACACGCCCGACATCTCCATCCTTGGGAGCAATCATCTTCCGAAGCACTCTATTGAGAACCATGAAGAAAGGCTTCATGTTCTTTGTTGAGGGAGTATTGTACTTGAGGCGAGTATCATAGAGAAAGTACGTCTTGTCCTTCTCCAAAACACCAATATTGTGAATAATGATCTCATTGTTGCCGTTGTCCTCAAGGTGTAGCAGCCTAGCAAACTCATGATAAGTAATAGTGTAGTTGGATCCATGTGTCATCCAATTAACTCTCTCTTCTTCATCACTGGCAAAGTAGTAGGTCACAAAGAATTGAGCGATGACCTCATCATTCTAGTTTTACCTGAAAGCAAACAAGTCCTTGACGCCATGTCTCTCCACAGCCCCTATCACTTCATCAAAGGCTTGACAACTCTTTCTCTCAAAGTGTGTCCAGTCGATCCATTGGCTGCGGACCACTGGACTCTTCATCTGAAGGTACACAATACTGTAGTAGTCCGTGTGGAAGTTGTTCTCAATCTGGGATCAACTGCCTTTTTGCCATCACCATAAGCATAAATTTTTCTTAGCTTCCAAGCCACATCACTTCCTTTACCATTGAACTTTTCCTCCGAGGGGTCCCTATTCCCCTATCTTGGAGTAGTCATCTCGAGGGTGCCAATTTGGCCGAAGGCAATTCCTTTGCCTTTTCCCTTTGTTTGGCAAGGCGCCGCCGAATGAGGACCAACCATATCTTGTGCTCTCGAAGCTGGTTTCTTGGTCGGATCCTTTCGACGCACCCTAGGTGGGGTGGGCGAAGGGTCAGCGGTGCGATCTTTTCTCTTCTTTGCTTGGCCCGTCGAAATGCGAGGCAAGGTCTCTTGATCTATTTCGGCCTCGAAGTCAGAGATGTCATCATTTGAGCTCGACATTATTGTGACAAGAAGGTTATACATTACATAGATAAGGATTGGTAGCAAGAAAAGGCATTGAGTTCAAGAAGATTAGGGTTTTGATCAGCTAACATCGACTTGTTCGTTGTTCAAGTGCGAACTAGTCCGGGGTATCGGACTTGTCCGCACTGATAACGGACTAGTCTGATATTCAGCTGCTCAAACAATAACTAAAAGGATAATGGAGTTTCTCAATGCAAAAATGGAGCAATGTAGTTGTACTACTACAAGGGAGCATGTATTGAGTGGAAGAACTAGGATATTTGAACAAAAACAAGGATAATCGAAGGTTCTAGGGTTTGGAGAGAATTTTTATCAAATCCTTCGATTTGCGGCGTTGAAGGAGTTTTGACGTGGATAATTTTGTGGTCTTCGATCCCCTTGCAATGGAGATCAATTCCCTCAAAAGCTTGAGTGGGTATGATGGAGGACATCCCAAATCGCCATGGGAGCACTTGAGTGAGTAGATAGAATGTTAGAGAAGATTGGAGGAGGATGGATATTAGGGTTTCGCCAGCCAAAGGGTTATGGAGTCAAAAAATTAGACTAGTCAGTGGTCCAACCGGACTAGTCTGGTCTAGCGCACACTCCGCAGACTAGTCTGCAATGTGCTCACTAGTTCGCGGTAACCACATACTAGTTCGTGGTCACCAGGACAGAAACAAATAGACCTTTCGTATATATTTGAAGGTTCTTAAAAGAAAATAGGGGGCAAAACAAACAAATATTCATGAAGAATATGACCAGTGAACAGACAACAATCAAGCTATGACCATAATTCACCAAGATCAAGTAATTAACATAGATTTTCATTGAAAATAGAGAGAGATACTTTTTCAACACAATCAACAGGATTTTTAAGGTGGCATACAGGTATGCAAGTTTTCAAGCAACGTTCCGAGCATCAAGGATATTTAGTACATTTCAGAGCTCACAAAAGCGTTTTTTCATCAAGTGGCTTGGTAAAGATATCAGCTAGTTGTTTTTCAGTGTTCACATGGGAAATGACTATGTCTCCTTTCATTAAGTGATCTCTTAGAAAATGATGTCAGATGTCTATGTGTTTGGTTCTAGAGTGCTCAACGGGATTATGGGCAATTTTAATGGCACTCTCATTATCACAAAGGAGTGTAATACGGCTCATATTGTAACCGTAATCCCTTAGAGTTTGCCGCATCCAGAGGAATTCTGCACAACAACTCTCGACTGCGACATACTCCGCTTCGGCCATGGATAGGGCAATGGAATTTTGTTTCTTGGAGGAACAAGAAACTAGGGATCTACCAAGGAATTGGAATGTACCAGAGGTACTTTTTCTATCTACCTTGCATCCAACATAATCTGCATCAGAGTATCCAGTGAGATTGAATTTTGAACCTTTAGGTACCAAAGTCCTAGGTTGGGTGTATGAACTAAATATCTCAAGATCATTTTAACGGTTGTGAAATGACATTCCCTAGGATTGTCTTGAGATCTAGCACACAAACATACATTTAACATGATATCAGGCTTATATGCACATAAATAAAGTAAGGAGTGAATCATGGAGTGATATAACTTTTGATCCACGTTTGGTTCATCTTCATTGAGATCCAAGTGTCCATTTGTTGCCATAGGAGTCTTTATGGGATGTTCTTTGTCCATTCCAAACTTCTTGAGAATGTCTTGAGTGTACTTTGTTTGGCTTATGAACGCCCCATCCTTTTGTTGCTTTACTTGGAATCCCAAGAAGTATCTTAGCTCTCCCATCATGGACATCTCGAATCTATCTGTCATAATCGTACTAACTTCTAGACAAAAAGATTTGTTAGTTGAACCAAATATAATATCATCAACATAGTTTGGCAAATGAATAGATTATTATCAAAATGCTCAGTAAACAAGGTGTATTCAGCTTTACCAATCCTCAAACCATTTTCAATCAAAAAATCTCTAAGGCACTCATACCAAACTCTAGGAGCTTGTTTGAGGCCATAGAGAGCCTTACGTAGTCTGTATACATGGTCGGGGAACTCTTGATCTTCAAACCCAGGGGGTTGCTCCACGTACACCTCCTCCTTGATCGGTCCATTGAGGAAGGCGCTTTTCACATCCATTTGATAAAGCTTGAAATCATGGTGAGTACCATATGCAAGTAATATACGAATAGATTCAAGCATAGCTTCGGGAGCAAAAGTCTCGTTGAAATCCAAGCCTTCGACTTGTGAATACCCTTTGGCCACAAGTCGTGCCTTGTTTCTTGTCACCACCCCGTGTTTGTCTTGCTTGTTGCGGAAGACCCATTTATTGCCGACGACATTGAACTTGGGTCTTTCAACAAGTTCCCACACTTCATTCCTTTTGAAGTTGTTCAATTCGTCTTGCATCGCCACCACCCAATTCGGATCCTTTAATGCATCTTCAACCCTATGTGGCTCCAAAGAGGATACAAATGAGTAATGTTCACAAAAATTAGCTATACGAGATTGATTTGTTACTCTCTTTTGGATGCCACTGATTATGTTGTCGACGGGGTGATCTCTTTGGATGCATTGATGTACTCTTGTATGGTGCACTTGTGATCTTGAATCTTCATGGTTATCATCTTCTATTCCCCCTGGACGGTTGCCTTCATTGATGCGTTGATCACCTTGGTCTTCTAGAGGTTGATGTTGTGTGGAAGCTCCCCCTTGATCATTGTCCTCCACTTGTGGTTCATCTTCTTCATTCGCATTTGGAGGTGGCACTTGTTGTTGAACATCGCCCAACGCCATTATTCTCAATGCTTGACATGGAGCTTCTTCTTCTTTCTCTAGCACACATTGATCAACTTGCTCTTCTTGAGAACCATTAGTTTTAGCGAACACCACGCCACGTGCTACTCCAGCAAGTCAAGAGGCCATGTTGAAGACATGATAGGCGTAGGAGTTCGAATCAAAGCCAAGTAAGAAACCTTCATCAGACTTTGTAGCGAACTTTGAAGTCCTAGGCTTCTTGTTCAAAATATAAAATTCTCCTAGGCTTCTTGTTCAAAATATAAAATTCAGAAGCAAATACTCGAAAATATGAAATATTTCACTTGTTACCCGTGAGTAGTTCATACGAAGTTTTCTTGAGCAACCGATGAATATAGAGTCGATTTATGGCGTGACAAGCGGTGTTAACCGCTTCGGCCCAAAACTGGTATGAAGTCTTGTATTCGAGCATTGTCCTCGCCATCTCAATGAGGTTTCGGTTCTTCCTTTCGGCTACTCCATTTTGTTGAGGTGATATGGTGCTGAAAACTCGTGCTTTATCCCTTCTTCGTCTAGATACTTCTCAACTTGGGTATTCTTGAACTCCGTTCTATTGTCACTTCGTATCATCCTGATCCTCAATGAGAATTCATTTTGACCATGCTTGATGAACTTTTTGAGAGTTCCTTGAGTTTCTATCTTATCATGCAAAAAGAAAACCCACATGAAGCAAGAAAAATCATCAACAATGACTAAACTGTACTTTTTACCGCCGATGCTTATGTAAGCAATTGTACCAAATAGGTCCATGTGAAGGAACTCAAGCGGTCTTGTTGTAGTCATGACATTCTTCGTGGGATGGGGTGCTCCTACTTGCTTCACGGCTTGACACGCGCTACAAGGCACGTCTTTCTCAAAAACCGCATCCTTTAAACCTCGGATTTGATTGTCTTTAAAGAGATTTTGAAGATTCCTCATACCAACATGTGCTAGCTGTCTATGCCACAGCCAACCCATGTTGGTCTTTGCAATCAAGCATGTTTCAAGTTCAGCTTTACCTTTTTTGAAGTCAACTAGATAATGTTTTCCCTTTAACACACCCTTGAATGCAACCAAGTTATTACTCCTTCTAGAGACGGTCATACCCTCATTAGTGAATAAACAATTATAACCTTTGTCACATAATTGAGATATGGGAAAAAGGTTATAATCCAAGGAATCAACATGTAAAACATGAGAAAGAGTATGTTTTGATGAAATTACAATTTTACCGGTACCAAGCACCCTTCCATGACTATTGTCACATAAGTAAATGTCTTCGCTTGGATTTTATATTTTTTCATATTCCACGAACATTCTTCTTACTCCGGTCATGTGATTGGTGCATCCACTGTATAGCACCCATTTAGCTCCACCTTGTGAGTAGGCCTGCAAAAGACAAATTATGCCTTGGTCTTAGGTACCCAAGCTTGCTTGGGTTCTATGAGCTTAGTCACAAGTGATTTGGGCACCCACACATGAGACCTGGTGTTCCCATGGTGTGACCAACATATTTGTCATAAAATCTTCCAATATTACATTTCATAAGTACATATGAAGCATCAAATGTTCTAAATAAAACTTATTGTTCGTACGTGTTCACAATGTTAAACTTATCAACATTATTAAGTTTTCTAACTTGAGAGGTGTTTCCCTTGACAAAAGAAACGTGTTCCTTGTTATTCTTGTGGCTTCTAGCATTTTGCTTTTCACCACAAGAATACCCAATGCCATATTTGACATTAGGAGGTCTTGTGACCAAGTATGCAGTGCATACTTGACCTTCTCCTTGTCAAATATGCCACTTCAGGAAGAATGTTTGTCTTTTGTCAAGTTTGACTTTTCTTTAAAGTTAGTGACAATTTTAGCACATGTACGATCAATAACAGTTCCTAATTTTATATGTTCAGAAGGTGAACTTGAGGAGATGAATAACCACTTTGCTTGAGTGACTCAACTTGTTCCTCAAGAATATTGCTAACTTTGGTCAAGTTAGCAAGTTCGTTCTTTATGGTGGTGGTTGAGTTGTTTAACATCAAGCAGGCTTTCTTTCTTGAAGCTAACTCAAGTTCTATTGATTTTCTTTGCTCCTTTTCAAGTTCAAAGAGCTTTTTGATCTTAAGATATTCCTCCTTTTGGACGATGATCATATCTTCCTGAGGATCAACTAGCTCCTCCTTATCAACAAGCTTATCAATTAAAAATTTCATCTTAGCAGCAGTTTTCTTGTCTAAACCTCTAAGCATATCTTCATCATTACTAGAATCATCACTATCACTAGAAAAAGAATGCAAAGAGGATGATTTAGTTGTTACCTTTATTTTACCTTCCCTGGCCATTAGACAAGTGTTGTTGGTGTCTTTCCATGCGCTCATGGTTGGGAAGAGAGTGGATTTCTTGGAAGTCTTCCTGATGGCTATGGTGGCCATCTCCTCTTCTTCTTCGGATGAGGACTCATCGTTGGAGTCCCAGTCCTTCCCTAAGTGCGCTTGGCCAAATAGCTTATTCTTGATGATAATTTTCTTTTGCTGAGGCTTGTTGTCCTTAGTCTTCTTTTTATTCTCTTCATGTGGAAAATCCACTATGAAATGGTCATACTCTCCATAGTTACAGCATGCACGCCTCATTTTTGGTCTTGGTTTGTCTTTATTTCTTCCTTCATTTGAGCGACCACCTTGTCTTCTTCTCATCATTTTATTGAATTTCTCAATGAATAAGATCATATCTTCTTCATCAATATCACTGCATTCATCATCGCTGTTGTCTTCTCCATGATCTTCTCAGGCTTCTTTTATACATGTTTACAAGTGGACATTAAAGCAACTCCTTCTTCTTTGCCGAGTTAAGGTCGGCTATTTCCTTGACGTGCTTGGCTTGCTTCTCCATCATCTCAAAGGTTATAATCTTCCCAAATAGTTCGTCTGGGGCATCTTACGATATCCGGGGCTTTCTCCAATCATCGAGCAAAGTGTCACATTGCGAGGCATGAATGCTCTAAGAATTAGCTTTATGAGCTCGTGATCATTCCACTTCTTGCTGCCATATGTTCAGACTTTGTTGATAAGATTCTTTAACCGATTATACATATCTTGTGGTGACTCATCTTCTTCAATGTTGTATCTTCCCAATTTGCCTTCAATCATTTCAATCTTGACTTCGCGTACATGATTATCACCTTCATGCGACGTTCGTAGAGCATCCCATATTTCCTTGGCAATTTCGAGTCCATAGACCTTGGTGAACTCGTCTCAGCTCAGTGACAATGTGATAACAGTTGCAGCTTGAGCGTTCCGATGAATAGCTTGTTCTTGACTTGGAGTTATCTCTTCATCATCCGGGATATCTATCCCTGTACACACTATATGCCATAAACTGGGGTTATGAGATATGAGATGCATTTTCATGTTTTGTCTCCACATAGTATAATCATTGCAATCGGATAAAGGTGCTTTCCCTAGAGGAATTGACAAGTAATGATTACTGTTAGAATTTGACATATCATAATTAAAAGGATATCAGGAGTAGTCGGTGTGACTACTCCCCTTCTTTCGTCCTCAATCTTGTAATGCCCCTTTGGGGAAAGTGTCGTCTTCCTTAGGAGTGCCTTGAGTTCAAGCATCTCCTCGTCATCGTCCTCACAATCTTGGATGGTGTCAAGAAGCTTCTCTAGCTATTGAGTAATTTCTTCATCACCCTTCTTGTTGCTGAAGTTCTCGTGTACATCCTTGACGTCCGACATCTTCTCTTCAAGCAGTGAGTCTCTTTTAAAGAGTCCGGCTCTGATACCAATTGAATGTAGCCTAGAGGTGGGTGAATAGGCTTTTTGAACTTTTGTCGGATCCTAAAACACTTAACAAATCGATCAAATACAGAGAAATCGGACTAGTCTGATATTGTGCGGACTAGTCCGGTGTGCGCGGACTAAACAGTCAAGGTAAATTGACAATTCGATGTCTAGCACACTATGCAGCGGAAATCAGATTACAAGTAAAGTATGTTGAATCAATAATCTAGTATATTTCAATGACGAAGTATGATACAATGTTTCAAGGTGAGTTTCACAATACTTGACAAAACCTAGATGATGATTAAAAGTAAACCAAAGAAGGGTGAGACACAATTTTATCCCGTGGTTCGATTCCCACGGATGAAACCTACATCCACGTTGAGGAGTCCATGGAGGATCGGGTCTTCACCAACCCCCCCCCCCCCCTCGTCGAATTGCCATAGAGGCCGATTCCCTTCCACTAACCACAATGGGGCAAATAACCGTGTTCAAGGGGCCTTCTCACAAGTTGAGGGCTCCCCAAGATTTACAATGAAAAACACCACCAAACACACTCCAAAGATATGCAATAAACAACAATAGTGTCTGAGAGATTCAAACCGAAGAGCTCAAGATCATGTGGAACAAGTCTCTCCTTTTGATCAATGCTAATCCTCAAATATTTGATCTTTCTAGGGCTAGAATGTGTGGAGAGATGTGTTTGTAGGGCTCTTGGGAGGTGTGACGATGCAGGGGTTTGAGAGTTATGGTTGTAGGGTCATACACCTCTATTTATACTAGGGTTTCCAAAAGTTACCGTTAGGGTTTGTGATGTCCGGACTAGTCAGTGGTGGACTCCGGACTAGTCCGGTGTGTGGCGTGTGGGAAACCCTAAGTGTTCGTATATATCGGACTTGTCTGGAAAACTGTGGAGTAGTCCGGTTGGGGCTCTAGAAGAGTTCAGACTAGTTCGGCATATATCGCACTAATCCGGTGTGGTGAACCTCATGTAGAATTGAGGACAAGTCCGCACTTGGAGGACTTGTCCGATTTTAGTCAAAGAGTTTTCGGACTAGTCCGTTGTGATATCGGACATGTCTGGTGTCATTAAAAATTGTGGGGCTAATGGACAAGTCCGGACTTGGAGGACTTGTTCGAATTTAGTCAGGGAGATATCAGACTAGTCCGTGGTGATATCGAACTAGTCTGGTGCTTTGTAAACTGGAGTACTTGCGGACAAGTCTGTACTGGTGAGAATTGTCCATTTATAGTCAGAGACATATCACACTAGTCCGTGGTGATATCAGACTTGTCTGGATGTGCAAATTTTTGTGTAATGAATGAGATCACCTTTGCTTGAGCTCTTGGAGTGTGTTTCTCCAACACACCTCATACAAAATAAGCTATTCTTTTCAGGTCTTGAGCTCTTATCCTCTTGATTCCTCATTCTCGTTTCTTTTTCAGCTTTCCTCCTAATTTTCTTTAAAACCTGCGCTCATCTCATTTGTTTGTCATAAATCAACAAAAACTCACAAGGAATGCCTAGATGCACTTTCATTAAGGTATTCTTCTTTTGTAGGATGATCCTATCTTCTTGATGATCAACTAAATCCTCCTTATCAACAAGCTTATCCATTAGAAATTTTATCTTAGCAGTAGTTTCTTATCTAAACCACTAAGCATATATTCACATTCATCACTGCTATCATCCTCACTAGAATTATCACTATCACTAGTAAAAGAATGCGAGGAGGAAGATTTAGTTGTTACCTTTCTTTTACCTTCCTTGGCCATTAGACAGGTGTTGTCTTTGTCCTTCCATGCGCCCATGGTTGGGAAGAGAGTGGATTTCTTGCTAGTCTTCTTGATGACTATGGTGGACATCTCCTCTTCTTCTTCGGATGAGGATTCATCATTGGAGTCCCACTCCTTCCCTAGATGCACTTGGCCATATTGCTTCTTCTTCTTCTTGAACATCTTTTTCGGTTGAGGCTTGTTGTCCTTAGTCTTCCTCTTATTTTCTTCATGCGGACAATCTACTATAAAGTGATCATATTCTCTGCATTTGTAGCACGCCCGTCTCATCTTGGGTCTTTGTTTGTCCCTTTGTCTTCCTTCATTTGATTTACGAACCTTTCTCCTTCTCATCATTTTCATGAACTTCTTCATGAACAAGATCATGTCTTCTTCATCGATATCACCACTTTCAACATGCTGTCAACTTCTCCATGAGCTTC
The DNA here is from genome assembly GCA_036927565.1 of Tuctoria greenei. Taxonomy (NCBI): domain Eukaryota; kingdom Viridiplantae; phylum Streptophyta; class Magnoliopsida; order Poales; family Poaceae; genus Tuctoria; species Tuctoria greenei. Next base: position 175,781,174 of record JAYESD010000003.1, on the reverse strand, counting down.
TCGGGCTTCTTTTGATATGGGTTTACAATTTGACTTCAAGGCAACTCCTTTCTTTTTTCCGAGGTAAGATCGGCAATTTCCTTGACATGCTTGGCTTGCTTCTCAATCATTTCAATGTTGATAATATTGCCAAGAAGTTCGTCCGGGTTAATTTTTTGATACCCGGGGCTTTCTCTAATCATGGAGCAAAGGGTCACGCTGCGAGGCATGAATGGTCTGAGTATCAACTTCACGACTTTATGATCATTCAACTTCTTGTTTCCATATGCTCAAACTTTGTTGACCAGAGACTTCAATCGATTGTACATATCTTGTGGTGATTCATCTTCTTCTATGGCGAATCTTCCCAATTCACCTTCAATCATTTCGATCTTGGCTTCACGTACATGACCATCACCTTCATGTGCATTTTGTAGAGTGTCCCATATTTCCTTGGCGATTTCGAGTCCATCCACCTCATTGAACTCGTCTCAGCTCAATGAAGTAGTGATCACATATGTGGCTTGGGCGTTTTGATGAATGGCTTGTTCTTGTCTTGGAGTCATCTCTTCATCATCATCTAGGATATCTATCCCTGTACACACTATATGACACAAAATTGGGTTAAGCGATATAATGTGCCTTTTCATGTTTTGTCTCCACATTGAATAATCATTGCCATCAAAATAAGGCACTTTCCATAATGTAATTGATAAATAATAACTATTGTTAGAATTCAGATGTTCATTGTCAAAAGGATATTGGGAGTAGTCACTGTGACTACTCCCCTTCTTCTTTTCATCGCCGATCTTCTTCTTCCCTTTTGGGTAGAGAGCCTTCTTCCGTAGAAGAGCCTTGAGTTGAAGCATTTCCTCATTATCGTCCTCATAGTCCTGGATTGCATCGAGGAGCTTCTCTAGCTTTTGGGCCTTTTCATCATCACTCTTCTCGTTGTTGAAGTTCTTGTGTACATATTTAATGTCCGACATTGTCTCTTCGAGTGGTGAGTCTCTTCTGAAGAGTTTGGCTCTGATACCAATTGAATGTAACCTAGAGGAGGGTGAATAGGCTTTTTGAATCTTTGTCAGTCTGTGAAACACTTAACAAATCGAGCAAATACAGAGAGATCGGACTAGTTCGATATTGTGCGGACTAGTCCGGTATGCGTGGACTACAATGATCAAGATTGATCGATAAATTCACTTATAGTACCCTATGCAGCAGAAAGTAATTTGCAACTTGGATGTATTACAACAATGAAAAAGTATATGACAAAGATCAATTTTAATTCCAATGTTTCAACATGAATTACAAAAGATTATGTAAACCCTAGATTGATGAACAATGAAACAAAAGTGCGCGAGACATGATTTTATCCCGTGGTTCGATTCTCACGGAGGAAACCTACATCCACGTTGAGGAGTCCACGGAGGACCAGGTCTTCACCAACCCTACCCTCGTCGAATCGCCACGGAGGTCGATTCTCTTCCACTAATCACAAAGGGGAAAATAACTCGTTCAAGGGGCCTTCTCACAAGTTCAGGGCTCCCAAAGAATTACAACAAAGAACACCACCAAACACACTCGAATGATATACGATAAACAACAAGAGTGTGCGAGAGATCAAACCAAAGAGATCAAGATGTGTAGAACAAGTCTCTCCTTTGATCAATTGCTAATCCTTAAAGATTTCATCCTTTTAGGGTTAGAATGTGTGGAGAGATGCGTGTTTTGGGCTCTTGGAAGGTGTGATGGTGCAGGGGGGTCGAGAGATCTTGATGTATGGCCGTACACCTCTATTTATACTAGGGTTTCCAAAAGTTACCGTTAGGGTTTGCAATGTCCGAACCAGTCCGTGGTGGACTGCGGACTAGTCCAGTGTGCAGTGTGCGGAAAACCCTAATTGTTGAGACAGACCGGACTAGTCTGTTACGGGTATAGACTAGTACATTTCTAGATAGAAACTTTTCAGACTAGTCCGTTTAATATCGGACTAGTCCGTGTTGTGAACACTGTGAAGAACTGAGGAGAAGTCCGCACTTGGAGGTACTTGTCCGATTTTAGTCAGAGAGGTTTCGGACTAGTCCGGCTGATATCGGACTTGTCCGGTGTAGTGAAAAATTGTGGGGCTAAGGACAAGTCCGGACTTGAAGGACTTGTTCAATTTTAGTCAGAGGATTACCAGACTGGTTCGATTGATATCGGACTTGTCCGATGTTGTGACATTGTGAAATGCTGAGGAATAGTCCGCACAATGGGGGACTAGTTCAATCTTTGTTTGAGAGATATCGGACTAGTCCGGTGTATATCGGACTAGTTTGGTTTTCCTGTGAATTCTGCAGTGAATTGAATTATTTGTTCTCTTGAGCTCTTGGGGTGTGTTTCTCCAACACACTCCATACAAAATAATCTAATCTTTGTAGCTCTTGAGCTCTTTTCACTTTAGATCCTCATTCTCCTTACTTTTTGTGCTTTCTTCCTATTTTCTTTAAAACCTGAGCTTATCTCAACATTTTTGTTAGGATCTCATTTGTTTGTTATAAATCAACTAAAACCAATAAGGGATGCCTAGATGCACTTTCACCCCTCTTCCAGATCTCAGCAGGGGTCGGTTGCACCCCCGTCTCATGCTCCTGTCAATACGTGTTAGTACGAACACTATATTATGAATATATAAACATAAGTTACATACACTTACCATGCATTTAGCTAAATGCAGGTGGTTATCTTGGTCGTGCCTGCTCTGCCCCTCGACCCTTCTACACTCTCGAGCCTCCTCGGACTTAGCCTTAAACTCATCGCTAACCCAGTACCGACAAATGGCATGGAATGCATCAGACCGACCCTGCAACCAGCTCACGTGGCCCTACACATAGTTGTAGGTCGTTAAAAATACCATTGAAGAAATTATAAGAAAAAATATTTACTACACCCCACGTACCTGTGCGTACTACTCCTCCATCAGGTGTCTCTCGCTCTCTTGCTAGAAGCGCCTTGGCAGCATTGTAGTGAAAGACTCTCCTTGCATCCTCAAACATGCGAGGGTCGTTCGGGTCCTTTAAAATATACCTTGCCTGTGATAAAGAATATATTGAAGAGATGTTCATTAAAAGATTTTAAGAGTTAAAACTTAGAAACTTTATTTAACATACTTACCATAAAATCGACACATACAGTCTCCTAAAGGTTGTTGTGCTCCTGGTGATGGACGCGTGCGTAGTCCTCCCACAAAAGAGCAGGCACCCCATTGATGACCTCGGGATAGTGCAAACGCAACTAAGGACCCAAGGACACCATTCACTGGTCTTTGGTGTCTCTCATTGGTAAAAGACGCGTCGTACCAAACCCTACAAGATATTTATTGATTTATTACTTAAGTAACCAAAAGAAACCAGAATTGAACACTACGATTTTATTACCTGTCTCCGACCGAATGAATCACGATCCTCTGTGAAGGGACCGTAGGAGTACTAACAAAGTGAGTCATCCTCGTCCTCCGTGTCTGCTCGGGCACCACGTCAGTTGACCCAGAAGGCTCGTCACCAGCTGAGCCAAAGGGCACAAGAACAGAAGGCTCGCCACCCGAGGGCTGGAAGGCAGAGGACTGGCTCACAAAAGGGTAGCCAAGCTCAACTGGTGCCGTAGCCTCTGAGTTAGTCGGTCAGGACTACAACATTCAAATGATTCATAAGTAAGTTTAATTGGAAATTGAATTTGAAGAATTTGTCAAAGATAGGTGAAATTTACCTGTGACGAAGCCCTAGAGCTGCTCAGAATGTGCCCCAGCAACTGAGAGCGTCTGCTCCCGATCGATGAGGCACCAACGAAGGCCTCCTCAAGTCTATAGTGGTAGAACCCCCTCGTCGGCGGCACATTCTTACCCTTCATTGATGCCAACCTATTTTAATAGATATTCAGTAACTATGCAAATAATATATACAAAATTCATGTTACTATCTTCAAGAAAACATTACTTGTAATGACATTCAAAATTCATCATCATCATTATCATGTGCCCTACTCCTTAAACCAGCCCAATGATCATCAATCGTGGCATGTTCAAAGTTTCGTTTTTGCATATCATGTGTCTCTATATCTTCAACATCTTCAACTAATTGATCGAGTCCTACACCAAGATCGACGATAAAAGTGTCTGGCAACACTTCTTCTTGGTACACTTCTTGAACGTCTTCACTATCATGGTAACCATCATCCCTAGCAATATATAACGGCTCACAAGGATTCACCTTATATACCACACACCAAGCACCGAGCTTCGTGCATGGATAAGGTAGATAATACACTTGCTCCACTTGATGTGCAAGAACAAATGTATTGTAACCTCGTAGTCCGTCCATATGTTTCACTTCCACCATTCCAAATTGGTTTTCTCGAGTTCTACGAGTGCTATCAAACCAGTCACAGTCAAAGAAGACAACTCGAGGGGTTTTATTTCGGGTAAAAGTAAATTCAAGGATTTCGTTAATGATCCCATAATAATTGGTTACATTCCCTTGAGTGTCAATTGCTCTCGTCACAAACCAAAATTTAATGTTGCCGCGAGGATGAAGAGCTTTAAAATTAGTTCTACGGAATCAAAAGCCATTTATGTCATATCGACCATAGCTTCTAACATTCACCAATCCATAAGATAGCTGCCGTAAATCTTCGTGGACATTGTGAGTCTGACGATGTCAAAAATGATTGTATGTTAAAACAATACTTCTTTAATAATAGTAACTTATAATATATAAAAGATGAGAGAGTATTACATAATTTAGAAACCAAGATAGGAAACTTGACCCTCCATTTACTCCTTTTTGCATTCGTTCTACTTATTTGGCCGTAGGTTGATGCCTATGTGGCCAACATTTTTTGTGGAACTCACTGAACATGAAAAACCATCTTTTAGAGTACATGTGTAGCAAAATATGTCGATTAGCATAAATGTAGGACAAACACTTACTCGAGTTATTCTTGCATGCCATCTATATTTGTGTACATGTAGAGTAAGTAACAGTCATGTCACGTTAGGGTAGCACGCAGGTCATGTAGCTACCAATAGTAGTGCCTCTTGTTTGAAAAATGGAGAGGTCGCTTAAGGGGGGAGCTTCATCCACATTGTACCGCATCGCCGAAGTACTGACATCGTTTTCTTCAAAAGTAGACACTTGAAAAGTATCCTACATCCTTAAGAGCATAAGCTTCAACTATGCACCCTTCCACCCTTGCCCTATTGCCAACCATTGGTTTCAGATATCGTAGCGCTCCTTCAATGTGATACATCCACCCGTATTGCATAGGACCGCCAACTTTAGCTTCGAATGGAAGATGGATAAGCAGATGTTGCATTGGATTGAAGAAACCTGGTGGAAATTTTTTTTCCATGTTACATAAAAGTATGGGTATCTCCTTCTCTAACTTATCCATCATCCCTATCTTGATTTCTTTAGCACAAAGCTGTCTATAGAAATAGCTGAGCTCGGCTAAAACCTGCCACACCGCATCATCTAGATAGCCCCGAAACATAACAGGTAAGAGTCTTTCCATTATAATGTGATAATCATAACAGCTCACCCGATGCAAACATTTCTCACATCACGAGAAAAATCTAGATTGAAAAGGTCTAGCGCCTTCCATGCATCACTGTCAGACGGATGCGTACAGAATTCTTTGTTCTCACGTTTACCTTCTTTGTGCCATCTCATGTGTCTTGCAGTTCTTTGTGAAAGAAACAACCGCTTGAACCGAGGAGTCACAGGCAAGTAACGAAGTTGATTTTGTGCAACATCTGTCATCACATTATTGCCGTCATCATTCACAACTTCAACATCCCTCGGTTTATCACATTTCAAGCACATGCTCTTGTTGGCGTGCTCTTTCTAGAATAACATGGAGTTGTTTGGGAAAAGATCAATTTTCTCATAGTTCATACTGATACATATCTTTAGGCACTTTGTGAGGTTGTGGAAGGATATCGAAGATCAAATTCATGAGATCATTGTAGAAGTTGATGGAAAAAAGTACTTAGACTTTATTGCCATAAAGGACGGTCACAGCCGTGTGTTCTTGCAACAGCTGTTGTGATTTCTTGAGCTCCTCGAAGAACTCCTATGCCTCATTTGTAAGAGGATCCTACGCTTCCAGAGCTTTTAGCATCTCATCCATCCTATAGACCCCTATTATATCATCATCCTCATCCACTCCTACTATGACTTGAGATTTAGTCTTGACGTGGAAGGTCCACACCTCATAACGTGGCGTGAAACCAGTTCGACATAAGTGAAATGAAAGATCCAATCTGCTCAAAAACTTGGTGTTCCGGCATTTTGTACATGGGCACCGCACCTTATCATCCGTTGACAACGAAAATGCTCGATCAAAAAAATTATCTAACTTGATGTACCACTCATCTAAGTGACCACCAGTTCTGCTCTTCCAGCCAGTATACATCCAACTGCGGTCTTCACCCATGTTTGACTCTGCAGTTTAAAGCGGAAGAAATTATCGTTAATGTATGCAAGATAGGTCCTAAAATTTCAAAAGCATAACACCGCCTATTTAACACTTAACCCCCCTATCCGGTGCAGTTCTTCAAGTAAAATGGGGGACCACTATACGGTTATAGCCGTCATACGTATGTTAGCCACTCGTCGGGGGCTGCAGCTCTTCAAGACGAGAGAGGAGGAAAGAACGAGAGAGGGACATGGAAGTGGGTTCATCGAGGTCCAACATCCTCACGCGTGGGTGCTTGCCGTCTGCACCGTCGTCATTCGTCACCGTGTTCGTTTAGATGGATACTTTAACTTCTAACTATATGGTCCTTGTCGGGCCCTAAATGGGTTGTATCGGGTCAAGCCAACCTGAATCCCATTTTTGTACATATAGTAACACTCAATAAATCAAATGAAAAATTATAACCATAATCTAAAAAATAAAGCAATTAAATTAAATGTAAACATTACAATTTTTAAATTGTAACTTATAAATTAATAAACATAAACCTAAACATAAATAATTTTATCATAAACATAGACATAAGCATTGACCTAAACCTAACTTAGCATTCTTTATCTCAATTAACAAAAATTGAACCTATGCGTAAATAAATCTAAACATAATTATACCTAAACCTAGCTAAGCATGATTAACATAGACATAAGCATTTTCAATTTAATACAACAATTTTCCACTAATAAATAATTTAATCTACAAATTACACAATTCCATCAACTAATCACCAATTTAAGCAACAAATTACACAATTTAGTCTTCTAATCAACTAATCACCAATTAACCTAACTAATTCAACACACTAAGCAAAATTTTGTGCTCAAAATTCAAAATGGAAAGAGAGGAGGGGGGCGGCCATGGAGGATAGGAGGGAGGGAGGAGGCGGCCATGGAGGGGGAGAGGGGCCGGTCATGTGAATGTGGCCTAGAGGGGGCGAATAGGCTTTGAAAATTTCCTGCACACTTAAACAAATGGTAAAATTCTTGATAGACCGGATTATTCGGTTGGTAGTGCCGACTAGTCCGATGTGCAGAATATGTGTCGAGTTGATTAAGTGTTGATTCAGGAATTAAACTTTATAGCAGCGGAAAGGTGAACAACTAATGAGATCACTTGGATTATCGATCAATATTGTGAAGTTACACATGAAAGCAATTTACAGTTCAAGTTATAATATTGATGAACTATGTGCCCTAATCAATGAAGGTGCAAAAACAAAGTAGCACACAGGACAACGATTTTTACCGAGGTTCGATTTCACCAAAGAGATCTATTGCTCGTTGAGGAAGCCCACACAGAGCTGTGTCTCTTCAAACCCTTTCCCTCTTCAAGTCACCACACAAGGCCGACTTGATTCCATTATTGCGGGTGATCACCAAGATTATGGGGCAACCTCACACGTTGAGGGCTTCCACAAGAATTACAACAAAAAGATGATCAAATAAACTCAAAAAGATTACAATGAAAAGCACGAGTGTGAAGAGATCAAACCCCAAGAGCTCAATGACGTGTAGACAATGATCTCCCAACCCCAAATCTGAATACTCAATTGATTTTCACTTTTGAGGACTTTAGATGCGTGGGGAGATGTAATTTTGGGCTCTTGGGACAAGTGGCGGCACTAGGGTTTGAGTTGTGAATAGTAGAGTGCGTTCAATCTATTTGTGGGGTCGTGGATCTCCTAATTATACTTTTTCAAAAAAATTTACCATTAGGGATCCCAACAACCGGACTAGTCCATACTGAGGACCAGACTTATCCGGTGTGCTGCATAAAAGTCGGTGTGAAAAGTGGAGCGCAGTAGAAACCCTAATTGTGTGAGGTATACTAGACTAGTCTAGTATATGTCCAGACTTGTCCGGTGCCCTATGTAATTGAACTCTAGGGAGTTGAACGGACTAGTCCGATCCAAGGACAGACTTGTCTGGTGCTATGTGTTATTGAACATCAGAGAGTTCAACAGACTAGTTTGGTCCTATGGAAAAACTTGTCTGGAGTGTAGTGAAAAGAGTTGACAGAGACTTGAACGGACTAGTGCGGTTAAAGATCAGACTAGTCCGGTGCACTGTGAAAAGTAGTTCTAGAAATTTTATTGGACTAGTCCGGTAATTGATCGTACTAGTCCAGTGCACAATGTATTTGGACAACAGAGAGCTGAATGGACTAGTCCGGTCCATGAACGGACTAGTCTGGTGCTCAATGAATTTTTAGGAGTTTTTAAGCCCTTACCTCTACACAAAGACTTGAGCTCTTGGGATGTGTCTCTCACACACATCCTATACATTTAAATGTACTTTGCGCTTCAGTTGTTAGTTGGGCTTTTTTTCTATTGTACACCACTTCATTTTTCACTTTTTTGAGTGCACCAAACTATCTCATTTAGCTTAACCTGCAGTCATCTCAACAAGTTCATGTGGGTCTCATTTGTTTGTCATCAATTGTCCAAAACCCACAAGGGATTGCCTAGATGCACTTTCAATCTCACCCTTTTTGGTGATTGATGACAACCAATTGAGATTTAACAATTAAGAGTAAAAATTGATTTTCATAAAGTGTGCATATATGAGAATAATGAATGAGTAAAAAAATCTTCTAACATGTATGCACTCTTTATGGTGGGGTGCCTAACAAGTGTGTGATCTAAAGATGTTATGAGCAATACACGAGCACTTGACAGTTATAGCAACATTCATCACATTACCATTAACAAAGCATCACACATTAAGTTAATTAAGCACATCCAAAAAAATTATAATAGTTCGAAATCGAGTACATGTCCTTGATCACAAGTCCTTAGACAACAAGTCTCAATCTCTCCCCCTTTGGCATCAAGGCACCTAAAAAGGAAAAATTGAGTGGAATCACTCATCGCCACTACCTCCCTCACTCTCAGTCCTCTTTGTATCTCCTTCTTCATCTTCGGGTTCTTGAGGAGGAGGAGGAGAAGAAGAGGCACCAACCAGTCCAAATGAGGTCATTTCTTGCTCAGTTTGAGGTTCCATCTCTGTGATGTCTTCTTCAGAGTCATCTAAGATCTAAGGTGACCCCACTGGCTCCATTTCAAGCTTCTCACAGATGTCTTTGATATTGGCCTTCACATATCTTTGATGCTTCTTTCTGTCCAGACTCTCCTTGTGTTGCTTGATTTACACTTTGCGACAGGAAGCAAAGATGGATGAGAGCATATTCAGCACTCCACTGGAGGACTCTCAAGGAAGTGGAGGAGCAGGAGCAGCAGCCTCATATCTTGTACCTTCTTTAGCCCTCTTAGATCTGTATTCCTCTGCAGGTGAAGTAGGAGCAGAGGGGACGGTGTAGATAGTAGGCCTCCGGGGCCTAATTCCAGTATGAGGAACATCCCTGACAAATTCAAGTCTCGTTACCTTCTCAACCATATACATGATGTATGGTGCATAGCCACAAGACTTGTTAGGGGTGATAGAGATGTTCAGGATATCATTGTACATGTACTCAAAGACATGGAAGGGACTTCTCCTGCTTATCACCTTCATCAGAGTCTTGAGGGTCCCTTGGACGGTTCCTGCATCTCCCTTCTTTGGATCTATGGTCTTCCTCAGGATTCTGTTTAAAACAACAATGTTGGGCTTCAAGTACTTTGTGGTTGGAGACTTGAATGGCATCTTAGTATCATAGAGAAAGAAAGTCAAGCTGATCTTTCCCCAAAGGCTTTATGCTTTGGATAATGATGTCATTCTCCAATGAATCTTCAAGGTGCAGAATTCTAGCAAACTCTTCGTATGTGACACAGTACATTGCTCCATGTGTCATCCATATCATCTTGTCTCCATCATCACGAGAAAAGTAAAGATTGGAGTAGAATTGAGTGATCACCTCAATGTTCCAGTCCCAGTGAAAAGAAACAAGATCCTTCAGTGCATGATGCTCCAATGCATCTTGGACCTCTTGATAATCTTGGCATCTCTTAGACAGGAGGTAGGTGATATCCACCCACTGACTTTCTATAACTGGATTCCACATCTTCACGTAGACATGCTCATAGTAGTCAGCATAGAAATTGCTCCAGAATCTGGGATCAGCTGATTGTTTGGGCTGATCATAGACCTATACCTTTCTGAATTTCTCAGCCATCTCACCCCCTTTCCCATGAAATCAGCACTAGATGGTTGTCTGTTGCGGTGAATTGGTGCTTTCTATAAAAGCCCGCTTTTTGAAAGAACAAAAACGCAAAAATACGAACTTAAAAATTTTGAAAATGGACATGGAAATCCAAACTCACATGAACCATATAAGTTAACCAATGTTCACTAGAAATAGGACTTGTTAAAATTTTACATATAGAACATGGTTTCTAATGTATATTGGAACTTAAGGTGTAAAATCCATAATTTACAAGTATTCACATTATCAATGAAAAATTAAAGGAGAAAAGAAAACTAAATAGAGAGAAGGAAAAGGAATTATTCCAACCCTAAAATGGGACATTCAAAAAAATTCAAATCTACGTCTGTAAATTTATCCATGACCTTCTAATATTCCAAATAGACTCTCATCAAAGTTTCAAAATTTTTTTGAAGCACGTTTTCCATTTATTGGACACGTACTAAGAGTTTAATCAAGTCAACTTCAAATTTAAACTTTGTACTTGACCTTGTCCAAATCAACTCCAAATTTTTCCTGGGGTTCCCTATGGTTCAAAAAGGTTTAACTCAAAGTTTCAGGATTTTTGAACCTAATTTAATATTTATTTCATTGAATCAAGTGTCACCGCTTGAATTCAAATTCAAACCTGACTTAAAAATTCAACTTGATCAGTTCTGAAATCTGATTGCACCATAAAATTCTTCACATTTTATTTAGTCATTGGGCCAAAGTTGAATATTTTTGAAGAATGTTTGCTAGCTCTATTTGAAATTGGAAAGGAGAAGGGAGGAGAGAGAGTGGGTCCCACATGTCATGTTTATCCTCATTGCCACAAAACCGAGTTCGCTTCTTCCTCTCCCAGTTCTTATCCACAGCGCCCGACTCCCTCCTGCGCCTTGGCGCTCCACCGCCCCACACGGCCATCGGCCCGCATGCCTTCCTCGCCGCACCCCCCCCTGCTCGAGCTCGCTGCTCCCTGGCCGTCCGCGCTTCCACCGCCGTCGAGTCTCCTCACCGCGCGATGGCCCAGGCACCAGCCCGCGCCGCCTGGCCCCTCACCGGCGCCGCCCGAACGTGCCGCCGGCCAAGCTTCCCTCTGCCGCGTGCGTCTCATCGCTCGCGCCCATGCTGCTCGACCACCGCGCCATGGTGTACTCAGCCGCCGCAGCACGGTTCCCACGCCGGTCGCGCGCACCCCCTCACCGCCGCGGTGTCGCCCCGCCCCCAACCGCCTGCAGCGCCGCCATGCGCGCCGTTTCCACCACTCCTGTTCGCCGCTTGCCCCTCCACTTTCCGGTTGCGCGCCGAGCAGGACGCCGCCACCATAGCTCCCCGACGCCGGTCGCATGCCGCCCACCGCCGGCACCCCACGGCCGTGCAGTTTGCCTGCACACGCCTCGCCGACGCTTCGCCCAAGCAGCTGCACGTCGGCGCCCCAACTGTTCCCACATGTCGTGCGCCGACCTCTCCTTCGAGTCCACGCCGCTGGCCCAGCTCCCTAAGCGCCCGTCTCCGGTGCCGTCCCCGCGCCGCGCAAGCTGCTGCGCCGCGCGCTCCCACGCCTCGTCGCCGCTACGCGCTCACCGCCACCGCGCTGAGCCCTGGGCTGTGCACTCCACCTCTGTCGCGTCATGCAACCGCGCCCGTGCCCTGCACGCGCCCCGCCGTGCGCCGGCCTGCTGCTCACGGTGCTCCTGCGCCACGGCGCCCTGACGGTCGTCCGCCCATGCCGCTGTCCAGGCCAAGCACCAAGTGTAGATGCCGCCGCCGTGTCCCTACTGGCCTTGCCTTGCCGTGTTGACCACGAGTGCCATGACGCCATGTCCGCGCGTCTGCTAGTGAGACTCCTTGCGCTCGCCGCCCTTGGTACGTTGTCGCGATATTCCGCGTTGTGGTTATGTCCTAGAAGCAAGGTGAATGATTGGTGTGATGGATGAAATACTGGAACACACCTTTGACATAATGGTACCGACCACTGGTCCAAGGTTAGCTCTGATTGTGCAAGATTGATTAGATTAGTGGCTGCAGCTAAGGTGTTCGATGAAATGGTTACGAGGAAAGAACCAACTTTGTTGATGTTTAGAGATGGTCTGTGATGTAGGGGTAGAATGATGTTGCAACCGACAAGCCTAAGTGCCAAGATACCCTTTGAATGGTGATGAAGCGACGGAAATCAAGTACACTCCCAAGATGTTCGACAAAATGCCTACATGGTGAGCCTTGCCTTGAAATGCCTTGCTTGACGTCACCAAAGTCCGTTCGTCGTAATCGCTAAGGGTACTCATGTGTCATCAAGCCGTACGTCCATTTTCCGCATTGATATCATTCCTTTAGAAATCCCCAAGTTGACCTTCTTTGTCTTTTGAATCGCGTTAACTTGTCCGTGCGTGCTCGTGATGCTCCACAATGAGTCGCGTCGATGTCGTTGACCACATGACATCGTCGTGATGTTCCGAGCCGTCATCATGCCCTGGCATCGACATGAAGGATGTTTGTGATGTGTGTGATGCTGAAACACAAGCACGACTCGTCGGACAATGGTTGTCAAGCCAAATTAGGTTTTAGTCAATGTGAGGGTGATCGAGTCCTAGGTATAGCCAAGGTGCTCGATAAAATGCCTTCTAGGTCAAACCACAGATGTTGGTGATCATCGATGACCTGTGGTTGAGTAATGCTTGAACGTTGCGACCGACAAGGAAAACTAGACCAAGGGGAACCTTGGATATAAGTTTCTTGGTTGATTTGATGACGCCTCCTAACCATTCGAGTAATTGCTTACCTTGATGTACCTATTCATAGGTGGCAAGGTCATTGAGTCACTTGCTGGCGACCGAGTCGACATCACTAACCTTGAGACTCAAGAGGTGGTCTTCGAGAGTCTGTTCACCACCATTGATGAGTCCGGGTCGATGTGGACCTCGCTAATCTGATCTTCTTGAGATGGCAAAGCATGCCGTCATGGCAAGGTCTCGTATCATGTTCAAGTCCCAGTAGCTTACCGAGCTGACCTGGACATTCTTGCAGAAGACACTACATTAGTGTCGTCATGTAAGCACTTGAACGTTGCTCGAGAAGCTTGCCGTAGAAAATACTTTACCTAAAAGTCATTTGAATGTTGTCTTGGTACTCACATCAGGTTAACAGGGCTTGTTATGACTCCTTGAGTCCAAGCAATGTCGATCTCACTTCACTCCCAAGTATCGCTAGGGTTCCACCTTGATTCACCCTATTCTTGAACCCTGCGACTACACTTCTCAGCTGTAACTAGCTTTACTCCTTTACGATTTGGAACAACTTCATTGGTCGACTGCTAAGTCCAGACCTTCGTCTTGTACACTCCACTCATACGCAAGCTTTCAATGCCACCTTGACTCTTGGGTCATCCTTACACTACCAGTCCAAAACTTCCACACTATTCAGCTTTATCATCCTTGAGTGGCATAGCGTCGAGTGTTGAGTGCCAAGGTGCAATGTGTTCTTACATCGCACCTTTCAATTCACATCTCGATACTACTATGACCACTTGACTCCATCCTTTGTTTATCCACACAACAGAGGCATACCTCTTCCTTCTAGTTAGTCTCACCAGTCTTAGAGTTTGTTTAACTTATTTAATCTAAAGTATATTACATTATATACTTTATATGCATATCATGTCGGTAGGAACATGATGGTAGGTGATCGATGAGGAGTTTCGCTTGGAGGAGAAGGCCAGGGTGTTCCAGCTTGAAGTTCCGTGGCGGTCTCTTCGAAGGAAGACCAAGCCAATAACAACTGACATTGATATAGAGTCACAAACTAAGGCAAGCCCCGGTTTGCATTTAAGAGCTTTTCAAAGTTTTCCAATTTTATTCATTTACGTCTTCAGTTGACATTGTGCATTACGTTCAGGATGCTTGAATACTCCAGATGCATGACCCAAAATTCCATTGGTTAATTGGGTAGGTTGATAGCTCGACGTGTAGAACTGCTATGCTAATGTTGTAGGTGATCCGGTAGAAGTCGAGTAGCTAGAATCTACTCGCGAGAGATGTATAACATATTTCACAGGATTGGTTAGATAGACAATGTCTTAATATAATGAATCTGAGACCGGGCGGGGGATGGATAGGAAGCAATGAGAATCGGAGTCTCGGTCGCATAGCCCTGCGTGCGTCGATTAAGGCCCGTCTGTATGCGGCCCCTTGGATGAGCTTGACTTGTACCGGCGCCATATTGGATATATGGGCTCCAGTAAACTGACGTAACTCGATAACTAGGATGTCGAGGCCATTAACTCACCATTGATAGGGGTGGGTTGAGGACAGTAAGGTGTAAATCGGCCGGCGGGCACAGAGGTGTATCGTGCGGAGACCTTCTGTTTGCAGAGGTGAGACGGGTTCGGCGTTCGGGTTTCTTATGAAAGGTGGCTATATACGACTAGTACTGAAGTGTTACGTCAGTACTGATGTACTCGCTGACACTTCCGAACGTGCGTACGTGTCGTGTTGTCCGGGTTTGTCCTGATTGCAATCACCGTCCCTCGTGGTAATAGAGTACCACTTGTTCACTGACTCGTGACGTAGTAAATATCGAAGAAGTCAGGAGAATATGATATATTGCTTTGCAACCTTGTATGGATTAGAGATAGTACAATTAAAAGTTTACAGTTTCCCCATACTTTACCTGTAATAGCAGTATGTGCTTTTGGCATGTCATATCATCGGCAAAACGTTTCTTGTTTGATTGTAGAGTCTATGATGTGCCATGCCTGAAGAATGTCATTTGCTACTTAAAATATGAATATAAGGATCCACTTGTAGGCGAGTCCTTTATGCTATTCCTTACCTATGCTTAGTATTCTCCCTGCATATGTCTAGTGAGACGGGTTAGTCTTGCTGAGCCTTATGCTCACGTTTGCACTTTAATGATTTTTGCAGATATTAGGTTATTTATGCTATTCAGGTTGTACATGATATCTCGAGGTATCGAGATAAATCTCATGTGAACCATGCCGCTGCTTAATGTTCTTCTTGTTGCCAGTGAGAAGCGTCCTAGGGCATGGACCTCTTCTCTCCTGCTTAGTTAGGTGAGATTATGGGTATGTATTTTTCCGCTGCGTGTGTACTTCTATTGTACACTCTTTTGTAAACTCTTCTTATTATGAAATGAAAACTTTATACGTTTTGGTATCCTTTTCGTGTGTGCTTTTAGGTGCCGCATGGCACGCCACCACCCAATGAGATCCTTGGATGTCAGGACTCCAGTCCCCACAGACATGGTATCAGAGCTTCATTGGGAATAGCACGCTCGAAAAGAGCCTATTTTCAAAAACTCCGAAGTAGTCGAGTGAGGTTTAGCTATATGCCCATTAAGGACTATTACTAGTATAAGTTATAAAGGTTGTGAACTAACTTGTTATATTATTCTGTAACGATGCTCCGTCTTCAAGGTAAGAGGTAAGGTACGCTGTCGAGAGCGGATCAATCTCGGTAAGCTCTGCATACGAGATGTGGTATGTGATATTTCTGTGGCTTAGCGCAGAAAGTCAATCAGAGTCTCTGAAACTATTCATGTTTTTGGGAACATATGACATGCGTACCCTAGCGTGACACAAAATTAGTGGGAGCCCCCGTCGGGTGGTGTATAACCCGATAGTATGCATCTCTAGAACCATTCATGTTCTATGGGATCATGCGAAGTACAGCCATGTACCTCGAGACATGACTTCGCTCGAGGGCGACTCACACCAGAGTCGTATGCATTTACTTTCATATATATTATTGTGACTGCATGTCGTGTTTCCCCGTGCCGCCCTTGAGGTGTGAAGGTGTGAAAGGGGATTGTTTGTCTTCTGCAGGTACGCTAACTACGGTAGCGACCCGTGTAGCATACGTTTGCGAGTGATTGGTATTAGAACCACCTACAGACATATCCGTATATACCGGGTTAGACTTTTGGTAAGACACGTAGTACCGTCAATATCCCACTTGATACTTTGACCATCCCCCACGAAAGAATGGCTTCATATTTATATTTAGTCCAAATATCAGTTGCTGATATCTTGTGGACAAGGTAAAATGTTTCTCTTCAAGAGTAGGTGAACAAAAGTTCTTTGTTCCTGGCGAGAGTTTAGCTCGACTTTGCCGGAGTAAGATTTTGGTTAAGCACGAAGATCCATAGTGATATGATATGGATAAGAAGGTTGTCAAGTCTCTTTCAAGATTCCATTTAGTTCCAAATAAAATGATTAGTTGTAAATCAAGATCTAGCTATCGGGCTTGAGTTTTGAGCTAAGTTTCAAAATTTGAGTTTGTTCCCAATTCTTGTGTTTCGAAGCCGGTAAGTTCTGTTTTCTAACAGGATTTGACCTGAATTTAAAAATCCATATATCTTCAACCTGGAGGGCTATGAAGGAAAATGAATACTTTTTGGAAATCTTTTTAAGTCTTCTATAAGTTTTATATTGACCCCCAAGCCAAAAGACAATTGTAAGATGGTGAAAATCCCCTCTAACTAACTCAGCTGCTGTTCTGAAACTGTGTAAGACAGCATATGAATTTTTGCCATAACTCATTGTAGAAAGCTCTACTATTCCATTATGATACATTTATGGAAAGGTGAAGAGCTATTCTACAACTTTGTTATTCAATGTTACCTCAAATTCAGTTTAGAACTAATTAGAAACTGGAGTTGAATATAGTACATGTATATAGGTGCTATCTGAAACAGCCAGAAAAAATTCTGAACTTTGGACAGCCATAACTCTTAAAATAGAAATGCAACTGTCGGTGGTTTTGATCCGGCAGATCTCCCGACACTACTAAGGTGTTAGAGGAGTTTGAGGTTCGGTGTGGGCGCGTGGAGATTCAAGAAGGTGAAGTGTAAATGACACAGTAGACATGGAGATTTACGTGGTTCGGGCCGCCTGAGCATAATACCCTACTACACGGGATGTGTTGGTGTTGTATTGGTTGTCTGAGCTCAAAGTGAGTTCAGGGTGTAGAGTGAGTGCGTCTTCCGAGAGTGTGTGTCCTCCCTCCTATGTATCGTCGGTCTGTCCTTTTATAGTACAAGGGCATGACGTTACAAGTTAGCCTGGCCCAACATGTGGCCCCGGCGGTTACTGATATTGATACACATTCAACACGTTTAGTTGCCCTTAATGACCAAGTTATGGGCTTTGACAGCAACGTTATTAGTAATTAAGGTCGTCAGATCGTGTGTCATTAATATAGTATTAATAACACTTAATGGGTCTTGAAGTCCTTGATTCCACTTTGAAGATCCGGAGCCGTTGTGGGATCTTCCGGAGGTTAGAGGCTGAAGATCCGACGGTTGGACACGTGGCAGCTCCGGAGCATAGTGTGGGAAACAGATAGGTCCGGAGCTACCTGACACGTGTTAATTCTGGAGCTTCCCTCGGTCTGGGGTTAGGTCCGGGGGTGCTATTTCGGTACATAGCCGGAGCTTCCCCCTTGTGGGCGGTAGCTCCGGTTTGATAGTACATGTGGCAACCCTGGGACTAACCATGTTGGAGAAGCGGGTCCGGTTATGTCTGACATGTGGGCCTCCGAAGGTCTTCAAATCAAGTAGATGACTTTCCCTTGAGATCTTTGCAATCCCAAGGAGTATATGGTACCCAGGGTACCGACAGTTGCCCCCTGGGCCCACCTCTGGGGAAGACCCCTTGGGTGAAGTCATTCCGCCGGAGGTGGGTCCATCCTTCAACTTTTGAACTGAGTCTTCAAAGGTCTTCGGATGTGCCGTTGGCGATAGTTTGGAGTTAAATCTTTGCCGCGTGGCATATCCCGTGTGCGGCAGATGAGATCTTTGGCGTGCGGATCTCACACAATTGAAGGTCGCCAGTTCCCGATACGAAAATCATATCGGTTCCGCGCGCCTTGTCAGGCCGCTGCCTTCGGGCTTCCCGCCTCATGATGACAACCGTTCGCCTGGGTAAGAACCTCGACTTGATCGTCGGAGTGGTCCCGGGCCCTCTTGTCATCGGCAGGGTAGGATTTTTGAGTAGTATCTTTGACTTCCTTGAGGTTTCCATCCTAGCGTTGCGAGGGCTTACTTAAGAAGGAAGGCGCGCACCGTCTGGAGTTCTTTACGCCTCTCATCTGATTTTGCACTCAAACTCCCAACTTGTGCTCGCTTTTCCTCTCTTGCCTTGCTGTGCTGCGATGGAGTTGGGTCTCCGCGAGAGTCGTTTGAAGACCGACGGTGACCTGAAGAAGGTCCGGGCCCTCATGGGATGGTCCCCGGACTTCTTCAACCGTCTGG
Source organism: Tuctoria greenei (assembly GCA_036927565.1). Classification (NCBI taxonomy): domain Eukaryota; kingdom Viridiplantae; phylum Streptophyta; class Magnoliopsida; order Poales; family Poaceae; genus Tuctoria; species Tuctoria greenei. The sequence continues at coordinate 175,762,292 of JAYESD010000003.1, read as the reverse complement.
TCCGCTCCGGGGGAGAGCTCCCATTTGAGAAGGAGCACGCTGGCGAAATGGTGTACTTCTCTTCATACGCCATGGTGGGGTTGATCCCACCTTTTTCCTTCTTTTTTCTTGATGCTGCTAGACTTTTATGGTCTGCAGCTATACAACCTTGGGCCCCACTCCATTCTTCTTGTGTCTATCTTCGTCCACTTCTGTGAGATGTGGGTGGGCATCCCCCCTGCATTGAACTCTTCTGGACCTTCTTCACCGTCCATACCACCGGTAGGAGCAATGAGTACCTTGGCTTCTACTACTTCGTGAAGCGCAAGAAGTGCCCATTCATGTACCTCCGGTCATTTCCCTCTGGGAAGTGGGATGATTGGAAGAAGGACTAGATAGTCATCCGCGTGGAGGAGCACGAGAAGCTGGAGCAGCCCGAAGGCCTCCCCAACATTGACACTACCGTCTCGAGTGAAGCTCCGGTGCTGGCGGACGCCTTCAACCCTGCTCTGACCAAGATCCGCCAGTGCGTGGAGGGAGGATTAACTCCTCAGGCGGTGTTTTGCAACTTCATAGTCAACAGGTGGGCACCGCTGAAGAGGAGAGAAAAACTCGCTTGGGCCCTCAACAGTGTGATGGACGACGACCGGGTCGAGACCAGACTGAAGTCCAACATGGCGGGGACAACCTTGGAGTTTCATCTCAAGAAGTTCCAGCACGGCATCGACGTCGCGGGTGATGACTTGACCCCGCCATCAGCTTTTCTCGCTCTGAATATGGAAGTAGAGTTCAGCAGGGAGCTCCGGCGGAAGATGCCCGTGCTTGACGACCTTGGTGTCGTTGAGAGAAGATCGACCTCCAGGGTGGTGATCCCTGGAGCTTCCGAAGGTGGCTCCGACCCTGCCCCGAAGCCAAGGGTCGAGGTCGTCGGCAAGGGCAAGGAGCCAGTGGACGAACCCTTGAGCCGGAAGAGGAAGCTGCAGCATGCCGACGGAAGGTCGGTCAGGCCTGCCACCTCTGCATCAGCTCCTTCTCCCCAGAGGGGGAGGTCTTCTACATCTGCGGCGATTGTACCCACAGCGGCGTCCTCCCGGGGTGCTAGCTCCGAGCATGCGACTCCAGCACCAGGACCGGTTGAGGCCTCTAGGTCCAGAGGTTCTTCCCGATCGAGGGGGCCTCGACTAGGGAAATGCCCGTGCCTGCAACGAGTTCCGGGGGGGCCTTCCGGAGCTTCCACGCCGGCGGCGGCTATGACCAGCCCCGAACGCCCGGGAAAGAGGTTCCGCGCAAGCTGGTGCGGAAGCCTCCCAAGGTAATTTTTAATCTTTACCTCAGACAATTGTTTTGTTGTAGTAACTGTTTTTTAAGTTTCTTCATCCATCATATGCAGCATTCCCAAGAAGAGGAGTGAGGCTCCACCCTCAGCCACAGCAGCTGAAGCTGTGAGGGCAGAAGCTTCTGCTCCTGTCTCGGTGCCGCCCCAAGTGGTGGCTGAAGCTGCGACAGCTTCGGCGCCAACTGTCATGGTCATGGACCTCGACTCATCCCCAGAGACTCCCGTGGTAGCGCCGGACCGTGGGAGAGAAGATGCGCCAGCGGCACCTGCCCCGGAGGTTGAAGCTCCGGGTCCTGGTGCAGAGATGATGGAAGCTCCGGTCGTTGAGCCAGAGGAAGCAGTAATTCCGGCCCCAGAGCCGGAAATTGTCGAAGCTCCGGCGGTTGAGCCGGAGGTAATTGAAGTCCCGGCGTGCGCGCCGGATGTTGAGGAAGTCCCGGCGGTTGGGCCGGCTACCTCAGAAGCACCGGCCGCAGAGCCGGTCGTTGTTGGAGCTTCGGCCGCAGGGCCGGTTGATGTTGAAAATCATCCGGCTCCCGAGCTGGTTGTTGCAGAGGCGTCAGCGCTCGAGCCCCCAGTAGAGGAGGTGCCCATGCCGGAGCCAGAAGCAGCTCCTGCTCCGGGAGTGACGACGCCGGAGGTACCCGCGGCTGAGCCGGAGTGCTCAGAAGAGGTTGCTGGCCCCCTGCCTGAGGGGGCAATTGAAGACCTGGCGGCGGGGCCTTCGGAACCACTTCCGGAGGTCGGAACTTCATCGGCGGGACCTTCCTCGATGGAGATTGAGGCCATCCCGGAGGACAGCCCTAGTGCCATAGAGGCTCAGGGGACCACTCTTGTGGAGTGGGACCTAATTTTTGTAACTGAAAACCCGCTGGAACCAGTGGAGGAGACCCCAGCAGGTCCGGAACCTATCCCGTTTTCATTGTCTATTGACAACGCCTGCTCCAGTCTATGTCAAGTTTAGCTGGCATTCTTCCACGACAGCAAGGCTCTTGAAGAGGAGCGCCAAACCCTTAGGCGGTGGCGTAACCGGCTCTACTTCGAGACCAAGCTGGCGTAGTCGAGGCTAGCAGATGACAAAGAGTGGATTAAACGGGAGAAGGTCTGCCTGGAATACTGAGGCAAATTATTGGATGAAAGGGAGAGCATGACTCACGCCCTCGACGCTCAATATCGGGCCATTTATGAGCAGGCCAAAGCAGATAATAGCGCGGCTGATGAACGCCAAGAAAGTTTGGAAGCCATTAACACTACTCTCATCAAGCGCCGGGAGGCACTTGAGGAGAGGGAGAAGAGGCTCGAAGATGAAGAGCAGAAACTCCTTGAGCTGCGGGATGATGTCCTGAAGAGGGAGGAGGAGCTCACCGAAAAGGTGGCTCTGGCTGACAAGGGCCTCGAGGAGCGCGCCAAGAAATTGGAAGAGCGCTGCACTGAGTAGGAGGAGAAGGCCTGGGTGCGGGGACAGGAACTCTACGAGCAAGAGTGTGCATCGCAGCCAGGGAGAAGAAAGTGAGGGGCAAGGAGAAGGACCTAGTTGACCGCCGGAACAAGATCCACCTCCGGGAGGAGGAGCTCGGAAAACTCGAGAAGCGATTTGCTGAAAAGATTCAGCAAAACGCCAAAGAAGTTGAGCGCCTCGCTCGCGAGAGTTCTGAACTGGTGGCGGCCAGAAGATCCTTGGAAGAATTGAAGGGCTTGAGGACTGCAGACTCCCTACAGATTTGGGAGTTCCTAGGCAAGGCCAACGACGTGCTGACACTAATGGGCTTCAGTCCCGTGCGTCCGTATGATCCGGAGCCGGAGCCGGACCTGGCGTTGCAGGCTTTGAGCTCGGCAGGTAGCAAACTCTCCAAGGTGGGCGACGTCATCGCGGACCAATTGGAGGTTGAGGGGCAATCCCTGGCGTAGAACGTCGCAGAGTATGTGCTGACGTGCTACACCAGCCGGAATCCCCAATTCCCTCTGGACCCGGTGCTTGAAGGTCCCGTTGAAGGAGAAGGTGAAGCTGCCCGAGCCAACATGTCGGAGGTTGCCCAGAAGGTCGCCCAGTTCTTCCATAGGGTCTAGGACCATCTCTGTAGCTCCCACTTGTATTTCTCTTTTTCTTCCTCAATTTTGTAATCCCTTGTCTCCAGATGAATGAAATCCCCAAATTTTTGTGAATTTCACTTTTTGTCTTCAACACTTTTGTCTTCACTTGGCCCCCTGGTAGATGTACATAATTTGATTGAGAACATGTGCCAAGAGGATATTGTGTTTTGTTGAAGACTCATTTGCTTCGAACTTGTAGAGTGTATGTCCGAAGTCTTCGATAGTGAAGGCCCCCTGAGGTTGTCGAAGCTTAGAAGCTCTGGCATTGTCTATCGTCGGAGGTTAGTAGCTCCGGCAATAGTCCCTATCAATGCGTAGAGCATCGATAGTTAGTCCTCCAGGGTGTCGGAGCTAGTAGCTCCGGCAGTGACCTTTGCCAACACGTAGTTTGTCGGCAGCAGACTCCGTTTGTGGGATCTTCTCACCATCTTTTATTTAGCGTTGACGGCTGGTCCCCCTAGCTCTACCGGAGCTTGGTTGCTCCGTTGATGCTCGTTTTCAATGATTAACATCGATTACAAGCCACCTAGGGGAGTCGGAGCTTTGTTAGCTCCGGCTTTTCTCCATCAACGTAGATTTTTTATTTTTCCTGCACACTGAAGCCAAGAAAAATAGTAAAATTTGTTTCTTGCCTATAACTTCATCGCGGCTTACAATTTTCAAGAAAATTTTAGGTCAAACACGATTCTAAATACAACCCAATGCGTTGTCTTTTCTTCCAGATCCAATTGTATTGGACCCGCCTTACTTCGGCCTGCCGGGGTGTAGGTAGAGTGGCGTACTTAGGGTGCTTGACCAGGCTAAGTCGATAGCACACTCTGGCCCTAGGTTGGCTTCGCGCCATTCAGGCGAGTGGGCCATGAACAATATTTGAATCCAAAAGAATCGACAATACAAATTGAATCGTATATGAACCGGTCAAACTAAAATTTCTTAAGAATTGCACGTCTTTGTTATAGACAAGAAAGAGAAAAATAAAAAATGTTGAGCCTGTACAAAATAAATGCACGTGGAGTCTGTTTCACATAAAGATGTCTTTCATTATAGGTCCGGGGTACAGGGGAAACAAGTACACTCTTAGGGTACGGAACCTGGCTAAGCGTGTTTCATTTCTCGTTTAACCCAAGGTAGCTAGCCACACTTTTAGTCCTGAGACTGTGACAAGTGTTGCATGAACTTTGCAGACCTTCTGGGAAAGGTCCGGCTGTTCTCCCGGAGGAACTACCCGACTCTGTACAATGACTCTATAACATACACCTCAAGTTATTACAGACTCACCTCCGTGATATTAAGTGTAGAACTTACGGAGGTGCTCAATGTTCCAAGGATTTGGGAGAGGTGTCCCATCCTCAGAAGCCAAGCGAACGCTTCTGGGACGGGATACTTTAATCACTCAGAAGGGTCCCTCCTAGCTGCGGGAGAGTTTGTTTAACCCTTCTCTGGATTGTATTCTCCGTAGCACCAGATCGCCTTCCTCGAGCTGTCAGTTGTGTACATGCCGCTGATGATAATGCCGAAGGGCTTGGCGGTATTGGGCATTCCGAACAGCTGCTTGGCACCTTCCCTCCTCAAGGAGGTCTAGGTCTTCACGCCGGAGCTGGTCCTGCGTGGCTTCGTCGAAGGTCCGGACCCGGAGTGACCCGAAGGTGATTTCTGGAGGAAGGATTGCTTCAGCTCCATACACCAGGAAGAAGGGTGTCTCTCCAGTTGACCGGTTTGGAGCTGTCCTGTTGGCCCATAAAGTGGGAGGAAGCTCTTCAATCCAGTTGGCTCCATGTTTTTTCAAGCGCTCATAGGTGCGCGTTTTGAGTCCATTAAGGATTTCAGCATTTGCTCTCTTGGCTTGGCCATTGCTTGCTGGGTGAGCTACGGAGGCGTAGAAAACTTGAATGCCGAGGTCTTTGCAATATCCTTGAAATGCAGAGCTTTTGAATTGGGTCCCATTATCAATGATGATTTTGTTTGGGACTCCAAATCTGCATACAAGTGACTGCAAAAAGTTGATAGCAGATTGCTTGTTGCAGGAGCATTCACCCTTCACTTGCTTAATGATGAGCTGTGAATCTCCCTTGACCAGCAGTTGCTTGACACCATATGACAGTGCCACCCTTAGTCTGTAAATGAGTTCTTCATATTCCGCCATGTTGTTGGTCGCCTTGAAGTCAAGGTGTACCATGTATTTCACCTTCTCTCCAGTTGGTGCGAGGAGAAGGATTCCAGCTCCGGCCCCCTGCTTTTGCATGGAGACGTCGAAGTAGAGGGTCCAGTGAGGCTCGGTGAAGACCGGAGCTTTGTGTTTCGGGTTCTGATCATTGGGGCCCCCAGGGTTTGATGGAGAGGGAGTCCATTCCGCCATGAAGTCTGCCAATGCTTGACTCTTGATTGCTTGCCTTGAAATGAGTTCGAGATCGAATTCGGCCAATTCCGCTGCCCACTTTGCAATATCCCCAGTTGAGTTGGGATTATGCAAGATTGCTCGAAGTGGGTAAGAGGTCACCACTGAGATTTTGTGAGCTTGCAAATAATGGCGAAGCTTCCTGGAGGTGATAAGAACTGCATAGAGCAGCTTATGCACCTCTAGGAATCGAGTCTTGGCATCATGTAGTACTTCACTGATGAAGTACACTGTGCGCTGAATGGTCCGGACCCTCCCGGAGGGGCCCAGAGCTTCTTCACTGACCCGGATCCTCTCGGAGGGATCCGGATTTTCTTCGGGAACCTCCGGGTCCTAGCTGTAGGATCCCAGAGCTTCTTCAGAAGCGACCTGGACCCTCCCGGAGGGGTCTGGGTCTTCTGAAGTGACTTCTTGTGGATTCAAGTATGGGAGCTGGGACCCAGACTCGCTTTCAGGATCCTCCGGACCCTCCCGAAGGGGTCTGGATTCCTGAGTATGGGGTAGTTCTGGTCTCTGCGCGACCAGGACCATACTGACGACTTCGTCAGTGGCTGAACTGTAAAGCAGCAAAGGCTCACCAGGATTCGGAGCTACCAGAATTGGTAGGGTGGTGAGGAACTGTTTTAGCTCCTGGAATGCCTTTTCTGCTTCTTCAGACCATTGGAATGGTCCGGACTTCCTCAATAACTTGAAGAAGGGGAGTGCCCGTTCCGCCAGTCTTGAAATGAACCGGCTGAGTGCTGCTAGACATCCAGTTAGCTTTTGGACATCTTTGATGCGGGCTGGTGGCCGCATGTCCTCAATGGCCTTGATCTTCGTCGGATTAGCTTCTATGCCCCGGTGAATTACCAGGAAACCAAGAAGTTTTCCGGAGCTAACCCTGAAGACATACTTGTCTGGGTTTAGCTTTGTGCGGGTGACCCGCAGCTTATCAAAGACAGCCTGCAAGGTGTCAAGGAGTGACTCCTTGTTCTTGACCTTGACCACGATGTCATCGACGTACACTTCCACTATGTCTCTAATGAGTTCTTCAAAGGTTTTTTACATAGCTCGTACAAAGGTTGAAGCTGCATTCTTGAGACCAAATGGCATGGCTGTATAACAGTACAATCCATCTACTGTGATGAAAGAGGTATGCTCTTCATCTTCCCTAGACATTCTGATTTGATGATACCCAGAATATGCGTCTAGGAAACACAGTAATTCACACCCAGAGGTGGAATCCACTATCTGATCTATTCTAGGTAGTGGGAATGGATCTTTTGGACATGCCTTATTTAGTGTTGTATAGTCGATACACATCCGAAGCTTCCCGCTGGCCTTGGGCACAACGACTGGGTTTGTCAGCCATTTTGGATGGAAGACTTCTCGGATGAATCCAGCTTCGAGCAACTTCTTCACTTATTTTCGAATGAAGTTATGTCGCTCTACGGATTGCTTCCGAGGTTTCTGATGCACAGGCCGGGCGTCGGCGTAGATCTTCAGATTATGCTCAATCACTTCCCTGGGGGTCCCAGGCATTTGTGACGGTTTCCAGGCAAACACGTCCATATTAGCCCAGAGGAAAGCGATGAGCGCGAGTTCCTATTTGTCATTCAATCCCACCGATATAAGGGTGGTCTGAGCAGCATCGGAACCGATTTGGACGACTTTGACGGGAATGTCGGTGTCGCTGCTTGGCTGCACACTAGGTGCAGAAGTCGAGCCTCGCTGACGAATGCTCGGCGGTTTTGGAGCTTGCTCCTGCCTGGAGTCCTCCTCTTGCGCCGTAGTAAGCGCATGGAGTTCTTCCAGAGCAGTTACTCTGGCAGTACGATCTCCGCGGATCCAGAGAATGCCTACTGGTGTTGGCATCTTTAACACCAGGTAACCATAATGAGCAGCTACCATGAATTTGTACAAGGCAGGCCTACCCAAGATGGCATTGAAGGGTAAGTTGATCTGAGCAATGTCAAAAACCAACTTCTCGGTGTGATACTTCTCCCGGGTCCCGAAGGTAACGGGGAGGGTAATAGCTCCGAGTGGGGTAATGGCTCCCGGACCTACTCCGGAGAAAGGTCGGGAGGGTTGGAGATCCGAAGGTCGGAGCTGAAGCTTGGTAAAAGCTTCGAAGCTTATGAGGTTGAGCCTCGAACCTCCGTCTACCATGACATGGTGGAGCTGGATGTTATTGATGGTAGGAGATACCATCAAAGGTAGCTGACCTGCTCCAACCATGCTTCGAGGGCAGTCCGAAGCATCAAAAGTGATGGTTGTGTCCATCCACATCCGATGAGGCTCCGCCCTGGCTGTAGGAGCTACAGCAGCCATGTCCCGACGCATAGTCTTGATGACGCGATGGGTGGTGATGTCCCATGATCCACAAAAAATGGTGTTCATGGTCTTCCGACGCTCGTTGTCAGAGACATCGGAATCGTCGTCGACAGAGGTGTAGACGGCCTTTAGGACCTTTTTGGGATCCTGAAAACCTAACTCCTCTTCAACCGGAGCTTCGTCAACTTTTTGTTTTCCTTCCCTCTGTCGGAAAGGAGCTTCTTCCCGGCGCTTGTTGTAGCGCTCGACAAGGTTTTGGACCTCCCGGCAGTCTTCCAAACTGTGTTTGTCCGTTTTGTGAATTGGACACCACACCTTGGGTTTGCCACCGTCTTCAGAAGACGGTCGAGGTCGCTTCTCGGGGTGTGGCCCCCGGCCACCCGGAGCTACAGCAACTTCAGCATTGGATGCACCGGCCGACGGCTTCTTCTTGCCGTTGGTCTTTTTCTTCTTCTTGCCACTCCCGGAGGTAGCGACTTCTCCTTTGGAGGATTTCTTGTGATCCTCCGAAGTTGGTTTGGAGTGCATTTCACGGCCCTCCGCAGCTCTGGCACATTTGTCGGCCAAACTGAAGAGTTCCGTGACACTGGTGATCTCCTTGATCGGTAGTTTCTCCAACATCTTCTTATCCCGTACACCCTGTCTGAATGCCACAATGACAGAGGCGCTAGAGATAGAAGGGATAGTGTTTCGTACCTGAGAGAACCTCTGGATGAATGATCGCAGGGATTCTCCTCCTTTGCACAACTGCAAAAAGGTCCAGTTTGGTGCCTGGTCGGGTGTAAGAACTCCCGAAATTGGCGGTGAATTGTCGGCGCAGCTCCTCCCAACTGTTGATGGAGTTGGGTGGAAGGCTCATAAACCAGCACCTGGCGGTCCCAGTTAAAGCCACTGGGAAATAATTGGCCATTACTACCTCATTTCCTCCAGCTGCCAAGATAGCAGTGGAGTAAATCTGAAGAAATTCGATAGGATTAACGGTCCCATCGAACTTCTCCGGCAGGTGAGGCCGGAACTTCTGTGGCCACCTGACCATACGCAGATGCATGGCCAAGGCTGAACAGCCTCCTCCTACACCTTCAGGAGCAGGAACGTCTTGAGCTTCTCGTCTTTCACGAGCACGCTCAATATGGACTCGGCCGTCTTGTTGGCGATATCGGCGATCAAGCTCCACCCAGAGGTCATGAGTTGAAAGCCTTGATACCGTGTGAGTGCGTCGTGCCCCGGAGGGCAATGACGTTGTAAGGATCGAAACGCCCAAGAGGGGGGTGAATTGGGCTATCTTTCAAATTTTAAGGTAATTAAAAACTAACGACTTAAAGCCCAATTCCCTATGCGATTAATCTATGCAATCAATGTATATTTAAGTTGCGGAATGAAGATTGCATAAATGTAAAAAGGAGGGAGAGGGATGCAAATTCTCAAGGGACACGGAGACTCGGAGTTTATCCTGTGGTTCGGCAAGATCACAAGGATCTTCCTACGTCCACGTTGTGGCACCCACCGAAGGGTTTTGCCACTCCCAAGTCACCGAGATAAGGGGGTCTTCACCATTCTTCTCCGTTCGCCATCTCCGGCAAGGTGGAGCTCAAGCCTTGTACAATCCTTGATCTTCCGGGCTTCCACACACACCTTGGTAAGCTCCAGAAGGATCTCTTCAACCTCTCACTAGTCTAGAGACTCCAATCACAGAGAATGGACGCACACAAGCTTTTCTCTAGCTAGATCTAGCCTATACAAATGATCTAATGGGTGTAGAAGTGTAAGCTCTTGGTCTTGAGTGCTATTGGATGTGTTGTTAGCTTCTGAGTGTCAAGACTTCTCGTAATGACTGGTTTTGGGGGTATTTAAAGCCAACCTCCCCGAAATAGCCGTTGGAAAAGTAGGCTGACAGAACTTTATTGTACACATCGGATGATCCGATGTCTCCCCCTTTGTTATCATCGGTCTAATTAAGCTGGCTGACATCATGGTGTCAGATATGACCGTTGTTAGACCGATGTAGCTTCATCTTCATCGTCGGATGATCCGATGGCTATTCCTCCAGAGTTGACTTAACCTTAATGCTTACTGGAGTAATCAACCGATGTTTATACTTCTGTACATCGGATGATCCGGTTCTTCACTTGGTCCAATGATGTTGCAAACTGTACTGATGGACAGATGTAGCTGAGCCACACATCGGATGATCCGGTGAGTGCTTTGCTTCTGAGGTCTTCTTCTTCTGTTGATACAACTCGACCGATGTAGTCATCTCTGAGATCATCAGATGATCTGGTGGGTTCATCTTGTTGACTTTGAGTTGTTTTGAGTTGTTCTTTTGGAATTTGAACATGGGACCTCTTTGACACTTGTTTGAATTGTTGTTCTGATAATCATCAAGCATTGAATGATGTCAATTTAGAGCTTTCACTCCTTGTCTTCATGTGATTGATTTGAACTTAAGGTTGATTTTGTATGGGTCTCCAATGTCATTTTGATTTCATTTGATTGAGTGATTATTGGGACCTTGCATTCACAAATTCATTAGTAAAATCGAATGGTTGTCATTAATCACCGAAACCGTACCTCATGGGGCCTAGATGCTTCCAATCTCCCCCTTTTTGGTGATTGATGACAACACAATAATTTAAAGCGCAATAGTAATGAATTTGATGGTACAATACTCAAATAGATATGCAATGAATACAAGATAAGACACATTGAGCTTGTTGAAATCAAATGAAATGGCGTGAAAAGCTTAATCGATTAATAACATAGGCAAATGTCACAAGTGGAAAAGTGCTTAATTAATATTACAAAAGTACTCAAGCACACAAGAATACAAAGAATATAGATAGAAATATAAACTCCCCCTGAGACTGAGATACTACTCCCCCTGACTCCTCTACCTCTTCTCCCCCTTTGGCATCAAGAAACGAAAAATGGATCCGAGAGCCTACTGACCCTGAGAGCTAGGCGTGATGACGAACTGGTCACCGTCGCTGTCGTCGGAGCTGGAGTCGCCGGTCGCAGCCGCTGGAGCGGAGGGAGCTGGGGGTCCGCTGTCGATGCTGGACAGGAGGTAGCAGGTAAAGGAGGCGCCGGTGGAGTTGGAGCTGGAGGAAGCTGAGCACTGACCACAGATGCTGGCGTCTGCTGGAATAGAGTCGTCGCCAGCAGAGGAGAGTGGATCGGTGCGCTGGGTGCCAGAAGAGGTGACATGCTGATCGAGGGAATCGGTGTAGCAGGCACCTGAGCTGCACCTGGAGCTAGTCCCGGTCCAGGCTGCTGAGGTGGAAGGGCGATCCCGGTCTAAGTGTAGAGGTTGGTGATCAACCACAGGATCCCCACCATAGCCTGCTGAGTCTGCTGCTGCTGGTCGAGGGTACGGCAGTGCATCTGATCGACCAAGTTGGTGAACCGATCCGTATCCTCTCGCCTCTGTCGGGCGATTTCTAGCTGTAGCTCCTGCTGCTGCCTCTGAAGTTGTGCCAGGTGAGCAGCCTGCTCTGCTCTGGCCTGCTCAGCCGCTAGCCTGTCCTGGCGCTGCTGCTCTATCATCTGCTTAAGAAGTGACGACAGCTCTAACGGCTGTGATACCTGCGCCTCGGACACAGGAGGTGGTGGCACTGTGGAGCCTCCAGCCTCCGCGTCGTGCTGCCTTGGAGAGGGCAGAGGAGGGAAGTACTCCTCGACACTGTCGTCGGTGTCGCTCTCGGACCAGATGTGCTGCAGGTCCTCCCTCTGAGCCTCAGCCTCGGCAAGCCTCTCATCCTCCTTCTCTAGGTCAGACCAGTCCTCCTCAGACAGTCGGGCCCTGACCTAACGCTCAACTGGACATTCAAGACGGCGGTCTCCAGGAGCTGGGGCACAGTAGTGTCTGAACCGTGTCACACTCTCGTCAAAGAGACGGTCGTGCACGGCGGACCCCTCGGGAACCATCATAGTAAGAAGGTAGCTGATCCACTGCCCATATACCAGCTGCCTCATCATGCCCACACCGTCTGTGATCACATCCTCCATCTCGCATATGAGGACATCCACGATGTCGAACTCCATTCTGTTCATGATGTAGAACAGGAGAGTCTTCTGCAAGCTGGTGAACCCCTCCAAGTAACCAGACTTCGGCAGGAGCGTGCGGCGCAAGGCGAGGTGCACTGTGCGCACAGCAGGAGTCAACAAAGCTGGAACCCTCGGCTGGTCAGGAGAGAAGGTGGAACCGAACAACGAGCGAATCTCCTCCAGCGGTGGTGCCACTCCTCCAGTGAGCGGCCTCCTCGGTGGATCTTCCCGACCGTAGACCTTCTCATGTACACAGGTGTCGTGCAAGTCTACTCCAAGCAACTATCCCAGCGTCTGCCTCGTCAGGTGGTAGTGCTGACCCATAAACATAAAGTCAATGGATCTTCTGCCCTCCGAGACATAGAGGGTGGCGTAGAAGACGCGAACCCAATCTTCCACATAGGCACTCCGCTCATATGCCATCAGCTCCACCAAGCCTCGGTACCTCTCAAAGTAAGGACGGATCTCCGTCTCTGCTGCCAAAGCTAGCTGTCCCCAATCCAGATAGTTGTGTTGGAATAGCTTGTGCCCTCGACGCCTGTAGGTCTTGTAGAGAGACGCCTGGGTGATAGTCCAGAAGCGACTATCCACCAAAGCCTCTCTAGGCTGCGGGTACCACTCCTCAAGCAGCACATTCCATCTGAGCTTGCGAAGCTGCTTGGCCTTCATCTTCCGGTAGTCGTTCAACCGGACTCCTTCAGCGACATGGACAGTGGTGTCCATCTCGTAGATAGCACGCTGGGCCTCCCTGTACTCATGACGGTCGGCAGCCGTCAGTCTCGGACGAGGAGCAGCCCCGGTGTGACCCCCACGTGTCCGGGCTGAGCGCTGGCGGACGAGAGGCTCAACCGGCTCCTCTTCGGCCTCAGAGTCGTCGATCATGGGAGGCTGCCTTGGACGAGCCTCACGGATCCTCAGCGACCCACCTCGGCCACGCTCACGCTACTCGGCGGCGCGAGCGGCCATCAAGGTCGTCTTCTCCTCCTTCGACAACTTTTTCTTTTTCGCGGCCAGCTCCGCGATAGCCTTGCCCTTGTTCTTCTTGTCGCGAGCCATTGCGATGCGTGAGAGCTCGGAGTCGACGAAGGAGATGACGTGGAGAACAGCGGAGTTGCGAAACCCTAGCGGTGATGAATGCACCACGACGGCAAGTATGCGCGGGGCGGCGGAGGCGCTGGGGCAATGGGGAAGAGCGTTGGCGGCGCTTGGATGCGGTGGCAAGTGGTGGAGGCGGCGATTGGTGAGGCGGCGGCGCTTGGAGGTGAGGCGGCAGTGCGGGTGTGTGACGGCGGGATGGAGACGCAGCGCGGCGAGCGGCGGCGGAGCTGTGGTGAGGGCGGCGGCCGAAGACGGCGGCGGCGGCCTGTGGGTGGCGGCGGCGGCGACGACGCGGCGGGAGGAGGTGGCGGCGCGTGAGAGTTGGTGGTGGCGGCGTAGGGATCGGGAGAGAGAAAGGCGAGGGGGGTACGGCCGGTTTAAATAGTGGGTCCCAAACCCTAGCCGAATTTTTAACACTAGATGGACCGATGTTAGATGGGATGTACATCGGTCGAATGCCACAGTAAGGATGTTCAAAAATTGTTGTTGACATCGGATGGACCGATGTTTAGGGTTTGGATCATCGGTCGAATGGCACAGTAAGGGTGTTCAAAAGAGGTATGTTGACACCGGATGGTCCGACGTTGGAGGAAGTAACATCGGTGGAATTGACCACAGCTCCAGAATAGAGAACACCGGATGGACTGATGTGTTTCGGAATGAACACGTCGGATCATTTGAGATTCTGACTGAACTGGCCCTTCAAGATTGACATCTATTGGTCCGATGAGGGATTGACCTAGGCATCAGATAATCCGATGACTACAGAACAAAAACATCCCACATATGTCCTTTGACCAAACAACCAAGCAAAGAGAAACACATGTCTTAGGACTTTCTGGGCAACCTCTTACCCCTCAAAAAGGCTAATATGCCAATAACTTGGCTAATCCTTAAAGCAAATGGAATACAGAGAAAAATAGGAGGAAAATATCCAAATAAAATGTAAGGCCCATGCTTTGTGAGGTAGAGTATGAAGACTTCTATCTCTTTGAAGCATATTCCTCTAGGAATTAACGCACCTAACATTTTGTTCTTTCCACCTTATATGAGTTGAGATATTGCATTTCAAACAAGTCTCTTTCTCATGAGGTGGGTTCCCCTTTGTGACAATCTACCGTATGCAATGCCAAACATTTTATAATGCAAGAAATTGTAAATCTATATGGCAGGCATCATGCAAGACATAAAGTAAATCTATCTTGCCAAGTTTGAACCTTTCAAAGGCTTCTTCAGGGAGAGCTACTCTCCAAGCCTTGGGAAACCCAAAAGAACCACCATCCCAAGCTAACCCTTGCTCACCCCTATCCTTTGAGAGTTAGGCAAGACCTATATGATATGCATTCTTACATGACGTTTGTTGCATCTAGCACATTTAATTCACTCCTAAGCCTAGAAAAAGTTTTCTCATCAAGTGGTTTAGTGAAGATATCCGCCAATTGTTCTTCGGACCTAACACCTCTCGAAGAGATGTCTCCCTTAGCTTCATGGTCCCTTAAGAAATGATGGCGAATATCAATGTGCTTAGTGCGGGAGTGTTGAACGGGGTTTGTAGCTATCTTAACCGCACTTTCATTGTCACAAAGGAGAGGCACACAACAAAGTTTAATACCAAAGTCCAAAAGGGTTTGTTTCATATAAAGAATTTGGGCACAACATGCACCGGCCGCTATATACTCCGCTTCCGCCGTAGACAAGGCGACGGAGTTTTGCTTCTTGCTAGACCAAGATACTAGGGAACGCCCAAGCAAGTGGCACCCACTGGAGGTACTCTTGCGATCCACACGGCATCCGGCAAAGTCCGAATCCAAGTATCCCAAGAGGTGGAAGGTTGTACCTTTAGGGTACCACAAGCCCATACTAGGGGTATGCTTAAGATACCTAAGTATCCTAAAGACCGCCTTCTTATGCGATTCTTTAGGTGCCGCTTGAAAGCGAGCACATAAGCATACACTAAACATGATATCGGGCCTAGATGCGGTAAGATAAAGCAATGAACCAATCATAGAACGGTAGTGAGATTGGTCAATAGGTTTACCGTCCTTATCCGCGTTGAGATGGCAATTTGTTGCCATTGGAGTGCTTCTTGAGCTACAATCTCCCATCTCAAATTTCATCAAGAGGTCCTTGGTGTACTTCTCTTGATAGACGAAGGTTCCCTCTTGAAGTTGCTTGATTTGGAATCCAAGGAAGAAGTTGAGCTCACCAATCATTGACATCTCGAATTCCCTAGACATCATTTTGCCAAACTCATGGCTAAAAGCTTCGTTAGATGAACCAAAAATAATATCATCAACATAAATTTGACAAATGAACAAATTTCTGTTGATGTCCTTGGTGGAGAGTGTGGTGTCCACCCTCCCGATTTTGAATCCTTGCATGATGAGGAAATCCCGTAGTCGTTCATACCACGCCCTAGGAGCTTGCTTGAGCCCGTAGAGCGCCTTGTGCAACCTATACACATGATTAGGATTCCTCGGATCTTCAAACCTGGGAGGTTGTTCAACATAAACAAGCTCGTTAATGTAGCCATTAAGAAAGGCACTTTTCACATCCATTTGATAAAGTCTAATATTATGATGTGAAGCAAAAGCAAGGAGTATACGAATTGCCTCTAACCGGGCGACCGGAGCAAATGTCTCCCCAAAGTCTAGTCCTTCAACTTGCGAGAACCCTTTGGCCACAAGTATTGCCTTGTTGCGGACCACAACGCCATTCTCTTCTTGTTTGTTGCGGTACACCCACTTTGTGCCGATGACGTTCTTGTCCTTGGGTCGCTCCTCCAACACCCAAACTTCATTGCGGATTCAGTTGTTGAGTTCTTCTTGCATTGCCATCACCCAATTTGGGTCTTGGAGCGCTTCCTCAATGTGAGTGGGTTCTACACACGAAACAAAAGAGTAGTGCTCGCAAAACGTAGCAACGTGGCGAGAACGTGTACTTACACCCCTTGACGGACTTCCAATGATTTGATCCATTGGATGCGCCTTGGAGATGCGTCCATGCCTCATAAGCGGTTGTGAAGCACTTGGCGAAGGTGATGCGTGTTGCTCACCTTGTGGTTGGACTTGATCATGGACTTCTTCTTCTTCTTGATGTTGTTGTGCTTGTGAGTCTTGAGTCGGCAATGGATCATCCTTCTCTTCTTCATCAACTTGAGGTGCCATAAAGTTGTTTTTGGAACTTGAAGCTCCCCCTTGATCATGGCTCTCCTCAACTTCCGGCTTGATGTCTCCAATGGTCATGTTCTTCATGGCTTCTCGTAGAGGCTCATCATCTATTTCATCATGACCAAAACTCTCCTCTTGGGAGCCATTAGATTCATCAAACTCAACATCACAACTTTCTTCAACTAAACCGGAGGTTTGGTCGAATACTCGATATGCTTTTGAGTTTGATGCATAACCAAGGAATATACCAACATCACATCTTCTTTCAAACTTACCGAGCCTTTTCTTGCGGTAGATGTAGCACTTGCATCCAAAGACTCGAAAGTAGAAGATGTTGGGCTTTCTCCCAATGAGAAGCTCGTACGGGGTCTTTTGAAGTAGTCGATGTAGGTAGACCCTATTTGCGGCATGGCACGCCGTGTTGATCGCTTCGGCCCAAAACTTCTCCGACGTGCCGTAGTCATCAAGCATTGCTCTTGCAAGAGTGATGAGTGTCTTGTTCTTCGTTTCAACGACATCGTTTTGTTGAGGAGTGTATGTGGCCGAAAACTCATGTTATACTCCTTCACGGTCACACCACTCCCCAATGTTGTAGTTCTTAAATTCGGTGTCTTTGTCACTCCAGACCTTGATTATGGGAAGTTGAAATTCCCTTTTAGCGCGGTTGGCGAAGGTCTTGAACACTTCCGGAGTCTCACTCTTGTCACCTAGAAATAGAGTCCACGCATAGCGAGAATAGTCATCAGCAATAACAAGACAATAGAGGTTACCGCCAAGGCTTTGATATGTGGACGGTCCGAAGAGGTTTATGTGGAGTAGTTCAAGTGGCTTGGAGGTTGACACCATTGTCTTCATTGGGTGGTGTGAAGCAACTTGCTTCCCGGCTTGACAAGCGCTACAAAGCTTGTTCTTCTCAATTGTGACATCCTTCACGCCGGTCACCATCCCAAGCTTAAATGACTTCTTGAGTTTGCTCATTCCAATGTGCGCTATGCGTCGGTGCCATAGCCATCCCAAGCTTGTCTTAGTGAAAAGACAAGTGGTCAAGCTAGCATTCTTGTTGGCGAAGTCCACTAGGTAGAGATGTCCATGCCGGAATCCTTTGAAGACTATGTCTTGGCTAGTTTCACTACTCACAACAACATCATTTTTGCTAAATGTGCACGTTAGTCCAAGATCACATAGTTGTGCAATAGAAAGTAAATTAAAGCTAAGTGACTTAACGTACAAGACATTAGAAATGGACAAATCATTTGAAATAGCAATTTTACCTAACCCAATTACCTTTCCCTTAGAGTTATCACCAAAGGTGACTTGTTCATGATTGCCGGGGTTTTCTATGGTGGTGAACATACCATCATGGCCGGTCATATGTTGAGTGCACCCGCTATCGAGTACCCAATGCTTTCCTCCGGCTTTGTAGTTCACCTACACACATGAATTCAATTTTTGACTTTAGGCACTCAAGCCAACTTAGGTCTTTATATGTGTGATACAAGTGTTTTTGGGACCCAAAGTTGCTTGGGGAGCTTCCCCTTCATGCCCTTCATGTCTTTGCCAATGAATCTAGCCTTCACCTTGCCACCTACTTTACTTAAGAGATAATAATGATCATTGAAAGTAGATTTATAGTTAGTAGGCAATTTAGGAGAAGGTTGGTTATGAAGAGGACACTCCCTTGTGTGGTGACCGGTGACCTCACAATGTTGGCAATAAGAACCAACTTCCTTGATGAAGCTTGTTCTTAGCTCCGGTGAGGGCACCTTTCCTTTGTTAGGCACCGGGAAGGATCCAAGTCATCTCTTGTTGAAGACCTTTGCTTGTTGGAAGAGAATTTCCTTGTGCTTGAATTCTCCTTTTGAAAGTCTAGCCACACTAGTGCGGAGACTCTCAATTTCTTCCAACAAGTCCTTCTCCCTAGCATTAGCTTTCAAAGGCAAAGACTTGTGCAAAGCATTAGTGGCATGAGAAGTAATGGATATCTTATCATTAAGGGTTTGCTTCTTCATATTTTTCAATTCTTGATCAAGCATGTCATGAGCAAGGTTAAGTGTTTGATGTTCTTGTATTAGCTTGTTGTGCTCTTCCAAGAGTGTTTGGTGTGCTAAGTCAAGTTCATGATTATCTATCTTAATTTTAGCCTTTTCTTCCTCAATTTGCTTGACATGGGATTTGAGCGTGTCATTCTCTTTAAGTATGCTTTCATACTTGTCAAGCAAATCAAGGTTAGTACTCTCAAGTTTAGCACGAGTTTCTTCAAGCACTTTAACCTTACTCTTTTCCCTCTTAATGATAGCATGATATTCATTTATCAAAGAAGTTAAATCATCGGGGGAAAGCTCATCATCGCTAGAGTCATCACATACCTTAGTGTTACCTTTTGCCATGAGGCACATGGGCGGTGGAAGAAGAGGTGCATCATCATTGTTGGCGATGGCGAGGCCGTCCAAGCTTTCTTCTTCCTCTTCACTCTCTTCATCACTTGTTTCTTCATCGGTGACCCATAAATTTGCCTCACACATGAACACCTTTTGTGGGCCATTTCTCTTCTTTGGGAAGAGTCTTGCCTTCTTTCCCTTGTCATGTTTCTTCTTCCCAAAGGATCTTGGCTTTGGTTTGGCTTCTTCTTCATCATCATCGTTTCCTTCAAGATTGCGATGCTTGCCCTTGTAGTTCTCTCTCCTTTTGTCCGGTTTTGGACAATCATAGGAGATGTGGCCTTGATCACCACAATTGTAGCAAGTCTTGCGATCGTCTCTTCTTGGTAGAAATGCTTTCTTCTTGGGATCAAAGGTGTATCCCTTCTTGGTGATCTTGGAGTTCAAGCGTGAGAACTTTCTCATCATCAAAGCAAGCTCATCATCATCATCTTCGCTTGATACTTGCTCTTCTTTACTTGAGCTAGGCTCAACCACCTTCTTCTTCTTGAAGCTTGCTTTCTTGGTGGAGGCCTTTAGAGCAATTGTTCTTGAGGATGATTTGCTCCATCATCCCAAGTACACTCATCTCATGAGCGTGTATCTCTCCAATGAGCTCCGAAACCTCAATGTGGTCAAGTGACTCCTTTTGGAGAATGGAGTTGATGATGTTGTACTTTGGCTTGGGAAGAAGCATGAGGATCTTACGGTTGATGAGTCCCTTGCCAAGAGACGCAATGTCCAGAGCATTAATCTTCTCAATAAGAACATTTAAGCGTGAAAACATTTCATTAACATTTTCATGGGGAAGCATCTTAAATTCATCATATTTTACTTTAAGCATGTGATATTTAAGTTCCTTTACACGAGATGAACCCTCATGAATTTCTATCAAGCAAGCCAAAATTTCACAAGCCTTTTCCTTACTAGCAATACTAGAAAACACATCTTGACTAATACATTCATAGATTGCATTCCTAGCTTTAGCATCCCATTTAATTTGATCACCAACATAGTTATGTTCTCCAAACCCCGCGTGGGTCGCTTCCCATACTTCGGGGGCAATAGCCTCAAGGTAAGCGCGCATGCGTGCTTTCCAATAGGCAAAGTTCTTGCCCTCGAAGATAGGAACTGAACCCCCAACCTTGGCCATTTTAGCTCTCTAGCAGTGAAGCTAGAATGATCCTATGAGCAACCTTGCTTTGATACCAATTGTAAGGATCGAAACGCCCAAGAGGGGGGTGAATTGGGCTTTCTTTCAAATTTTAAGGTAATTAAAAACTAACGACTTAAAGCCCAATTCCCTATGCGATTAATCTATGCAATCAACGTAAATTTAAGTTGCGGAATGAAGATTGCATAAATGTAAAAAGGAGGGAGAGGGATGCAAACGCTCAAGGGACACGGAGACACGGAGTTTATCCCGTGGTTCAGCAAGATCACAAGGATCTTCCTACGTCCACGTTGTGGCACCCACCGAAGGGTTTTGCCACTCCCAATTCACAGAGACAAGGGGGTCTTCACTATTATTCTCCGTTCGCCATCTCCGGCAAGGTGGAGCTCAAGCCTTGTACAATCCTTGATCTTCCGGGCTTCCACACACACCTTGGCAAGCTCCGGAAGGATCTCTTCAACCTCTCACTAGTCTAGAGACTCCAATCACAGAGAATGGACACACAAAAGCTTTTCTCTAGCTAGATCTAGCCTATACAAATGATCTAATGGGTGTAGAAGTGTAAGCTCTTGGTCTTGAGTGCTCTTGGATGTGTTGTTAGCTTCTGAGTGTCAAGACTTCTCGTAATGACTGGTTTTGGGGGTATTTAAAAAGTAGGCTGACAGAACTTTATTGTACACATCGGATGATCCGATGTCTCCCCCTTTGTTATCATCGGTCTAATTAAGTTGGCTGATGTCATGGTGTCAGATATGACAGTTGTTAGACCGATGTAGCTTCATCTTCATCGTCGGATGATCCGATGGCTCTTCCTCCAGAGTTGACTTAACCTTAATGCTTACTAGAGTAATCAACCGATGTTTATACTTCTATACATCGGATGATCCGGTGCTTCACTTGGTCCAATGATGTTGCAAACTGTACTGATGGACCGATATAGCTGAACCACACATCGGATGATCCGGTGAGTGCTTTGCTTCTGAGGTCTTCTTCTTCTGTTGATACAACTCGACCGATGTAGTCATCTCTGAGATCATCGGATGTTCTAGTGGGTTCATCTTGTTGACTTCGAGTTGTTTTGAGTTGTTCTTTTGGAATTTGAACATGGGACCTCTTTGACACTTGTTTGAATTGTTGTTCTGATAATCTTCAAGCATTGAATGATGTCAATTTAGATCTTTCACTCCTTGTCTTCATGTGATTGATTTGAACTTAAGGTTGATTTTGAATGGGTCTCCAATGTCATTTTGATTTCATTTGATTGAGTGATTATTGGGACCTTGCATTCACAAATTCATTAGTAAAATCGAATGGTTGTCATTAATCACCGAAATCGTACCTCATGGGGCCTAGATGCTTTCAGACGTCACCTGCTGTGATGCAGCACGTCTCCTGTTGTTGGAAACGTGCGGACCAAGTCTGCCACACAAGGTCCGTCGCTGCAACGGGGCCCGTCCTGAAGGAGGAGGACCCTGGTTGCTGATGCGGTCGGCTGCTGCTGCGACCAAATGTTCCACATCAGCCCTCCACTGCTCCAGTGAATCCCGGGATGCATCCGGAGGTGGTGGGCGTTGGAGAAGAGCACGTGCTGCATGGAGCGCGTGTTCCGGGTTGTCAAGATTTGCCGAAGCAGTGATTGTTGCTGGTGCACCATCACGTTGTCCAGCATGATTTGTTGGTGGAGGCGTCAGTGGTGGAAGTGTGACTCCTGTTGGCACTGGGGCTCCTGCTGGTGGCTGCATATTGAAGGGATTGCCCCCAACAGCTTGAACAGCAGGATGACCGTTGGATGATCCAGCAGCTGAGTTCACCATTCTTGAAATCTCGGGCGCCCCTACCTGGCGCGCCAACTATCGGTGGTTTTGATCTGGCAGATCTCCCAACACTACTAAGGTGTTAGAGGAGTTTGAGGTTCGGTGTGGGCGCGCGGAGATTCAAGAAGGTGAAGTGTAAATGACACAGTAGACACGAAGATTTACGTGGTTCGGGCCGCCTGAGCGTAATACCGTACTCCACGGGATGTGTTGGTGTTGTATTGGTTGTCTGAGCTCAAAGCGAGTTCAGGGTGTAGAGTGAGTGCATCTTCGGAGAGTGTGTGTTCTCCCTCCTATGTATCATCGGTCTGTCCTTTTATAGTACAAGGGCAGGCTGTTACAAGTTAGCCTGGCCCGACATGTGGCCCTGGTGGTTACTGATATTGATACACATTCAACACGTTTAATTGCCCTTAATGACCGAGTTATGGGCTTTGACAGCACCGTTACCGGTAATTAAGGTTGTCCGATCATGTGTCATTAATATAGTATTAATAACACTTAATTGGGTCTTGAAGTCCTTGATTCCCCTTTGAAGATCCGGAGCCGTTGTGGGGTCTTCCGGAGGTTAGAGGCTGAAGATCCAACGGTTGGACACGTGGCAGCTCCAGAGCATACTGTGGGAAACAGATAGGTCCGGAGCTACATGACACGTGTCAGTTCCGGAGCTTCCTTCAGTCTGGGGTTAGGTCCGGGGGTGCTATTTCGGTACATAGCCCGGAGCTTCCCCCTTGTGGGCGGTAGCTCCGGTTTGATAGTACATGTGGCGACCCTGGGACTAACCATGTTGGAGAAGCGGGTCCGGTTATGTCTGACATGTGGGCCTCTGAAGGTATTCAAATCAAGTAGATGACTTTCCCTTGAGATCTTTGCAATCCCAAGGAGTATTTGGTACCCAGGGTACCGACAGCAACCTAGGCATATTTATACATGTCTGGAAAGCTTAAAGAGTCCTCTATCAACTTTCTATTCAACACGAAGGATAAAACTTGGACTAACCAAGTCTAAATCGATGTATTGTTTAAGGTGTCGAAACAGTACAGAATATGGACCGCTATATATTCAGTTATTGTTCGGATCGTAATTTCTAGTAGACTCATCGATTGGCTTCGGGTTTTACATTTCTGGAATCCTGAGAATGTATGCAAATGTTGATATTTTTATATCTGAAAATTGTGGACAAAATCAGCCTTAAACAAAGGAGGTGCTGTCCAAATTTTCAGAAAAACTGTCAAATTGCAAATGCCATATCTTCTAAACCAGAAGTGCTACGAGGGCAAGTAAGTACTCCTTAAAAAGTATTGGAAGTACTTTACAAGTTCTCTATTCAGCTCAAGACCAAAATCCTATTATAAGTGGGTGAAATTTTGATAATCGCAGAGACTGTCTAGGCACACTGAAACTGGACAGCAATCTGTACACCTCTGAATTTAATCCATAACTCGCAGACCCTTGAGCCAATGGTGTCGCGCGGGTAACCGTTGGAAAGTTTAGAGAGTCAGCTACATTTTTTGTAATTGGATCCATATCTGATTCGGTCATCTACCTATCCCAAATCGATTTTGAATGCAGGGTGGTCAGTCTGAACTGAACCCCCATTTATTCTGAATGCTGAATTTTTCTCAAACTTCAAAAATTCATATCTTTTGAACCAGGTCTGATCTACATACAAATAAATGCATTATGGAAAGATTATTACATTGGCTACAACTTCGTCAATAAGAATAGTTCCTGATTTCTAACAGAACAGTCTGAAAACTTTAGATCAAAACTGCTACTTTTCAGCAGGTTCTGCTGAAAGTGCAGAAAATTCTGCTGAATTTAAAATAGCATAACATGCAAACCAGAGAAGATCTAGAGGCAAACCAATACTTTTTGGAAAGGTATTGAAGATTAATTTAAATTTGTTATGCACCTCGAGATCTGATTTTGCCTATACTAGATCAAATCGAGTCTGCGTCCAGGCTGGTCGTTTGTCACCACAGCCTGACCAGGTTGAACCTTTTGGTTTTTGTTAGGCATTCGGTTCTCGATTTCAATCCGAGGAGTGTGGTAACCAACCAAGAGTTAGGACCCAACTGGTTGCAACATTGAATGGAGTGTTAAACTCATTGAAGCCTTTTTTTTCCCTTGGATAGACATACTAGTGTCTGATTTATGTAACTTGCCACATCACATCTTGTGATGTTGAATGCAGGTCGCAATTACTTGAGTTGCATCTCGTCTTTCCATGAGGATTGTTTGAAATACGCTTTGACATCCTGGTTTGGAACTTTAAGGGGGAAGGTGAGCACTCAAGTAAGGGTGGTGTTCAACCATCAACCTTGGTTACAATGCGTCGTGTCAACAAGAAGACGATCAATTAAGATTACATCTTCAACAGGATCCAACATCCACCACCAGATTGAGTTACTCTAAGAAGAGTGTGACTTCAACTCTACTAAAGTGATCGAGAAGGATATACGTTCCTCCTGACTGATTGAATCGAAGGTTAAGTGAAGTATCACTAGAGATGTGTCTAGTGATCTCGACCAGATGTCTAGGGATAACCTTTGACATATAGTTAGTTGTTTTTTTCTGATGAAGGTACTCCTCAAGTCAACTGGTAACTTTAAGACCTACTTGAAGATACAATCAAATTGAGTAGTACATGAACAAGCTTTCGAATGGTCTAGGTAACATGGTATATTTTCTACGTTCCTTATCAGTTGTTCTATTATGAATTCCTTAACTGTGGTCGAGTCATGGAAAGAACGCTACTCATTGAGTGTCTTTCACGATCACGGTATCCAATCCTTGCAAATCATGAGACAGTACTTGAGTTTTGTGTGTGTGGTTCATTTAGTTTTGCTCAAACTATAAAAGCTATTGCACCATGCATGTGCACCATTTGCACCATACATATGCATCATTTGCACCATACATATGCACAATTTGCACCATACATATGCACCATTGCACCATACCATGTGCATATTCATTGCACCATACAACATATGATGCATCATGAAGCATCATTACCAATGTAACACCAATGATAGAAGGCATGGTAATACTAAAATTTAGTGAAAGATTGTGTACCCCATTCAAACTATTCTAAGGTGTCTAATGACTACGATCATTTCACCATCTTCATTTGACTTCTTACATTGTTGATCTCCTTTCCATTGAGTAATACTTGAGAAACCAATTACTCAACCTCACTTCCAACTAAAAAAACACTTGGACTTCCATCCTTGACTTGTTAGGTTCAAGTACCTTGATTGTTGCAACTATACCGTTCGTCATCGAGTGGTTATCAGTTCGATGATCAACCTTGTAAAATCCATGAAATCTCCTTACTCGCGAGGATACTGTTCGATTGTCAACCTCGTGAAACTCCTTGGGTCCCTCTAAGATCTTGCGTTGTTATATGGTAACCTTGATAACCTTGTAGTTATCTTATGAGTGAGTTCTTTGTTGTGTTGGAAACATATGAGGATGATGAATCCTTAAATCCTCGTGTGCCACCGCAAAGGGTCTTCATCTTCTATTTCTATTGTTTGAAGATGTTGATATACCCAAAAACCTTGTAGTTGCCATATCTTTAGTATTCCTGCGGTTTTGCCCACATAAGAGTGTTGAGTGCTTTGCTACTCTTATGCTACAGCTAAGGAATCCTATGGTTGACTAAACATCAAACAAGGTTAATGATTGTTGTTTAACCTCGTAAACCATCTTAACTCATGTCGAGGGAAATACCACATCGAGTTATAATGACCTATGCAAAACCAAGCAAGCAACCAAGAATCAATGCAAAGATAGTTTTAAACTGTCATGGTAACTTAGAGAAGCAAAGAACAAGTCCTGATTCTTCCAGTCAAGACTAGGACAAAACAAGATGTCATGTCAATGTAAGAGTACAGCAATAAAGGTTCAGCAACAGACATGAGAGTTTTATGATGTGATATTGTCATGTCGAGCATCCTGTCAAGGTTATCAACCTAAAGACTGGAATCACCTGAA
This sequence comes from Tuctoria greenei, assembly GCA_036927565.1. Taxonomy (NCBI): domain Eukaryota; kingdom Viridiplantae; phylum Streptophyta; class Magnoliopsida; order Poales; family Poaceae; genus Tuctoria; species Tuctoria greenei. Next base: position 175,736,456 of record JAYESD010000003.1, on the reverse strand, counting down.
GCAAGCTTTAGAATTTCTTAAGATGCCTGAAGATAATCACTATTTCATAGAGCCCAAGTCTTTAAGGGCATTGTCATTTTCCTTAGTCAATGACCCTCTTTTACGGATCATTCCCTCATCGTTTCGGTTATTCTACTTGTTAGAATCTCGGGACGAGATTCCTTTAAGGGGAAGGATTGTAAAAGCCCGCTTTTCGGAAGAACAAAAATGCAAAAATGCGAACTTAAAAATTTTGAAAATGGGCCTGGAAATCCAAAATCACATGTACCATATGAGTTAACCAATGTTCACTAAAAATAGGAACTTGTTAAAATTTTACATATAGAACATGGTTGCTAATGTATATTGGAACTTAAGGTGTAAAATCCATAATTTCCAAGTATTCACATTTTCAATGAAAAATTAAAGGAGAAAAGAAAACAAAATAGAGAGAAAAAAGGAATTATTCCAACCCTAAAATGGGACATTCAAAAAAATTCAAATCTACGGCTCTTAATTTTTTCATGACCTTCTAATATTCCAAATAGACTCTCGGTAAAGTTTCAAAAAAAATTTTGAAGCACGTTTTCCGTTTATTGGACACATACTAAGAGTTTAATCAAAGTAGACTTCAAATTTAAACTTTGTAATTAACCTTTTCCAAATCAACTCCAAATTTTTTCCCGAGGTTCCTTATGGTTCAAAAAGGTTAATTTCAAAGTTTCAGGATTTTTGAACCTAATTTACTATTTATTTCATTGAATCAAGTATCACCGCTTGAATTCAAATTCAAACCCGAGTTAAAAATTCAACTTGCTCAGTTCTAAAATCTGATTGCACCATAAAACTCTTTACATTTTATTTAGTCATTGTGCCAAACTTGAATATTTTTGAAGCATGTTTGCTAGCTCTATTTGAACTTGGAAAGGAGAAGGGAGGGGAGAGAGTGGGTCCCACATGTCATGTTTATCCTCATTGCAACAACACCGAGTTCACTTCTTCCTCTCCCGGTTCTTATCCACAGCACCCGATTCCCTCCTGCGCCTTGGCGCTCAACCGCCCCACACGGCCGTCGGCCCGCACGCCTCCCTCGCCGCCCCCCTGTTCGAGCTCGCTTATCCCTGGCCGTGCGTGCCTCCGCCGCCGTCGAGTCTCCTCACCGCGTGATTGTCCAGGCACCAGCCCGCGCCGCCTGGCTCCACACCGGTGCCGCCCCAACCCGCCGCTGGCCAAGCTTCCCTCTGCCGCGCGCGTCTCATCACTCGCGCCCGCGCTGCTCGACCACCGCGCCATGGTGTACTCAGCTGCCGCAGCACGGTGCCCACGCCGGTCGCGCGCGCCCCCTCACCGCCGCGGCGTCGGCCCGCGCCCGACCGCCTGCAGCGCCGCCATGCGGGCCGTTTCCATCGCGCCTGTTCACCGCTCGCCCCTTCACTTTCCAGCCTCGCGCCGAGCAGGCCGCCGCTGCCAAAGCTCCGCGATGCCAGCCGCATGCCGCCGCCACCATAGCTCCCCGACGCCGGCCGCATGCCGCCCACCGCCGGCAACCCACGGCCGTGCAGTTTGCCTGCATGTGCCTTGCCCACGCTTTGCCCAAGCTGCTGCACGTCGGCGCCCCTACTGTTCCCGCATGTTGTGCGCCGGCCTCTCCTTCGCATCCACGCCATTGGCCCAGCTCCCTACGCGCCCGCCTCCGTTGCCGTCCCCACGCCGCGCAAGCTGCTGCGCCATGCGCTCCCACGCCTCGTCGCTGGTACGCGCTCACCGCCACCACGCCGAGCCCCGGGCCACGTGCTCGCCTCCCCAGCTCCTCCCTGCCGCGCCAGTGCCAGCCACGCCGCTCCACCTCTGTCGCATCGCGCAACCGCGTCCGAGCCCTGCACGTGCCCCGCCGTGCACCGGCCTGCTGCTCGCCGCGCTCCTGCGCCACGGCACCCCGACGGTCGTCCGCCCTTGCCGCCGTCCTTACAAGCACCAAGCGTAGATGCCGCCGCCGTGTCCCTGCTGGCCTTGCTTTGACGCGTCGACCGCGAGCGCCATGATGCCATGTCCGTGCGTCCGCCGGTGAGACTCCTTGCGCTCGCCGCCCTCGGTACGTCGTTGCAATTTTCCACGCTGTGGTTATGTCCTGGAAGCAAGGCAAATGATTGGTGTGATGGACGAAATGCTGGAACGCGCCTTTGACATAATGGTACCGGCCACTGGTCCAAGGTTAGCTCTGATTGTGCAAGATTGATTAGATTAGTGACTGCAGCTAAGGTGTTCGATGAAATGGTTACGAGGAAAGAACCAACTTTGTTGATGTTTAGAGCTGGTCTGTGATGTAGGGGTAGAATGACGTTGCAACCGACAAGCCTAAGTGCCAAGATACCCTTTGAATGGTGATGAAGCGACGGAAATCAAGTACACACCCCAAATGTTCGCGCGAAATGCCTACACGGTGAGCCTTGCCCTGAGATGCCTTGCTTGACGTCACCGAAGTCCGTTCGTCGTAATCGCTAAGGGTACTCATGTGTCATCAAGCTGTACGTCTATTTTTTTCATTGATATCATTCCTTTAGAAATCCCCAAGTTGACCTTCTTTGTCTTTTGAATCGTGTTAACTTGTCCGTGCGTGCTCGTGATGCTCCACCATGAGCCGCGTTGACGTCGTTGAGTCTTCGTGACGTTCCGAGCCGTCATCATGCCCTGGCATCGAGATGAAGGATGTTTGTGATGTGTGTGATGCTGAAACACAAGCACGACTCGTCGGACAATGGTTGTCAAGCCAAATTAGGTTTTAGTCGATGTGAGGGTGATCGAGTCCTAGGTATATCCAAGGTGCTCGATAAAATGCCTTCTAGGTCAAACCACGGATGTTGGTGATCACCGATGACCTGTGGTTGAGTAATGCTTGAACGTTGCGACCGACAAGGAAAACTAGACCAAGGGGAACCTTAGATAAGAGTTTCTTGGTTGAGTCGATGATGCCTCCTAACCATTAGAGTAATTGCTTACCTAGATGTACATATTCATAGCTGGCAAGGTCGTTGAGTAACTTGTCGGCGACTGAGTCGACATTACTAACCTTGAGACTCAAGAGGTGGTGTTTGGGAGTCTGTTCACCACCACTGACGAGTCCAGGTCGATGTGGACCTTGCTAATCCGATCTTCTCGAGATGGCAAAGAATGTCGCCACGGCAAGGTCTCGCATCATGTTCAAGTCCCAGTAGCTTACCGAGCTCACCTGGACGATCTTGCACAAGACAATACATTAGTGTTGTCATGTAAGCACTTGAACAATGCTTGGGAAGCTTGCCGTAGAATCTACTTTACCTAAAAGTCATTTGAATGTTGTCTTGGTACTCACATCAGGTTGGTTTCATATGACTCCTTGAGTCCAAGTAATGTCGATCTCACTTCACTCCCATGTATCGCTAGGGTTCCACCTTGATTCACCCTATTCTTGAACCCTGCGACAACACTTCTCAGCTATAACTAGATTTAGTCCTTTACGAGTTGGAACAACTTCATTGGTCGACTGCTAAGTCCCGACCTTCGTCTTGTACACTCCACTCATACGCAAGCTTTCGATGCCACATTGACTCTTGGGTCATCCTTACACTACCAGTCCAACACTTCCACACCATTCAGCTTTATTGTCCTTGAGTGGCATAGCATCGAGTGTTGAGTGCCAAGATGCAATGTGTGCTTACATCACACCTTTCAATTCACATCTCGATACTACTATGAACACTTGACTCCATCCTTTGTTTTTCCACACAACAGAGGCATACCTCTTCCTTCTAGTTAGTCTTACCAGTCTTAGAGTTTGTTTAACTTGTTTAATCTAAAGTATATTACATTATGTACTTATATGCATATCATGTCGGTAGGAATGTGATGGTAGGTGATCCATGAGGAGCTTCGCTTGGAGGAGAAGGCCAGGGTGTTCCATCTTGAAGTTCCATGGCGGACTCTTCGAAGGAAGACCAAGCCAATAACAACTAACATTGATATAGAGTCGCAAACTAAGGCAAGCACCGGTTTGCATTTAAGAGCTTTTCAAAGTTTTCCAGTTTTATTCATTTACGTCTTCAGTTGATATTGTGCGTTATGTTCAGGATGCTTGAATACTCCAGATGCATGACCCACAATCCCATTGATTAATTGGGTAGGTTGATAGCTCGACGTGTAGAACTGCTATGCTAATGTTGTAGGTGATCCAGACAAGTCGAGTAGCTGGACTCTATTCGCGAGAGATGTATAATATATTTCACAGGATTGGTTAGATAGACAATGGCTTAATATAATGAATCTGAGACCGGGTAGGGGATGGATAGGAAGCGACAAGAATCGGAGTTTCGGTCGCGTAGCCCTGCCTGTGTCGATTAAGGCCCATCTGTATGTGGCCCTTGGACAAGCTTGACTTGTACCGGCGACATACTGGATATATGGGCTCCAGTAAACTGACTTAACTCGATAACTAGGATGTCGAGGCCATAAACTCACCATCGATAGGGGTGGGTTGAGGACAGTAAGGTGTAAATCGTTCGGCGGGCACAGAGGTGTTCCGTGCGGAGACCTTCTGTTTGCAGAGGTGAGACAGGTTCAGCGTTCGGGTTTCTTGTGAAAGGTGGCTATATAGGACTAGTACTAAAGTGTTACGTAGGTACTGATGTACTCGCTGACACTTCCGAACGTGCGTATGTGTCGTGTTGTCTGGGTGTGTCCTGATTGCAATCACCGTCCCTTGCGATAATAGAGTACCACTTGTTCACTGAGTCGTGATGTAGTAAATACTAAAGAAGTTAAAAGAATATGATATATTGAATAATAATTGCTTTGCAACCTTGTATGGCTTAGAGATAGTACAATTAAAAGTTTACAGTTTCCCCATACATTACCTATAATAGCAGTATGTGCTTTTGGCATGTCATATCATCAGCAAAACATTTCTTGTTTGATTGTGGAGTCTATGATGTGCCATGCCTGAAGAATGTCATTTGCTACTTAAAATATGAATATAAGGATCCACTTGTAGGCGATTACTTTATGCTAATCCTTACCTATGCTTAGTATTCACCTTTCATATGTCTAGTGAGATGGGTTAGTCTTGTTGAGCCTTATGCTCATGTTTGTGCTTTAATGATTATTGCAGGTATTAGGTTATTTCTGCTGTTCAGGTTGTACATGAGATCTCGAGGTATCGAGATAAATCTCATGTGTACCACGCCGCTGCTGAATGATCTTCTTGTTGCTAGTGAGAAGCGTCCTAGGGCATGGACGTCTTCTCTCCTGCTTAGTTAGGTGAGATGATGAGTATGTATTTTTCCGCTGCGTGTGTACTTCTATTGTACACTCTTTTGTAAACTCTTCTTATTATGAAATGAAAACTTTATTCGTTTTGGTATCCTTTTCGTGTGTGCTATTAGGTGCCGCATCGCACGGCACCACCCAATGAGATCCTTGGACGTCGGGACTCCAGACCCCAAACTTTCATCTTCAGAGGGCCAATAGGACCATTAGCAATTCATTTGCCCTTGTTGAGAGTTCTCTTAGGCCCCGATGAACTAGCACCAACAGCATCCTTGCCCTGTGCTTTCTTCACTACCACTCTTCCCCTCTTTGGAAGGGTGTCATCTGAAGTAGGGGAGTGAACATTGATATCATGCCCTTTCTTCATCACCCTCTCTTTAGCTCTTTGCGCTCGAGCATGCTCTACTTATTCATCATAGTGAAAAGAATTGTCCTCTAAACTTGAAGACATCATGCCTGACAAGGAGGTTCAAGGATTAGATAAGAATTGATTTGAGACTATTGTGCAAATGGGAGTTTAGAAGTTTAAAATGTCAGATACCGGACTTGTCCGTTTTCAGAGTGCGGACTTGTCCAGTGTATCGGACTTGTCCGTACTTGAACACCGGACTAGTCCGATCTGGCATAAGAACCCTAACTTCCTATTTTCAGCAAATATAGCTCGAATCAATTCACAAAGACAAGGAAATAGTAGGAATTCATCTAGAATAGTAATTCATGCCCTAAGAGACAAGGAAACTAAGCAAGAATCGAGGGAAGTTAAGAGCTAGGGTTTGAGAGAGATTTTACCAAAAAGTTGAGGATTTGCATTGAAGGAGCGGAGTGAGGGCGAATTAATCTGGGGTGGACAAGCTCCACGCCGAGGAGGAGATTTCCCTTGGAGAAATCCACGTTTTTGATGGCTAGAAGTGGAATCGCCTTTGGAGCTCACGGAGGAGGAGAGAGAATGCAAAGTAGATTGTGAAAGGTGGAAGATGAGCTCCTAGCGACGGATTAGGGTTAACCCTGAAAAATTTGGACTAGTCCGGTCGACACCGGATACTTCCGTTATGCCAGACTAGGGCCTGACTAGTCTGCTGCAACGGACTAGTCATGTGCTGATGCGGGACAAGTCCGGTATTAGCAGGATAGAATTGATTTGAATCAACTGGATTTTTGTTGTTTGATCTAATAGTGATCTCAAGGACATTATTTCACAAATAATATTGATGAACGTGACCAGTAAGAAATCAACAATCATACAATGGCCATAATTCACCAAGATTTATTGATTTAAATAGTTTTCTAGAGAAAATCAAGATCAGGGGCAAATTTTTGCAAAAATGAGTAAACTTCGAAATCACAATTAGGAATGCAATGTTTCAAGCCACATTTCTAGAGTCGAGTATATTTAGCTCGTTTCTTAGCTCACAAAACCTCGTTTCATCTAGTGGCTTGGTGAAAATGTCTGCATGTTGTTTTTCAGTCCTAACATGTGAAATTACAATGTCACCTTTTAATGAATGATCTCTTAGGAAATGGTGACGAATATATATGTGCTTAGTTCTTGAGTGCTCTACTGGGTTGTTTGCATTTTTCTATAGCACTCTTATTATCACATAGGAGTGGAATATGGTTCAAATTGTAACCATAGTCCCTTAGAGTTTGTCGCATCCAAAGTAGTTGTGCGCAACAATTACCGACTTCAACATACTCAATTTCAGATGTGGAAAGAGCAATGGAGTTTTGCTTTTAAGATGACCATAAAAACTAGAGAGCTGCCAAGGAATTGACAAGTCCCCGACGTGCTCTTTCTATCGACTGCATCCTGCATAGTCGGCATTGGAATAACCTATCAAGTTAAACTTGGATCCTTTGGGATACCAAAGGCCCATGTTGGGTGTGTGCATAAGGTATCTTAAGACTCTTTTTACCGCTATTAAATGACACTCTTTAGGTGCGGCATGAAACTTTGCACACATACACACACTAAGCATAATATCTGACCTAGATGCAGATAAATAGAGTAACAAGCAAATCATAAACTGATATACCTTTTGATCCATATTTGGACCATCTTCATCGAGATCGAGATGTCCATTAGTTTCCATGGGTGTCTTGATGGGCTTGGCCTTGTCCATATTGAACTTCTTGAGAATGTCTTGCGTGTACTTGCTTTGGCTTATGAACGTGCCCTATCTTAATTGCTTCACTTGGAATCCCAAAAAGAACTTCAATTGGCCCATCATCGACATCTCGATCCTGTATGTCATAATCTTGCTAAACTCTTCACAATACGACTTATTAGTAGAACCAAAGATGATGTCATCAACATAGATTTGACATACAAATAGATGATCATCAAAGTGTTCAGTGAACGGAGTATAATCAGCTTTTCCAAATTTAAAACCATTTTGAGTCAAAATCTCTAAGGCACTCATACCAAGCTCGAGGAGCTTGTTTGAGGCCATAGAAAGCCTTACAAAGTTTATAGACATGGTCGGGGTACTCTTGATCTTTAAATCCTGGTGGCTACTCCAAGTACACTTCCTCCTTAATTGGCTCGTTGAGGAAGACAGTTTTGATGTCCATTTGATACAACATGAAATTATGGTGAGTAGCATATGCCAATAAAATGCGAATGGACTTATGTATAGCTACGGGAGCGAATGTTTCATCGAAGTCCAAACCTTTGACTTGTAAATAACCTTTAGCCACAAGTCGCGCTTTATTTCTTGTTACCACTCTATGTTCATCTTGTTTGTTCTGAAAGACCCATTTGGTTCCAATGATGTTCGCCTTTGGTCTTTCCACCAGTTCCCATACTTCATTTCTCTTGAAATTGTTTAGCTCCTCTTGCATTGCAATCACCCAATATGGATCCTTTAGTGCTTCTTCTACCCTGTATGGTTCCAGAAAAGAGACAAAAGAGTAGTGTTCACGAAAATTTGCTATGCGAGATCTAGTAGTTACTCCCTTAGCAATGTCTCCAATGATGTTGTTGACGGGATGATCTATTTGTACACTCTGATGTACTATTGGGTGAGGGACTTATGAAGTTGCGTGTTCTTCATTGTCTTCATAATCATTGTCTCCCCTTAGATCATTGCTTTTGTGGTTGTGTTGATCTTCTTGATCTTCCCGATCTTGATCTTGTGCAGGAGCTCCCCCATGATCACTGTTTCCCTATTGAGGTTCATCTTGTGCACTTGAGTCATGTGGTTTCTCTTGAGGTAGAATATCACCAAGTGCCATCCTCCTCAATTCTTCACATGGGGCTTCTTCTTGATCTAGCACACACTTGTCAACATGCTCCACTTGGGAGGCGTTAGTTTCATCGAACACTATGCCACGTGCTAATTCAACAAGGCCATAGACTTTGTTGAAGACACGATAGGCGTAGGCGTTCGAATCATAACCGAGCAAGAACCCTTAATCAAATTTCGAAACGAACGTCGAAGTCCTTGGTTTCTTGTTCAGAATAAAACATTCGTAACTAAATACTTTAAAATACGAAACATTTCTTTGTTACCGGTGAGAAGCTCGTATTGCATTTTCTTCAAGAGTCGGTGAAGATACAACCGGTTTGTGCCGTGACAAGCGGTGTTCACCACTTCAGTCTGAAACCAGTGCGATGTCTTGTATTCATCCAGCATTGTCCTCACCATCTCGATTAGTGTTCTGTTTTTTCTTTCGGCCACCCCGTTTTGTTGAGGGGACTAGGGTGCCGAAAATTTGTGCTTTATTCCTTCATCTAGGTAGTCCTCAACTTGAGTATTCTTGAATTCTGTGCCATTGTCACTTCTAATGTTCTTCATAGTTGAGGAGGATTCGTTATGAGCTCTTTTCAAGATTTTCTTTTGGATTCCATGAGTTTCTGATTTCTCATACAAGAAAAATACACAGGTGAATCTTGAAAAATCATCAACAATAACTAAACCAAATTTGTTACCATCGATGCTTATATAAGCGAAAAGACCGAAAAGGTCTATGTGAAGAAGATCCAGCAGTCTTGTGGTAGTCATCACGTTCTTGGCGGGGTGCGGTGTTCCAACTTGTTTTCCCGCCTGGCAAGCGCTGCACGGCCTATCTTTCTCAAACAAAACATCCTTTAATCCTATGATGTGACCACCGTTTAGAAGTTTCTACAGATTTCTCATCCCAACATGGGCTAGTCATCTATGCCACAACCTTCCCATGTTAGTTTTAGCAACCAAGCAAGTGTTGAGTTCAACCTTATCTTTGCTGAAGTCAACAAGATAAATCTTTCCCTCCAGCATTCCCTTGAATGCAATCTAGCCATCGCTTTTTCTAAAAATGGTCACACCCTCATTAGTGAATAAACAGTTATAACCTTTGTGACATAGTTGAGATTTGGACACAAGATTATAATCTAAAGAATCTACATGTAAAACATTCGAGAGAGTATGTTGAGAAGATATTCCAGTTTTTACGCTACCAAGGACCTTTTCTTGGCTGTTGTCTCCAAAGTATATCCCTTCACTTGGATCTGTGTTGCGCCCATACTCCACGAACATATTCCTCTCTTAGGTCATGTGATTGGTGCATCCATTGTATGGCACCTATTTTGATCCGCTGGAGGTGTAGGTCTGCAAGACATAATCATTCCTTGCACTACAAGGATTCCACCCTGTTGCAACGATTATACTGCAACAAATACTAAATCCTTGCTGTAAGCTTGGTCTTTTGCCATGATTCACTAGTTCGTGGCATTAGCATCTATCACCATGCAACACGATTGTTGCATTAGGATCTGTTTCCACGATTCACTAGTTCATGGCATTAGGATCTATCACCATGAATCTGTTGCCACGATTCACTAGTTCGTAGCATTAGCGTCTATCGCCACAGAACCCGGTCGTTGCATTAGGATATGTTGCTACGATTCAATAGTTCTTGGCATTAGCATCTATCACCATGGAACCCAATCGTTGCATTATGATCTGTTGCCACAATTCACTAGTTTGTGGCCTTAACATCTATCGCCACGGAACATGATCATTGCATTAGGATCTGTTGCCACGATTCACTAGTTCGTGGCATTAGCATCTATCGCCACAGAACACAATCGTTGCATTAGGAACTTTTGCCACGCATCACCATTTCGAGGCCATAGGATCTATTGTCACGAAACACTATCGTTATATTATGATCTGTTGCCATGAAATAATGGTTGGTGGTGTTAAGATCTATCGCCACGAAACACAAACGTTGCATTAGGAACTTATGCCACGATTCACTAGTTCATGGCGATAGGATCTATCGCCACGAAACAGTATCGTTGTATTAGGATCTATTGCCAAGAAATACCAGTTGGTGGCGTTAAGATCTATCGCCACAGAACACAAACATTGCATTAGGAAGTTTTGCCATGATTCACCAGTTCATGGCGTTACGATCTATCGCCACGAAACACAAATGTTGCATTAGGAACTTATGCCACGATTCACCAGTTCCTGGCGATAGGATCTATCGCCACGAAACACTATCTTTGTATTAGGATCTGATGCCACGAAATACCGGTTGGAGGCGTTAAGATTTATCGCCACGGAACATAATTGCTGCATTAGGAACTTTTGCCATGACTCACCAGTTTGTGGCGTTAGGATCTTTCGTCACGGAAAAGAATCATTGCATTACGAACTTTTGCCACGACTCACCACGATTCAATATCGGCTTACTTCTAAGCTTGCTGCTAAACAGAATAGCAGCTTCTATCTTTTCAAAAAAAATCAAATAGTTCACGTACAACTAGCTCACATAGTACTTATATAAAAAAAATCATCATCTTCACTGTCCTTCCCCAATATTGGAGGTACAATACCATCATTGATATATGTATCATCATCGTCGTTGTCGTCATCTTCATTTGAAAGAGCGGAAGCATCACCGGTTGCTCCCTCAATGTCATTCCTATCCCATGCGGTTCTATCCTCATTTATATTAGTAAGTCGTCGATCATCAAATGTCTCAGCCTCCATCGTCTCAGTGACATTATTTTCACTATCTCCACGGGAATGGCAAAAAGGTTTCATGGCTTCGTTTTAACAATTGTCGCCCATATAGGTTGCTTCACACTTCTAACGTAAAAATCTGGTTCTGCTTGGGTGGCTAGAATGTAAGGCTCATACTTAAATTGAGAAATAGTAGTGTCAACATCTATCATTCCGTATCGATCCATTTTGTAGGCTCTTCTTTGGCTCTGACTGGAACGGGGCTGATCAAACCAGACACATTCAAATAACAGAACCTCTTGATTTTTTTTTTCAAAATCAACAAAAATCATTTTTTTGATTACTCCATACCACTCATGATCACCATCCCGAACAACAACACCACTGTTTTGCGTCCGTAAATATTTTTCCACCTCTGCTGTTCGAAAGAATAAGCCATTTACGAATGATCGACTAAGAAAACGTGCCCGACGATCAGGTCATCTAGATAATGCATACAAATAATCGCTTACTTTGCCTTCTTGGTTTAATGTAGTAATCTGTACATATTAATTAGTATAAAAGGGGTCATCGATAAACCAACTTCAGAACAGATATTTCTTCAATATTTCATCAAAGTAAAAACTTGCATGTACTTACTCGTTTCTGAAACCAATAAACAAACTCATCTTTATGGCGTTTTTCAACATCACGAGAATGAATCTTTTTCAGCTCTTCAAAATGCTCACTGAAAAGGGTACAAAATTAAATTAGCCATCTACAATAAGCATGATCCAATATAGTATAGAACATCTAAGTTATACGTACTTGATCTATGGAGCGACCTCTTCAACATTAGAAATAATATAATGCCTGATGTTATGTTGTTCCACCATAGTAAGTTGGCCCCATTTAAACCCTTTTTTAGAATTATCAACTTCTGTAAATATATTAGACTCCGGAGAAGGTTCATTCCTAGCTGCAGCTTCATGACATTCTGGCCTATTAAGCTTGGTGCTGATGTTATCCAAAAACTGGCTACAAAAAGTCATACACTCTTCCATAATATATCCCTCAGCTATAGAACCCTCTGGGTGAGCTTTGTTACGTACATACCTCTTCAATGTACCAAGGTACCTCTCAATTGGATACATCCATCTGTTAGAAACAAGTCCACCCAAGCGAGATTCTTCGGCAAGATGGATTGGAAGATGTACCATGATATCAAAGAAAGCGGGAGGAAGCAACATCTCAAGCTTATAAATTGTTTTAGGAAATTGTTCAATCATCTTATCCAAATCTGGTTCCGCCAATTCTTTAGAAAAAATTCCTGAAAATAATATGCTAATCTCAATTAAAGGTTCAACAACCTTTTCAGGCAATATGTCACGTATTGCAATAGGAAGGAGCTTCTGAAATATAATATGGCAGTCATGAGTTTTTAGACCTGATACCTTACGTGCTATTATGTCCACACTTCTCTTGATGTTTGAGGCATAACCATCGGGCATCTTCACATCCACCAAAAACTTGCACAAGGTGGTCTTCTGATCTTTTTGCAAAGTATATGATGCTGATGGACAATCATACTTCCCTTTAATACCCACCGGATGTTGCTTTGGCCGTATGCCCATTTCCTTCATATCAAAACGAGCTTGTAGACTATCTTTTGTTTTACCATCCATATTAAGCAATGTCCCCAATATGCTATCACAAATGTTTTTCTCAATGTGCATGACATCCAAGTTATGCCTTATTAGCAATGTCTTCTAATACGGGAGCTGAAAAAATATACTTTTCTTATTCTAACTATTCCACCTATCTTCATCAGTGCGCTTTATCTTATTATTTGTCTGTCCAAAACTCACTTGATCAATAGTCTCGTATTGTTGGAGTACTTCATGACCAGAGAGTGATGTTGGAGCCTCTCTATTCCCTATCTTGTTGTTTAAAGAAGCTTTGTCCCGACGCCACCGATGATCCTGAGGTAGGAAACGACGGTGACCCATGTAGCAACACTTTCGTCCATGTTTACATGGCAGTATGGACATGCTAGCCTACCATTCGTGCTCCGCCCACATAGCATTGCATATGCTCGAAAATCATTTATTGTCCACAATATACAAGCTCGCATGAGAAATGTCTCTTTCTTTGAACTTTCATATGTTTGAACACCATTAGACCATAATTTCAGTAGCTCATCAATCAAAGGCTGCAGATACACATCAATGTTTTTTCCAGGTGACTTTGGCCCAGGAATTATCATTGACATCAACCAATAAGGTTGCTTCATACACAACTAAGGTGGTAGATTATAAGGGATTAGAATCACAGGCCATGTACTGTAAGAAATATTCATTACTCCAAAAGGATTGAAATCATCAGATGCTAGCCCAAGTCTTATTTTGAGAGGATCAGAAGAGAAACTTGGGTGAATGCTATCAAAATGCTTCCGTGCTTTCGAATCTGCAGGATGGCGTAATATTCCATCATCAATACGTTCTTCTTTGTGCCAGTGCATGTTTGATGCCGTTGATTATGCCATATAAAACCTTTAAAGACGGAGAATAAGAGGAAAGTATCATAGAATCTTGCGTGCTACAAGCTTCTTGGATTTTACACAAGATAAAGCCTCTCTTGCATCCCCACCACATTTGGGGCATCGATCCAGCAAAGAATAGTCCTTTCAGAATAACACACAGTCATTGACACATGGATCAATCTTTTCATAGCTCAGCCCAAGTTCACGAACAACCTTCTGAACTTTATCAAGTGTATTAGGAATGCAATGGCCCTCTGGAAGCACATATGAGAATAGTTCAAGGATCAACTCACACGCTTTCTTGCTCAAACCAGTTAAACACTTTATCTAGTACAACCTGACAATGGAGGATAATTGGGTCACCTTCTCACAACCTGGATACAACTCCTTTTTTGGATCATTTAATAAGTCATAGAATGCCTTTGCACACCCAGTTGGCTCCTGCTGGTTTATAGCATTTTCTAGATCATCAACATCTGCTGAAGTACCACCATGATCAGTGCCTCTAAGTAGACTGGACAGCATATTTTCCATAGCAGCATCATCAGAAATTATCTCCTCATTATTTGTTGACTGCTCAGCAATATTTTTCTCAACTCATTTTTCTCCATGGTGTACCCAGTAAGTATAATCAAATGACATCCTCTTATGAAGCAAGTGAATATGAACTTCCTTGCGTGTCTCGTGGCAAATATTACGATATTTCGTGCAAGGACAAGGCTTAGTTTCTTCTTCACGAGTGCCCTGGAATGCTAAATTTAAAAATGACTTCATTTCATCCTGCCACTCCTTCGTACGCCTGTCTTTTCCCATCCATATCTGATCTTCTTACATCGCTTCCTACAACTCAATCAGCGTATCCGTAAGAGGATTGAAGTACAATAACATTATGGGAGCAATTGTACCTAGCGTTGTTGCTCCTCCACGTGCGGCAGCCGGCGGATGCTCCTCCATGCCGGTGGACGGCGGATGCTCTTCCAAGAGCGTGGCCGCTGGCGGATGCTCCTCCAAGAGCGTGGCGACCGGCAGATGCTCCTCTAGGCGCGTTTCATGCAGTAGCTAGAGGGGCCATTATGGATCCAAGGGTCCGGGGGGGGGGGGGGGGGGGGGAGGCAGCCAGGACAAAGCGTACGTGAAGCTATCAGAGTAGGCCCAACACTGCAGTGGGCGGCTTGTTATTCGTGGGCTGAAACTGCATTGAGTCACGTTGTATTCCTAGGCCGAAACTGCGATGGGACGCTTGGTGTTTGTCCCCATAACGCATGAGCGCATGTACGGGTGCGCGTCTAGCTCTAGCAATTTGTAATCTAAATAAGTTAATGTAGCAATGGGGGTGGTATTCTGATCAAAGGGGGAAATTTGGCATCATTAAAGGACATGTTTTTCGATAAAAGGAGAAATTTTTTATTTGACACGCAAAGGGCCCAATGTATGCGGGGAAAAAGTATGCTTATAAAAAACCGCGGTTTGCATCCCTCTCGGTTATCGCAACGGCTCGATGTGTCCCATCAGCTTCACTAGAAGTTATTTATTTTGACACGAAAAGGGCCCAGAGCTTATATAAAAAAAACATCTGCCCCATACCCGCATCATTGACGTCCCGTTCGACTTCGACCAGGCGAGCGGACGTTGTTGAACAGAACGTGGCCGAGTCTTGTACGACATCTTTTTTCAATCGGATGTGTAACGACAATAGCGCGCGTTGCATTATACTCTTGTTGGAACGAGCTCAACTTTCCAAGGTGGGACAAATCGTTCACAGCTTGTCAAAATCACTCGCACGAATTCATTACGGACATCGGGTATAGGAGTAGTGGTCATGATTACATCGCGTATAAGGGCATTGGGCCAGTGTTACTTTGGGGTCAGTGGTATATAGACGGTGCCGCGATTAGGGAACGGCGATTGAAGACACTGGGAAAGAAGTACGTGTGGCACCATCTGAGAATGTATGCACTTGCTCTCCGGTGCGTCATTAAAGGAGATGTTTTTCGATAAAAGGAGAAATTTTTGATTTGAAACGCAAAGGGCCCAGCGTATGCGGGGAAAAATTATGCTTATAAAAAACCGCAGTTTGCATCCCTCTCGGTTATCAAAACGGCTCGACGTGTCCCATCGGCTTCACTGTCAGTTTTTAATTTGACACGGATAGGGCCCAGGACTTTATCTAAAAAACATCCGCCCCGTCCACACCTCCTACACGTTCCTTTCGACATCGATCGGGAGAGCGGACGATGTCGAATGGAGCGTGCATAAGTCTTGTATGACATATTTTTTCAATCAGATGTCTGACTACATGTAAAATCCCGCTTTTCGGAAGAACAAAAATGCAAAAATGCGGACTTAAAATTTTGAATATGGACTTGAAAATCCAAACTCACATGAACCATATGAGTTAACCAATGTTCACTAAAAATAGGGACTTGTTAAAATTTTACATATAGAACATGTTTGCTAATGTATATTGGAACTTAAGGTGTAAAATCTTTAATTTCCAAGTATTCACATTTTCAATGAAAAATTAAAGGAGAAAAGAAAACAAAATAGGGAGAAAGAAAAAGGAATTATTCCCAACCCTAAAATGGGACATTCAAAAATATTCAAATCTAAGGCTGTAAATTTTTCCATGACCTTCTAATATTCCAAATTGACTCTCGGTAAAGTTTCAAAAATTTTTGAAGCATGTTTTCCATTTATTGGACACGTACTGAGAGTTTAATCAGAGTCGACTTCAAATTTAAACTTTGTACTTAACCTTATCCAAATCAACACCAAATTTTTCTGGTCCCTTATGGTTCAAAAAGGGTAACTTCAAAGTTTCAGGATTTTTTAACCTAATCTACCATTTATTTCATTGAATCATGTATCACCGCTTGAATTCAAATTCAAACCTAAGTTCGAAATTCAACTTGCCTAGTTTTGAAATCTGATTGCACCATAAAATTCTTCACATTTTATTTAGTCATTGGGCCAAAGTTGACTAATTTTGAAGCATGTTTGCTAGCCCTATTTGAAACTGGAAAGAAGAGTGAGGGAGGTGGGTCCCACAAGTGGTCCCCACAGGTCAGGTCGGCACATGCCTTCTCTTTCCTCCCCTACCTCCACGCAGACGCATGCATGTGCCACTGCGATGCAAATTGGTCTTTATCTATCGCGATCGACTCCTTCCTATCCGCAGCACCGCCCGCTCCTCCCGTCGACCGCCTGCCGTCCGCCCGCTCGCCCTCCTCTCCTCCCCAGCGCTCTGCTCGCGCTGGCAGCTGTGCCCCCTTGCCCCGCCTGCAACCGCGTTGGCTCAACGCCGGCTCGCCGCCGTCCTGTCGCGCCGCTCCTGCCGTGCCCCCACCTTCCGGCCACAGCCGCGTCGCCCCACGCCGGCGCAAGCTCGCCCCCTGAGTGTTGCACCCATGCACCGTCGCTGGCCCGCGTCCCCGCTCGCCTTGACCGTTCCCTCTGCGCACCCCTCTGCGCCCGTCCACGCGCCACCAATGCCGGCACTCCACCTCCTGGTTACCACGGCGCCGCGCTGCTGCGCCCCGCGCTCGGCCGCCCCACGACTGCCACCGACCTAGCTGCCGCCTTGCTGCGCGCATCACTGCCGCGCCCTTTGCGTCTCACGCTCTCGGCCCCTGCTCCACAGCGCGCCGCGTGCTCCCACGTCCCGTCGCCGCACCTCCCTTGCACCCGGCACGCTCACCGCCGCCCAGCTCCACGTTGTGCTGCTTCACCTCCTGCACCCCAGCGCTCTGCCTCCTCACCGCCGTCGCCCCGCGCCTGCTCGCCTGGCTGCTGCAGCACCTCGCCATGCCACCGCGGTGCTTGTCGGACCTGCTCGCCCACGTCATGTCTATGCCCCTGCTCGCCCGCGCCATGGCCGAGCGCAACCGTCCTGCTGCTGGTCCGCGCCGTCCGCGCCGGCCATGGTGATAGCCGTTGGAACTCGCCACGCCAAGCCACGGGCGACCGCATTCCTCTTGTCATTGCCGTCCTCCGACTCCCTCGGTCGCTCACCATGCGCCATGGATTTGTCCTTGCCACCCTGTCCATCTTCCCATCCAACACACGCCCTGACCTGCGACATGTCGCGCCCGTTCCTGAATTTGCTTGTGCTCGCCGCCCTCGATACGTCGCCCTGTTCCGCGCCATGGCTGCACCCAACCAGAGAAGCGAGTGACCGGTGAGATGTATGAGATGCAAGAACACGTCGACAACACCACGACAACGACAATTGGTTCAAGGTTAGCTCTGAATTGTTTAAAGATTAGTTGGGACAGTGCTGCAGCCAAGGTGTTCGATGAAATGTTTACGAGGAAAGAACCAACTTGTTGATCTTTAGAACTGGTCTGGGATGCAGGGGTAGGATGATGTTGCGACCGACATGCCTAAGTGCCAAGATGCCCTTTGAACGGTGATGAAGCAACGAAAATCAAGTACATACACAAGATGTTCGGTGAAATGCCTACAAGGTGAGACTTGCCCTGAGTTGCCTTGCTTGACGCACCGAAGTCCGTTCGTCGTAACCGCTAAGGGTAATCATATGTCGTCAAGCCGTACGGCCATTTTCTGCCATGATATCATTCTTTATCTTGTCCGTGCGTGCTTGTGATGCTCCACCACGAGCCGCGTCGACGTCGTTGACCACATGACGTCGTCGTGACACTCCGAGCCGTCATCGTGCCCTGGCAACGAGATGAAGGATGCTTGTGATGTGTGTGGTGCTGGAACACAAGCTCGAATCGTCGGACAATAGTTGTCAAGCCAAATTAGGTTTTAGTCTATGTGAGAGTGATTGAGTCCTAGGTGTAATCTAGATGCTCGATGAAATGCCTTCTAGGTCGAACCAGGTGGGTCGGTGATCACCGATGACCTGGGGTAGAGGTATGCAAGAACGTTGCTACCAACAAGGAGAACTAGACCAAGGGGAACCTTGGATAAGAGTTCCTTGGTTGTGTCGAGGATGTTCCCTAACCGATCACGAGATTGGTTAACTTGGTGTACCACTTCTTCGATGGCAGGTTCGTCGAGTTGCTTATCAACAACCGAGTCGACATCACTAGCCTTAAGACTTACAAGGTGGTGTTTGGGATTCTGCTCACCCCATTGACGAGTCCGGGTTGATGTGGACATCGCTAAGACGATCTTCTCGAGATGGCAAATCATGCCGTCATGGCAAGGTCTCGCATCATCTTTAAGTCTCAAGAGCTTACCGATCCCATCCGGACAAGCTTGCAGGAGACACTACATTAGTGTCATCATGTAAGCACCTGAACGATACTTGCGACGTTAGTCGTAGCAACTGGTTTACCTAAAAGCGGTTTGAACGTTGTCTTGGTACTCATGCTAGGTTAACAGTGCTTGTAATGACTTCTTAACTCCAAGCCATGTTGATCTCAATTCAGTCCCAAGTGTCGTTAGGTTCCATCATGGTTCATCCTAAGTCGGGACCTTACGACAGCACTGCTCACTTAACTAGGTTTACTACTTTATGAGTTAAGTCAAGTTCATTGGTCGACTGCTAAATCGTGACCTTCGTCTTGTACACTCCACTCCTACTCATGATTTCGATGTCCCACCTTGATTTTTGGGTCGTCCTTACACTTCTCCGCGCAACACTTCTTCACCATTCAGAATTGTCGATCTCACGTGGCATAGGTTGAAGTGTGGTATGCTAAGTTGCAATGTAGCTTTATGTTGTACCTTTCAGTTTGTACCGACACTACTATGTCCTCCTTGACTCATCCTCTGGTTACCCACACAACAGAGGCCTATCTGACCTTCCTAGTCAAACTCCTCGTTCTTAAAGTTTACACAACAGCATGGAATCTATTATTAAATTACTTAATTACTTATATGCATATCATGTCGATAGGAACGTGTTGATAGGTGATCGACAAGAAACTTCGCTTGGAGGAGAAGGCCAAGGTGTTTCCACTGAAGTTCCATGGCAGGTTCTCCAGAGGAAGACCAAGCCCTAACAATTGAAGTCGAGTAGTTGTAATCTACTCGCGAGATAGAAATTTACACTCATCTACACTGGGATAACCTTTATAGAAAATAACTATTACATCTAAAACTCGAGAACGGTCAGAGATGGATAGGAAGCGGCAAGACGTGGTCTTGGTTGCATAGCTCTGACTGGTCAGTTAAGGCCCGCCTGTATGCGGCCCCTTCGAACAAGCTTGACTTGT
Organism: Tuctoria greenei; assembly: GCA_036927565.1. Classification (NCBI taxonomy): domain Eukaryota; kingdom Viridiplantae; phylum Streptophyta; class Magnoliopsida; order Poales; family Poaceae; genus Tuctoria; species Tuctoria greenei. The sequence continues at coordinate 175,716,516 of JAYESD010000003.1, read as the reverse complement.
ACCGGCGACATAATGGACATATGAAATCCAGTAAACTGACGTAACTCGATAACTAGGATGTCGAAGCCCATTAACTCACCATCAATAGGGGTGGGTTGAGGACAGTAAGGTGTAAATCGGTCGGCGGACATATGAGGTGTTCCGTGCGGAGACCTTCTGTTCGCAGAGGTGAGACGGGCTCGGCGTTCGGGTTTCTTGTGAAAGGTGGCCATATACGACTAGTACTGAAGTGTTACGTAGGTACTGGTGTGCTCGCTGACACTTTCGAACGGCGTATGTGTCGTGTTGTCCGGGTGTGTCCTGATTGCAATCACTGTCCCTTGCGGTAATAGAGTATCACTTGTTCACTGCGCCGTGATGTAGTAAATACTAAAGAAGTCAGAAAAATATGTTGTATTGAACTATAATTTTCCTTGCAACCTTGTATGGCTTAGAGACAGCACAATTAAAAGTTTACAGTTTTCAAATACTTATCTTGTAATAGCATTATGTGCATTGGGCATGTCATATCATCGGCAAAACGTTTCTTGTTTGATTGTGGAGTCTATGATGTGTCGTGCCTGAAGAATGTCATGTGGTACTTAAAACATGATTATAAGGATCCACTTGTAGGCGAGTCTTTTATGCTATTCCTTACCTATGCTTAATATTCACCCCTGCATATGTCTAGTGAGATGGGTTAGTCTTGCTGAGCCTTATGCTCACGTTTGCGCTTCAACGATTTTTGCAGGTATTTGGTTCATTTCTGCTGTTCAGGTTGTACATGAGATCTCGAGGTATCGAGATAAATCTCATGTGAACCACACCGCTGTTGAATGTTCATCTTGTTGCTAATGAGAAGCGTCCTAGGGAACGGACGTTTTCTCTCCTGCTTAGTTAGGTGAGATTATGAGTATGTATTTTCCACTGCGTGTGTAGCCCTATGGTACAGTCTTTTGTAAACTCTGATTATTCTGAAATGAAAACTTTGTACGTTTTGGTATTCTTTTCGTGTGTGCTGTTAGGTGTCGCATCGCACGACACCACCCAATGAGATCCTCGTATGTGTGGACTCTGGTCCCCACAGACATGTTATCACAGCTTCATTGGGAATAGCACGCTCGAAAAGAGCCTATTTTCAAAAGCTCCGAAGTAGTCGAGGGAGGATTAGCTGTATGCCCATTAAGGACTATTACTAGTATAAGTTATAAAGGTGGTGAACTAACTTGTTATATTATTTTGTAATGACGCTCCGTCTTCAAGGTAAGAGGTAAGGTACGCCACCGAGAGCGGATCAATCTCGTTAAACGCTGCATACGAGATATGGTATGTGAAATTTCCGTGGCTTAGCACGAAATGTCAATATGAGTCTCTGAAACTTTCCATGTTTATGAGAACATATGACACGCGGTACCCCAGCATGACACAAAATTAGTGGGAGCCCCCGTCGGGTGGTGTATAACCCGATAGTATGCCTCTCTAGAATCATTCATATTCTAAGGGAGCATGAGAAACACGTTTGCCCGAGCATGTATAAGCCGGTTCGTGTGGGAGTCTTTGCTGTACAGACGTAGTACAGTCATGTAACTTGAGACATGACTTCGCTCGAGGGCGACTCACACCAGAGTCATATGCATTTACTTTCATATTGTAACTGCCTATCTTGTTTCCCCGTGCCGCCCTTGAGTTGTGAAGGTGTGAAAGGGGATTGTTTGTCTTCTGCAAGTACACTAACTACGGTAGCGACTCGTGTAGCATACGTTTGCGAGTGATCGGTATTAGAACCACCTATAGACATATCCGGATATACCGGGTTAGACTTTTCTTTTGGTAAGACACGTAGTACCGTCAGTATCACATTTGATACTTTGACCATCCCCCAGGAAAGAATGGCTTCATATTCATATTAAGTCCAAGTATCAGTTGCTGGTACCTTATGGACAATAGAAAATGTTTCTCTTCAAGAGTAGGTGAACCAAAGTTCTTTGTTCCTGGCGAGTGTTTAGCTCGACTTCGCCGGAGTAAGACTTTGTGTAGCATGAAGATCCATAGTGATATGCTATAGATAAGAAGGTCGTCAAGATCTCTTTTAAGATTCCATTTAGTTCGAAAGCAAATGATTATTTGTGAATCAAGTTCTAGCTATCGGACTTGAGTTTTGAGCTAAGTTTCCAAATTTCAGTTTGTTCCCAATTCTTGTGTTTCGAAGCCCGTGAGTTCTGTTTTCGAACAGAATTGACTTGACTTTGAAAATCCATATCTCTTCAACCTGAAGGGCTATGGATGTAAATGAATACTTTTTGGAAAGCTTTTGAAGTCTTCTATAAGTTTTCTTTCGACCGCCAAGCCAATAAACTATTGTAAGATGGTGAAAATCCTCTCTAACTAACTCAGCTGCTGTTCTGAAACTGTGTAAGACAGTATCTGAATTTTTGCCATAACTCTTTGCAGAAAGCTCTTCTATTCCATTATGATACATTTATGGAAAGGGGAAGAGCTATGCTACAACTTTGTTATTCAATGTTACCTCAAATTTAGTTTAGAACTAATTAGAAACTGGAATTGAAGATAGTACATGTATACAGGTGCTATCTGAAACAGCCAAAAAAATATTCTGAACTTTGAACAGCCATAACTCTTAAACTAGAAATGCAACCTAGGCATATTTAAACATGCCTGAAAAGCTTAAAGATTCCTATATCAACTTACTATTCAACACGAAGGCTAAAACTAGCAATAACCAAGTCTAAATCGAAGTATGATTTAAGGTGTCGAAACAGTCCAGAATATGGACCGCTATATATTCAGTTACTGTTCAGATCAAAATTTCTAGTAGACTCCTCGATTGGCTTCGGGTTTTACATTTCTGGAATCCTGAGAATGTATGCAACCAGTTTTCTATGTGTTATTTTTGCAAATGTTGATATTTGTATATCTGAAAATTGTGGACAAAATCAGCCTTAAACAAAGGAGGTGCTGCCCAAATTTTCAGAAAAACTGTCAATTTGCAAATGCCATATCTTGTCAACCAGAAGTGATATGAGGGCAAGTAAATACTCTTTAGGAAGATTTGGAAGTCCTATACAAGTTTTATGTTCAACTCCAGACTAGAATACTTTTCTAAGTGGGTGAAATTTGTAGATTTGCAGAAACTGTCCGGAATTAACCAAACTGGACAGAAATCTGTACAGTTCTAAATTTGAACCATAACTCGCACACCTTACATCCATTAGGATCACACGAGTAACTGTTGGAAATGTTTGTGAGTGATCTACAATTTTTGCAATTGTCTCCGGACCTGAATATTTCGTCTACTTTTTTCAAATCAAGTTTGAATACAATATGGTCAATCTGAACTGAATATAAAAGTCTGAATGCTGAAATTTCAGCAAATTTAAATATGCATGTCTCTTAAACCAAAACTGATATGAAGACAAATAAATGCATTATGGAAAGCTTATTATATTGGCTACAACTTTGTCAATAAGAATATTTCCAGATTTCCATCAGAACAGCCTGAAAACTTTAGATCGAAAGTGCTACTTTTTAAGCAGGTTCTGCTGAAAGTGCAGAAAAATTCTGCTGATTTTAAAATAGCATAACATGCAAACCATAGATGTTCTAGAGGCAAACCAATACTTTTTGGAAAGGTCTTGAAGTGTTCTTTAACTTTGTTATTCACCTCGAGATCTGATTTTGACATTTACTGGATCAAAATTGAGTTTGCGTCCAGACTGGTCGTTTGTCACCATAGCCTGGCTAGTTTGAACCTTTCGGTTTTTATTAGGCATTCGGCTCTCGATATCAATTCAAGGAGTGTCATAACCAACCAAGAGTTAGAACTCAAGTATTTACCAATTTTAATAGAGTGTTTAACTCATTTGATGCCCTTTTCCATTGGATAGGCATACTAGTGTCTGATTTATGTGACTTACCACATCACATCTTGTGATGTTGAACGCAGGTCGCAATTACTCAAGTTGCATCTCGTCTTTCCATGAGGACTGTTTGAAGTACGCTTCGACATCCTAGTTTGGAACTTTAAGGGGGAAGGCGAGCACTCAAGTAATGGTGGTGTTCAACCATCAACCTTGGTTACAACGAGTCGTGTCAACAAGAAGGCGATCAATTAAGAATACATTTTCAAGAGGATCCAACATCAACCACCACATTGAGTTACTTTAAGAAGAGAGTGACTTCAACTCCACTAAAGTGATCGAGAAGAATATATGTTCCTCCTAACTAGTTGAAGCGAAGGTTAAGTGAAGTATCACTAGAGATGTGTCTAGTGATCTCGACCAGGTGTCTAGGGATAACCTTCAACATATAGTTGGTTGTTTTTCTCCTGATGAAGATACAATCAAGTTGAGTAGTACATGAACAAGCTTTCGAAAGGTCGAGGTAACGTGGTATATTTCACACATTCCTTGTCAATCGTTCTGTTATAAATTCCTTAACTGTGGTCGAGTCATGAAAGTAACGCTACTCCTTGAGTGTCTTTCACGACCACAGTATCCAAGCCTTGCACATCATGAGTTAGTTCTTGAGTTGTGTGTGCGTGGTTCATTTAGTCTTGCTCAAACTATAAAAGCTACTGCACCATGCATGTGCACCATTTGCATCATACATATGCACTATTGGCACCATACATATGCACCATTTGCACCATACCATGTGCATATTCATTGCACCATACAACATATGATGCATCATGAAGCATCATTAACAATGTAACACCAATGATAGAATGCATGGTAATACTAAAATTTAGAGCAAGATTGTGTACCCCATCACAACTATTCTAAAGTGTCTCATGACTACGGTCATTTCACCATCTTCATTTGACTTCTTACATTGTTGATCTCCTTTCCATTGAGTAATACATGGGAAACCAATTACTCAACCTAACTTGCAACTAAACAAACACTTGAACTTCCATCCTTGAATTGTTAGGTTCAAGTACCTTGATTGTTGCAACTATACTGTTCGTCATCGAATGGTCATCAGTTTGATGATCAACCTTGTAAAATCCATGGAATCTCCTTACTCACGAGGATACTGTTCGATTGTCAACCTCGTGAAACTTTTTGGGTCCATCTATGATCTTGCGGTATTATATGGTAACCTTGCTACACTAATTACCTTGTAGTTAACATATGATTGTGTTCTTTGCTGTGTTGAAACATATGAGGATACTGAATCCTTAAATCCTCGTGTGCCACCGCAAAGGATCGTCGTCTTCTATTTCTATTGTTTGAAGATGTTGATATACCCAAAAACCTTGTAGTTGCCATATGTTCAGTATTCCTGCTGTTTTGCCCACGTAAGAGTGTTGAGTGCTTTGCTACTCTTATGCTACATCTAAGAAATCCTATGGTTGACTAAACATCAAACGAGGTTAATGATTGTTGTTTAACCTCGTAAACCATCTTAACTCATGTCAGGGGAAATACCACATTAAGTTATAAGGACCTATGCAAAAACCAAGCAAGCAAACAGGAATCCATGCAAAGATAGTTCCAAACTATCAAGGTGACCTAGAGAAGCAAAGAACAAGTCCTGATTCTTCCAGTCAAGACTAGGACAGGACAAGATGTCATGTCAATGTAAGAGTATAGCAATAGAGGGTCAGTAACAGACGTGAAAGTTTTACGATGTGATATTTTCATGTCGAGAATCCTGTCAAGGTTATCAACTTAAATATTGGAATCGCTTGAAGCAGAATTTAAAATCTCTTAAGATGCTTGAAGATAATCACTATTTCATAGAACCCAAGTCTTTAAGGGCATTGTCAGTTTCCTTAGTCAATGACCCTCTTTTACGGATCGTCCCCTCATCATTTCTGTTATTCTACTTGTTAGAATCTCAGGACGAGATTCCTTTAAGGGGGAAGGATTGTAAAAGCCCGCTTTTTGGAAGAACAAAAACGCAAAAATGCGAACTTAAAAATTTTGAAAATGGACTTGGAAATCCAAACTCACATGAACCATATGAGTTAACCAATGTTCACTAAAAATAGGGACTTGTTAAAATTTTACATATAGAACATGTTTGCTAACGTATATTGGAACTTAAGGTGTAAAGTCTTTAATTTCCATGTATTCACATTTTCAATGAAAATTTAAAGGAGAAAAGAAAACAAAATATAGAGAAATAAAAAGGAATTATTCCCAACCCTAAAATGGGACATTAAAAAATATTCAAATCTAAGGCTGTAAATTTTTCCATGACCTTTTAATATTCCAAATTGACTCTCGGTAAAGTTTCAAGAAATTTTGAAGCAAGTTTTCCATTTATTGGACACGTATTGAGAGTTTAATCAGAGTCGACTTCAAATTTAAACTTTGTACTTAACCTTGTCCAAATCAACTCCAAATTTTTCCTGAGGTCCCCTATGGTTCAAAAAGGGTAACTTCAAAGTTTTAGGAATTTTAAACGTAATCTACGATTTATTTCATTGAATCAAGTATCACGGCTTGAATTCAAATTCAAACCTGAGTTCGAATTTTTGCTTGCTCAGTTTTGAGATCTGATTTCACCATAAAATTGTTCATATTTTATTTAGTCATTGGGCCAAATTTGACTATTTTTGAAGCATGTTTGCTAGCCTATTTGAAATTGGAAAGAAGAGTGAGGGAGATGGGTCCCACAAGTGGTCCCCACAGGTCAGGTCGGCACATACCTTCTCTTTCCTCCCCTACCTCCACACAGACGCATGCATGTGCCACTATGATGCAAATCGGTCTTTATCTACCGCGCCCGACTCCTTCCTATCCACAGCACCGCCCACTCCTCCCGTCGACCGCCAGCCGTCCGCCCGCTCGCCCTCCTCTCTTCCCCAACGCTCTGCTCGCGCTGGCAGCCGTACCCCCTTGCCCCGCCTGCAACCACATCAGCTCAATGCCGGCTCGCCGCCTTCCTGTTGTGCCGCTTCCGTCGTGCCCCCACCTTCCGGCCGCAGCGGCGTCGCCCCACGCCGGCGCAAGCTCGCCCCCTGCGTGCTGCACCCGTGCACCGCCGCTGGCCCGCATCCCCTCTCGCCCTGACCATTCCCTCCGTGCGCCCTTCTACGCCCGTCCATGCGCCACCGACGCCGGCGCTCCACCTCCTGGCCACCACGGCACCGCGCTGCTGCGCCCCGCGCTCGGCCGCCCCACGACGGCCACCGGCCCAGCTGCCTCCTTGTCGTGCGCATCCCTGCCGCGCCCTCTGTGTCTCATGCTTCCGGCCCCTGCTCCACGGCGCGCCGCGCGCTCCCACGCCCTGTCGATGCACCTCCCTGGCGCCTGGCGCGCTCACCGCCGCCCAGCTCCACGGTGTGCCACTTCGCCTCCTGCACCCCGGCGCTCCGCCTCCTCACCGGCGCCGCCTCGCGCTTGCTCGCCTGGCCGCTGCAGGACCTCACCATGCCGCCGCAGTTCTTGCCGGACCTGCTCGCCAACGTCATGATTGTGCCCCTGCTCGACCGCGCCATGGCCGAGCGCCACCGTCCTGCTGCTTGTCTGCGCCGTCCGCGCCGGCCATGGCGATAGCCGTTGGAACCTCGCCACGCCAATCCGCGGCGACCGCATTCCTCTTGTGAACGCCGTACGCTGACTCCCTATGTCGCTCACCATGCGCCATGGCTTTGTCCTTGCCGCCCTGTCCATCCTCCCATCCAACACACACCATGACCTGCGACATGTCGCGCCCGTTCCTGAATCTGCTTGCGCTCGCTGCCCTCGGTACGTCGCCCCGTTCCGCGCCATGGCTGCACCCAACCAGAGAAGCGAGTGACCGGTGAGATGTATGAGATGCAAGAACACGTCGACGACACCACGACAACGACAATTGGTTCAAGGTTAGCTCTGAATTGTTCAAAGATTAGTTGGGACAGTGCTGCAACCAAGGTGTTCCATGAAATGTTCATGAGGAAAGAACCAACTTGTTGATGTTTAGAACTGGTCTGTGATGCAGGGGTAGGATGATGTTGCGACCGACAAGCCTAAGTGCCAAGATGACCTTTGAACGGTGATGAGGCAACGGAAATCAAGTACACACACAAGATGTTCGGTGAAATGCCTACAAGGTGAGTCTTTCCCTGAATTGCCTTGCTTGACGCACCGAAGTCCGTTCGTCGTAATCGCTAAGGGTACTCATATGTCATCAAGCCGTACGTCCATTTTCCGCAATGATATCATTCCTTTAGAAATCCCCAAGTTGACCTTCTTTGTCTTTTGAATCGCGTTAACTTGTCTGTGCGTGCTCATGATGCTCCACCAAGAGCCGCGTCGACGTCGTTGACCACATGACGTCGTCGTGATGCTCCGAGTCATCATCGTGCCCTAGCATCGAGATGAAGGATGCTTGTGATGTGTGTGGTGCTGGAACACAAGCACGACTCGTCGCAAAATATTTGTCAAACCAAATTAGGTTTTAGTCGATGTGAGAGTGATCGAGTCCTAGGTGTAATCTAGATGCTCGATGAAATGCCTTCTAGGTCAAACCAGGTGGGTCGGTGATCACCGATGACCTGGGGTAGAGGTATGCAAGAACGTTACGACTGACAAGGAGAACTAGACCAAGGGGAACCTTAGATAAGAGTTCCTTGGTTGTGTCGAGGATGTTCCCTAACCGATCGCGGGATTGGTTAACTTGGTGTACCACTTCTTCGTCGGCAGGTTCGTCGAGTCGCTTATCAACAACCGAGTCAACATCACTAGCCTTGAAACTCACAAGGTGGTGTTCGGGATTCCGCTCACCCCACTGTCAAGTCTGGGTTGATGTGGACGTTGCTAAGACGATCTTCTCGAGATGGCAAATCATGCCATCATGGCAAGGTCTCGCATCATGTTTAAGTCCCGAGAGCTTACCGAGCTTACCTGGACAAGCTTGCAGGAGACACTACATTCGTGTTGTCATGTAAGCACCTGAACGATGCTTGTGGCGTTAGTCGTAGCAACTGGTTTACCTAAAAGCGGTTTGAACATTGTCTTGGTACTCGTGCTAGGTTAACAGTGCTTGTAATGACTTCTTAATTCTCAATTCAGTCCCATGTGTCGTTAGGTTCCATCATGGTTCATCCTAAGTCGGGACCCTACGACAGCACTGCTCACTTAACTAGGTTTACTCATTTATGAGTTAAGTCAAGTTCATTGGTCGACTGCAAAATCGCGACCTTCGTCTTGTACACTCCACTCATACTCAAGCTTTTGATGTCCCACCTTGATTTTTGGGTCATCCTTACACTTCTCTGCCCAACACTTCTTCACCATTCATAATTGTCAATCTCGCGTGGCATAGCTTGAAGTGTGGTATGCTAAGTTGCAATGTAGCTTTATGTTGTACCTTTCAGTTCATACCGACACTACTATGTCCACTTTGACTCATCCTCTGGTTACCCACACAACAGAGGCATATCTGTCCTTCCTAGTCAAACTCCTCGTTCTTAAAGTTTTACACAACACCGTGGTATCTATTATTAAATTACTTAATTACTTATATGCATATCATGTCAATAGGAACGTGCTGATAGGTGATCGACAAGAAACATTGCTTGGAGGAGAAGGCCAAGGTGTTTCCACTAAAGTTCCATGGCAGGTTTTCCAAAGGAAGACCAAGCCCTAACAATTGATATTATTCGAGTCGCAAACTAAGACAAGCCGCGGTTTGCATTTAAGTCGTTTATAAAATTTTACATTATCACTATGATGATTAGCATATGAATTGTGCATTATGCATGGGGTGCTTGAATACTCCATATGCATGACCCACAATCCCATTGGTTAATTAGGTAGGTTAATAACTCGATGTATAGAATTGCTATGCTAATGTTGTAGGTAAACCGGTAGAAGTCCAGTAGTTGGAATCTACCCGTGAGATAGAAATTTACACTCATCTACACTGGGATAACCTTTATAGAAAATAACTATTACATCTAAAACTCGAGAACGGTCAGAGATGGATAGGAAGCGGCAAGACGTGGTCTTGGTCGCATAGCTCTGACTGGTCAGTTAAGGCCCATCTGTTTGCGGCCCCTTCGAACAAGCTTGACTTGTACTAGCAACATAATGGACATATGGAATCCAGTAAACTGACGTAACTCAATAACTGGGATGTCGAGGCCCATTAACTCACCATCGATATGTGTGGGTTGAGGACAGTAATGTGTAAATCGGTCGGAGGACACATGAGGTATTCCATGCGGAGACCTTCTGTTCGCGGAGTTGAGACGGGCTCGGCGTTCAGGTTTCTTGTGAAAGGTGGCCATATACGATGTTACGTAGGTACTGGTGTGCTCGCTGACACTTTCGAACGGCGTATGTGTTGTGTTCTCCGGGTGTGTCCTGATTGCAATCACTGACCCTCGCGGTAATAGAGTACCACTTGTTCACTGCGCCGTGACGTAGTAAATACTAAAGAAGTCAGAAAAATATGTTGTATTGAATTATAATTTGCCTTGCAACCATGTATGGCTTAGAGATAGCACATTTAAAAGTTTACAGTTTTCGAATACTTATCCTGCAATAGCATTATATGCTTTGGGCATGTCATATGATCGGCAAAGCGTTTCTTGATTGATTGTGGAGTCTATGATGTGTCGTGCCTGAAGAAGGTCATGTGCTACTTAAAACATGATTATAAGGATCCACTTGTAGGCGAGTCGTTTATGCTATTCCTTAACTATGCTTAGTATTCACCCTTGCATATGCCTAGTGGGACGGGTTAGTCTTGCTGAGCCTTATGCTCACGTTTGTGCTTTAACGATTTTTGCAGGTATTTGGTTCATTTCTATTGTTCAGGTTGTACATGAGATCTCGAGGTATAGAGATATATCTCATGTGAACCACTCCGCTGCTGAATGTTCTTCTTGTTGCTAATGAGAAGCGTCCTAGGGCATGGACGTCTTTTCTCCTGCTTAGCTAGATGAGATTATGAGTATGTATTTTCCACTGCGTGTGTACCCCTGTGGTACACTCTTTTGTAAACTCTGATTATTCTGAAATGAAAACTTTGTACGTTTTGGTATTCTTTTTGTTTGTGCTGTTAGGTGCCACATCGCACGACACCACCCAATGAGAACCTCGGATGTGTGGATTCCGGTCTCAACACTACAATAGCGTGTGTTGCCTTATATTCTTGTTACAACAAGCTCAACTTTCTGAGGTGGGACAAATCGTTCACAGCTTGTCAAAATCGCTTGCACAAATTCGTTATGGACACCGCGCACGGGGGCAGACATAGGGAATATGCCAGGTGACCTGCGCAACCAGGGCCCAGGTGGTACATAAATTGCAAGTGATGAGGATACGGTTTCCGGAATTAATCCTGGCGTTGTCCCAGTCATGTACGACCATCTTACGACCTCGTCCATTCATGTGCACTCATGTCACAGTCATGCAACTGCTTCATCCACCTGTTCATGTGGACACATGTCACAAATGTGGAAGGGTATGCACAGCCTTGGATATGCATACCGTATCCATAAGTTATTTTCCTCGTTTGGATAGGAGTGTATCCACTTCAATCTAAGTGGATTGGAGAGTGTCCGACCATCATACGACATGGCGTAATGAAGATTTTTGAATCTTATATACTCCTCTTCTTAATTCTTACCGTTATGACCCCAAGTTTCATTGTCTCAACCAAACACCACGTACAACAACAATGACTCAGCGCAATCGAGAACTGGCCAGTTAAAATGGAAGTGAGCAGTCTCATGGTTCATAGATCGGAACGCGTGCCATCCTTTTTCTTCTTCCTTTTTTCTATCCATAACCGTGAGATTGCTGAGTTCCATCTTTACCGGCACATATGTACGGTACAGGTGTGCCTGTGTACCTTAACCCTCGTCGTGCGTCCACAGTTGTGGTTGGAAGACCCCTGCAGGTATGTTCTGATTCCTGTCCCCGAACTCCATCTAGGTTTCCAATGACGCATCCGATTCACCACCAGACAAGCCAGCAAAGCCTCGGTGATGAGCGGCATGCAAGTTTCTTGATGAAAAACTAACTGTGGGGGCCTCCCGTACTGTCCTCCCATGCGTCATCTCGCTGATGTGACAAAATGTTATTGGTCCTTTTATTAATGCTTAGTTTAACTACCATACCTTCACAACAAATAAGATGATGACACGTCAGCGGGAGTATGCATGGGAGTACAAGTGGGAGGAGGCAAGTGGGCGACATGCAAACTTTTTGTCAAAAAATTGACTGCGGAGCCGCAATCAGTTTTTCATCAAAAAACTTGCATGCCGCTCAACACTGAGGCTTTGTTGGTTTGTCTGGTGGTGAACCGCCTGCGTCATCGGAAACCTAGGGATGAAACAGGAGGACAGGAATCAGAGCATACCTATAAGGCTCTTCCCAACAACCACTAGAGACGGATGGCAGGGGGTTAAGGTACACCGGCACACCCATACCGTACGCGTACCCGGCCAGCCGTGTATAGTTTACTTCGAACCTCCAGCAGAAGAAAGTGGAAGCATGCAGGGAATGATTACTGGTCGAGACTATTTTGTATATAGGCTAGCTAGTGTAATGTGAAACCAATACTAAACCCTTTCGTAGTACACAAATTCAAAAGCTAGCGTTAATGACTAAACGTAGGCCAACGCTGTCAAACAATGACGTTAGACCAACGCAGTCAACAATGATTGTTACATGTGTGTGTGTGTGATTATCTTTTCTACAGTCTGGTGGTGAACCGTCTGCGTCATCGGAAGCCTAGATGGAGTTGGAGGACAGGAATCGGAGCATACCCGCCCTGACCTGGATCACCTGACATAGCAACATTTTACTGCATGCGTGCAGTAAAGACTGCATCCACCATTTGTTTTGATCCGACGATTGTACTTCCCAGCTATCCAACTGATGGGTCTATTCAAATCGTTTCTTAAACTCTTGCCCGCTTGCTTCGACATGAGAAAGAGTTTACATGCATATAATGATGCATACTTCAAACATCTAAATAAAACAAACTTCTATAACAAATTAATAGGACTAAAAACACATTATCTATCGAGGACATTAGGGAGGGTTTCGATGCTTTCAATTTGTAAACTTGACAAGAACTCAAGAGTTTTTATTTTCATTGCCTCTTGTTTTCATCAGCATGAAGTACATTCTTGTTTCCTTTTTTTCCTAGAGCATGAAGCGTCATATAGATCGACCGCAATAATTAATGAGAAAATGCCATATTTACAAAGACTCCTGAAAATAGGATTCAGTAAAATTCACTACGTCAGGCGATCTTTATCTGCCTGCAAGGGTCTTCCCAACAACCACCGGGGACGACGCACGATAGAGGTTAAGGCGCATCGGCACACCGGCCCGGACTATACATGTAACCGGCCAGTCGCATAGCTTTGTTTTATATTTTATTCCGTAGGCTTAAAAGTTTGCTCTACCTCTGTATTTTTGCTCTGTTTGCTCTTCCTTAGGCTTAAAAGTTTTATATTGTAAAATATTTTTACATATGTAATATGACATAGGATATATCACTTGATGGTTTTGCAAAAAAAATGGAGGAGAAATATGTATATCCCATGCAACTACGTAAATCCACCCCAGATAATTAGCTAGTTATTTTTTAAGATGATAAAAAATTATTATCTTTTCCTAAGTGAGGTGTCCGGGGTAGATGATGTACATGGCATAATAGCTTATGTGGCATGCCAATGTGGATGTCCAACTCAGAGTAAGGATGAAAGTGAAACATTTTTTTTAAGTTGATGGACTAAATAATTGACCCATTTGAAAGCTCAAGGACCAAACTTAGTTTGGATTGAAAGTTTGAGGATGAAGTTGAGTATTGCCAGCTTGATGAGCTCATGCTCAAAAAGTTTGAGTAAACAAATTTGTTGTTGTCATCTATGATATGTACGTATGATTAACTAAACTATATAATTCCATTAAAAATGTTATACGGGACACAATTTTTATATATGATAGAAACAAACTTGGTCGAGTTCGACTCGTTGACAGCCCTACGTGCAATTAATGTTTTGGTGCAATCGTGTAATCAAAGATTTTTATCCGTTGGATCTATACATCCTACAGTTATCACATCTTTTCATCTAACCCATTCCACCACCACCACCACCCCTCCACCTAATGGAGGGGGTTAAATAAAAGGATTCAATGACCGTAATGTAGATCGATCCAACGTTTGAAGATGGTTGATTGCACAATTGCACCAAACATCTTATTACATTCTAGTTCAACCCAACTTCAAAACAGGAAATCTTTTGACACTGATTAATCTAGTCGTGATGTTTTTCTCTTCTTGTTTTTGTGATGTTTTTTTTTCTTGTTTCGTGATGCTGGTTTTCATGTTTTGTACATCCTCCTTCCCATATCACATGTCGTTAATAATTAGGAGAAGTTTTCTAGTTTAAATATGAACTAAAAAAACTTGTTCCAAAGAAAAGTAATATAGATAGGAGGTTGTAATGTTTTATGATAATGAACTAAATGTTTTTCGTTTGTTCCATCTGTTATTTTGTTTTCTATTTGCTGTTTAGTGAACTATATATTCTATCTGTATTCTCTGTTAATGAATGACCCTCCACATCGCCGGTGGCTTCTAAAGTTGCATGTACGATACTTTAGCCGCTGGAGGTGCCAGGAGATCGCCCGCAGTGGGGCCTGCAAAGCGGTCTGTAAAGTAGTATAAAATACTAACAAGTAGCGACGACTGGAAAGAAAAGTGAAGACAATCAACAGAGACAAAAGAAAAGAAAGGACGAGAAAAATGTTAGAAAAAGATAGGTAGATCTCCAACGTACCACTGGCCCTATGCCCCTATACGCGTTGTAATCATTACCACTACTTATATACGCGACCAGAAGTTATTACCACTGCTTCAAGGGAAGTGTTGCGGATTAAATGTGCTGATTAGTTTACTTTGTGTTTAATGGGGATTATGTAACAGCTAGTGCTGTCGATTAGTGACGACTGGAATGAAAAGTGGAGACAATGAACAGAGAGAATGGAACACTGATTTCCTTTGCTCCAAACTATTGTATGATTGAATGTATTTCATTTTCGGAAGAATCCATTTCTTTAAACTGTCCTGTGAGTTTTCTTGGATGCAAACGGGGCTAAACATAAGACGAGCGCTCATTAGGGAAACACAACAAGTGCAACATTCATCAGAGACGAGCAGGCATAGGGGAAACACATACTACAAGTCTATTTTATATTCTCCCTTTGTTCTCTTTTAATTGGCTTTGGGAGAACTAGGGGTGCATCCAAATGGGAATGGAGGGAATATAACCCATAGAGTACAACACATGACGGTAGAACAGGTCATGCTCGTGCTTAATCCTAAAATTCTCAGTACAGAAGACTCTCCACTCCTCCCACGTACCTGGCCTGCCGCAGCGGGTAGTTCCGTGGTTCTCCCCTATTGAGCAGCCCCAAGCATCATCGTCAATGTTGGGCACCGCAACGGGCGGTGCTTCACGACGAGGCCTGCCCAGGAACCTCCAGACGACACCATCGATACTATTCATGGCTTCATGCCGACACTGGCAGCACTCCTTGTTGGTCCACTTTGTAGCCAACTTGGGCCTCACCTTCGACCTGTTGGATATACTCGAAGGCATCGCGGGCCCCGTGGTTGGCGTCGTAGCAGAGCATAGCGAGGACGTAGGCAGCCACCATGTGGCCGTTTGCGGCCGCCCGTGCAAGGAACTGGGTGCTCGGCTGCGCGCGACCGTGTAGGAAGACGAGGTCAAACCCGGTGACGTAGCATGCTTGAGGGTTGCCGACGATTGCCAGGCGCTCCACAAGGCAGTTTTAGCTCCCGTTAAGCTTCCAGATGCTCACCCGCTCCAGCTCTACGCATCTACCCACGGCGTGATCCCGGCACGCCGCGTGCATGGCCTTGCCGTTGGCACACAGACTGGAGAGGTCATCCATTGGCTGCGGGGAGGTTGTGGCGACCCACCCCGCAATCAGGACCGCAATAGCATGCGGCAAGGGGAACTCTATGGGCTTAGAAGGGAACCAATGAGGACGCGCGCGACGGAGATGAAGAGGAAGAGTATGGCGGAGAAGAGGATGACCTATGTGTTGCGGAGAAGAGGATGGTGTGTCTTTATTAGTATGTGCGGAGAAGACGATGAGACGCGCGTAGTGATGTTTATGGCTTCTAAAGTGCACCGTTTGGAATGCTACTTACGAAACTTGTATGAATGTCCTTCCCTTCCGGAGGATTCCATTCCTTTAAACTGTCCCGTGAGTTTCCTTTGATGCAAACTGGGCTGAACAAAAGACGAGCACTGGAGTTATGGCTTCTAATGTGCAGCTGTACGCCACTTTAGCCGCCCGAGTTGTCAGCAGGCAGGAGATCACCGACAGTAGGGCCTGCAGAGTGGTCTGTAAAAAGTATTTCTCCCTCCGTCCCAACTCAACTCTATTTTTAGCTTTGGTCAAACTTACCTTTTACCAATGATATCTTGCCTGGTCCTTATCCTGATGATCAAGGTCCTTCGCCTGCTACCCCAGATGACTTGGGGCAGAATGATCCTGGCGACTAGAATGAAGTGTCAAATATGATGACCACGGCGCAGGGTTATACAACACAAGCAAAAGGTAGCATATCGTAATCTTTCTCCTAATATATAGCGTCTTAACTTATTTTTCGGCCCCAAATGATCTAGAAAATTTTACTCAAGATTTGATGATGCCATAAACTAATCGCTGCTCAAAACAATGACGGTGCTCATCAAGCTCGCAAGCTCAACTTCATTCATCCTCAAACTATCAATCAAAACTCAGTTTTTGGTCCTTGAACTTTCAAATGGGTCAATTATTTAGTCCCTCGACTTCACACAACCGTGGCATGCCACATAAGCTATTATGCCACATCATCTACCCCGACCACCTCACTTAGAAAAAGTTAATATTTTTTATCATCTTAAAAAGTAACTAGCTAATTAATTCGGGTGGATTTACGATTAACGTAGTAGCATGGGATATACATATTTCTCCTCTATGTTTTTTGCAAAACTATCAAGTGATTTATCCTATGTGCATATTACATATGTAAAAATATTGTAAAATATAAAACATTTTCATAGGGAAGTCTTAGGTTTCGTCAAATCTATCTTTGACCACTGATTTACGTAATTTTGATCTGTTTTAACAATACAAGAATTGTACTTTTAGATTCGCCATGAAAATATTTCCATAATATACAATCTAGTATTACATGTTATTGAAGTTAATAAATTCCATATAAACCATTGGTCAAAGGTAAGTTCGACCAAAACAGAAATAGAGTTGAGTTGGGGTGTAGGAAGTATTATACGTTGCTGTTTGCCGCATAAGTTTTGGTCCTTGAAGTCATAGCCATATGTATAGGCGGCTGATGCGATCGGGCGCACCGAGGTTACGTGCGCGCCACTCACCGAGGCACCTTAAACGCTCTCAGCGCATGCGCATCTTTGAATTCAATTGGAACCGCTCCGCGTCCCATCACCACTACTGCGCGCTTCGAGAGACGAACAGCTAGAATGCTACTATGCTATAAGATCACCCGGGCACGCCATCATCTTCTCCGCACAGTCACTCTTCCTCTCTTCCCAAAACCGCGTGAAGAACACCATGCTGACAAGAAAACGCCGCCGTCAAGCCCGCCGAAGGATGCCAAGGGGAAGCGTCCCTGAGCGGATTCCCCCCACCCCCCGGACAAGGAGTGGGCACTCCAGAAGATGACGCGTGATGTATTCGACAATACATCGCGCTCCATGCGTCGCCTTGGGCTTGCTCCCCTTCCAGAGTATGCTGCAATGGGGACCACGAGCCACTAAGTCTTCGGCATGATGCACTTAGCCGGTCGCCTCGACGTCCTCTGGGAGACGCTGGTGGACGAGCTCGGCGTCGCCAACAGCAACAACCTGGTGGCAGCGATGTCTAGGAAACTTGGCTTCCTGTCTCTGCCGCGAGAGGCGCCCCCGCCTAGCCAGGAGCCCGAGGAGGAGGAGGAGGAGGAGGAGGAGGAGGAGAAGTAGGTGGAGCGAGGTGGAGGAGAAGTAGTTTCTTTTCTTGTTCTTAGTTGTGTTGTTTTTATTTTCTTGTTTGTAGTTTGTGTTTTTCTTTTTTCATGTTTGTAATGTATCGTCTTAAGGTAATGAACTTTATTTTGCCGTCCATTGGTGCGCAAAAATAGTTCTAATGTTGCTGTTCTAACGATAAACTAGTGGACTATTTATCTTTTTTATCTTTTAGAATGGAATATATTATTACTTCCAACTCTACTGAGCTGGGGATCCAGAAAGTGACTACCACCTAGTTTATTTGATAGCACCAGCAGAGAGAAGCCCACTCTCTATGTTCAAACTCAACACGGATCCAACATAATGAGCAATCAAACAGCAAAGCAAGTAGTAAATCACAAAACACGCAACAACAGTTTCTGGAGTACATATCAACTTTAGCCCACATTAAATGCTCGTGGGCGTCATTGCAAAAGGGTGGACAAAAAAGACTTGATTCGGATGGCTTGCAAAAACAAACTAGAAGTCAGGGTCATCGAAGCCTTTCTTGATTTGGATTGAGTCTTAGTTATAGACTTCCATAGTAATAAAATTTATCGGGTATTTTACTTTCACTAGTGTGTCATAAAATGTATCAGGTGTTTTACTTTCACTAGTGTGTCGGTTTGAGACTTTTGTTGTTGATCTTCACAACTTAATGTATCAATGTGGCCATACTGTACAATATAATCGCATGCCTTGCACAATACAATATAAATTCCAACCATGTTGCACTCGTCCTTTCGAAGAAACGACAGCCGTAGGCGCTAGCCGCTTACTTTAGACTACTCGCACTCGTTCACCTCTATATCCCACCTCTATATTCCACCTCTAAAAAGATTCTTTCTTTACAATTTTTTCCCCCACTCGTCCACCTCTAATTCAGACCTCTATACCATTTCTCATCTATTTTATTCCATTATTCCCTCTTTATTTCTTTTTTCCCCTTCCTTTATTTCTTCTCTCTTTCATCTCTCTCTACATAGAGATGCCCCTATATTTGGTGTATTACTGTCCGCATGTGGGAAATAGTGGTGCCTTTAGAGGCACCGCTGCGCTTGCTCCGAGCGCTAGAACGCGCATAGCGCGGCGGGTGGAGGTGCCGCTGCGGTCAGTCTTAGATTTTAGTAACAAATGAACACACTTGTGAAAACACGTACGCCACATCCGATCCTCAACATCATCAAATTAAACAAGGGGAGCAACATCTCTCCACGACGTTCCGCCTGGTGTTGCACACACGGCTCTCGCCTCACGCCGGCCACGTATCCTGATCCAACTGTACAACTTCAAATAATGGAGGGCTAGAAGATTGGTGGATAATAATACGAACTTATAAGAAAAAGAGGAAGAAGAAAAAGTATGGCGCGTGTTTCGATACATGAACCGTGAGCTTGCTGACATCCATCTTCATTGGCCAGTTCCCGATTCCACAGATCTTTCCAGCATGCATTCACACTAGCTACTCTCTGGTGACTGGACCCAGCGTATCCCGTGGCCCGACCGGCATACTCAGTGGGTGGGCCCCTAAAAAAATTGTTGTTGTTGTACGTGGTGTTAGGTTGAGACAATGCAACTGGTGGTCATAACAATAAGAACTACAAATTAGAAAGTGTATATCAGATTCAAAAATCTTTATTACTCTCTTTACTCTGGGCTCGGGCCCGTCAAATTCGGAAACTCCTCTGCTCATATCGTAACTGCATCAGTTATATATCCAGGCCCATTACTAATTAAAATACAAACTAAAAGTGTAGACGAAGGTTTTGCACAAGAGAGAAATTGCGTCGCGTGGCCGCAGACGGCAACCGTAGGGACGACAAGGAGATAGACCCAATTGCGGGTACTCAGGTGTACAATGTGACATTCGAGGAAGACGTGATCACCACCACCGTGACGTCCTCCGGCTAGGCCATGGAGGACTTGCTCGACGAGGTCCTCTCCGTCCACTGTCGGCGCCTTCACAAGCTCGTGGTCTGGCTCGACGTCGAGTGGCGCCCCAGCTACCTGCCAACCAGAACCCCATCGCCATTCTACAGCTCTGTGCCAGTCGCCGCTGCCTCATCTTCCACGACATCCACGCTGACTACTTCCCCGATTCCGACTACCACTTCATCGGTGTGGGCGTGGAGGGTTACACGGACAACCTTTGGAAGGACCTGCAGCTGAAGGTGGCCAAAATGGTGGACTTGGCCGAGCTCGCTGCGGAGGAGATGGATCGCCCGAGCCTTCGCTGTGTGGGGCTGAAGAACATCGCGGGCGTCGTGATTGGCGTCGACATGGAGAAGCCTTACCTGGTGAGGACTAGCAACTGAAACGTGTACAATCTCTTCGGCAAGCAGATCAGCTATGCGTGCATCGATGCCTTCGTCTCCTTCGAGGTCGGCCGCAAGCTGCTCTTCGGCGACTACTGATCTTAACACCGAGTTTTCGGATCGGCTATCGTCGATCATCTTGGCACGGAATTCGTAGGTGCATCGCTCAAGTTCTAGCTTTTGTGTCTGTGCGCCCAATCTTTCATAAAATTATTTTTTCTTGAGGAAACACTACATCTTGCTTTCAAAACATGCATGTTATTTCACATGCATCGATGTCTTTCACATGCATGTTAGTTGTCCATCCATGCTACGCTCCAAACATGATCAACGAGCCTTAAACATGACAATCTCTCAACAAAAAAGAGAACACGTAACGTTAGCAAACATGATCGAGCTCTTTCACATGGATATTAGACGTACATATGCATGCTACGTCCGAAACATGTATTCCAAGAATAGAATATTTCCTACCATGTATATATATTTCTGTATTTATCATATTCTCTACCATGCTTGTGTATGCTCTCAACATATATGGCAGTTTACATACCACACTAATGAAGAATATTATCCTGTCAATACAGATAACAAATTTGAAACAAGGATGTTCCCTTGATGGTTCGAGGACAGAATGATGACTACCATCGTCTAATAAGCACACAGCTCTCACTACATATGTAGGTGGTTCATCAAATTAATCGATCGCATGCTGCCATTATGTATCGCTGTACTCGTCTTTTGAAGAAACGACAGGCGTAGGCGCTAGCCGCTACGTGTTCTGATTTTAGGAACAAATAAACACATTTGTTAAAACATGTACGCCACATCCGATCCTCAACGTCATCCAATTAACATGTTCTCAACAAGGGAGCACAAAAATCTTCAACACGTGACCAAACATGCTTGATCGCGAGTCTCATTCACATGCATTACATTCATGTCCACCATCATCCACGATGACGACAATTATCATTGATTCGATATGGACTCTCGGTCGGCAACGGTCGGATCCTTAAAAAAAAGATATGGACTCTCGGTCGATTGCAATGCACGTTCACGTCAATCTCCTCACCTCGTTGAAATCATTCGCACGAAATGTTACGAACATCGCAATGGACCTACAAAGTATGCCAGGTCGGCCATTGCATATTCTGGGCCCTTCGTGTGTCAAATTAAAAAACTGGCTGATGGGACGTGTTGAGCCGTTGCGATAACCGAGAGGAGGCAAACCGCGGTTTGGAGTAACTCTGACTGTCGATTCAAATGCACAAATTTTGAAGCGTCTGATCATCTCATCTCACTCGTTTAGACAACGATCCGCTATAAAGGCACACCGCCCTCTTCTTCTCCGTCGCACCTCTCGATCGATTTTAGCATCCAAACTTCTCGTCTTGCTTTTCTGCCGCACCACCGTCGAACACCTCTCTGTATTTGTTCGTACCTCTATTGCCGCACAAATGGGTAGCCCCGCACCGAAGCGCTCCAGGTCATCGACATCCTCCGAACCTCCTGCTCCGTTTCCGTCACCGCCAAGGCCGGTGGAACAGGAGGCAGCACTCGCACCTCCTCCACTCCCTTCTCTACCCGCGACACCCGCACCTCTCCGTCTGAGTATGATGAGAATGTCCGCCTCATCGAGAAAAGCATCGACAAACTCGACAGGAAGCTTAAGGAGGTCACTGGCAACCTGTTCACCGCCGACGTGCAAGCAAAACTGCTCGACAAAATGGCGCATGATGTATTTGACAATATATCTCACTCCAGTCGCCGACTAGGACTTGTTATCCTTCTCCACCACACCAGCATGTACTCCGCCGGCTACTACATCTTCGGGTTAGGCTTCGTTGCCGCTTGTCTCGACTGCCTCTACGAGACGATCGGTGAGGAGGCTGGGTTGGAGTTTTGAGAGCAACTCGTGAACGCCGTCAGCCAGAACAAGTTCGATCTGATGTTGGAGGATGCTCTGCTGGCGGTTAAAGCAGAGGCGGAGGCGCCACCGGCGGACGCGGTGGCGTCGGCGGAGGAGGTTGACAAGTTCTCCTCCGAGTAGAGTAGGATTAGTAGTAGTTTTTTCTTTTGTTTTCTATGTGTTTTTTCTTGTTTGTAATATATGTGTTGTTTTTATGTTAATGAAAAACGTCTTTTATTTTATATTCATGAACAATGTGTCCTACAGTACATGCACTAACGAAAAACTCCTCCTTTTATCGAAGAACATCGCATATAGAAAATTAATACATTAGTAATATATTATACTCCCTCCTTATTCTTTTATTTGACGTTTTGGACAAAGCGTTGAACTATATATGAACTAGAAATTGATGTCTGAATGACAATTAAAAAGATAAGGAGAGAGTTTCTAATGAATATTAAACACATTATTAGGATGTACGTAGTAGAATTATATTTCCAAAAATTACAAAAATAAAAGCTAGACCGTGTAACTGTACATCGCATCCGGATGATGCAAATACTAATTATTTTTATTTCTTTTCTCTTTACCAGCTGTCATCTTGCCCCCCCCCCCCCCCACCCACTGGCCTGGCCCTAGGCAGAAGCCCCTCCCGCCTAGGCCTAGAGCCGGGCCTGCCTTTAAGAACATCCACAGTGGTTCACGGTAAAGCTTAGGCTGTGTTTGGGAGCACAATTTTTCAATACTAAAGTTTTGAAAACCATAGTTTTTAAAATGACATGGCAATACCAAAGTATTTCAATAACACAATTTTGTAATACCACGATTTTGCAATACATATGACTGTTTGGTTGACAAACACAATTCTGTAAAAAATACCATATTAATCTCAAATACCACGGTATTGCTTTAAAACTCCAAAAATAACGTGTTCCCAAATACCATTACTGGATTGCGGCCTGCGAAACAGATGGCCTTATCTCTTAATGCCTTGGTGCGGAAATCGAATTCATTACGGCCTTTCCGCACATCCGTCTCTATGCGACCCTGCCGAGATGGTTGTCATGTACGTTCAAGTTCCAAATCTTACAGCCAAGCGCGCACTGCATGGTTCCCGCGACTGTGCCACACTGCCCATATGGTTGCCACGTACGCGAACGCACCGAGTCTTGCAGCGCACACGGAAACACGAACTCCACGTCTGAAATTTGTTAAGTGATCCAAATAACTCGGCGCTCGGCATGCACAATCCATCATCATGCGCGCGAGCACATACGACGCGGCCAAAAAGATTTGTGTTTGGTTGCTTATCTTGGATTGAATTGATTTGGATTAATTGGATGGTCTAGACATGTGTTATTTGTTTCGTGGTCAGACGGATGATCTAGGTTTGAGGAATATAATATTCCTCGTAGATGCTAGATGAGATGGACCAGGTGAATGTAGGCCTAGAGGGGGGGGTGAATAGGCCTTCTTGATTTTCTCGGTTCCTGTAACACTCAGCAACAAGGTCAAAACCAGAGATATCGGACTAGTCCGGTAATGTGTGGACTAGTCCAGTTTTCACGGGCTAGGATGATCAAGTTCAGACAAATTGATTGATTCGTTAGTGTTTGCAGCGGAAATATAAACTTGAATCTCAATTTAATAGTTGTATGTCAGATTCTATTGTAGTTAAAGCTCTTGATCAACAATTAGACTTAGATTGAATAAAGTGAATCAAACCCTAGATTAAGTTGATCAAATTACATGATGAACACAAAAAGGACAAGACACACGATTTATCCCGTGGTTTGGCTACCACGAAGGCAACCTACGTCCACGTTGAGGAGCCCACAAAAGGACCGGGTCTTCTCCAACCCTTTCCTCGTCGGATCGCCACGAAGGCCAATCCTCTTCCACTACTCACAAGGGGTAAATAACCAAGTTGAAGGGGCGTTCTCACACGTTGAGAGCTCCCTTGATTACAACTCACAATGACACCAATAACACACTCGAAAATTACAAATTGAAACGTAAGAGTGTGTTAGAGAATCAAACCAAGAGCTCAATGATGTGTGCCAAGTGTCTCTCCAATGATCTAGAAGTGATCTTCAATGGATTGATTGATTTTGCACTTAATTTCGTGGAGAGAGATGGTTTTTGATTCTCTTGGGAGGTGTGATGGCGCTAGGGTTCGAGAGATTGTAAAAGTGGGCCGTGCACATCTATTTATATGGGGTTCCTAAAAGTGACCGTTAGGGTTCAGAAAGATCGGACTAGTCCGTGGTGGTCACCGGACTAGTCCGGTGTGCTGTGTGTAGCAAACCCTAAGTGTGCAGGAATATCGGACTAGTCCGGTTGACAATGGACTTGTCCGATTTCACTACTGGAAATCTTCGGACTAGTCCGATTGCCATCGGACTTGTCCGGATATATGAAACCCTAAGTGTTTGGGATGACAAGTCCACACTTGGAGGACTTGTCCGATTTAGATCAGTGTGTATATCGGACTAGTCCGTGTAGACACCGGACTTGTCCGAAGTGGATCAGAATGAATATCGGACTAGTCCGGGTCACAACGGACTTGTCCGATTTTGTGTGACTTGTGCATTGTGTTGAGGACTAGTCCGCATTGGGGAGGACTAGTCCGAAGTGGATTAGAAAGATATCGGACTAGTCCGGTGGACACCGGACTTGTCCGATCTAGTGCAGAATGTGATATCGGACTAGTCCGGCTGATATCGGACTAGTCCGGTCCTGTATAACTTTGTGCATTGTATGTGTGTGCTTGAAAGTGATTGAGCTCTTGGGTGTGTTTCCTTAACACACTCTATACATAATAATCTACTATTTTCTTCTTCTTGAGCTCAAATTCACTTTCCTTCTCATTTCCCTTCTTTTTGGCATTTTGCTCATTTTTCATCATTTGCCTGCATTCATCTCAACAAAAGGATTAGGATCCCAATTTCTTGTCATAAATCATCCAAAACCCACAAGGGAGTCCTAGATGCACTTTCAATCTCCCCCTTTTTGGTGATTGATGACAACCAATTGAGATTTCACAAAATAAGGCAAAAAATGAGATTTTCATAAAGTATGCACATATGACTCAAAAATACATCAAGCGACAAGAGAATTATCCATATGTGCATTCTTTATGGTGGGATGCATACTAAGTGCATGAATACATTGAGAATGATAGAATTTGCATTAACCAACCGATATCAAATGCATATGACATTCCAGGGGCAAAAACACAGTTTTCATCACACACTCCAAATGAATTAAACAGTTCATCACAGGACCAAACATAATATGAAAACAGAGTTAAACTATTACAATCACAAATGAAAGATAAAGAGAACTCTCTCCTCGCACCCTATCACAGCTAAAGCTAAGACTCCCCCTCAATCTCTCCCCCTTTGGCATCAAGACACCAAAAAGAAGGAGAGGAGGGTCCTAGGGTCTTCACTCTTCACTGTCGGTCCTCTCGTCATCGTCTTCATCTTCTTCGCTTTCTGCTTGACGAGGAGGAGAGAGAGGAGGAGGAGCGGAGCTGCTCGAGCCCCCAATGCCAAAATAGGCAAGCTCGTAGGGGTTCAGAGGCCCGAGCTCGGTGAAATCCGGGTCAGACTCCTCAGATATCACTGGAGATCCAATGGGGTCGATCTCCAGCTTCCGGCAGATTTGCTCCACATTGGCCTTTATATACTTCATGTCCTCCTTTCTTTTCTTGTTGAGTTTGTGGACCTTCACTTCGGTCTTTTTGCAGGAGGAGAAGATTGGTGACAAGTATTTGAGGATCCCACTGGCGGATCCTCTCTGAGGGGCTTCCCTAGAGGTAGGGACCTCCCTAGCACTGCTTCTTGCTCTTGTCGGTGCCTCGGGACTGGAGACCGGTGAGGGAGCAGCCTGGATGCTCACTGGTTGAGGCTTCTGAGGCCTCAAGGGGGTGTGCTCCACATCCTTCATGAACTCAATGCCTGTGACTTTCTCAATCACATACATGAGGTAGGGAGCATAGCCACATGACCTGTTAGGCGTACAGGATATGTTGACCATATCATTACAAATGTACTCCGCTACATCAAATGGGCGGTCCCTGCTTATGACTCTCATTAGGGTTCTGAGGTAACCCTGCACGCTCCCAGCATCTCCATCTTTAGGAGCAATAGTCTTCCTCAGCAAGAATGGTTTCATATGCTTTGTAGAGGGAGGAACATACTTTGAGTTAGGATCATATAGGAATTTCATCCTATCCTTCTCCATGACACCAATGTTGTGGATGATGAGCCTGTCAGGTCCAAAGGTGTCCAGATGGAGCAGATTATTGAACTCCTCTTGAGTGATACTATACTTAGATCCGTGTGTCATCCAAGTAACACTCTCTTCATCCTCACTTGAGAAGTGGCACGTTGCAAAGAACTGTGCAATCACTTCATCATTCCAGTTATGCCTGAAGGCAAAGAGATCCTTCAGGCCATGCCTCTCAGCTGCAGCAATGACCTCATCAAAGGCTGAGCACTTCTTCTTCTCTAGGTGGGCCCAGTCAATCCACTGATTGCGCACCACCGGTGTCTTCATCGGGAGATACACTGATTTGTAGAAATCTGCATGGAAGTTGCACCAAAACCTTCTATCGACAGCTTGCTTTGGCCTGCCATACCAGTCAATGCTCTTGTATTTTGCTGCAGAATCACTGCCTTTTCGGTTGAATTTCTCCTCAGTGGGGTCCCGGACCCCGTCCCTGGGAGCATGGAGCCTCAAGGGCCCAACTGGCCCCGTTGCAAATCCCTTGCCCTTTCCCTTTGCTTGCCGAAGGCCGCTTGAAGGTGTAGCAGCCTTCGAGGCGGGCTTCTTGGCACAGACCTTCCTCCGAACTTGGGGAGGAGATGTAGCAGGCCCGGAAGGTCTTTCTTGGCGTTTGCCAAGACCCGCCGAGGACCGAGATGCCACCTCGTGGTCCAACTCGGCCTCAAAGTCGGAGATTTCGTTGTCGGAGCTCGACATGATCTGAGAATGAATGAGCAAGAAAAATGACAAGTTATGCAAGGCATAGGTGAGACATGATAGTAATGGATGGCATTAGGAAATTAAGGAATTTGGTTCAGATTCAGAAACATCGGACTTGTCCGGTGCCTAGGCACGGACTAGTCCGGGGTACCGGACTTGTCCGTGCATGGACCGGACTAGTCCGGTGTTCATCCTCAAAAACCTAACAGATTGAACTGGACACAATGCCTAATGCAATTCTAGTCTAGCATACACGTAGTACATCAGATAAACATGTAACTAGTGCAAGGTGCTAGGCCAAACGATCAATGATTGAGAAAAATACGATTTCTAGGGTTTTGAAGGTTTTTACCGAAGAAATCGTTGGAGACTTGAAGTTTTGGGGGGTTTGAGGCCGGACTAGTCCGGTGGAATCAATCCCCAAGTCTTCAAGCTTGATCTCCGCCCAAACTTGTGGCTTTTCGACGGAGGACACAAGAGATTGCTTTGGGAGCTCGAGCGCAAGAGAGAGAAAGGTTTGAGCAAATGTGGGGATGAGTAGATTAGGGTTTGGTGGCGGCTAGGGTTATGGACACGAGAAATCGGACAAGTCCGGACATGACCGGACTAGTCCGAAGTCATCCAGAGACCTATATCGGACTAGTCCGTGATCTGTCGGACTAGTCCGGCCTAACCGGCACTCCGCGGACTAGTCTGCATGGGCGGACTAGTCCGGAAAACCACGGACTAATCCGTGGTTACCAGGAAAGAATTGCATAGCCCATTCATATATATTTGAAGGTTCAATAATAGAGAATAGAGAGGCAAAACAATTCAAGCAATCTTGATGAATTTGACCAGTAAGCATACAACAATCATACAATGATCAAAATTCATCAAGATCTAATAATTGACATAGTTTTTCGAGAGAAAAATAAGGAGGGGTAATTTTCACAAATCAATCAACATTTTGAAGTAATCATACAGGTATGCAGCTTTTCAAGCCACACTCCGAGAATCAAGAATATTTAGCTCATTTCGGAGTTCGCAAAAACGCTTTTCATCAAGTGGCTTGGTGAATATGTCGGCCAATTGTTTTTGTGTGTTGACATGAGAGATGGTTATGTCTCCTTTCATGGAATGGTCTCTCAAGAAATGATGTCTTATGTCTATGTGTTTAGTCCTAGAGTGCTCAACTGGATTGTCGGCTATTTTAATGGCACTCTCATTGTCTCAAAGAAGAGGAATATGGTTCATATTGTAACCGTAATCCCTTAGAGTTTGTCGCATCCAAAGAAGTTGTGCACAACAACTCCCGGCTGCAACATACTGCGCTTCGGCTGTGGATAAAGCAATGGAATTTTGTTTCTTAGATGACCAAGAAACCAAAGATCTTCCTAGGAATTAGCATGTGCCAGAGGTGCTTTTTCTATCAACTTTGCACCCGGCATAATCTGCATCGGAGTAACCAATGAGATTGAATTTGGAGCCTTTTGGGTACCAAAGACCAATGTTGGGTGTATGAACTAAATATCTCAAGATTCTTTTTACGGCTGTCAAGTGACATTCCTTAGGGTTGGCTTGAAATCTTGCACACAAACATACACTCAACATAATGTCTGGCCTAGATGCACATAAGTAAAGTAAAGATCCAATCATGGAGCGATATACCTTTTGGTCGACGCTCGGTCCATCTTCATTGAGATCCAAGTGGCCATTCGTAGCCATGGGAGTCTTTATGGGCTTTGCCTTGTCCATGCCAAACTTCTTGAGTATGTTCTGCGTGTACTTGGTTTGGCTTATGAATGTTCCTTCCTTTTGTTGCCGCACTTGGAATCCCAAGAAGTACTTCAATTCTCCCATCATTGACATTTCAAACATGTCTGTCATGATTCTACTAAATTCTTCACAGAAAGATTGGTTAGTTGACCCAAAAATTATGTCATCAACATAGATTTGGCAAATAAAAAGATCATTATCTAGATTTTTCGTGAATAATGTATAATCTACTTTGCCAATCTGAAAGCCATTATCAATTAAAAAATCTCTAAGGCACTCATACCAAGCTCTAGGAGCTTGTTTGAGGCCATAGAGAGCCTTACGCAGTTTATACACGTGGTCGGGGAACTCTTCGTCTTCAAATCCGGGTGGTTGCTCCACGTACACCTCTTCATTGATCGGTCCGTTGAGGAAGGCGCTTTTCACGTCCATTTGGTACAACTTGAAATCATGGTGAGTAGCATATGCAAGTAATATTCTAATTGATTCAAGCCTAGCTACAGGAGCAAAAGTCTCATTGAATTCCAAACCTTCGACTTGTGAATAACCTTTGGCCACAAGTCGTGCCTTGTTTCTTGTCACCACCCCGTGCTCGTCTTGCTTGTTGCGGAAGACCCACTTGGTGCCCACTATGTTTGCATTGGGTCTTGCCACAAGTTCCCAAACCTCGTTTCTCTTGAAGTTGTTCAACTCTTCTTGCATTGCAACCACCCAGTCCGGATCCTTCAATGCATCCTCAGTCCTGCGTGGTTCCAAAAAGGAGACAAACGAGTAATGCTCACAAAAATTAGCTATACGAGATCTAGTGGTTACTCCCTTTTGGATATCACCGATGATGTTGTCGATTGGGTGATCCCTTTGAGTGCGTTGGTGTACTCTTGGGTGTGGCACTTGGGGAGTTGAGTGTTGGTGATCATTTTCTTCTCCCCCTGAGTGGTTACCCTCGTTGATTTGTTGATCGTCTTCATATTCTTGTGATTGATCTTGTATCGAGACTCCCCCTTGATTGTTGATCTCCTCTTGTGATTCACTTTCCTCTTGTATTTGTGACGATGACTCTTGTGGACGAACTTCGCCTAGAGCCATTCTCTTCAATGCTTGGTAAGGAGCTTCTTCTTTACCTAATTCACATTGATCAACTTGCTCCTTTTGGGAGCCATTAGTTTCATCGAACACTACGTCACGTGCCACTTCAACAAGTCCGGAGGCCTTGTTGAAAACACGATAGGCGTAAGTGTTCGAATCATAGCCAAGAAGGAAACCTTCATCGGACTTCGAAGCGAACTTTGAAGTCTTGGGCTTCTTGTTCAAGATATAACATGGAGAGCCGAAAACTCGAAAATATGAAATGTTGGGTTTGTTACCGGTGAGTAGCTCATAAGGAGTCTTCTTGAGTAGTCAATGAAGGTAGAGTCGATTTGCGGCGTGGCAAGTGGTGTTAATCGCTTCCGCCCAAAATCGATCCGAAGTCTTGTATTCATCGAGCATTGTTCTTGCCATCTCTATGAGCGTTCGGTTCTTCCTTTCGGCGACTCCATTTTGTTGTGGAGAGTATGGTGCTGAAAATTCGTGCTTGATTCCCTCCTCATCAAGGTACTCCTCCACTTGTATGTTCTTGAACTCCGTGCCATTGTCGCTCCGAATACTCTTGATCGATAGTGAGAACTCGTTTTGAGCTCGCTTAAAGAATTTCTTGAGCGTTCCTTGTGTTTCTGACTTGTCATGCAAAAAGAACACCCAAGTGAAGCGGGAAAAATCATCAATAATGACTAAACCGTATTTATTACCGCCGATGCTTATGTAAGCAATTGGACCAAACAAGTCCATATGAAGTAGTTCGAGCGGTCTTGTCGTAGTCATAATGTTCTTTGCAGGATGATGAGCTCCTACTTGCTTCCCGGCTTGGCACGCGCTACAAGGCCTGTCTTTCTCAAAAACAACATCTTTCAAACCTCGGATGTGATCGCCCTTGAGGAGTTTTTGAAGATTCCTCATACCAACATGTGCTAGCCGTCTATGCCACAGCCAACCCATGTTGGTTTTTGCAATCAAGCATGTGTCGAGTTCGGCTTTATCCTTGTTGAAGTCAACAAGGTAAAGCTTTCCCTTCAACATACCCTTGAATGCAACGGAACCATCACTCCTCCTTGAGACGGTCACACCCTCGTTAGTAAACAAGCAATTATAACCTTTGTCACATAATTGAGATATGGACAGCAGGTTATAATCTAGAGATTCAACATGTAGAACATGAGAAAGAGTGTGTTCAGAGGATATTGCTATTTTACCGGTACCGAGCACCCTTCCTTGGCTATTATCTCCGAAGTAGATGCCTTCGTTTGGGTCCTCGATTTCTTCATATTCCACGAACATCCTCTTTTCTCCGGTCATGTGGTTGGTGCATCCACTATCTAGCACCCATTTGGATCCACCGGAGGAATAGGCCTGCAGAAACAAATTATGCCTTGGTTTTAGGTACCCAAGCTTGCTTGGGTCCTTGGAGGTTAGTTACAATACATTTGGCCACCCACACATGGGATTTTGTGTTCCCATGGCGTGGCCCAGCATAATAAGCATAAACTTTACCAATATTATTTCTCATTAATACATAAGAGGCATCAAGGGTTTTGAACAAGAGTTGTTGTTGTTTATGGATCGGACTAGTCTGGGTAACCGGACTTGTCCGAATGACCGGACTTGTCCGGTCCTCCACCGGACTAGTCCGGCGTTTATGAGAGGTCACATTCTTAATTTTTGAATTACCAGGTTGTGAGGGTCCTCCCTTCACAAAGGTAATCCTTCCCTTGTTATTCTTATGACTTCCAGCATTTTGCTTTCCATCGTAAGAGTAACCAATGCCATACTTGACATTTGGAGGTCTTTGGACCAAGTATGCACTACGTGCATAGTTGATCCTCTCCATGTCAAATATTCCACATTGGGTAGGATTTTTATCCTTTGCGGAGGTAGACTTTTCTTTCCAGCTGATATCGACTTTACCACATTTGCACATATGAACAGGATTAGTTGAAGTGTGTTGAGAAGGTAGACTTGAAGAGGAGGAAGGTTCACTTAGCTTGAGTGACTCAACTTGCACTTCAAGGATCTTGTTGACCTTGATCAGGTCATCAAGTTGATCCTTGATTGCAACGTTTGAGTTGGTTAATTCCAAACAAGTTTTCTTGCTTGAAGCTAGCTCAAGCTCTAGTGAGTTGTTTTTCTCCTTTGCAAGAACTAGAAGATTGTCAAGTTCGACATACCTCTCCTTTTGGGAGATAATCATGTCTTCTTGACGATCAATTAGCGATTCCTTCTCAACAAGTTGGACAAGTAAAAGTTTCATTTTAGCAGCAGTTTTTCTATCTAATCCAGTTAGCATATCTTCATCATCACTATCTAGTTCATCATTACTTGAGTACGAATGCATGGAAGGAGTTTTGATGTTTACCTTGAGTTTACCTTCCTTTGCCATGAGGCAAGTGCCATGTCCCTTCTTTGCACCGAGCGTGGGGAAGAGTGTGGGTTTCTTGGACGAGCTTTCAATGGCTATGCTAGCCATCTCTTCTTCATCGGATGATGAGGACTCATCGTTTGAGTCCCACTCCTTTCCAATGTGTTCTTGTTCAGCTTGTTTCTTCTTTTTGAAGAATTTCTTCGGTTGAGGCTTGGTTTTTTTATTCTTCTTCTTGTTGTCCTCATACGGGCAATCAACTATAAAGTGGTTGTACTCACCACAATTATAGCACGCCCGCCTCATCTTCGGCTTTGTCCTTTCCTTGTACTTGCCTTCACCAGATTTTGTTCCTTGTCTTTTCTTCATT
The DNA here is from genome assembly GCA_036927565.1 of Tuctoria greenei. Lineage (NCBI taxonomy): Eukaryota > Viridiplantae > Streptophyta > Magnoliopsida > Poales > Poaceae > Tuctoria > Tuctoria greenei. The sequence goes on along the minus strand of JAYESD010000003.1, from coordinate 175,683,708 downwards.
ATTGCTTTGAACTTTTTCATGAACAAAATCATATCCTCTTCGTCCAGCTCACTACTTTTGTCATCGCTATCCTCCTCAAAGTGTGCTTCTCTTGCTTCTTTGGATAGAGGCTTGAGTGTGGACTTTAAGGCAACTCCCTTCTTCTTGGCTGATGTGAGGTCGGCTATTTCTTTGACGTGCTTGGCTTGTTTCTCCATCATTTCAAAATTGATGATTTTGCCAAGCAATTCATCTGGAGTCATCCTCTTGTACCCGGGACTTTCTCTGATCATAGAGCATAGTGTGACATTGCGAGGCATAAAGGCTCTAAGGATGAGCTTTACAACCTCATGGTCATTGCACTTGTTGCTCCCATATGATCGAACCTTGTTTACAAGTGTCTTCAATCGGTTGTACATGTCATGGGGAGACTCATCTTCCTCAATTTCAAACCTTCCTAGTTCGCCCTCAATCATTTCAATTTTGGCCTCCCGCACATGCCGGTCACTTTCATGGGCTGTTTGTAGTGTGTCCCATATTTCCTTGGCAATCTCCAGTCCGTCCACCTTTGTGAATTCATCTCGACTTAGAGAGGAGGTGATCACGGCTGCGACTTGAGCGTTTCTGTGGATGGCTTGCTCTTGACTTGGAGTGAGCTCTTCGTCGTCATTTGGGATGTCTATTCATGTGCACACAATATGCCATAAACTTGGGTTAAGGGAAATCAAGTGCATCTTCATATTTTGCCTCCACATGGAGTAATCACTCCCATCGAAGTGTGGGGCTTTTCCAAGAGGAATAGATAGGTAATGGCTGTTGTTTGAATTTAAACGATCATAGTTGAAAGGATATCGGGAGTAGTCGGTGTGACTACTCCCCTTCTCCTTTTCTTCAACTTTAGCTTTTCCTTTGGAAAGTGCTTTCTTTCTGAGTAGTGCTTTCAGCTCCAGCGTTTCCTCGTCATCATCATCGAAGTCTTGAATTGCTTCGAGATACTTTTCCAGCTTTTGGTTCTTGTCTTTGTTTACTTCTTCCTGGTTGTTGATTTTCTGAACATCTTTCATGTCCGACATGATCTCTTCGAGTGGTTGCACTCTTTCTTGAAGAACTTGCTCTGATACCAATTGAATGTAGGCCTAGAGGGGGGGTGAATAGGCCTTCTTGATTTTTCTCGGTTCCTGTAACACTCAGCAACAAGGTCAAAACCAGAGATATCGGACTAGTCCGGTAATGTGCGGACTAGTCCGGTTTTCACGGGCTAGGATGATCAAGTTCAGACAAATTGATTGATTCGTTAATGTTTGCAGCGGAAATATAAACTTGAATCTCAATTTAATAGTTGTATGTCAGATTCTATTGTAGTTAAAGCTCTTGATCAACAATTAGACTTAGATTGAATAAAGTGAATCAAACCCTAGATTAAGTTGATCAAATTAGATGATGAACACAAAAAGGACAAGACACACGATTTATCCCGTGGTTCGGCTACCACGAAGGCAACCTACGTCCACGTTGAGGAGCCCACAAAAGGACCGGGTCTTCTCCAACCCTTTCCTCGTCGGATCGCCACAAAGGCCAATCCTCTTCCACTACTCACAAGGGGTAATTAACCGTGTTGAAGGGGCGTTCTCACACGTTGAGAGATCCCTTGATTACAACTCACAATGACACAAATAACACACTCGAAAATTACAAATTGAAACTTAAGAGTGTGTTAGAGAATCAAACCAAGAGCTCAATGATGTGTGCCAAGTGTCTCTCCAATGATCTAGAAGTGATCTTCAATGGATTGATTGATTTTGCACTTAATTTCGTGGAGAGAGATGGTTTTTGAGTCTCTTGGGAGGTGTGACGGCGCTAGGGTTCGAGAGATTGTAAAAGTGGGCCGTGCACCTCTATTTATATGGGGTTCCTAAAAGTGACCGTTAGGGTTCAGAAAGATTGGACTAGTCCGTGGTGGTCACCGGACTAGTCCGTTGTGCTGTGTGTAGCAAACCCTAAGTGTCCAGGAATATCGGACTAGTCCGGTTGACAACGGACTTGTCCGATTTCACTACTGGAAATCTTCGGACTAGTCCGATTGCCATCGGACTTGTCCGGATATATGAAACCCTAAGTGTTTGGGATGACAAGTCCGCACTTGGAGGACTTGTCCGATTTAGATCAGTGTGTATATCGGACTAGTCCGTGTATACACCGGACTTATCCGAAGTGGATAAGAATGAATATCGGACTAGTCCGGGTCACAACGGACTTGTCCGATTTTGTGTGACTTGTGCATTGTGTTGAGGACTAGTCCGCATTGGGGAGGACTAGTCCGAAGTGGATCAGAAAGATATCGGACTAGTCCGGTGGAAACCGGACTTGTCCGATCTAGTGCAGAATGTGATATCGGACTAGTCCGGCTGATATCGGACTAGTCCGGTCCTGTATAACTTTGTGCATTGTATGTGTGTGCTTTAAAGTGATTGGGCTCTTGGGTGTGTTTCCTTAACACACTCTATACATAATAATCTACTATTTTCTTCTTCTTGAGCTCAAATTCACTTTGCTTCTCATTTCCCTTCTTTTTGGCATTTTGCTCATATTTCATCATTTGCCTGCATTCATCTCAACAAAATGATTAGGATCCCAATTGCTTGTCATAAATCATCCAAAACCCACAAGGGAGTCCTAGATGCACTTTCACCAGGATATTTGGTTGGATGTGAGTCCATCCACCTTATCTAATTATGCTTCTTAGTAATGTAATTAGTGATAATTATCTTGTTTATTGTTGCTTAATAATTACAATTATGATATTAACATTAATATTTGCTAGTAATATGATAATTAGTATATAAAAAATTAATATTATGAAATTATCAACTTAGATGATTCAATAATCCAATCAAGTTTCATCCAACCTACCAAACAAAAAATTGGATCGTACAGTCCATCCAACCAAACGTTAATTTGGATGATCCAAGACATAAAGAAATGGATGATCCTATATCTCTAATCCAACTTCGACATCAAACCAAACGCAATTGATGACTGGGCACTTTGTCACATGTCACTAGATTGTGCGCACAAATGACAAATACACGGCCTCAACACCGGGTTTAGGATGCATTGTGGACTAACCACATGACTCGCCCAAACACTCACGTAAATAACCATATGAAATCGTCGCAATACTGTACTATTTGCCACGATCGTGAACCTGTTGCAATATCGTACTATTCGTTGCAATACGTTAAATCATCGCAATACATGAAAATGTTGCAATAGCGTCCTATGTGCCACTGATGTGAAATCGTTGCAATACCATACTATTCGCCATGGATGTCAAGGCGTCGCAATAACCTATCGCCATGGGAATTATTACGAAGATTCGTAGAAACTATCGCCACACTCTTTTTCTTTGCAACAGCGTCCTATTGCGATGAAAAACAACCTATTGCGACGAATTTTTTTCATTTCGGTAAACCAGAATCCTTGCAGTGTTGGTTTTAGGTACCCAAGCTTGCTTGGGTCCTCTCAGTTTAGTCACAAGTTTCTTGGGCACCCACACACAAGTTTTTGAGTTCTTGTGGCGTGGCCCTGCATATTTAGCAAATACATTTCCATATTTGTCTTTCATTAGTACATAGGAAGAATCAAAAGTACGAAATAGTATTTGCAATCCATATACATGCAATTTTTCCTTAACAAAAGTAATATTCTTCTTAGCATGAAAATTGGTGAACATGCGTTTGTTCTTGTTGAACCCAAGACCATCTTGACGTTAGGAGGTCTAGTGACCATATATGCACGACGTGCATATTTGATCCTCTCCTTGTCAAAGATGCTACTTTGAGAAGGATGCTTAGCATGAGAAATTGAAGAATCAGGTTTGACAATATTTTTCTTAGTGGAACATGTGCAAGTTTCAATAGTTATCGAACTTACAACTTTGGGAGGTGAGCTTTTGGAGGAGGAGGAGTCACTTTGCTTGAGCGACTCAACTTGCACTTCAAGAATCTTTTAATCTTTTGACAAGTTAGCAAGTTCATACTTGATTGCAATGTGTGAGTCTACTAGCTTTGAGTAAGTTTCCTTACTCAAGGCTAGCTCATGCTCAAGTGACTTTCTCTTCTCCCTTTCAAGCTCAAGGAGTTTCTCAACCTCTTGATAACTCTTCCTTTCACGGATGAGCATATCTTCTTGTCGGTTGACAAGCTCCACCTTCTCAAAGATTTCAACCGACAACATTTTCATTTTCTTCAATGCACATTTAATTAATCCTCTAAACATCTCCTCATTTTCACTAGAGCTGTCAAAATCACCAATAAAGGAATTTAGCAAGGGAGAAGTAAGTTGAACCTTTTTCTTGCCTTCCCTAGCCATAAGGCATGTGTGATTGTGAGTCTCCTGTCCTCCTGTGTTCGGGAAGAGTGTAGACCTCTTGGTGGGCTTTTTGATGGCAATGGTGGCAATCTCCTCTTCTTCATTGGAGGAGGACTCGTTGTTTGAGTCCCACTCCTTTCCAATATGTGCTCGATGAGCTTGCCTCCTTTTTCTAAAGATCATCTTTTCTTGAGGCTTTGTTTCCTTCTTCCTCTTATTCTCTTTATAAGTGCAGTCAACCATGAAGTGATCGTACTTGCCACAGTTATAGCAGGTATGTCCATCCTTGGATTTTCCTTTTTCTTTGCTCCTCCCTTCATTTGAGTTGCTGTCGTTCTTCTCTTTCATGCGCTTGAATTCTTGATGAAGCGTACCATCTCTTCATCATCTAGATCAGTGCACACATCACTTGTATCTCCTTCTTCTCGAACTTCGCGAGTTTCTTTTCCTTTGGGCTTGCAAGTTGCTTTGAGAGCAACTTCCTTCCTTTTGGATGAGGTGAGCTCAGCTAGGTCTTTAACATATTGGGCTTCCTTCCCCATCATCTCATGGTTTATGATTTTGCCCAATAGTTCATTCGGGGTCATTTTGTGGAACACTGGGCTTTCTCGGATCATTGAGCATAAGGTAAAATTTCTTGGCATGAAGGCTCCAATCATCCTTTTGACCACATCACGGTCAGTCCACCTCCTGCTTCCATAGGCGCATATCTTGTTAATAAGCTCCTTCATCCGGTTGTACATGTCTTGAGGTGATTCGCCTTCTTCAAAGGCAAATATCCCCAATTCTCCTTTAAGCATCTCAATTTTGGCTTCTTGGACTGACCTAGTTCTCTCATGAGTTATTTTGAGTGTCTCCTAGATTTCTTTTGCACTCTCTAATCCATCAATCTTAGTGAATTCATCCCGACTTAGTGATGAGGTTATCACTGCAATGTCTTGTGCATCGCGATGAATTTCTTGTTCTTGTTTTGGAGTAAGTTCTTCGTCCGTATCTAGGATATCTACACATGTACACACAATATGCCAAAGACTGGGATTCAAAGAGATTAGATGCATTTTCATATTGTATTTCCACATGGTGTAGTCGTTTCCGTCGAATTGCAGAGGCTTTCCCATGGGAATAGAAAGGTAACGATTATTTTTATTAAGAAGATGTAGTTGTAAGGATATCGGCAGTAGTCTTGATGACCACTCCCCGTTGTCTTCTCGTCTTCTTTTCCCTTTTGGCTTAGAAATTTCTTCCTTGAAAGTGCCTTGAGTTGATGAACTCCTACATCATGATGTGGATTTTCCCTCAGTACATTGAAGGCTTTTGTGTCTTGCTCTTCTTCGGTCTTGAGCACCTTTGGGATCTTGTTGTTCTTCTCACAGGCCATTGATCTCTCCGAGCGGTGATTCTCGTCGACGGAAAAACTGCTCTGATACCAATTGAATGTGGCCTAGAGGGAGTGTGAATAGGCGTTGAAAATTTCCTGCACACTTAATCAAATGGTCAAATTCTTGATAGACCGTACTTGTTCAGGTGGTAGTGCGGACTAGTCTGATGTGCAGAATATGTGTCTAGTTGATTAAGTGTTGATTCAGAAACTAAACTTAATAGCAGCAGAAATGTGAACAACTGATGAGATCACTTGGATTATCGATCAATATTGTGAAGTCACACGTGAAAAGCAATTTACAATTCAAGTTATAATATTGATCAACTATGTGCCCTAATAATTGAAGATGCAAAAACAAAGAAGCACGCAAGACATCAATTTTTACCGAGGTTTGATCTCACCAAAGAGATCTACTCCTCATTAAGGAAGCCCACACAGAGCCGGATCTCTTCAAACCCTTTTCCTTGTCAAGTCACCATACAAGGCCGACATGATTCCACAATCACGGGTAATCACCATATTTATGGGGCAACCTGACACATCGAGGGCTCCCACAAGAATTACAATAAAAAGATGATCAAATTTACTCGAAAAGATTACAATGAAAAGCACGATTGTAAAGAGATTAAACCCCAAGAGATCAATGACATGTAGACAACGATCTCCCAACCCCAAATCTGAATACTTAATTGATTTTCACTTTTGAGGACTTTAGATGCGTGGGGAGATGTGTTTTTGGGCTCTTGGGACAAGTGGCAGCACTAGGGTTTGAGTTGTGAATAGTAGAGTGTGTTGAATCTATTTTTGGGGTCTTGAATCTCCTATTTATATTGTTTCGAAAATTGTTACCATTAGGGATCCTGACGACCGGACTATTCCATACCGAGGACCGGACTTGTCCAGTGTGTCGTGTAAAAGTCGGCGTGAAAAGTGCAGCACACTAGAAACCCTGATTGTGTGAGGTATAAAGGACTAATCCGGTATATGTCTGAACTTGTCTAGTGCCCTATGTAATTGAACTTCTGAGAGTTGAACGGACTAGTGCGATCCAAGAACGGACTTATCCGGTGTTATGTGTTATTGAACATCAAAGAGTTCGACAAACTAGTCCGGTTCTCTGGACGGACTATTCCGGAGTGTAGTAAAATGGGTTTATAGAGACTTCAACGGACTAGTCCGGTACAAGATCGTACTAGTCCAGTGCACTGTGAAAAGTGGTTCAAAAAATTTTATCGGACAAGTCCAGTAATTGATCGGACTAGTCCGATGCACATTGCATTTGGATAACAGAGAGTTGAACGGACTAGTTCGGTACATGAACGGACTAGTCCGATGCTCAGTGAATTTTTAGGTGTTTTTAAGCCCTTACCCATACACAAAGACTTGAGCTCTTGGGATGTGTCTCTCACACACATCCTATACATTCAAATCTACTTTGTGCTTCAGTTGTCTGTTGGGCTTTTCTATTTTGTACACCACTTCCTTTTTCACCTTTTATTAGTGCACCAAACTATCTCATTTAGATTAACATGTAGTCATCTCAACAAGTTCATCAAGATCTCATTTGTTTTTCATCAATCGTCCAAAACCCACAAGGGATTGCCTAGATGCACTTTCACCATCGAAGGGGTAGGGGGCAGCCATGGAGGAGGGGGGCGGCCATGGAGCAGGGGGGCCAGCCATGGAGGGGGAGAGGGGCCGACCATGGAAGGGGGAGGGGGTGGCTATGAGGGAGGGAAGGGCCATGGAGAAGGGGGGCGGCCATGGAGGAGGGAGGCCATGGAGGGGGGAGGGGGGAGGTCATGGAGAGGGAGGGGGGCCAGCCATGGAAGGGGCGGCCATGGAGGTAGGAGGGGGCCATGAAGGAGGGGGGCCGGCCATGGAGAGGGAGGGGAGGGAGAACTCACAGAGGAGGCGGCAGCGGCGCGGCGGCGGTGACGACGGTGCGGCAACGACGGCGATGACAGCGGTGCCTTTATGGGGTGGCTGCGTGTGAGACTGAGTGAGATTATCGGGGGCCGACGGGGCAGGGTATAGCCATTTATTTTCGATGGGTGCTTGCGACGGTCCTTTTTCTGGCCTTCGCAAATAACCTTCTATTTGCGGCGGTTATTTAATTTGCAACGGTCCTAGGGTTGGCTCTCACAAATAGGAAATATTTGCAATGGCTTCGTCGGCGGCCGCCGCAAATAGGATGTTAATTGCGACGGCCACACGATTTGCGGCCACTACAAGAATCAGTCAAACGAGTGTTGGCCAAAGTAAAATCATCGGGGCCGTCGACTTTAAGTGGACTAAAATCGTCAGTCTTTTGGAGCTGACGTCATGTAAGTGCATCTAGGATATCCCTTGTGGGTTTTGGCTAATTGATGACAAACATATGAGATCCTAATGAAACTATTGAGATGATTGTAGGACAAACAAGTGAAACAGCTCGGTACAAACAAAAAGGTGAAAAATGGAGTGGTGTCCAAAGAGGGATACTTTGATGGAGCTTGGAAGATCAAATTATATTTTAAATGTACAGGGAGTGTATGAAAGACACACTCCAAGAGCTCACAACTTTGCGTAGGGGTAAGGGTCTTAGAATAACCCTAAATTCTACAATGCACCAGACTAGTCCGATTATGGACTGGACTAGTCTGTTACAAATTCTGGAGTCTCCCCTCTCAGGAGACCGGACTAGTCCGTGTGTCCACCAGACTAGTCTGTTGAACTTCTGGAGTCTCCCATCCGTGGAGATCAGACTAGTCCGCAGACTAGTCCGTCAAACTTTCTGAAGTCCACCTTCACACAACACCGGGCTAGTCCGATCTTGGACCGGACTAGTCCGGCAGACTTTCTGGACTTGTACAATGTGATCGGACAAGTCCGAACTTGCACCGGACTAGTCCGGTGTTAGGGTTTTTGATCGGTAACTTTTTGGAAACCATATAAATAGAGAATTCACGGCCTTCCAAACAACACACACGTCGAATATTGCTGCAAACACAAACCCTAGTGCCGCCACTTCGTCCCAAGAGCCTAAAACACATCTCCCCACACATCTAAGGTGCAAAAAGGAGTCAAATCATTAGAACACTTGGATTCGGGATTGGGAGATCGTCTTCCATCGTTGCGAGCTCTTGGGGTTTTATCTTTCTACACTTTTACTCTGCATTGTAATACTTTCAAGTGTATTTGATCACCTCTTCGTTGTAATTCTCGTGGGATCCCTCAACCTGTGATTTTGCCCCACAAACTTGGTGATTACTCATGATAGTGGAATCAAGTCGGCCTTCGTGGTCACTTGAAGAGGGAAAGGGTTGGAGACCCGGCTCTGCGTGAGCTTCCTCAACAAGGACATAGATCTCATGGTGAGATCGAACCTCGGTAAAAATTCGCTTGTCTCTTGTGCCTCATTTACTTTACTTTTCGTTCACTAGATCACTTGATTACTAAACATCAATTAAGTTGCTTATAAGTTTCCATGTGCATTCTTACAATAATCTGAAATCAAAGAATCTGTTGTTCTCCTTTCCGCTGCTAGAAGAACCTAGTTTCCCAAATAACACTTAATCAACTCACAAGTTTCAGCACACCAGACTAGTCCGTCCACATAACCGGACTAGTCCGGTCTATCAAGTTTTTGACGAAGTTATTAAAAGTGTAGGAAATTGAAAAGGCCTATTCACCCCCTCTAGGCCACATTCAATTGGTATCAGAGCAAGGTTCTCCGCCAACGAGACTCACATCTCGGAGAGATCAATGGCCTCTGAGAAGAACAATGATACCTCGAAGATGAACATCAATGAGGAAGAACAAGAAGCTAAAGCCTTCGATGTGCTGAAATAAAGCCCACATGATGATGAAGAAGTGCGACAACTAAAAGCACTCCTAAGAAAGAAACTGCTAGGCCAAAAAGGAAAAGAAGAAAAGAAGACGACGGGGAGTGGTCCCGATATCCTTAAAACTACAACCGTCTCAATTCAAACAATCACTATTTCTCCATTCCTATGGGAAAGCCTCCACAGTTTGACGGAAGTGACTATCCCATGTGGAAGTACAACATGAAGATGCATCCAATATCTCGAAATCCTAGTCTGTGGCACATTGTTTGCACTGGCATAGATATCCCAGACACGAATGAGGAACTCACCCCAGGACAAGAACAAGAGATTCACGGAAATGCACAAGCCGTCGCTGTGATCACATCATCACTAAGAAAAGAGGAATTCACCGAGATCGATATGTTAGAAAGTACAAAAAAAAATCTGGGATACACTCAAGACAGCTAACGAAGGAAATAGGTCGATTCGTGAAGCTAAAATCGAAATGCTTGAAGGAGAGTTGGTTAGATTTGCTATTGAAGAAGGCGAATCACCTCAAGACATGTACAACTGGATGAAGGCACTCATCAACAAAATTTGTGCCTATGGAAGTAAGAAATGGACGGATCACGAGGTGGTCAAGAGAATGATTAGAGCCTTCATGCCAAGAAATGTTACACTTTGCTCGATGATTAGAGAAAGCGCCGGATTTCACAAAATGACTCCGGATGAGTTATTGGGGAAGATCATAAATCATGAAATGATGGAGAAAGAGGCTCAATACGTCAAAGACATAGCCGAACTCACCTCTTCCAGGAAGAAAGAAGTTGCTCTCAAAGCAACGTGCAGACCCAAACTTAAGGAAACTCGTGAAGACCAACACGATGGGCATACAAGCGACGAGAGCACTGAACTTGATAATGAAGAAATTGTACTATTTATCAAGAAGTTCAAACGCATGATGAAAAGAAGACACGGCAACAATTCCAATGAAGGCAAAAGCAAGGATAAAGGAAAATCCAAGGCTCGACGCACTTGCTACAACTGCGGAGAGTATGGTCACTTCATGGTAGACTGGCCCTATGAAGAAAATAAAAAGAAGAGGGAAACAAGACCTCAAGAAAAGAAAAATTTCAAAAAATGAAGACAAGCCCATCATGCTCATATTGGCAAGGAGTGGGACTCAAACGACGAGTCCTCCTCCGATGAAGAAGAAGAGATAGCCACTATCGCAGTCAAGAAACCTATTATGAAAGCCACAATCTCCCCAAACATGGGAGGACAAGATATGAATAACCACACTTGCCTTATGGCTAAGGAAGGCAAGAAAAAGGTACGACTCACACCTCCTACGCTAAATTCCTCTATTGATGACTTTGATGGCTCTAGTGATAATGAAGAAATGTTTAGAGGACTAAGTAAAATTGCTCTAAAGAAAATGGAAATGTTGTCGAACGAAATCTTTGAAAAGGAGGAACTTCTTAACCGACAAAAAGATATGCTCATCCGTGAAAGGAAGAGATATCAAGAAGTTGAAAAGCTTCTCGAGCTTGAAAGAGAGAGGAATGAGTCGCTTGAGGTTGAGTAGCCTTGAGTAAGGAAACTTACTCAAAGCTAGAAGACTCGCATATTGCAATCAAGGAATAAATTTCTAACTTGTCAAAAGTTAACAAGATCCTTGAGGCGCAAGTTGAGTCGCTCAAGCAAAGTGACTCCTCTTCCTCCAAGAGCTCTTCCTCCAAAGATATGAGTTCGACAACAATCGAAATTTGCACTTGCTCTAGTAAGAAGAATGTTATTTCTAATACTTCAACTTCTCACAATATGCATGCCTCTCCAAGTGGCATCTTTGATAATGAGAAGATCAAATATGCACGTAGTGCATATATGGTCACTAGACCTCCTAATGTCAAAGATGGCCTTGGTTTTGACAGAAACAAACACATGTCCACTCCTAATCATGCTAAGAATAGAATTGTCTTTGTTAAAGAAAAATCCCATGAATCTGATTTACAGATATTGTTTCGTACATTTGATGCTTCATATGTTCTTATGAAAGCGAAACATGGAAAAGTCATTGCTAAATATAAAGGGCCACGCCACAAGAACTTGAAAACTTGTGTGTGGGTGCCCAAAACTCTTGTGACTAACCTGAGAGGACCCAAGCAAGCTTGGGTACCCAAACCCAAAGAATAATTTTTTTTGCGGGCTTACTCCTCCGATGGTTCTAAATGGGTGCTAGATAGCGGATGCACAAATCACATGACCGGAGAGAGAGGTATGTTTCTGGAGTATGAGTATAAAAAGGATCCAAGTGAAGGCATATACTTCGAAGACAACAGCCAAGGAAAGGTCCTTGGTAGCGGTAACATTGAAATACCCTCTCAACATACCTTATCTAATGTTTTACATGTAGATTCTCTAGATTATAACCTTTTGTCAATATCTCAACTATGCGACAAAGGTTACAACTGTTTATTCACTAATGAGGGAGTGACCATTTTTAGAAGAAGTGATGTCTCTATTGCATTCAAGGGAATGTTGAAGGGCAAGCTTTATCTTGTTGACTTCAACAAAGATAAAGCCGAACTCAACACTTGCTTGGTTGCTAAGACCAACATGGGATGGATGTGGCATAGACGGCTGTAAAATCCCAAACTTTTGGAAACTTTTGTCTCCAATGTATAGCACATGAAATAATAGTTGTCTCCAATGTATGGCACATGAAACAATAGTTGTAAACATGTACATTGAAGACTAAGGTCATATGAGAGCCAATAAAGTTCATATGGACATGAGTAAAATTGTTAATGTGAAGCTCTAGATAAAACCTAGGATCCCTTTTTAAATTCAGCTAAGCTCAAATTTTCAAAGGTCTTGAATTTTAAATTTAACACCTAAAATATTGTGCTTTGCTCACCAGGGAAAAATCAAAAGAAATAAAACAAACAAGTATGAATGAAAGTATATATGGAAATGTACAAAATATTCAAATCAATGACCAAGGTACAAAAACATATTCTCCATTTGATCAGGTTAGGCAATTAAAAACATAGGACAATATATACATTAATATTAGGGGAAAGAATTAAATGACGTGCATATATATTAGAAAAATTTAATTTGAATCTAATTCAAATTTAACCAAACATGTTATATGTGGAATAGAAAATATATTCAAATTAAGTGCTCAAATTCAAATCTGCATTTGGACTAATTATTGAGCACATTATTGGAAACCCTTGACCATTAAAAAGGCAATAATTGAGTAGATTAAAATATATGCATAAAAGTTATGAGTTCAAATTTGAATCTAATTGAAATTCTAATTGGCCAAATTGGATATTCAAATTGTCAAATCATTTAAATGTAGCAGGACCAATTCTCTTCTGAATTTGAGTCCTTATCACATGTAGACTTGAGTAACCAAAAAGAAATAACGGAATGGAGGGGATAAGAGCAGAGTGGGGCCCACCTGTAAGAGGAGCCCAAAGCAAAACCGCTCTCTCTCTCCTCGCGGACCCATGTGCGTCAGCGCTGAGCAGCAGCGGCATGCAGGTCTCCACCGCGACCTCCAGCGCGACGGTTTGCCTCGTGCATGCGCGCCACCGAGGGCACGAAGCCACCTACCCCGCTCCGTCGTCGGCCTATAAAAGGGGATCGAGCTCATGGCTTTTCTTCGTCCTTCCGCATCTTACTGTAGGAAGCTCGAAAAAATTGTGAAACCAAGTTTGGTAGTTTCCTTATGATCAGTAATATCTAGCTGTGCCATTTATGGACATGATAAAACCTCAGGTTTTATCTGCAAATTCCTAAAGGATGAAAGCTAGATAGAATTTTGTAGATCATTTTATACCATCAAATTCTCTAAAATTTTTATGAGAATTTCTTCATCACATCTCTATACCAGAGTTAAATTATCAGAGCCAAAAGAACTCATCTGCATAAGAATGTATTGTGTATAGTTTCCTAATATACATGACTATATAGAAATCTCTTATGTACATTCTTAGAATATGAAGTAATATCAAATTAACCTACCCAAATCCAATTCCATACCCAACAATACACTTTATTCTTTCTTGAATTACAAACATACTTCTGTTATGAGTATGACATTGCGTAATGAGTGCATATTCATTAGTTAGGTTATTAAAGTATATTATGTGTTCTATGCATATCCATTGCGATAGATGACGTGACGGAAAGGGGTCGAAGAAGACCTATTCGTGAAGCATCAAGCCACTGACTCTTTGACTTAGAGCTAATTCGCAAACAAGGCAAGCACCGGTTTGCATTTAAAAGCTTTACAGAGTTTTGCAGTATTTCTCACTTACGTCTTTAGTTGATATTGTGCATTACGTATAAGGTGTTTGATACCCCACTTGCATATCCATAAAATCCTATGGGAAGGTTGGGAAGGTTTACAGCTTGACGTGTAGAACTGCTTTGCTAATGTATAGGAAATCCGGTAGAAGTCGAGTAGTTGGAATCTACTCGCGAGAGGGTCACATTTTATTGACCGCAAGTCAAGTAGTTTATTCTACTTGCGAGAGAAGTCGGGTAGGGGAAATCTACTCGCGAGATGTTACCAAAATGTTCACTCTTAATAATTGGAGATGTGGATTTCTATAGGACGGGAAGCGCAAGGTTGTTTGATCCCGGATGAGGGGGACAATGCTTGCGACCACAATTGGGCCTGGGCCGGTAAGGGTAAGGCAAATGTGGAGGTTGGTTGTAGCCCCGTCTGTGATGGTTAAGGACTGTCTCATGTGCGGCCCTGTTGAGGAAGTTTGAACAGTACCGGTTACATAATGGATTAATGGGGTCCATTAAACTGATGTAGCTCGGGCGCCCTCGTGTCGAAACATATACCGCCGTCCTTCGCACTACTACAATAAGCCTCATCACAGGCGGCTCCAAACCTATTATCACAGACGGCTTTTAAAACCGCCTGAAACGAAGAGTCTGTGATAATCCGCAATTTCACAGGCGGAGAAGTGAAACCGTCTGTGAAGACTAATTATCATAGGCGGTTCTTCACTAAGGATAGCCGCCTGTGAAGATCGATTATCATAGGCGGTTCTTTACTTAGGCTAGCCGTCTGTGAAAATACTTTATCACAGACGGGTCGTGCAGCATATATAACCGTCTGTGATAAACGTCTTATCACAGACGGTTATTGAAGAATAACTAACCGTCTATGATAAGAAGTCTTCACAGACGGGTATTGAAGCATTACTAACCGTCTATGATAATTTGTATTCACAGGCGGATTTTGAAGCATAACTAACCGCCTATGATAATATGTCTTCACAGGCGGGTTTTGAAGCATAACTAACCGTCAATGATAATGTGTCTTTACAGACGGTTATTGAAGCATAACTAACCCGTCTATGATAATGAAGTTATCACAGACGGAGTTTACCTATATCAGCCGTCTGTGAAGACCCTTTAACGCAGCCGGTTTCTACCATAACAGACACCGCCTGTGAAAATTAGGTTATCACAGATGTTTCTTTACTTGTATCTAGCCGCCTGTGATAATTGTTTTTCACAGTCATGCAGTACTACTGCTGTTATTTCTAATTTCCAGGTCAATTCAATATAATCACAGAACAAAAAACAACAATCATCACAGAACAAAAGACAACAATATTATCATCACAGAAGTCAATTTCACTAAAACAATATACATATGTACAAGTTACAGATACAATTTCATCTCAAAGTTTACAAGTTTTCACTAAAAACTGTTTAGATTGGTATAGTCGCAAAGTTCCGGCACATCAGCTGCTGAACCTCTCTTATCAAAGAACTTCCCCGTTTTGTGCAAAATTTCGCGACGAATGAACTGACAGAGTTCAGAAGCAATCCTGTCGGCTCCTCCATCAGGAATACTTCTACAAACCGGCCATTCTTCGTTCATATTCTTCTTGTGCTGCAATATAACACATAACAAGGTTTAGAATGTGTTGGTTTGAACAATCTCAAAGTATAGATCAAAGTGAGAGTATACAAGAATTTAGTAGGTATTTTTGGAGCAGTTGTACTATGAGCAATTGAATTTTGAAGTTGGAATCAAAATATGAAAATAATGTTTCTGGTAATATTGAACAGCAGAGAATATAAGCATTAAACTATGCTAGTTACAATGAAAATGAAACACAAAAGTAAGAAAATAAGGTATCGACATTAAGGATAACTTACATCCTCACGATTGACTCTATATACGGCGGCGGTCCGAAGATGCTCGCATACATAATACCCGCATAAGACACTCCCAGCAGGCTGCTTCGGACAAGCATAATACGTTTTAATGTCCAATGCATTCGTATTAGGAGGTCTCTGACCGCCAAGCTGTTCCGCGTAAAACCGCCAAGCGCTGTAATACAAGAAATGTCATATAAAACTTGTCAACACATTCTAAATGTGCGTAAATTAAAATTATTGAATAAACGTACTGTTTCAAAATGGAAAGGAAATCTTTGTAACGATCTGGTGGGTAATCGGCCGAGTCCAAGACTGTTGCCATTCCCTGCGTTGGCTTGATGAAGATCATTATGTAGTGATTACTGCAAACATACAAACACACGTGTTAACAATTACCAATAATTGCTATTTCAATGCCATGTGTCGAACTTACTCGAAGTGGTACGGAGCCTTTACGAGGTCCTGGCCGTCTCTGACAAAGTTAAACATCGCATGTCCTATGTAAGCTGCAACTTCTGCCTTTCTATCCTTCTTAAGTTTTGCAATTGCTCTTTCAAAATCTTTTTTTTTCATGTGTTTGTACTGGCTTGATTCTCGATTTGCCTGGACGTCGAATAGCGACTTTGCAATCCTAGTAGGGTCAAGGATACCTGTCTTGTGCGCCAACTTTTCATTATCCATGTATTGCATCCTATTGAAGAAGTCCAGAATTGTTATAATCTCATGAAATGCGTATGCGTGTAGTAAGAAAAGAAAATACAAAATATTAGAGCACTTACAAGCACCAGACGAGCAGCAGGTTGATTTCGAGCATGCCCCGATGGAAAAGGGAAAGCAGCTCTTCAAATAAAATGACTCGTTTATCTACTCCAGTGCTCCAGAATGCTTCTTTTGGAATACGAAATGTGACGCACTGAAGACCATATTTTGTGCTGGCAGTGATGTACCACTCATGCATTCTTCTGAGCGCGACGGGTTGTTTGCTAAGTTGTACGGATGTCATTAACGGCTTCCCATTCTCAAATTTAGGAGGAACATCCTCAAGCTTGTATATTGGAACTCCTGGTTTAACTAAAGCCGTCCGCCGATTATACATGACACCGTCTTCTTCCCACTCCTCGATATCTTCTAATGCTGGCTCATGAGAAGAACGAGATGCACTCGATTTTCTAATATTTTCCTTCATAGCTTCCAAATACTTTGTCACTTCTGATGAAGGTTTCTTATTTTCGTATGAGCTAACTTTGACAGGCACTGATGATCGAGGAGTAGTCGTCGGAAGTTGGACACTGGCTTGTTGTTGAACCTGTTGTTCAACTGATTGCTCTTTACTCCCAGCAGCTGGCTCTAGTACTACTTCAAGCTGTTGCTCAACTAGTTGCTCTTTACTAGCAACAGCTTGCTCTGGTACTGCTTGAAGTTGTTGTCCAACTTGTTGCTCTTGGATATCATCATCCTTGCTCAGACATAGGGGGAGTGGATCTTCCCGGACTGGGAGTGGATCTTCATGCACTTTCGCCTTAGAAGATGGGGTTGCAGTATTTGGAGATGCGACGGGGCTAGAAATTGGCTCATCGTCCAACACGATATCGCGTCGGTGCCAAAGGATTAATTGGTTGACAGCCTGCCTCAGAGTCGCGATCCCCTCAGGTGTGACGTGGTCTATTTCATAATCTTCATAATCATTATCAATGATCTGAAGAACTTGCACCACAGAATAATACAACGGAAGTGGACTCCCGTTGAAGTCACGATCAGGCTTTGCCATAGCAGTGGCAACCTGTTTGGTTTTGTTCCCTGCTCTGCCTATCGGGACAAGAAGACGACAAGATTTGTCGTTAGCAATATCATCGACAGGGAACTTATGGGCTGACCCTGAGCCTGGCACGGAACCAACGCTGCTAGGGTAGGCAGTTGGAGATACTAATTGCTCCTTTTGCACAGGAACCATCATTGTACTCGGTGCCACTAATTGTCCTGATTGTCTAAGTTGTTCCATAATTTCTTGCATATTTTCTTTGACCTTTTGAGCAATTGTTTTATCAAGTGTTTTCTTAAACTTCTCACGTCTTCTATATGTGTCTTTATCTTTAGGGAAACCATCTAGCCAAGACATTTGAGAAGAGACCGCTCGATCCCGTCCGCTGTGTTCAGGGTTTCCCAAGATAGCGGTAAGTTGGTCATTCTCCCTCTTCGGCTTGAAGAGACCCTTCTGTTGCTTTTCAATTACTTCTTTCATTTTATCCTCTACTTCATTCAGAGAGTCGGGCTTTTCAAGTTTGCCCTCGCTGGTCAAACCTGACCGAGCAAAGACCCAGCGTTGAGTTCGCTCATCGCACCCTTCTAATGGGTGAGGATTGCCCTTACTAAGAATGTCGTCTATTATCTTATTCCATTTCTGGACTTTGGGGCCATATCCGGCAGACCCCAAGCGATGATGGTATTTGTTCTTTTTTGCAAGCTCTGACCTAGTTGCACTTAGAGCTTTAGCATCAGGTGTGCTCTTTTGACGAACAAACTCTTGCCACTGAGCTTGTGTGATTTTTCCCATCTTCCTCGGGCTAGGGACCTTATTGGCCTTAACATAAGCATTCATTTCACTCTTCCAGCATCGAAACTTCTTGCCGCAAGAGACCAATGTTGCTTTCTTTACAGCTTCTTCTGTGCCTTTCGGGAACTTGAATTGTTTCTTTATCTTTTCCCACAACTCATTCTTGGTCTGCTCGGGTAATTTCCTCCAATTCTCGGTTGTGATCGGCACAACCTCCCTAACAAGAAAACCGCATGCATTACGGTACTTGGTAACTGAATCCAGTGGTTCTTGGGGAAGCCCACTTGGACCGACCCTTGTTATGTACATGATGCGGTCCAATAGACCCTTATTGGGACCTCGTTGCCCTCGTTTCCGCTTGAGTGAAGCTGAGGATTCATCCATTGGTGAACCTTCTGCGGTTTTAGGAGCCGATGTCACCTCATTGTCTTCGAGATTAATCTAGGTAGAAAAAAATTATAAGACTTCGTATACTTGACAACCAACATTAACTTGAACTGCTGAAGTTAAGATTCGTGATCCATACCTCGTCGGCAGGATCATATTCCGGGTCTAGATCCACTGAAGTCTTTTTAATTTTTATATTCGGAAAAGGATCCGAAGGACTGTGATAGGAGCCTGAACTGCTGGAGTCAGTAAACTCCATATTGTCTTCTTTGTTGTTACAATCAGGACCAGTCTTCTTAGGGCTTTCCATGCTAGATCTAATAAGACAAAAAATCTAATAAATGGCATAACTAAATTTGGTCATATTTAAAAAAAATTTTCTCAATTTTGGCTCAATTAAGTAAATTTAGCCAAAACACATTTTTGAAGTTATATAGGTCTAACTAAATTCTTGTATCATAGAGATCGGCATCATATGCTCAGACTCCATCGCCACACCTAGTGTTACCTAGATATGGGCGTGAGGATGCTCCTGGCATCACAAATGAGTTGGCCAGCAACTTTTGTTTGGCTTCAGAGCTAAATATAGCATAACTTTGGTAGCTCAGATTAGGTACAATTGCTAAAATGAAGCTGATGGAGCCACAAGTGCAGACATCTTTGGTAGCACAGATTAGCTACAATTGCTCAAATGAAACTTAGAGAAATAAAAGCAAACTTAGCCAAACTTAGTCTAGCATAGCTAACTCTAAGCAAAAGTAGCCAAATATAGCTAAATATAGCATAACTTAGTCAAAATTAGTCAAGTATAACTATATCTAATGTAACTTAGCCAAAATTAGCCAAATTTGGTCAACTTAACCAAATATAGCTAAATCTTGCCCCTAATAGAGAATTATGTGGCATATGCAAGGCCGATGACAGAAATAGGGAATATACTGCTGTTACTAGAGTCTAGAATCATGTTTACCACTAATGTGTCGGAACAGTTTCAGACACACAGAACCAACTACCAATTTATCGTGATATAACCATCCACATAAATCTTGCCCCACCGAACCCTAACCAAAGATGCCACCAAACTTGACAGTTTTTCGAATTCCACCGAACCCTAACCAAGGATGCCTACCATTATCTAATTCCCGAACCCTAACCAAGGATATGCAAGGCGGCAGCGAGGGCGGGGAGGGAGGCGGCACGGCGAAGGAGGATGGAAGGTCGAAGGGTTTAGGGTTTACCTTGAAGCTCGGCGGTGACGGAAATGGCTTCGCTCGGCGTACCTGGAAGTGAGGAGGGCGAAGCTCGGCGGCGACGGCGAAGCTCGGCGACGACGGCGAAGCTCGGCGACGGCGAAGCTCGGCGGCGTACCTGGAAGTGACGAGGGGGAACACTTGGCGGCAAACGAAATTTTGGCAGCCTAACGGCGTCTAAGTGTTTCGCCCGGGTTAGGTTTTTCCAATGCTGCCGAGGGGTATATATAGACTCACATTTTCTCAGGCGGATTTTAAGTACCGACCGTCAGGGAAGACTGTTATCTCAGTCGGATTTTACTTACCAACCGCCTGAGAAGATACAATTATCTCAGGCGGTTGGTTAGTAACACCCGTCTGAGAAGATACAATTATCTCATGCGGTTGGTTAGTAACACCCGCCTGAGTTAAACATGAAGATATTTACTTCTTCTTAATTTGATGAACGCCTACATAAAGACCCCTCACCAACCGGGATGAGGATCCCCTGACTTAATCAGCGGTCACTAACATGTGGACCCGGTCCCACACGTCAGTGACCATGTCACGCGTGCGCGACCTTTCTTTTCCCCGAGGTGCGACCTTTCTTTTCCACTCCGCGCGGCCTTAAAGACCCAACACCACTATGGCTCACAAGCGCATCGCTCACTTTGAATCCTCTTGTTTTCTTCGTCTTCCTCCGCTCCGACGACCCAACACCACTATGGCCGACCTTCCGCCGCCAAGCCCTCCGAGGGAGCCACCTTGCAAGAAACAATGTTGCAGCTCCCCCGAGAAGATCAACGCCGAGCAGCGCCTCCTCATGGCGCGAGAGGCGTACAACAATACGTCTCGCGCCATGAGTGCCTTGGGGCTGGGTACCCTTCCAGAGTATACTGGAATGGGTACCTTGGGCCACTACCTCTACGCCCTCGTGGGGGTGGCTGATCGTCTCGACATTCTGTTCGCGACGATGGCCCAGGTTCTTGGCCCCGAGGGCCGTAGAACGCTGGTGGAGGCGACGGCTAGCAACCTCGGGGTTGCACCGCCGGTGCAGCCGGTGCAGCCGGTGCAGCCGGTGCCGGAGTCGCCGCCGGAGGACGAGGAGGAGGAGATGGAAGAGGAGTAGGAGTAGGATTTAATTAGTTTTTCTTTTTGTTGTTTTTAGTTGCTTCTGTTTTGTAAATATTGTTAATGAATGAAATCTATCTTTTTTCATCTATGTGATTGAATATTACTTGTGTATCTTTTGTGTTCTTGTGTGTTCTTGTGTAAATATTGTGCATCTTGTGTTTTCTTTTGTGAGATGTGCATATTGTTAATGAATGAGTATCTTGTGTGTTCTTGAACCGTGTGAATGATTGAATATTGTTAATGGATGTAGTGTGTTCATCGTTAATTAAAATTTCACGTCTGAGAAGAAATTAATTTGATATTTACCAAAACATTACAATGTCAGCTATACAAGTTTTAAAAATATTTTGTCCGGGTGGTAGATGTTAATTTTATACAAATGTAGAAGAAAGAATCATCGAATTTGGACACAATTTGCAGAATCTAAACATGTTTGAGTATTTATATTGGAATCTAAATAAAAAAGAAGCAAGGGATAAGGGAACTGAAGAACAGTATCGGGCATTATCTCAGGCGGTTGTTAAGCAATAACCGCTTGTGAAGATATTTACTTCTTCTTATTTAATATTCTTGATTAAATGTGGTCCTTTAAAAAGGCAAAAATCCACCTTCTTGTAATATTATTGATAAGTAAAGGTTACCATTAAATTTCACTTCATAAATCCTTTTAAATTGGTCAGAACATAAAAAACATACAACAAATGCTATTTTTCATTTTTCTATCTTGATGAATATAATGCTTTTTTCATTTATTTTTTCAGTGGACATTTTTAATCATCATACCAACATCTAGGAATTTTTTCATATTTTTTTAAATTTTTTGGAATCAATGTGTGTTCATAATTTGATGAATGCCTCATATGAATATGAGCATTTAGTTAGAATGGTGGATAATTTGAAGTTTGACATGTTGGAATGCTTTTAAAAAAATTAAAAAAATTCATACATGTATAAATTATACAAATATGTTCATACCAACAATTTTGAGTGAAGGAACCTTTTTTTTTATGAGATACACAAATGTGAATAATATGTGAGTAGAAATTAATTTGATATTTACCAAAACATTACAATGTCAGCTATACAAGTTTTAAAAATATTTTGTTCAGGTGGTAGATGTTAATTTTATACAAATGTAGAAGAAAGAATCATCGAATTTGGACACAATTTGCAGAATCTAAACATGTTTGAGTATTTATATTGGAATCTAAATAAAAAAGAAGCAAGGGATAAGGGAACTGAAGAACAGTATCGGGCATTATCTCAGGCGGTTGTTAAGCAATAACCGCCTGTGAAGATATTTACTTCTTCTTATTTAATATTCTTGATTAAATGTGGTCCTTTAAAAAGGCAAAAATCCACCTTCTTGTAATATTATTGATAAGTAAAGGTTAACATTAAATTTCACTTCATAAATCCTTTTAAATTTGTCAGAACATAAAAAACATACAACAAATGCTATTTTTCATTTTTCTATCTTGATGAATATAATGCTTTTTTCATTTATTTTTTCAGTGGACATTTTTAATCATCATACCAACATCTAGGAATTTTTTCATATTTTTTTTAAATTTTTTGGAATCAATGTGTGTTCATAATTTGATGAATGCCTCATATGAATATGAGCATTTAGTTAGAATGGTGGATAATTTGAAGTTTGACATGTTGGAATGCTTTTAAAAAAATTAAAAAAATTCATACATGTATAAATTATGCAAATATGTTCATACCAACAATTTTGAGTGAAGGAACCTTTTTTTTTATGAGATACACAAATGTGAATAATATGTGAGTAGAAATTAATTTGATATTTACCAAAACATTACAATGTCAGCTATACAAGTTTTAAAAATATTTTGTTCATGTGGTAGATGTTAATTTTATACAAATGTAGAAGAAAGAATCATCGAATTTGGACACAATTTGCAGAATCTAAACATGTTTGAGTATTTATATTGGAATCTAAATAAAAAAGAAGCAAGGGATAAGGGAACTGAAGAACAGTATCGGGCATTATCTCAGGCGGTTGTTAAGCAATAACCGCCTGTAAAGATATTTACTTCTTCTTATTTAATATTCTTGATTAAATGTGGTCCTTTAAAAAGGCAAAAATCCACCTTCTTGTAATATTATTGATAAGTAAAGGTTACCATTAAATTTCACTTCATAAATCCTTTTAAATTTGTCAGAACATAAAAAACATACAACAAATGCTATTTTTCATTTTTCTATCTTGATGAATATAATGCTTTTTTCATTTATTTTTTCAGTGGACATTTTTAATCATCATACCAACATCTAGGAATTTTTTCATATTTTTTTAAATTTTTTGGAATCAATGTGTGTTCATAATTTGATGAATGCCTCATATGAATATGAGCATTTAGTTAGAATGGTGGATAATTTGAAGTTTGACATGTTGGAATGCTTTTAAAAAAATTAAAAAAATTCATACATGTATAAATTATACAAATATGTTCATACCAACAATTTTGAGTGAAGGAACCTTTTTTTTTATGAGATACACAAATGTGAATAATATGTGAGTAGAAATTAATTTGATATTTACCAAAACATTACAATGTCAGCTATACAAGTTTTAAAAATATTTTGTTCAGGTGGTAGATGTTAATTTTATACAAATGTAGAAGAAAGAATCATCGAATTTGGACACAATTTGCAGAATCTAAACATGTTTGAGTATTTATATTGGAATCTAAATAAAAAAGAAGCAAGGGATAAGGGAACTGAAGAACAGTATCGGGCATTATCTCAGGCGGTTGTTAAGCAATAACCGCCTGTGAAGATATTTACTTCTTCTTATTTAATATTCTTGATTAAATGTGGTCCTTTAAAAAGGCAAAAATCCACCTTCTTGTAATATTATTGATAAGTAAAGGTTAACATTAAATTTCACTTCATAAATCCTTTTAAATTTGTCAGAACATAAAAAACATACAACAAATGCTATTTTTCATTTTTCTATCTTGATGAATATAATGCTTTTTTCATTTATTTTTTCAGTGGACATTTTTAATCATCATACCAACATCTAGGAATTTTTTCATATTTTTTTTAAATTTTTTGGAATCAATGTGTGTTCATAATTTGATGAATGCCTCATATGAATATGAGCATTTAGTTAGAATGGTGGATAATTTGAAGTTTGACATGTTGGAATGCTTTTAAAAAAATTAAAAAAATTCATACATGTATAAATTATGCAAATATGTTCATACCAACAATTTTGAGTGAAGGAACCTTTTTTTTATGAGATACACAAATGTGAATAATATGTGAGTAGAAATTAATTTGATATTTACCAAAACATTACAATGTCAGCTATACAAGTTTTAAAAATATTTTGTTCATGTGGTAGATGTTAATTTTATACAAATGTAGAAGAAAGAATCATCGAATTTGGACACAATTTGCAGAATCTAAACATGTTTGAGTATTTATATTGGAATCTAAATAAAAAAGAAGCAAGGGATAAGGGAACTGAAGAACAGTATCGGGCATTATCTCAGGCGGTTGTTAAGCAATAACCGCCTGTGAAGATATTTACTTCTTCTTATTTAATATTCTTGATTAAATGTGGTCCTTTAAAAAGGCAAAAATCCACCTTCTTGTAATATTATTGATAAGTAAAGGTTAACATTAAATTTCACTTCATAAATCCTTTTAAATTTGTCAGAACATAAAAAACATACAACAAATGCTATTTTTCATTTTTCTATCTTGATGAATATAATGCTTTTTTCATTTATTTTTTCAGTGGACATTTTTAATCATCATACCAACATCTAGGAATTTTTTCATATTTTTTTAAATTTTTTGGAATCAATGTGTGTTCATAATTTGATGAATGCCTCATATGAATATGAGCATTTAGTTAGAATGGTGGATAATTTGAAGTTTGACATGTTGGAATGCTTTTAAAAAAATTAAAAAAATTCATACATGTATAAATTATACAAATATGTTCATACCAACAATTTTGAGTGAAGGAACCTTTTTTTTATGAGATACACAAATGTGAATAATATGTGAGTAGAAATTAATTTGATATTTACCAAAACATTACAATGTCAGCTATACAAGTTTTAAAAATATTTTGTTCATGTGGTAGATGTTAATTTTATACAAATGTAGAAGAAAGAATCATCGAATTTGGACACAATTTGCAGAATCTAAACATGTTTGAGTATTTATATTGGAATCTAAATAAAAAAGAAGCAAGGGATAAGGAAACTGAAGAACAGTATCGGGCATTATCTCAGGCGGTTGTTAAGCAATAACCGCCTGTGAAGATATTTACTTCTTCTTATTTAATATTCTTGATTAAATGTGGTCCTTTAAAAAGGCAAAAATCCACTTTCTTGTAATATTATTGATAAGTAAAGGTTACCATTAAATTTCACTTCATAAATCCTTTGAAATTGGTCAGAACATAAAAAACATACAACAAATGCTATGTTAATTAACTGACGCGCCGCACGAGGTCTGCGGAGAAGTTAAGAAGCCGTGGTGCAGGGGACGCGTGCGACGGAAGGATCTCTGAAGATCGTCTTCCACAGTGGTTTAATTGTGCGCCGCACGAGGTCTGCAAAGAGTTCAATGCGCAATGAACAAAATATTTTGTTCAGTTGGTAGATGTTAATTTAATACAAATGTAGAAGAAAGAATCAGCGAATTTGAACACAATTTGCAGAATGTAAACATGTTTGAGTATTTATATTGGAATCTAAATAAAAAAGAAGCAAGGGATAAGGAAACTGCAGAACAGTATCGGGCATTATCCCAGGCGGTTGTTAAGTTATACCCGCCTTAGATAAACGTATTTGTAGACGGTTGTTAAGTACCAACCGTCTGTGAAGATCTTTACTTCTTTTTTCTCAGGCGGTTTATAAGTAATACCCGCCTGAGATAATCATTTTTAAACTACAATATGTTAATTAACGGCCTGAGAAGTGTTAATTAACTGACGCGCCGCACGAGGTCTGCGGAGAAGTTGAGAAGCCGTGGTGCAGGGACGCGTGCAAGGATCTCTCAAGATCGTCTTCCACAGTGGTTTAATGGTGCGCCGCACGAGGTCTGCAAAGAGTTCAATGCGCAATGAACTAAATATTTTGTTCAGTTGGTAGATGTTAATTTAATACAAATGTAGAAGAAAGAATCATCGAATTTGAACACAATTTGCAGAATGTAAACATGTTTGAGTATTTATATTGGAATCTAAATAAAAAAGAAGCAAGGGATAAGGAAACTGCAGAAGAGTATCGGGCATTATCCCAGGCGGTTGTTAAGTTATACCCGCCTGAGATAAACATATTTGTAGACGGTTGTTAAGTACCAACCGTCTGTGAAGATTTTTACTTCTTTTTTCTCAGGCGGTTCATAAGTAATAACCGCCTGAGATAATCATTTTTGAAACTGACGCGCCGCACGAGGTCTGCGGAGAAGTTGAGAAGCCGTGGTGCAGGGACGCGTGCAAGGATCTCTCAAGATCGTCTTCCGCAGTGGTTTAATTGTGCGCCGCACGAGGTCTGCAAAGAGTTCAATGCGCGGGAAACGAACCGCTCCCTCGTCTACTCCGCACAGACCTATATAAGGCGCGTCGTCGGTTATGGACAAGCACAAAACTTTTCTCCACTCCTTTCTTCTTCTCCTAGCCCGCCGCCGATTAACCACCACAGCCATGGCCAACCTTCCACCACCTAGCCCGCCGAGGCAGCCATGCAAGCGGATACGCTGCAGCTCCCCCGAGAGGGTGAATGACGACCAGCGCGTTCCACCGCCGGTGCAGCCGGAGCCACCGGTACAGCCGGAGCAATCGGCTCAGCCGGAGAAGCCGACCCTCTCTCCTGCTGCATCGTCGCCGGAGGAGGAGGAGGAGGAGGAGGACGACTTCGACGACGACGACGATGATGACGATGATGACGACGAGTCGTCCTCCGACGACGGCGACGACGAGTCGTCCACCGACGACGGCGACGACGAGTCGTCCACTGACGACGGCGACGACGACGACGGCGACCACCACCATGGTGACGACTACGACGACGACGACGACGAGTCGGAGGAGGACCGCTTGGCTTGGTTTGAGAAGCTGGCGGAGAGGATGGAGGAGGCGGGGCCGTAGTGTAGTTTTAGGATTTCAATCAAGTGTTCTTGTACATTTTTCTTGTGTTTTGTACATATTTCAATCAAGTGTCAATGAATACTGGTGGATAATTTGAAGTTTGACATGTTGGAGTGCTTTTAAAAAAATTAAAAAAATTCATACATGTATACAAGTTTTAAAAATATTTCGTTCAGTTGGCATTATCTCAGGCGGTTGTTAAGTAATACCCGCCTGAGATAAAAATCTTCCCTGGCGGTTATTAAGTACCAACAGCCTGTGAAGATATTTACTTCTTAATTAATAAACATCATCTCAGGCGGTTGGTAAGTAAAACCCGCCTGCGATAAAGTTAAAAACCGCCTGTGAAAAACCTACGTCTATATAAGGACCCCTCACCGCAGTCAAAACGCAACCCTGGAGAATTTATATCGACGCCGCCAGGCTGTTGAAATTTCCCCTGCGCCGCGCCGCCGCTCCGCCGCCCAGCCCATACTGCCGCGCCGCCGCTCAACCCCGCACCGCCACTTCTCCACCCAGCCGGCCCACCGTGCTGACGCCTCTGCAAGGTAAATGTAGTTTCCTTACTTTTTCTTTGTATATTTTCATTAGCTGATAAGCTGTTAGTTTTGTGTGTTCTGGTATATGGATTCTGTCCTTTTGCATGTGTAAGGACTGTATGGATTGTGTTCTGGTATATTGATGTATGGACTATATGGATTGTTTCCTTTTTGTACCTATTATGTGACATGAATATGATGTTTAATTAACAGATGCTATTGTAATATATATAAGATGCATCTGGGCCTTGTTTCCCGATATAACAGACTGGATCCCACCCAGACCTAGCCCATGCTGCTGGGCCTGTTTCCCCCTTTGACTCCGTCCGCCTCAAGACGTCGCCCGTCTCCTACATTAGTCGCCCTAATCATACTTGTTATGTCTCTGTAAATTCATTTTATAGAAGACCTTTAGAGAATATTTGTGGCCAAATTTTGTAAATCTGACAAAAAATTCTATTATTGAAGCATGGACCGTCGAGCGTGGATGTATAACATGCCAAGACCCGATCCTATGTACATTCGTAATGTTGCAAATTTTATTGAAGCATCCAAGAGACATGCGAAGTTGCAAAAGATAGATGACATATTATGTCCATGTATCGACTGCGAAAATAAGATTGCTTGGACGGATACTATAGTAATCCAATCTCATTTGGTGAAAAGAGGTTTCAAAAATAACTACACAATATGGACAGAGCATGGTGAGTTAGATACACATGATGTGGATAAAGATGATGAGAGAGGCTCAGATGATGATAATGTTCATATCGATGATGGTAGTGACAATCAAGCTGGTGATGATGATGATGAGTTCGATTGTGAGGAGATGTTGCGTCACATTGAACCATATGTACTGACTTCTATGGGAGCAAGCAAAGGTTTAAGTAAAATGGAGACATTGCAGAATGCGGCCACAGAGCTTTTATATGATGAATCAAACGGTTGTGATAAAGAGTTTACTACATTGCGTGCAGTCTTAGAACTACTAAAGTTGAAAGCTACGCACGGATGGTCCGATTTTAGTTTCTCTGATCTTTTGAATCTTCTGGCAGAAATTCTTCCAAATCCAAATAAACTGCCTAGAAGCACTTATAAAGCGAAGAAACTTCTTTGCCCGATGGCACTAGGTGTGACAAAAATACACGCTTGTGTGAACCATTGTATTCTGTATCGCAAAGAGCATGAGCTCGCAACTAGATGCCCCATTTGTGGTGTCAGTAGATATAAGAAGGACTACAATCACCAGTACGTTACCAACATGAAAAAGACTCAGAAGAATAAGAAGTTTATTATTGGTCCTGAAGGTGACGATGACGATACTTCTGGCGATGCAGACGGAAAGAATAAGAGAAAAATTCCTGCATTGGTGATGTGGTACCTTCCGGTAATTGATCGCTTGAAGCGTTTGTTCTCAAACCCTAGGGAGGCTGAACTTATGCGTTGGCATTCCGAGGAACGCAAGAAGAATGAAAAACATATACGACACCCTGGTGATGCAACGCAGTGGAAAAATTTTGATATTCAGTATCCAGAATTTGCGAAGGAAATCAGAAATGTGAGGTTTGCCTTGGGTACAGATGGAATGAATCCGTTTGGTGAAAAAAGGAGCATACACAGCACATGGCCCGTGGTCTTAACTATGTACAACCTACCGACGTGGTTGTGTCACAAAAGGAAATATATCTTATTATCTGTTCTTATCCAAGGTCCGAAACAACCCGGCATCGAAATTGATGTGTTCTTGGAACCTTTAATGGAAGATATGGCGAAATTGTGGAATGAAGGGGTACGTACATGGGATGAGTACAAGCGGGAGTATTTCACGCTAAGAGCAATGATATTCGTTACCGTGCATGATTATCCCGGACTGTTTACATTATCGGGACAAATGAAAGGGAAGAAAGGTTGCGTTAGGTGCGTGGATAGAACTGGATATCTATACCTCACTTCATCCAGAAAGACGGTGTACATGAGACATCGACGGTTCTTGACAGATACACACAAGTATAGGAAGATGAAAGAACAATTTGATAACAAAATCGAAAAAGATACTGCACCGAAACCTTACAGTGGAAAACTTGTGTTTGAAATGGTCAAGAACATTCATATTGCTTTCGGTAAGGGAAAAAAGAGTAAAGGAATTAAGAGAAAGAAAAGTACATCTTCGGATGATACAACTGACATGGCTTTCAAGAAACAATCAATTTTTTTCAAGTATCTTCCGTATTGGAAGAATCTGGAATGTTGCCATAGTATTGATTTGATGCACGTTACAAAGAATGTATTTGACAGCATCATTGGGACCTTGCTGGACATGCCGAGGAAGACAAAGGATGGATTAAATTCACGTATGGACCTAGTAAATCTTGATTTGAGACCAGAGCTTCATCCAGTAGAAAAGGCGAACGGGAAGCATTACCTTCCCCCAGCCAGCTACAACTTGACGCTAGAAGAGAAAAAAGCAATTTGCGAATGCTTGCGTGGGATCAAAGTGCCCACAAGTTTCTCATCCAATATCCGCAAACTAGTCTCGATGAAAGACTTGTCTTTATTCGGTTATAATTCTCACGACTGTCACATGATGATGACAGTTTTCCTTGCCATTGCAATAAGAGTAATCAAACCTGAGCATATAAAAGTTGTCATCACACGTTTGTGTTACTTCTTCAATGCAGTATCGCAAAAGGTGATAGCACGTGAAGATTTAGACTATCTGAAAACATACATCGTCGAGACAATGTGCAAGCTTGAGATGTGTTTCCCACCATCCTTTTTTGATATGCAAGTACACCTAATCATACATCTTGTTGATCAGATAAAAGCATTGGGGCCACTATATTTACATCATATGTTTTCGTTGGAGAGATATTTAGGAGTATTAAAAGGTTATGTGCGGAACCGTGCTCACCCAGAGGGTTCAATTATGGAAGGATACACCACTGAAGAAGTGATTGAGGGTTGCGCTGATTACATCAAAGATGGAAAATCGATAGGTGTGCCTATACCGGTACATGAGGGTAGACTACGTGGGAGAGGCAAAGTGGGTAAGAAAACTTTTATTGTTCAAGATTACAAGAATGTACACCGTGCACATTTTGGTGTACTACAACAGCTCGCAATAGCTGAGCCGTACATCGAGGAACACCAAATTGAGCTTCGTGATAAAAACCAAGACCGCAAAGAGGACTGGATCATGAAAGAGCACAGAAGATGTTTCACTGAATGGTTAATGGATAAAAATATATCATACGGAAACACTATAGAAGAGGCAACAATGAAAAAGTTAGCTTGTGGCCCATCTGCTTTGGTAACATCATGGCAAGCATATGACATCAATGGTTACACATTTTACACTAAAGAAAAAGACGGTAAGAGTGTTGCACAAAATAGTGGTGTTCGTATTGAGGCTTATGATTCACAAGGGCAGAAGACCACATACTTCGGGTTCATAGAGGAAATATGGGAACTCGATTATGGCGAAAGAATGGTAATGCCCGTATTTAAGTGCCAATGGGTCAAACATCCTGATGGTTTGAAAGTGGACAATTACGGACTGACACTGGTAGACTTGAATAAAGTGGGTTACAAAGATGACCTATGGGTTCTCGCCGATAATGTTGCACAAGTTTTTTATGTTCAAGATCAAGAAACTGAGAAGTTGCACGTAGTTGTTTCTGGAAAGCAGAATATTGTTGGGGTTGACAATGTGGGAGATAATGAAGAGGAATATAATCAGTATGAAGAGATGTACCTTTTCACCGAACCAGAAAACATCAAGCGCGTAGAGAGAAGCATTAAAAAGAATTTGAAACCCTATATGCGAGAAGATGTCAATGCTGGAAAAAATGTATATAGCAATGCGAGATGATATATATTGTATATATTTGTATCTTCTGAAATCAACTTAGAACAATGTTGGTATATGGATTGTGTCCTTTTGCATTTGTGTACATATGCATTTGGACTCAATGATTTGGAAGTTTGGAAGTTTGGTCTTTCTTCAGATAATGATGTCTCGGGCGTGTAGCCGATTGAAGGAGGAGCGCTTGGCGTGGCGCAAGAACCATCCCCATGTATGTACATATGGCACACCGGTCACATGGTTGTATATACATATGTATCTGTAATGGACTGATGAACTTAACTGTAGTTTGTTTTTCCGTGTTGTTTGTTTTTGGTATTTTCAATTTCTCCGCGTAGGGTTTCTCTGCGAAGCCTGAATCGGGAGATTTATTGAAGTGGCAGTGCATCGTCCCCGGTAAAGAAGGGGTAAGTCATGAAGAACAAGCACAATATGAGTTTAACTATCGTCCTCCTATTAATAAATTTCTTTTGCAGACTGAATGGGAAGATGGTTACTACCCCCTGACAATCTCCTTCTCTGAGGACTATCCCTTGGTGCCTCCAAGATGCTCCTTTCCAATTGGGTTCTTCCACCCAAATGTCCATCGTTCGGGAGCACTCTGCATCGGGATTCTTGATCAAGAGACTGTAAGATAGACCTATTTTGTTCATGTAATTATTACTTATAATTTTTGTCGAACTTATTTGAACTGGTTTCTTATATTGCTTAAATTATATTTTGTAGGGGTGGTGCAGTGCTTTTACAATCAAAACTATACTACTTGAAGTTCAGCGTTTGCTGCATCAGCCAAATGTGCCTGATGTTGAAAATGATTGCTATAATCTACTTATCAAGGTTAGATGACACTTTGACTTAGTGACCAATGTAGGTTATTCATTCCTCCTTCGACATTTGTTAATATAAATAATGTCAATATTTTCAGGATCCAGCGGAATATAAGAGACGTGTTCGGGAGCAAGCAGGACGGTACAATTTAGATTGATCGATGGGAGCTTCATCGTCGATCTACAATGAATGTAGCATGATTTTTGTTCAGTGTGTAAAGAAATTATCTTTGAACAATTGTAAAACCTCTAATGGTGTATTATCACAATTAAGCCAACCTCACTGGTGATCGAGCATTTCCTATAATGCATTACTGTACTAGTATCCGCTAGCTCATCTGTGTTTTTTTCCTGATACAATTTTGCCAGCACGACTACATGCGGCTGTGATATATAATTGCAACTACATCCCTGTAATTTCAATGAAAACCGCTTATGATAATTAAACAATGACCGCCACTGAAAATACATGATCTTCTTAGGCCGTTGTTAATCAAGAACCGGCTATGAAGTTCATTGCATTACAGACGGTTATTAATTAAGAACCGCCAACGAAGATCATGTATTTACTCAGACGGTTGTTCCTTAAAATCCATCTGTGAAGTTCATTGCATTACAGACGGTTATTAATCAAGAACCGCCAACGAAGATGATGTATTTACCCAGACGGTTGTTTCTTAAAATCCGTCTGTGAAGTTCATGGCATTGCAGGCGGTTAATAATTAATAACCGTCTGTGAAGATCTTGTATTTACCCAGACGGTTGTTTCTTAAAATCCGTCTGTGAAGTTCGTTGCATTACAGGCGGTTCTTAATTAAGAACCGATTCTGAAGATCATGTATTTACCCAGGCGGTTGTTCTTTAAAATCCACCTGTGTTGTTCTTTCATCACAGACGGTTATTATATCATTCGTCATCACAGTCGCATATTTTTAAGGACCGCCTGTGTTTGAAAAATTGAGG
Organism: Tuctoria greenei; assembly: GCA_036927565.1. Classification (NCBI taxonomy): domain Eukaryota; kingdom Viridiplantae; phylum Streptophyta; class Magnoliopsida; order Poales; family Poaceae; genus Tuctoria; species Tuctoria greenei. The sequence continues at coordinate 175,650,315 of JAYESD010000003.1, read as the reverse complement.
CGCCTGTAAAAATGCTTTTTGTAGTAGTGTCGGGTGAATATGATCGTAAGGTCGGAATCTCTAAGGAGCAACTTCGACGTGCTCGGTTAGGGACCTTACTTTTGGGACGGTAGAACTGGTTCGACGTCGAGATGACGGGTGAAAGGTGGCAACATACGACGTGGGAGAGGAGTACAGTGAAAGGTACTTCTGAGCGGGCGTATGTGTCGTGTATTCCGGCTGTGTCCTGATTGCAATCACCGTCCCTCGCGGTAATAGAGTACCACTTGTTCACTTAGTTGTGACGTAGTAAATAAGAGTAATGGAATGATGCTAAATATTGCTGATCTGCTTAATCATTGTATTGCAACCTTGTTTGGCTTAGAGATAGTACAATTAAAAGTTTACAATTTCCCCATACTTTAGCTGTAATAGCATTATGTGCTTTGGGCATGTCATATCATCGGCAAAGCGTTTCTTGTTTGATTGTGGAGTCTATGATGTGCCGTGCCTGAAGAATGATATTTTCTACTTAAAATATAAATATAAGGATCCACTTGTAGGCGAGTCCTTTATGTTATTCCTTACCTATGCTTAGTACTTACCCTGCATATGTCTAGTGTGACGGGTTAGTCTTGCTGAGCCTTATCCTCACGTTTGCGCTTTAATGATTTTTGCAGGTATTAGTTTTATTTCTGCTGTTCAGGTTGTACATGAGACTTGAGGTGTCAAGATAAATCTCATGTGAACCACGCCGCTGCTGAATGTTCATCATGTTGCTAGTGAGAAGCGTCCCTGGGCATGGACGTCTTCTCTTATGCTTAGATAGGTGAGAATATGAGTATGTAGTTCCGCTGTATGTGTACTTTTGATGTACACTGTTTTGTAAACTCTAAATATATATTTATGAAATGAAAACTTTGTATATTTTGGTATTCTATTCGTGTGTGCTGTTAGGTGCAGCATCGCACGGCACCACCCAATGAGATCCTCGGATGTGTGGACTCCGGTCCCCACAACGGCTACCCCATGTTGGGATGAGAAATCTGCAAAAACTTCTAAAAGGTGGTCACATCCGTGGTCTTAAGGATGTGGTTTTTGAAAAAGACAGGTCGTGCAACGCTTGTCAAGCCGGAAAACAAGTCGGAGCACCACACCCGCCCTAGAATTTGATGACTACCGAAAGACCGCTGGAACTCCTCCACATGGATCTCTTTGGTCCAATTTCGTATATCAGCATCGGGGGTAACAAATACGGTTTAGTAATTGTTAATGATTTTTCAAGATTTACCTGGGTATTTTTCTTGTATGATAAATCAGAAACTCATGGGATCCTCAAGAAGTTCTTAAAGAGAGCTTAGAATGAATTCTCATCAACCATAAAGAACATCAGAAGTGACAACGGGACAGAATTCAAGAATCTCCAAGTTGAAGAGTATCTCGATGAAGAAGGAATAAAACATGAGTTCTCGGCACCCTACTCCCCTCAACAAAATGGAGTAGCCGAAAGGAAGAACAGAACATTGATCAAAATGGCAAGAACTATGTTGGATGAATACAAGACATCAGATCAATTTTGGGCAGAAGCGGTGAACACCGCTTGTCATGCTACGAATCGGCTATATCTCCACCGACTACTGAAGAAAACTCCATATGAGCTCCTTATCGGTAAAAAGCCTAATGTTTCTTATTTCAAAGTATTTGGTTGTAAATGTTTTATTCTGAACAAGAAACCGAGGGCCTCGAAGTTCGCTTCAATGTCTGATGAAGGGTTCTTGCTCGGTTATGAATTGAATGCCTACGCCTATCGTGTCTTCAAAAAGGTGTTCGGCCTTGTTGAAGTAGCACGTGACGTAGTTTTTGATGAATCTACTGGCTCACAAGTAAAGCAAGTTGATAAGTGTGTGCTAGATAAAGAGGAAGATCCATATGAAGCACTGAAGAAAATGGGACTTGGTGATATCTTACCATAAGAGCGAACATTCGACTCAAATGCACAAGATGAACCTCAACACGGAGGCAATGATCAAGGGGGAGCTCTTTCAAAAGATCAAGATGACGAAAATCAAGAATATCAAGATAATCATGGGAGCAATGATCTAGGTGGAGACAATGAACATGAAGATAATGACGAAAAAGCAATAACACAAGTTCCACACCCAAGATTGCATCAGAGTGTGCAAAGAGACCATCCTGTCAATAATATCATTGGAGATATTGCTAAGGGAGTAACTACTAGATCTCGAGTTGCAAATTTCTGTAAATACTATTCTTTTGTGTCTTTTCTGGAACCATACAGTGTAGAAGAAGCCTTAAGGGATCTAGACTGGGTGATGGCGATGCAAGAGGAGTTGAACAACTTCAAGAGAAATGAAGTGTGGGAGCTAGTGGAGAGACCAAAGGCAAACATCGTTGGAACCAAATGGGTCTTTCAGAACAAGCAAGATGAACATGGAGTAGTAACAAGAAATAAAGCGAGATTGGTAGCCAAACGTTACTCTCAGGTCGAAGGTTTGGACTTCGATGAAACTTTCGCTCTTGTAGCTAGAATTGAGTCAATTCGTATTTTATTGGCATATGCTACTCACCATAATTTTAAGATGTATCAAATGGACGTCAAAAGCGCTTTCTTGAATGGTCCAATCAAGGAGGAATTTTATGTGGAGCAGCCACCAGGATTCGAAGACAAAGAGTATCCCGATCATATCTACAAACTGTGTAAGGCTCTCTATGGACTCAAACAAGCTCCTCGAGCTTGGTACGAGTGCCTTAGAGATTTTCTGACTCAAAATGAATTCAAAATTGGCAAAGCTGACTATACACTTTTCACTAAACACTGTGATGATCATGTATTCGTATGTCAAATTTATGTTGATGACATTATCTTTGGATCCACTAACAAATCTTTCTGTGAAGAATTTAGCAAAATTATGACAGATAGGTTCGAGATGTCAATGATGGGCGAATTGAAGTTCTTCCTGGGATTCCAAGTGAAGCAACTAAGAGAAGGTACATTTATAAGCCAAACCAAATATACACAGGGCATTCTCAAGAAATTCAATATGGACAAAGCCAAGCCCATCAAGACACCCATGGCCATTAATGGACATCTCGACCTCAATGTAGACGGTCCAAATGTGGACCTGAAGGTATATAGATCCAAGATCGGTTCCCTACTTTATTTATGTGAATCTAGGCCAGATATTATGCTTAGCGTTTGCTTGTGTGCAAGGTTTCAAGCAGCACCTAAAGAGTGTCACTTAATTGCTGTAAAAAGAATCCTAAGGTATCTTGTGCACACACCCAACTTGGGCCTTTGGTATCCCAAAGGATCCAAGTTTAACTTGATAGGGTATTCCAACGCCGACTATGCAGGATGCAAAGTCAATAGAAAGATAACATCAGGGACTTGTCAGTTTCATGGTAGGTCCCTAGTTTCTTGGTCATCTAAAAAGCAAAACTCCATTGCTCTTTCCATAGCGGAAGCAGAGTATGTTGCAGCCAGTAGTTTTTGTACACAACTACTTTGGATGCGACAGACTCTTAGGGACTACGACTACAATCTTAGCCATATCCTGCTTCTATTTGATAATGAATGTGCTATAAAAATTGCAAACAACCCTGTAGAGCACTCAAGAACTAAGCACATAGATATCCGTCATCATTTTCTTAGAGATCATTCATTAAAAGGTGACATTGCTATTTCACATGTTAGGACTGAAAAACAACTTGCAGATATTTTCACCAAACAATTAGATGAGAAAAGGTTTTGTGAGCTTAGAAATGAACTTTATATTCTTTACTCTCAAAATGTGGCTTGAAACGTTGCATACCTAGTTGAAACTTCAAACATCGCATTTTATTGTTAAAAACTGTCTCACCTCTTTTTCTTCTAAGAAAACTAATTTTAATGAAGAAATCTTGGAGTTTATGACCACTTTTCATTGTTGATTGCCTTCTTGTCATAAGAACCAAGATTATTTGCAAAACTTGTCCTTGGATCACTATTAATTATTTCAAAATACTTAGGTTTTCTAGGGGTACCAGACTAGTCAGGTTTGCCACAGGACTAGTCCGGACAGTCTCTCTTTCCTAGGTTTTCCAGGGGCACCGGACTAGTCCGTCCTCTGACCGGACTAGTCCGGTCGGCCGCGTATATAAGCAGCTGGCCGGCCCAAATCAAAATTTCAAACCTCCCTCCACTTCGAGTTGAGCCCTCACCTCTCCTCTTCCCTGCTAAACCCTAGCCCCCAAAGAGACCTTCGAGTTGAGCCCTCAAAATCGAAGCTTTCTCCGTGGGAAATCCTCTCCTTGTCGAGCGGAATCTCCCCTCCGGGATCATTCGATCAAACTCTTGCTCCTTCATCGCGCATCTTCGAATCTCGGTAAATTTCACCCTAAAACCAAAATCTCTACTTTTCTCATTCTAGCTCGTTTCCTTTGATTCCAAGGTTATGCATTGGCTTCATAGATGTATTCCTACCACCTCCATGTCATTTTGTATCCTTATATAGAAGTTTTGGAATTCAAGGAAATCATTAGGGTTCTTGCCAAGCCGGACTAGTTCAGCTCTCAGAGACGGAGAAGTTCGGTACGCCGGACAAGTCCACAATCTGAACCCGGACAAGTCCGGTCTCTGACATCTAAATGCCTAAATTGACCTCGATCCTTGGTTCATTCTTATTTAATCCATGAACTCCATATTAGGCACGATGTCTTCAAGCTCAGATGACAGTTCTTTCCACATTTTGTGAGATGGCGAGGAGAGCCAAGGAGAGGTACATGAAGAAAATACATGATGTCAATGTGCACTCTCCACCCTCCGGCGACAATTTGCCCAAGAAGAGGAGGGTGGTTGTTAAGAAGGCCCAAGGAAAGGCTGGCGAGAGCTCCTCAGGGCCAAAGAGGACTCTCAACAAAGGGAAGGGGCTTGCTAGCGGACCCATTGGGCCCCTGAAGATGAAAAACCCAAGTCACCGCAACAGGCAGCGTTCCAGTGAAGATTTCACTGGGAAAGGGGGTGAGCTTGCCGATAGCTTCAGGAAGATTAATGTGTATAATAAACCTCGGCAATGCTCATACCCAAGATTCTAGAGCAACTTCCATGCCGACTACTACGAGCATGTGTACATGAGGATGAAGAATCCCATTGTGAAGAGTCAATGGGTGAACATTGGGTACATGCAGTCGAAGAAATATCCTGCCTTCCGTGAGGTGGATGAGGCCCTGGAGAGGCACAGACTGAAGGAACTGTAATGACTGGAACAATGAGATCATCACCCAATTCTACTCTACGCTCTACTTTGCTCAGGGTGATGGAGACAGTCTTACTTGGATGACCCATGGTTCCAAGTATAGTGTTACTTATGATGAGTTTGCAAGGATTTTTCACCTTGAACAAACTCTGGATCATGACCTTGTCATCCACAATTTGCATCCCTTGGAGAAGTATGAGTTCAAGTTCCTCTATGACACAAGGATGCCCTATGTTCCTCCCAACAGCAAATATTTGAAGCCCTTCTTTGTGGTCCTCAACAAAATCTTGAGGAAGACAATAGCCCCGAAAGATTGAGATGCGGGGACTATCCAAGGAACCTTGAGGACCCTAATGAAGGTCATTTGTGGAAGGAGACCATTCAATGTCTTTGAGTACATCTACAATGACATTGTGAACATATTAATCACTCCCAACAGATCTTGCAGGTATGCCCCGTACATCATGTTCATGATTTAGAAAGTGACGGGACTTGAGTTTGTCAAGGATGTAGCTCATACGGGGTTGAAGCCGCAAAAGCCCACCGAGTACACTCTACCCTCAGCTCCTACTGCACCTTCCTCCCCTAAAGCTGAGAGGAGGACTAAACAGACTCGGGATGTGAATGCCACAAGATATGCAGCTGCTCCTCTGGGCTCTGCACCTGCCCATGAACCCTCCGGTGGTGTCCTCAAAATGCTCACCTCTATCTTTGCCTGTTGCCGCAAGATTAAAGTCAGATAGAAGAAACATCAACAATATGTCAATGCCAACATCAAAGCTATCTGTGAAAAGCTGGGGATTGAGCCGGTTGGATCCCCACCCGCCTTTGAGGACTCTGAGGAAGAGCCTGCTCCGGCAAATGATGATGGTGGTCAAGATGAAGACCGGACCAAAACTGAAGAAGAGAGCGGCGACGAGTGATTCCCCTCAATTTTTCCCATTTTGGTGCCTTGATGCCAAAGGAGGAGAGATTGAGACTAGTAGTTTGAGACTATCTCTAGTTGTAGTCCTTATGCTTTTGTGATCAAGGACATGTACTTATTTTTAAAACCTTGTAATGCACTATTTCTTTTCTTATGTTGATGCTTATTGTTGCTTGAATGATCATATCTATGCTCATTGTTGATTATCTTTATTTCATCACACTTTGTTGATCACACACCTGTTAGGCACCCCACCATAAGGTGTGTGCATATGTGAGAAGTTTTTTGTGGATTTATCGTTGTTCTCATATGTGCACACCTTATGAAAATCAAGATTTCATTATCAATTGTGATATCTCAAATGGTTGTCATCAATCACCAAAAAGGGGGAGATTGTAAGTGCATCTAGGATATCCCTTGTGAGTTTTGGCTAATTGATGACAAACATATGAGATCCTAATGAAACTATTGAGATGATTGCAGGACAAACAAGTGAAACAGCTCGGTGCACACAAAAAGGTGAAAAATGGAGTGGTGTCCAAAGAGGGATACTTTGATGGAGCTTGGAAGATCAAATTAGATTTTAAATGTACAGGGAGTGTATGAAAGATACAATCCAAGAGCTCACAACTTTGCGCAGGGGTAAGGGTTTTAGAATCAACCTAAATTCTACAATGCACTAGACTAGTCCGATTATGGACCAGACTAGTCTGTTACACATTGTGGAGTCTCCCCTCTCAGGAGACCGGACTAGTCCGTGTGTCCACCAGACTAGTCTGTTGAACTTCAGGAGTCTCCCATCTGTGGAGATCGGACTAGTCCGCGGACTAGTCCATTGAACTTTCTGAAGTCCACCTTCACACAACACCAGACTAGTCCGAGCTTGGACCGGACTAGTCTGGCAGACTTTCTGGACTTTAAAGTACACTGTGACCGGACAAGTCCGGACTTGCACTGGACTAGTCTGGTGTTAGGGTTTTTCAACGGTAACTTTTTGGAAACCATATAAATAGAGAATCCACGGCCTTCCAAACAACACACACATCGAATATTGCTGCAAACAGAAACCCTAGTGCCGCCACATCATCCCAAGAGCCTAAAACACATCTCCCCACACATCTAAGGTGCAAAAAGGAGTCAAATCATTAGAACACTTGGATTCGGGATTGGGAGATCGCCATTCCTTCCTTGCGAGCTCTTGGGGTTCGATCTTTCTACACTTTTACTCTGCATTGTAATACTTTCAAGTGTATTTGATCGCCTCTTCGTTGTAATTCTCGTGGGGCCCTCAACGTGTGAGGTTGCCCCACAAACTTGGTGATTACCCGTGGTAGTGGAATCAAGTCGGCCTTTGTGGTGACTTGAAGAGGGTAAGGGTTGGAGACCCGGCTCTGTGTGAGCTTCCTCAACGAGGACGTAGATCTCGTGGTGAGATCGAACCTCGATAAAAATTCACTTGTCTCTTGTGCCTCATTTACTTTACTTTTTGTTCACTAGATCACTTGATTACTAAACATCAACTAAGTTGCTTATAAGTTTCCACGTGCATTCATATAATAATCTTAAATCAAAGAATCTGTTGTTCTCCTTTCCGCTGCTAGAAGAACCTAGTTTCCCAAATAACACTTAATCAACTCACAAGTTTCAGCACACCGGACTAGTCCGTCCACATAACCGGACTAGTCCGGTCCATCAAGTTTTTGATGAATTTATTAAGTGTGTAGGAAATTCAAAAGGCCTATTCACCCCCCCTCTAGGCCACATTCACGTCAATAAACTTAAAATCGTCGGCCGGCCGACGACCGTAATTATGGTCGTGGGATTCGCGCGTTAGTCCGACATTCATAGATATGGTCGTCGGTGTTGGCAACGTGGCCGACGGCCATATGGTGGGCCCGACTGGCTCTGAATTTGACTCCACTGCCCAAACATTAAAGACGTCGGCCACATCAGTAGATCGACAGTCTTAAGTTAAAGCTGTCGGCCTGGTCGACGACCTTATGGTGGGGCCCACCTCAATGGATTAAATTTGTTATGTCAGCAACAAGGCCGACGTCCATAACTTTATTTGCCACGACAGCTTAACTCGTCCCCGTGTAAACCCTATCCCATAATGCGCTTTGCCGCACCGCGCACTGCTGCTCCCCGCGACGCTGCGCCCCACACCGCCACTACCACCACTTCCCGCACCACCGCGCTCCACGCCCCGTGCCACAGCGCACGCCGCCACTCCCGCCGCTCTCAACCAACGGCCGCCACCTCCTCGTCGCGCCTGCCTGCGCAACGGACGCTCCCCCATGCCCCTCGCCCCTTCCGACAACAAGGATTAAATTTAAACGTGTAAATAGCAATATATTGTGCTTTACATTGTAAAATTGATTAGTCTCTATGCATTGCTATATCATTATTTATGCAATTTTACATTGTGTTTTATCCATATAAGTGTATGTTAACTTGTTTATCATAGATGTAGTTATCAGGGTTCAATTATATCTATTTGAATTTTTTAGTGTTTATGTACTATATGTATATACAATGTTAAATCTGGGCGACTAGGGCCGACTAGGCGATTAGTCGTCGACTAGGGCGATTAGTTGACCGTAGTCGACCCCTAGTCGACCTCGTAGTCGTCCAACGTGAAAGTGGATCTAGGCATCCCCTGTGGGTTTTTGTTGATTTATGACAAACAAATCAGATCCTAACAAAATTGTTGAGATGAGTGCATGTTTTAAGGAAATTAGGAGGAATGCTCAAAAAGAAAGGAGAATGAGGAAATAAAAGGGAAAAGAGCTCAGGAGCTGAAAAAAAATAGTTTATTTTGTATGGAGTGTGTTGGAGAAACACACCCCAAGAGGTCAAGCAAAAGAATTCTCACTCACTGCACAATTCACAGGAAAACCAAACTAGTCTGATATACACCGAGCTGGTCCGATATCTCTCTCACTAAGATCGGACTAGTCCTCAGCACTTCACATCTGCACAAAAACAGACAAGTCCGATATCACCATGTACTAGTCCGATATATTTCTGACTAAAAACGGACAAGTCAGCCCCAGTGCAGAGTTGTCCTCAGGACCTCACACTTTACACAGAAATGCACAAGTCTGATACCACCACGAACTAGTTAGAAAACTCTCTAACTAAAATCAGACAAGTCTTCCAGCTGCAGACTTGTCCTCAATTCTACATGAGGTTCACCACACCGGACTAGTACGATATGTGTCGAACTTGTCCAAACACTTACAGAGACAAAATTGGACCAGTCCGCTCATTTCCAGACAAGTCCGATAATTTAGAACACTTAGGGTTTCCCCACGCAGCACGCCGGACTAGTCCGGAGTCCACCACGAACTAGAATGGACATCACAAACCCTAACGCTAAATTTTGGAAACCCTGGTATACATAGAGGTGTTCGGCCCTACAACCATATGACTCTTGACCCCCTACACCGTCACACCATCCAACAGCCCAAAATACACATCTCTCCACACATTCTAACCCTAGAAAGATCAAATATTTGAGGATTATCATTGATCAAAAGGAGAGACATGTTCCACACGATCTTGAGCTCTTGGGTTTAATTGTCTCGCACACTCTTTTTGTTTTGTGGTGTTCGTCGTTGTAAATCTTAGGGATCCTTCAACTTGTGAGAGGGCCCCTTAAACATGGTTATTTGCCCCTTTGTAGTTAGTTGAAGATAATTGGCCTTCGTGGCAATTCGACGAGGGTAGGGTTGGTGAAGACCTGGTCCTCCGTGGACTCCTCAACGTGGATGTAGGTTTCCTTCGTGGGAATCGAACCACGAGATAAAATCTTGTGTCGCATACTTTTGTTCTTATCGTTCACCACATTCTAGGGTTTACTTAATCTTGTGTAACTTACGTTGAAACATTGATATTAAAGTTAATCTTTGACACACCCTGTTTCATTAACGTAATACTTCCATGTTACAAATTATTTTCCGCTGCATAGATTATCAGAAGTTAAATCATCGATCAAAGTTGATCGTTCTAGTCCACGACACCGCACTAGTCCGCACAATACCGGACTAGTCCGATCTCTCTGTGTTTGATCGATTTGTTAAGTGTTTCAGGATCCGCCATAAGCTCAAAAAGGCTATTCACCCCCCCCCCTCTAGGCTACATTCAATTGGTATTAGAGAAGGACTCTTCACAAGAGACTCACCACTCGAAGAGAAGATGTCGGACATTAAGGATGTACACGAGAACTTCAACAACGAGAAGGGTGATGGAGAAAGAACACAAAAACTAGAGAAGCTCCTCGACGCCATCCAGGATTGTGAGGACGATGACGAGGAGATGCTTGAACTCAAGGCACTCCTAAGAAAGAAGGCACTCTCCCCAAAAGGGAAGAAGAAGATCGAGGACGAAAAGAAGAAGGGGAGTACTCACACCGACTACTCCCGATACCCTTTTAATTATGATCGGTTAAATTCCAACAATAAGAATTACTTGTCAATTCCTCTAGGGAAAGCACATTTCTTTGATGCAATGATTATTCTATGTGGAGACCAAAATATGAAAATGCATCTCATATATATTAGCCCCAGTTTGTGGCACATAGTGTGTACAGTTATATATATCTTGGATGATGATGAAGAGATGACTCCAAGCCAAGAACAAGCTATTCATCAGAACGCTCAAGCTGCAGCTGTTATCACATCATCACTGAGCCGAGACAAGTTCACCAAGGTGGATGAACTCGAAATTGCCAATGATATATTGGACACTCTACAAACTGCTCATGAAGGTGATCATCATGTAAGTGAAGCCAAGATTGAAATGATTGAAGGCGAATTGGGAATATTCGCTATAGAAGAAGATGAATCACCACAAGATATGTACAACTGATTGAAGAATCTCATCAACAAAGTACGAGCATATGGCAGCAAGAAGTGGAGTGATCATGAGGTCGTAAAGGTGATACTTAGAGTTTTCATGCCTCTCAACGTAACCATTTGCTCCATGATTAGAGAAAGTCCCAAGTATCGGAAAATGACCCTGAACGAGCTTCTTGGGAAGATTATCAATTTTGAAATGATGGAGAAGCAAGCCAAGCACATTAAGGAGATTGTCGACCTTACCTCGGCAAAGAAGAAAGGAGTTGCTTTGAATTCAACTTGCAAACCCATATCAAAAGAAGCTCAAGAACCTCATGAAGAAGACGACAGCGACAATGAAAGCAGTGATATAGATGAAGAAGATATGATCTTATTCATGAAGAAATTCAAGAAAAATGATGAGAAGAAGACAAGGTGGTAGCGCAAAGGAAGGAGAATAAAGGGACAAGCAAAGACCCAAGATGAGATGGGCATGCTACAATTGCGGAGAATATGACCACTTCATAGTAGATTGCCCACATGAAGAAAATAAGAGCAAGACGAAGGACAACAAGCATCAACCTAAGAAATCTTTCAAGAAAAAGAAGCAATATGGTCAAGCGCACTTGGGGAAGGAGTGGGACTCTAATGATGAGTCCTCATATGAAGAAGAACGGGAGATGGCCACCATAGCCGTCATGAAGCCTACCAAGAGATCCACCCTCTTCCCAACCTTGGGCGCATGGAAGGACAATGATAACACATGTCTAATGGCCAAGGAATGTAAAAGGAAGGTAACAACTAAATCTTTCTCCGTGCACTCTTTTTCTAGTGACAGTGATAATTCTAGTGATGTCGAAGACATGCTTAGAGGTCTAGACAAGAAAACTGTTGCTAAGATAAAATTCCTGATGGATAAGCTTGTTGATAAGGAGGAGCTAGTTGATCGTCAAGAATATATGATCATCCTCCAAAAGGAAGAATATCTTAAGATTAAAAAGCTTCTTTAACTTGAATAGGAGCGAAGCAAATCACTAGAACTTGAGTAGCTTCATGCAAGGAAGCTTTCTTCAAGTTAAACGACTCAATCGTGGCTATCAAGGATGAACTTGCTAACTTAACCAAAGTTAACAAGATCCTTGAAGTACATGTTGAGTCACTCAACCGTCAACAAACTCCCCCAAGATTACCCTTTGCTCGTCCCAAAACAAATATAAAGACTTATGTTGTTGATCAGAAGTTGCTACAATGTCCTATTTTGTAAAAGTACCTAGTGCACAACAAAATATTATACCTTGCATTGAATAAATTGGCAATGGTACCTCACCCTTTTTCTTAGATTTTATGGGGCTTATGCCTCGTCCTTTTTCTGGGGTGGTTGAAGGACAGAACAACAAAATGAGCATGCATCATCTAACGTATGAGTTTCACTCAAATTCCTGAAGAATTTCAAATGAGTTTTGGATTTATGTTACTCAAATGATGCACTCAATCACTCCCATGTGGGAAGTGGTATTTGTATCCTCACTAGGGCAATACCTTTCTTGTCCTACATCTAAATAAGGATTGTTTGTGGAGCTTGGTAGGGATGAAGAGTAGGCATATTTGCAACACATATATTGCTAAGTCAAAAGAGTAAGCCATAGGATAAAAAAAATCATACTTTTGATCAAGATTTGTGCAAGTGTGATGGACTATTTGTGGAGTGGAATTGGATTTTGAGATGACTCCTATTTGTGTAGACTCTCTTAATTGTAGGGATGAAACATAGCTACTTTTTTCTCTTTTTTTTTTTCTCATGCTCATGGTGTAAGCATGCCTTTTTTTTCTTATAGCCATGTCCTCTACTCCCTTTTTATGCAATAAACATGAAGAGAGTACTAAGTATGAAAGGCATGGAGTTTCTATTTTTATTGTGATATGAAGGAATTTTGCTATCTTCTTGTGTAGAAGTTTAGCATGTGTTCGTGTAATCTTGATCTTAAAAGTATGAAAAGATTCTCACATAGGTCTATACTAGTATGAACAAGCTCATTGTGAAGTCAAATGACATATGCATAAGGTTTATCTAATTCAAATCTTCATATGGCTTTGGTAGGAATTTTTATCAAATGAAGAACTCCCATTTTAAATGTTCTCCAAGAAATCAAGTTTCACTTTCAACTAGGATATTAGCAGCTCTTATGACTATATCATATCTCACAAGGACCTATAATCGGACTTAGCTTTTGCTACCAACAATTTCCAAGTTTTAGGGAAGAATATTCTAGGCCAATAAACCAAATACTTGGAGAATAATAAGTTGTATGCAAGGGACTAGAGAAAATAAAAGAGAGCAACTATTCGTTATTTCAACATATGCAAAATAAAAATAATCTTACCGCACATCTTTTATTTTTATTAACCTAACCTATACTATATTATTATTTATTATTATTATTTTTGATGCAAATGTGGTGGAAAGAAAGAAATATAAATAAAGGAATGCAAATGTGGCGTGATACAAGTAACCTCATGTGGGGGTAGTCCCCCCAAGCTTGTTTCTGGTCAAGGTCTGCGATAGGGGGCCGAAACCTTCATGACGGATGTAGGCCATGAGGTTTTCCTAACCTTATTGCAGCATGGCTTTGACATTGGACGGTTGAGTGTCGATTTTGGGTTGCCTTCCATATATTCCATGAGTGTGGTCAAGGAGAGTGTTGTCGATGTCGCTCATCCTCATCTCAAGGTTTCCATAGGTTGGACGTACCTTGTTATTCCTTGGCAAAGGTAATGATAACCCTTGGCTACAAAGGAATGACGTGCACTCAACATGCGTTGAGTGTGTTTCATCATTTTTGCCATATAGGAATAGCTTGTACCTCTAATGAATTGTGTGTGATCCATCACCCCTTGGCTAAGTTAATGATAACCTTTAGCCACAAAGCTGTGACATGTACCCAACATGTGTTGAGTACAATCCGTTATTCCTTGGCTAAGGTACAACATACATATAACCACAAAGGGATGATGTGCACTCAACACGGGTTGAGTGTGATCCGCTATTCCTTGACTAAGGTATAACATACCATTTAGCCACATAGGAACAACTTGCACCCAATATACATTGAGTGTGATCTTGTCCTTACTTGGTTAATGTACATCATGCCTTTTAGCCACAAAGGAATAACTTACACCTAATGATGGTGGCAATTCCCTTGAGCTTGAATGAGTGCTTAGAATAGTTGAGAGTATAATGCTCTCACATATTTATAGAAGCCCATTGGTTGCTCATGGAGGGTTTCCATGTCAAATCTCCGGCCTCGTATAGTTATGATTGACCTTCGGGCTTAATTTCCGATAGGTGACAATCAACCTAATTTACTCATTTGCCAAGAGATGTTGAAATTGAATCATCTTAGGATTTCCAACAATCGGATTGTTGAATGTCTGCAAAGTAATATTACTCATGCAAACATCCCCTCTATGATAGAGAGGGATGGTTAGCTCCCGATACTTGTCCAAATAAAATTTTGGGTTAGGTAACTGAATCTTTATTTGTACGTACGGGGAAAAACAAAATCAAAGAGCATTGGAACCAATTTCAAGTGTATCCATGAACAATGTATGAATCATTGATAGGAGGGGATTTATGGATAAATCGATGTGCGCAGTTTATAAAGCTCCTACTCATAGCAATGCAAGTGATATAAATACGCTATATGGATCCCTTCATTTTGTAAAATTTCTAACCATCATAGTTTCCTTACACAAGAGCAAATGTTATTATTTGGATCATGGCAAATAAGATTCTCAATTTTATTCTTCTTAACATTTTTAATTTCTTTCCTAGGAATTTGAGATTTATTGAGTCATGTATGAATGAATTTTAAATCAAAATTATGGACGTCATTATTCCTAGGTTGCTACGTACCAATTAAACCATTAAGGCATTCCATAAGCATTACCTAGACAGAAAATGTCTATGTCAATTTTTGCAATGCTCATAAAATTCTAGGTACTTGTTTAAATTCATTCCCAAGTAAGGTGACATTCTTTTTTGACGAATCAAAAAGAGCAATGCCAACACGTATTCTTGTGAGGATGCATAAGAACTCAATGATGAGAAGGTGTAAACCTTCCTTACCAATGTAAGCAAAAATAATTCAATCCTAATGTAAATCCAACGATAAAATTTTTTAAACATGTACCTCAATTGAAGAGCAGTCTGGGTTGAATGTTGTGTGAGAAACTTACGATCATGAACCTTCATGTTCAATTTCTCCTGCTAAGTTGAGGTTGGAGTTGAATGAGCTTCATCTTGCTCCTTTATTGGGCCACCATCTTGAGCACTCCTCCACCATGAACTCAAAATGTGATCGATGGAGGGATATGCCCTTGAATTCTCCGATGGTGAATTGGGCTCGATGAGTCCTTCCATCCTCTTCATAAATTTTGTCCTAACTGCATTAAAATCAAGAACAAACAGAACAAATTGAAAACAGGTTACGTTAGCTCAGAAGAATGTTGAAACCTTTTTCAAATTGTTTTGCCCAACTTGAAACAACTTGCACATGAAATGAATATTAAGGGAAATATTTTTGTTTGAATTGGGAAGTTGAATTCAAGTGGTTACGCCCAAGGTTCATATCCAAATAAATTTATTTCCTAATTCAATATTTCATTTTTATGATGGTTGGAAATTTTACTTTTCAACATGCAAGTGTGAAAATTCAAACATTGCAAATGCAAAAATTGATGGGAAATTCAAATATGCAATTGACAAAGCAAATATGAGAGATAACTACCAATTAACTTTTTGAAAAAGACTCACCGAATTTTTGAAGTCCGATGATTGGGACCTACCTCCGTCCTGTTTAGTGTGATGGCCTACTAACCAATACCGGAGTTGAAGATGTGGACAACTTCTCTTTCTTGACATGCCAAAATTACTTTGGCTGTCATCCGGACATGTGGGGCACATGGTGGCCCTAGCCACTCTGTAATCTTGCTGAAAACTTGTTGATGTAGTGAAAACTTTTCTTTCTTGAAGATATTCTTTTAAGAGCATGGTGAGGCTTGTCCTTCTTTAGGATGCCACTTCAACCTTTTTGATTCTCCTTTTGAGTTAACCCATAATTTGATTATGGATCAAAGGCTTCCTTGGGCATGATTACATGTGGACTCCACAATCAAACAAGAATTGCTTCATCCACAATGTCTCTTGCCCTATGTTGCACATGCTTGGTCGAAGTGTAGGGATCCCAACAAGTGATTGTAGGATATCTTGGATCTTGAACGCTCTTACAAATTCTTGTGCTAGGCTAGGAGCTTCATGTAAATGTTGTCTTGATTTCTGCTTGGCCATAGACAATATACTTCAAGGTAGACTATTTGAAATTAAATCCTTTGAAATCCCCATAGCATCCTTGATTACAAGGGCGATGTTGGTTCCACCCTTTACCTCCTTGTAGGTGATAGCCATTAGAGTTGTTGTTTCAAATGAAGAATCCTCATTGGTCTTAGGGAAATGGATCCCCAAGTGGCTGACATGGACTTTCACAAATCATGTGAATATCCATGGCTTGGATCATCCAAACACTTCTCCATTGGCTTGATATTCATGATACTTCATTGGGAGGTTCTTGATAGCTACTAAGAAACATTAACAAATCATAACCGGCAATGGCGCTAGAAATTCTTGTTGACAACTACTAAGAAACATAAACAAATCATCCCTGGCAATGGCGCCAGAAGTGCTTGTTGAGGTTTCTTACGTCACAGATCATCTCTCGAAATAGATAAGGTATGCAAGCGTACAGAAACTATCGTGTAGCATTTCACAAAGGAAGGCAATGGAGTAAAGTAAACACTACTCTTATTATCAAGCTATGGGATACTAATCAATTATCAAGACAGTGGTAAGTTGATAATATGAGTAGTGTGACACACACCTATGCAATCTATTCTAAAGGGTAAATGAGTCTTAATAGAGGTTAGACTAAGGATTGGAGAGTTGCTCCTACAATGCTTCTAATATATATACATATCCTAGGTTAGATACTATTGAGCATGTTAGTGGTAAATCCTTATGCTATGTTGTTCAACACATCGGGCACGGGTTTACCTCTAGCAATACTAGGACAACTCCCGCCAACACCCTGTGGCATAGCCAAACATGGAGGATTACAAAGGACAGATAGGGCTGTCACCACATACTGCCTACCTCTTCAATCCGTGTGTCTATGGGACATCCAATGCTACTTAACTATCCAAGCACCATGCTAGCATATTAAGTAAATACCTTAAGGGCCGCGACACAAGACATCCTAAGGCCATGAACTAAATCATCGTTGAACCAATGTTGAGACATAGCCTAAGATATTCATATTAACATGATCATATCATATCTAATTAGACTATGGTCGGGGTTTTTGTGTTTGTGATGATAGTATAATGACATTAAGGCATGATCATAAAGAATATACCTACCACATACACGGAATCCACAATCAAACAAAAAACGCTTCATCCAAGTATATGAATAGAGGAAGACTAAAGATAATATCTTTATTATGCATTAAGTCACAAATATAAGAAAAGATACATGAGCCATACCTTTCCCAACTTGGACTTGGGACTAGAGGCTCTCCCCCCTATAACCTAACTCCACTAATGACTAAAAGAACTAGTGTATATAATAGAATGATGCTCATGTGGTGTGTCTTGAAGTGAGAGGTGATGGGTCCTATTTATTGGTGGAGAAGGGTTGGTTCCCGCCACCAAAAGCGTGTGAATCAGTCATCACTGACTTCTTCAAGACGGAAGGAGCCGACACGTGGAAGCTGACCGAGTTTGGAGCAAGGACCAGGTCGGCCGACTAGGGGGGTCGGTTGACCTGGTATTTGCACCGTTTCGCGTGTGCTTTCTTGAGGTCACTGCCATGTGGGTCCCATCCCTTGATATGGGTGCTACACCATTAAATGGCCTCGGATACTTCTATTTGTGGGCCATTTTATCCATGTGGTGCCAAATGTTGGTTCTTGATTGTCTAGGATGATATTTTATAGGATCCATCCCCCTGTTTCACTTCAATACTGTATAAAATACCTGCATGCACCAATTTATCCAAGTACAAGTGGAATAGGTTAAATAGAAAAGTGATGTGTGCAATAAATGATATTTCCTTCACACAATTGAGTTATATTGACGAGTAAAATTGGTATATAATAGCCGTCAACAAACTCCCCCAAGCTTATCCTTTCCTTGCCCCGAGCAATATCAAGACTTGAGGTTGATGATCGGGATTTGCGACAATGTTCTACTTTTCAAAAGTTCCATGTGCACAACAAAATACTCTACCAAGTATTGCAAAAATTGGCATGGTACTTCACCCATCTTAAGTCATTATGGGGATTATGCCATCTCCTATTCATGGTTGGTTGAAATATAGAACAACAAATGGAGCACACATACCCTAGAAATCAAGTTCCACTAAAATTCTGGAGAGTTCAATTTAGATTACAAGTACCTCAATTTGATTCTCTCAGTCTCTCCTTTATGTGTAGTGGAAATATGTCCTCACCAAAGCATTCTGCCTAAATTCATCCTACCACAAAATAAGGCTTGAATGTGGAGCTTCGTAGGGAATATAGTAGGCATATTTGCATCACATAATATTGCTAAGTCAAAAAAGAAAGTCTTAGGAGAAATCAATTCAAAACTATTTGATTCAAGACTTGTGCATGTGTGATGGAATAGAGAGGCTGTGGACATTTGAGATGAATTTTGAGTGGACTCTGTTATTTTGCAGGGATGAAACATGGCTACTGTTCTTTTTTTATCATGCTTTTGATGTAAGCATGCATTTTCTTTTTCTTTTTCTTGTAGCCATTCATTCTACTCCCTTTTTGTGCAAGAAATTTTGGAGAGAGTACTAAGCATGAATGGTATGAGTTTCTCTTTGTATTGTGGAATGGTGCTATGATGGGAATTTGCTTACTTATAGTGTAGAAGTATAGCATGTGCAAGTGAAGTTTTGAATTCAAAAAGTAATGAATGAAATCTCACACAGGTCTATGCTAGTTTGACAAAGCTCAACGTGAAGACAAATAGCATATGCATAAGGTCTATCAATGTAATGTATCATATGGCTTTGGTAGATAGTTCCAATCAAATGAGAGTAACTTAAATCTATTTAGAATTTCTCCAGAAATCTAAGTTTCACTTTTAAACTAGGAATAGCAGCCCCATCACTATATCATATCTCACAACAACTTAGAATTGGATTAAGCCTTTGTTACCCACAATTTCTAAATCAAGGCAAAAGTAATTCTAGCTAATGAAAGCAATATTTTGGATAGTAGTAAGTTGTAAACTAGGGACTTAGGAAAATTAAAACAGAGTAATTATTCATCATTTCATCTATGTGAATTCCAAATCATTCTTACAGCACATATTTTATTTTATTTTGAAAGAAAATCTACTCTACTTATTTTGAAGTTTTTTTTATGTGCAACGTGGATGATGGGTGAACGGAAAATAAATATGCAAGGGGTGTGATACAAGTTACCTCAAGTGGGGGGCCTCCCCCAAGCTAGTTCTTGCTCAAGGTCCGCGATAGGGGCTGAACCCTAATAACGGATGTAGGCCATGAGGTTGGCCTAACCATGTTGCAGCATGGCTTTGGCATGGGAGGGTTGAGTGTTGATGTTGAATTGCCTTTCATAGGTTTCATGAGTGTGGTCGAGGAGAGTGTTGTCGATGTCACTCATCCACACTTCAAGGTTTCCGTAGGTTGCATGTACCTTTTTATTCCTTGGCTAAGGTAGTGATAACCCTTCGCACAAAGGCATGACGTGCACTCATCATGCATTGAGTGTGTTTCATCACTCTTTGGCTAAGGTGTA
Organism: Tuctoria greenei; assembly: GCA_036927565.1. Classification (NCBI taxonomy): domain Eukaryota; kingdom Viridiplantae; phylum Streptophyta; class Magnoliopsida; order Poales; family Poaceae; genus Tuctoria; species Tuctoria greenei. The sequence goes on along the minus strand of JAYESD010000003.1, from coordinate 175,630,427 downwards.
TCATACGTTCTTGCCATAGAGGAATACTTGTACCCCCCATGCATTGGGTGTGATCTGTCATTCCATGGCGAAGTAATGATATCCATTAGCCATAAAGGAGTGACATGTACCCAACATATGTTGGGTACGATCCGTTATTCCTTCGGTATGGTACAACATACCTATAACCACAAATGAACGGCGTGCACTCAACATGGGCTGAGTGTGATCTATAGTTCCTTGACTAAGGTATAACATACCATTTAGCCACATAGGAACAACTTGCACCCAATATACATTGATTGTGATCTTGTCATTCTTTGGTTAAGGTACATCATATGTTTTAGCCACAAAGGAATAACTTACACCCAATGATGATGGCAATTCCCTTGAGTTTGAATGAGTGCTTATAATAGTCAAGAGCACAGGGCTCTCACATATTTGTAGCAGCCCATTGGTTGCTCATGAAGGGTTTCCGTGACAAACCTCCAGCCTCGTATAGTTATGGTTGACCTTCGGTCTTAATTTCCGATATGTAGCAACCATCCTAATTTACTCCATGGCCAGGAGATGTTGAAATGGAATCCTCTTAGGATTTCCAACAGTTGGATCTTTTAATGTTTGCATAGTTATATTACTCCTACAAACTTCCCCTCTATGATAGAGAGGGATGATTAGCTCTCGATGCTTCTATAAATGAATTTTCGGATTAGGTAACCAAATTTTCATTTATATGCACGGGGAAGCACAAGACCAAAGATGCATTGGGTCCAATTACTAGTTTATCCATGAACAATGTATGAATTATTGCTAGGAGTGGGGCTTTATGGATAAATCAAGTTGAACATTTTCTAAAGCTCCTACTCATAGCAATGCATGTGATATAAAGACACTATATGGATCCCTTCATCTTGTAAAATTTCTAACCATCATAGTTTTTTATAAGAGCAAATGTTTATCATTTGGGTCATGGCAAACAAAATTCTCAATTTTATCCTCCTGAACCTTTTTAACTTCTTGCGTAGGAATTTGAAGTTTAGTGATCCATGCATGAATGAGTTCCAAATCAAAATTATGGGCATCACTATTCCTAGGTTGCTACATACCAATTCAACCATTAAGTCATTCCATTAGCATTACCAAGGAAGAAAATGTCTAAGTCAATTTTAGCAATGCTTATGACATTCTAGGTACTTGTTTAAATTTATTACCAAGTAAGGTGGAATTCCTTTTTGAGGAATCAAAAAGAGTAATTCTAGCACTTACTCTCGTGAGAATGCGTAAGAATTGAACGATGCGATGATGTAAACCTTCCTTACCAATGTAAGCAAAAATCATTCAATCCTAATGCAATTCAAATGACGGGAAATTTGAACTTGTACCTCAATTGAAGAGTAGTCTTGGTTGAAGGTCGTTGTGTGAGAAACTCACCACCATGAATTTTGGTGTAGCCTTCATTTTCAATGTCTCCGGTCAAGTTTATATTGGAGTTGAATGAGCTTCATCTTGTTCCTCCATTGGAACACCATTGTAACACCCTCATTTTAATCCATCGTGCATTGCATACATTCTTATACATGTTAATAGTAACCAACACAAAAAGGAATAAGTTTAAAATGAATTATAATCAAAAAAGCAAAAAAGACCTGGCTCAGTATGGACTTGTCCAGATTTGTACCCCGGACTAGTCCGTCTAACCCTCTGTTGTTCTCCTTGGGTAGGGCCGACTTGTCCAGACTGTGCCCCGGACTAGTCCGTTCAACTCTCTAATGTACTTCCATACTTTTCTGTTAATGCTGCGAACTAGTCTAAAAATGTTTATGATGTTTGCCTAATCCATGCTCCGGACTTGTCCGTTCAACGCTTTAGATCTTCGATATAACTGTGAATGGACTTGTACGGCTTGACACTGAACTTATACGTTCAACTTTCTGACTTCCAACGGTCTTGTCTGGCCTCATACGGACTAGTACGGTTTGGTGAGTTTCGACTCGGATTCTATTTTTCCTCCACGACGTTTTATTTGGTAATTTACCTTTTTGGTCCAAAGAACGTCGTGTACAACTCTTGTGGAGCCCATGTGGGACCCCTACTCGGCCTCCACCGCCTTAAACTCGAATTCCACCACAAATCGTGCCATCTAGACCCTATATAAACACCCCATCAACCATTCTTTCATCTCTTTGCCACAATTGAAGGGAACCACTATCCCTAGTCTGTGAGAGCCGCCGTCGAGGAGTCTCCACCGTAGGGAGAAGAAGGAGAAGGGAAGAAGGAGGGGGATCAATCAAGATCATCATCGGTGCTGTGATCTTTGTCAACACTTCATCATCAACATTTCCCTCCATCCATTCTTCATATTATTTGGATCTAGACGTCAAGATCTCAAGTTTTGTCGAATCGTCATACTGTGAACCCTAGGATTCACAGTAATTATCTTAGATGTATCTTTTCTACATAAATATGGTTCCACATCAATCTTTAACTATAGTCTAATTGAAAATTCGCCAAAACCCTAGCCGTAGCGGACTTGTCCGGTCCCGTGTGGACTAGTCCGTTCAACTCTCTGGTGCAAAGCGGACATGTTCGGCCTCACTGCAAACTAGTTCCGTCTTCCTGTTCTGAAAAATCCTAGAACTTCTTTAATATCCTCCGAAATGGCTTGAAACATGTTCAAACATGTAATACTTAATTATAACTAGTTAGTAAGCAATGATATTAACCTAATAACATGCATTACAACATAATTGCATTATTCATACATGTCATGACACGTTGAGTAATATATGAGCATTTATTGATTTGTAATGCTTGTTTTGTATGTTTATTGCGTGGAATAGAAGGTGTTGCTCTAGAGGGTGTTGTCGAGGACCTCCAGCACCAGAACATCGAAGCTTTTGATCCTAACCAATCTCAAGAGCAATGCAAGTGTCCTTGAAAATTTTGATCCTATTTTTAAATGTTTTGTTTGCAAAACTACATGCTTTTGTCGAATTGATTGGAAACCAAAGATAGGTTTTTACTGGACTTGTTTGACCATCCTTATCGCTTGAAATATGTTGTAAAGAGTCAGGAAGAGCATTTTACCTTTTTTCTCCGCTCTAATTAATTGGGATGTGAAAACAACCAAATGGCTTAACTATGAATTAATGAATTTATGGATGATATGAATTGATGAATATGATTACTTGGTAATATGGGACTTGGGAGATCTAAGAAAGCATGGTTTGTTGGATGGGTTGGATGATATGGTGGTTTGATTGCCTTGGATCTAAGGACCGGTTTATGCGAGAATATGCCAGGACAATAGTGCCACCACAAGGCCAAGTATGGGTGTGGCTTAGTCAATTAATTAGGTATACTGCCACCATTCTTTAGATCAATTAATTGGGGATGGGAGTCGGTTGGGTTTGCAATAGTGGCGGTGCTGCCCTAGGATACAAACGGCACAAGAGGGGGCTCTTGGTTGGATGTGCTCAGTTGGAGGCATCACCATCGGTGAAACCTTAGTGGGTCTGAATATGCTAATAGTCCCTTTGTAAAGGTTATTTTCTGATCTCTTGGCCATATACTTTAGGAAGTGTAATTGGCATAATGGGGGTTTCTTTAGTCGCCGACGGGTGATGAAGTCACGATCTTGTGGTTGAAGTGGTACAACTTCTGCAGAGTGTTAAAAACTATCATGATAGTTGTGCTCCCAATTAAGAACACCTAGATGACCTACATGATTATAGCGAAATCTGGTAATTAGGATGGTTTGGTTATGGTTATGGATTGGATGGTGATAAATTGATATGGTTAATGATGATGGTAAGAATATGGTATATGGATGGATAATGAATGATGGATATGAAATATTATGTTTATTTGGGGTATGATGGATTAAATTTCACATGGACATTGTAAGATGCTTTTTATATGTTTTAAATGTACTTTTTAGCAAAAAACCATTATTTATTTTCATTCCTTGTTTAAGCTGCATGTCTTTATTTCGCACACTTGCTGAGTAGGACATGTGCTCACCCTTGAAATTCCCGCACCAACAATTTCAAGTGATGTTTGGTAGTACCCTGAGGATAATGCGGAGTTTGTAATTTGAGCATTATTTTATTATTGTAATAAAAGTACTTGTTTAATAATTTGTGTTTTGGTAGTTTTCTGTATATCATTCGTGATGCACTTGTGTATGTGTGATCAACGTCCTGGGCACACATATGCATTCACTTGGTTCATTTTCAGAATCGGGTGTCACAACCATCTATAGCATTCCTCCATCATGAACTCAAAATGAGGTCAATGGAGGTATATGCATTTGATGGGGTCTTCCAACCTCTTTACAAATTTTGTCCTAGCTGCACTAAAATTAATAAGAAACAAAACAACTCGAAAACGGGTTATGTTAGCTAGAAAGCATGTTGTACCCTTTGTCAACTTTTTTTGGCCAACTTGAAAGAACATGGAAATGCATTGAATATTAGGAAATATTTCTTGTTTTAATTAGGAAGATGAATTAAAGTTGCTAGCCCAAGGTTCATATCCAAATAAATTTATTACATAATTCAAAATTTTTATTTTATGTTTGTTGGAAATTTTACTTTGCAACATGCAAGTGTGGAAATTCAAACATGCTAAATGCAAATGCAAGATCTGATGGGTAATTCAAATATGCAATTGTTAAATCAAATATAAGATAACTACCAATTAATCTATTGGCAAGAACTCACCGAATTTTTAAAGTTCGACGAGTGAGACTCCTCTGTACTGTTTAGTGCGATGATTTGTTGTCCAATCCCGGAGTTGAATATGTGGACAACTTCTATTGATTGACATGCCAAATCTCCTTTGGCATGTTAGTTGGACATGTGGGCCACATGGTGGCCATAGCCTCTCCGTCGTCTTGATGAAGACTTGTTGATGTAGTGACGGCTTTTCCTTCTTGAAGATATTTGTTTAAGAGCATGATGATGCTTGTCCTTACTTAGGGGTGCCACTTCAACCTTCTTGATATTCCTTAAGGTTAACCCATGCTTTGATCATGGATCATAAACTCCTTTGGACATGATGACATGTGGACTCCATGATCAAATAAGAAACGCTTCATCCACAATGTCACTTGCCCTAGGTTGCATGGGATTGATCGAATGATAAGAATCCCAACAAGTAACTGTGGGACATCTTGGATCTTTAATGCTCTTTAATTTTCTTGTCCCCGGCCAAGGGCTTCATGTGGATGTTTTCTTGATTTCTTGCTTGGCCATGGACAAGATACTTCAAGGTAGGCTAATTGAACTTAAATACCTTGAAATCTGCATAGCCTCCATGATTGCAAGGGTGATGTTGATTCCACCCTTGACCTCCTTGTAGTTGATAGCCATTGGAGTTGTGTTGGATAGGAAGAAACCTCATGGGTCTTTTGGGAAATGATTCCCCAAGTGGCCCATGTTGACATGGATTCTCACAAATCATGTGAATATCCATGACTTGAATAATTCCAAACACTTCTTCATTGGTTTGATCATCATGACACTTCAATGTGAGGTGTAGTTCCATAACTAGCATGTCCACCTTGTTAAGTGGTGTGCATGTCATGCTAAGGGCACTAGAGCATTCTTCAGTCCACCCCTTGAGTAGATACCATATTTTCATCCATGATGAATGAGAATAGGACTCCTTCAGCTCCAGCACAAAGGTGATCATGGATTGGTGGACCAACCCATGACATGAATGTTGGATGAGGAGCCAACTATCCACCCTATGGCGGAGGCAAACCAAGAAGAACACTTTGAGCATCCCCCAAGCTTTGATATGGATGACTTTGTCTCGTACTGAAATCTGAAATTCTTCCATGAAAGGTAATGGTGTTGCCTAGCGGACATTGGTTGAGGTACGCCTTTAGTCATCTTGCAGTTGAGCACTAGTGTCCTCGTTGGCTATCCCATGGAATGGGTTAGCCAACACTACCCTATTTTTACAACAAAAGGAGAAAACAAACAAGGGTAATCCTGTCCACAACAACAACTACAACAACAACAACCAAGCCTTTGTCCCAAACAAGTTGGGCTCGGCTAGAAATGCAACCCAACAATTTTGAAGAAAAGTAATAGAAAATAAGACGAAAGTAAAAAATAATAACTATTAATACCTATAGCTTAATCACAAGTGATAGCTATCCTTTACTTCCGTTGCCTTCCATAGCAACAGTGGCAGAAACACTTGTTGACAGCTACTAAGAAACATTAATAGATCATCCTCAGCAAAAACGCCAGAAATGCTTGTTAATAGCTACTAAGAAATATTAACAAATCATCCCCAGCGCGCTAGAAATGCCTTTTGACGTTTCTTACGTCACAGATCATCTCTCGAAAGAGATGAGGTCCGCAAGCATACAAAAACTATAGTGTAGCCACTACAAGGATTCTAGCTTATCACAATGAAAAAATTCATTGCAATAGGTCGTTTTAAGTCGCAATAGGTCACTGTTGCAACGAAGAATAATGTGGCGATAGTTTTTACGAATCATTGGCATAAGTCCCGTGGTGATAGCTTATTGCGAATACTTGACATCCATGGCAAATAGTATGTTATTGCAATAATTTTACATCGGTGGCAAATAGTATGTTATTGCAACGATTTCACGTATTGCGACAATTTAATGTATTGCAACAAATGTTATGGTATTGCAACGATTCCACATTCATGGCAAATAGCATGTTATTGTAGCAATTTCACATTCATGGAAAATAGTATGGTATTGCAATGATTTAATGTATTGCAGTGAATAGCATGGTATTGCAACAATTACACATTCGTGGCAATACTATGTTATTGCAATGATTTCACATTCATGGCAAATAGTACGGTATTGTAACAAATTAACGTATTACGACGATTTGACGTATTGCAACGATTTAACATTTGTGGCAATAGTATGTTATTGCAAAAATTTCACAACCATACAAATAGTATGGTATTGCAACGATTTGTTGTATTGCAATGATTTAGCATATTGCAATGAATATCACGGTATTGCAACGATTTCACATTTGTGGCAATAGTATGGTATTGCAACCATTTCACAATTGTGACAAATAGTAGGATATTGGAACGATTTAAAGTATTGCGATGATTTAACATATTGCAATGAATATCGCATGATTGCAATGATTTCACATTCGTGGCAATAGTATGGTATTGAAACGACTTCACATTCGTAGCAAATAGTATGTTATTGCAACAATTACAAATATGTGACAAATAGTATGGTACTGCGATGATTTAGCGTTTATGGCAAATATTATGTTATTGCAACAATTTCACATTTGTGGCAAATAGTGTGGTATTGCAATGATAACACATCCGTGGCAAATAGTATGGTACTGCGATGATTTCACATCCGTGGCAAATAGTACGGTACTGCGACGATTTAGCGTCCGTGGCAAATAGTATGTTATTGCAAGGATTTCATATTTGTGGCTAATAGTATGGTATTGCAACGACAACACATCCGTGGAAAATAGTATGGTACTGCAACGATTTAACTTCCGTGGCAAATAGTATTTTATTGCAATGATTTCACAAGCGTGGCAAATAGTACTTTATTGCAATGATTTCATATATGTGGGAGATAGTATGGTACTGCAATGATTTCACATTCGTGGTGAATAGTATGTTATTGCAACGATTTCTTATCTGTGGCAATAGGTTAATAATGCAACGTTTCCTGATCTGTGGCAATAGGTTTGTAATGCAACGTTTCCTGATCTGTGGCGGTAGGTTCGTAATGCAACATTTTCTCATCTGTGGCAATACGGTTGTAATGCAATGTTTAATGATTTGTGGCGATATAGGTGTAATGCAACATTTTGTCATCTATGGCAATAGTGTGGTAATGCAACATTTTCTGAGTTGTGGCAGTAGCAGTCTAGTGCAACATTTTTTGAGTCGTGGCCAAATGATTATGCTGAAACTTTTTTATAATTCATGGCAATAGATTCCTATTGCAACAATTTATCATTCATGATAAGAAATTTGTTAGGCCACATTTTATAATCTGCAGCAGTAGAATCCTAATGCACCAGGTCCGAAAATTAGTGGCAACAGAATCACGAGCCTAACAATAAACATCCTTCAGTTGATATTGCAATACACATAATAACACTCAAGTATTAGTAGCACGACGTGTTTGCATGTTAAAAGTTAGCCTAAGACTACCGGGACTAATTGGAACAGTTGCCTTATTTTGGTAGCCCTTTTGGTTGCCCTTTTGTTGGCCCTTTTGTGGAGTCTCCAACATTTTGCGCACATCAGCCAGGCGCATGTCCTCCATTTCATGAGCTCTCTATTCACGATCAGCTGCTATCTGACCTTCTTTGTTATGGACTTGAAGGTTTAACTCTTAATTCTTCTGGTTTATGCAGTCCATTTGGGTGGTTAAGCTATCATTTCTTCCTTCCCACTGCTGCACTTGGTGATTGAGGCCTGCATTTCTATCTTCTATGCTTTGAACTTGGTCATTGAGGTGTTCAGCCATCTGGATATGCATACAATCACGTTCAGGACCAGTAGGGTTAGCCATATAACCACACCCCCGAATCAGTGATCCTGCACAACTGATTGCAGATCTATTACAACGCTGGAAGATGTGGTTTGTCTCATCATTTGGAATTGGGCCTCCCTGCTCAGCTTCCTTGTCGTCCACTTGGGCATGTGCCTGGATCTATATAGGAAAAGAAAATTCACAGGTACATTGCAAATATTTATTTAATCGGGGATTGTTTGAAGTGTTACTCACATGTACGGCTTTTGCCTGCTTGTTTGCCCATTCACCGTTCTTCAAATGGCTTGCCTCCCAAAGTTGTATGTCATCGGGTTCTTCTGCGGTCTCTGGTTCTCGGTACATAAAATACAAGTAAAATTTAACATGTAGTTATACATATTGATTGCATCGCAAAGTAAAAGTATGATTTATTTTTCATACCTTCTCGTAACTAAGTCGGGCGTAGGATTTGAAGCCAAGCAAGTGTTTGGTCTTTTGTCTTCTTCGATTTTGAGAATTGGTCCTACTTATTGAATGCAATAATTTTAATAATTCTAACCTTGAATTGCTCAGACCCAAAATATTCTATTAGGTGCAACCACTCAGGCGCTAGTACGTTATCAGGCTTGTTTCGTATACGTTCTTCATCGGTCGAATAACTCCTATAGGTGGCATGCAAAGTCGAGCACCACCTCTTGCAACGCTCACTAGAAATTTTCAAAAAATTTCTTGCGCTCTCTCGTGTGTCCTCCATGTCGCATAAATTATGTACATTGTATAATACGTTGCTGTAAACGTACAAGATGGAGATTGCAAGAAAAAAAATACTTGTGTGGGGTGTGACGACACTAACCACAATGTCTCGTACTATTTCGCTCTTGTTAGAATCGCCAACCTCTGCCCACTTCCTTACACCGATGAGGGGTGCATGTTTTTTTGTTAACATAACCACATCATCGACAAAGTGCCGCTGATTAATACCAACCGCGGCACATAACCTAGTGGAGAACAGAATTGGTAGCTTCACATTCTTCGTTCTACTAACTTGGGATGCATAGCGTATGCTGGCAACCTTAAGTCCTTCAGCCACACCTCTTTCAAACTTCCTTCCTTCTGTTACATTGATACAAACGGTAAACGATTAAAGCAAATTACCGCCTGACCAAGTTTAGTATCATGTACAAATAGCGTGAAGAAGAAGAAAAGTCTGATGTTCGTACCATCTTCAGTGTGAGTGCGGCAAATACGAGCATGGGACGACAGCGTCCCATCAACATTTTTTTGTGTCACTCCCTCCTATTTTATATTAATTGTTGTATCATACCAATAAATGAATTAAAAAGAACTAGTTAGGACTGTATGAACGACAATTATTTTGATCAGGGAGATTACATTGTTGACTTCTTTGTTGTTGTTCATACCCTAAAATGATCCATCAAGTACACATGTCAGTGGCGCTATTGCACTCGTAGTACTGCAGAGGATTTTCAGTCCAGCAGCGAAGCAAGCAAGACTTAGGGGGCGGGCATGCAGCTGGCCACGCTAGACTAACAAAGATAGGGTTTGCCAGTTCGGTCTGATTGACATTAGCCAGAGCGCGTCTCGAAGAGAATTGGTTGTAGGGTGAGTAATGAACACCAGCGGTAGCAGGTGGCAAATGCAAGATAGATAAGGCAGGCAGCTTGCGAGATTGAAATACTCTGCAATACTGCACCTGCAGTAGCTGCCACTAACATTTGGGCCCATGAGACATTGGGTCCACTTGTCACTGGCAGCTACTCCAGGCGCAATACTACATAGTCCCAGCTTGCGACGCTTAACAAAGTGAGGGTTTGGTCGGGCCGAGATCACCCGGAGCAACTCTTGAGGAGGATTTGTGGCAGTGCGAGTAATGGCCAGGGACTTGCGGCCGACGGGGTCATCATGTCCCGCGAAGGATGGGACGTGGCGATGGGCAAGGGAGACGCGTCGGGGAGGACACTGAAGTGACCAACAGCAGGGCATGGGCGCCGGTCCCACCCACAGTGGCCGGCGACGCGAGTGCACAACGTGGATGCATCAAAAAATCATGCCATCACACAGGCTGATGAATTGTTAACTAAAAAGACTAAGAAAGTAGAATCACAAAGAATGCTGACACAATTAGTAGAGCCTAGTACATAGTCCCTCTGTCCCATCTCATCTCTATTCCTACGACTCAAACATTGTCTCAGCAAAAAATGCAAATGACCATGATACCCATCATCAATACATTTAAAGGACAAAACGTAGTCTCTCAAAATGCTCCAAATTCAATGCCAAAGGAGTGAAAAACTAACATGCTCTACCAAAACAAATGGCACGGGAGAGAGGCAGGTAGTAATGTGATGTGATATGGGTTGTTGGAAGCTACCGATAGAGTTGGAGTGGGACATTTTTTAAGATCCAAAAGTAAAGTTACGCTAGGACGGAAGGAGTATTTCTGATTTGCATATCTATAACTGTTGTTGGTTCATGCATCGTATTACCAGAGAGTCAAGAATCTCGGGGTTCCTGAACATCATGTGTTGTAATATTCTCTGCATACCATGCAAAAGATTTAATGTTTTCTAATTTTTTTAATTTTGATAGTAAATACATTTATAGTAATACCAGGTGCTTGTCGGCCACCATGAATGCTTGTAGACGACATCACGGTTTGCTGTCTTGTTCGTAATGTGAAGAGCATTGTATGTTGCCATTCCAAATAACAGTGCTAATGTCAGATATCATGACGGACGTAGATTTTGGATCGGACAGTGTGGTTTCTGTAAACTGACAGTGTTTGTTTTGAATGGAGGAAATAGAAATGAAGGAATAGGAAAAAATGTACGATCCGAGAAAGCCACGAGAAACAAAAAAATGTAAAAAACCATGGGAATTAAAAATCTTAGGAATACAAATTTGTAAAACAGGAATGAGAGTACAACATTTGGCGCGGTTGATTAGATAACCAGTGCGTCATTTACTTCTAAATCCAGAAATTACATACTACCTCTGGTTTTTAATATTTGTCGTTCCCGGCCAAGAATTGAACTAGAAATACACTACCGTAATAAGCTGTCGTAGCGACATTTATTTCGGGGCAGATGTAGTATATATATATATATATATATAACTAAATTCGTGAAACACAAGAGCACATTTCTTCTTTGTTAATTTATTTAATCTTTGTATATCAGCATGGATCATGTAGAACTTAACTAGCCCAAAATTGCATGGATTGTGTAGAACCTAGCCAGTATAGCTCTATAAAAAGACGGCATGGATCGTGTAGAACTTACCTAGCACAAATTTGGAGTCCAGGATGTCGCAGGGAGGTGTCGGCGACGAAGAGGTTCGGTAGAGCCCGTCAAACTTGGTAGCCTGGCGTTGTACCCACGAGTCACCACCACCAAGAGCTTCGATGCGTCACTGCGAGATCCATGATGAAAAAATTGTAAAAACCTTGGGAAATAAAAACACGGGAATTTCATAGGAATACAAGTTTGGAACATAGGACAGAGACACAACACATTTCGAGTACTGCGAGATCACCGTAAGGGCGGGGCAGCGGTGTGTTGGGAACGGAGGCCATTGTTTCCATTTATACTGATTGTGACAGAAATAGGGTTACAATAGGCGGGTCGGAAATTGGAGGTGCAGGGAGTGAAAATTGAATTCTCAAAATCTCAATTGAAGCGCGGTAAGAAGAACGAAAAAAATTTCGCGGGTGTGGAGAATTTGACGCTAGTCGTGCCCTTGTGGACACATGCAATCGTGACTAATTACATATCATGTGGCTTTTATTCCTGCACATGGTGCATGTAGCTAGAGGGGTATACTTCTTCGCATAACTTCCTCGCTTCATAATTATAGTATGGCCTAGCTGCTTGCTCACCGTGCGACCGCTAGCTCCCCTTCATCTTTGTTGCCATGCATGGAGATTAAAATCTGTCATGTGCTAGCTAGTGGAAAATTCCAAAAAATACGAAAAAAATTGAATTGCCAAATGTATGTGTGCTAATGCATACAACATGCAAAAATAGAACACCCTAGTCCAAGAAAAGACGATGGCAAATCCATGGTATAGTAAAGGTAAACAATCAGCATTCTGTAACATTGATCACAATAAAATAATAACATACAATATATACTTCTACTGGGAATATATATAGTATATACTACTACTAAAAATACATTTTCACATGCGCCACAATTTTTTGTCAATGTATGAGCTATAGAAAAAAAATCTCGTCAATTATGAAATTTTACCGGATTATTGTTACCTAAGGTTGCCGGAATTTTTACTGGATTTCACTCTATCAGAAAAGACAGTAGATATTTTTCGATACTGCATAGGACACATTGTTTATGAACATAAAATACATTTTTCCTTAACATAAAAATAACACATATATTACAAACAAGAAATACAAAAACACATAGAAAAAAGAAAAAGAAAAACTACTCCTAATCCTACTCTACTCGGAGGAGGTCTCCTCAACCTCCACCGTTGCCGTCGCCGCCTCCTCTTCCTCCTCCGGCACCTGAGTTCGAAGCTTCCGGGCGACAGTGTGCAGAAGGTGTCGGCGACCCTCCACCTCAGCCACCTTCCCAATCGTCTCATGGAGGGCATCGAGACGAGCGGCCACAAAGGTTAACTGAATGGAGGCCTAGAGGGGGGGGGGGGGGGGGTGAATAGGCCTTTTTTGAAAATTGTCGGATCCTGCAGCACTCAACAACCAGTTTAATACCAGAGATAACGGACTAGTCCGGTAAAGTGCGGACTAGTCCGGTGTTCACGGACTAAGTTGATTAAACTAGATTGATTGGTTTGATTTTTTTATATGTACGACGGAAATATAGAATCAAACAACAGCTTATCAGTTATCTACTGAATTATATCACAATTAAGTCTTATGTTCAACAATTTAACGTAAGATGAACAATGTGTTTGAAACCCTCGATTAAGTTGATTAACTTGAATGATGAACACTAAAATAAGACACAAGTGTTTATCCTATGGTTCGGCTACCACAAAAGGCCAACTACATCCACGTTGAGGAGTCCACAAGAGGACCGGGTCTTCTCCAACCCTACCCTCGATGGATCGCCACGAAGGCCAATCCTTTTCCACTAATCACAAAGGGGTGAATAACCGAATTCAAGGGGCGATCTCACACTTTGAGAGCTCCCTTAGATTACAAAACACAATGCCACCGAAAACACACTCAAAAGTTACAATTGAAACGCAAGAGTGTGTTAGAGAATCAAACCAAGAGCTCAATGTGTTGTTGCAAGTGTCTCTCCAATGATCTAATGTGAATCCTCAAAGGATTGGACGATGTTGCACTTCATTTCATGGAGATAGATCGTTTTTGAGGCTCTTGGGAGGTGTGACAGTGCTAGGGTTCGAGAGATTGTAAATGTGGGTCGTGCACCTCTATTTATATGGGGTTTCTAAAAGTGACCGTTAGGGTTCAGAAAGTTCGGACTATTCCGTGGTGGTCATCGGACTAGTCCGGTGTGCTGTGTGTAGCAAACCCTAAGTGTCCCAAAATATCGGACTGGTCCGGCTGAAAACGGACTTGTCCAATTTTGCTACTGGAAATCTTCTGACTAGTCCGATGTCCATCGGACTTGTCCGGACATGTGAAACCCTAAGTGTGTTGGATGAAAAGTCCGCACTTGGAGGACTTGTCCGATTTAGATCAGCTGGTATTTCGGACTAGTTCGTGTGAATATCGGACTTGTCCGAAATGGATTAGAAAGGATATCGGACTAGTATGGTTGATAACGGACTTGTCCAATTTTGTGTGACTTGTGTAGTGTTTTGAGGACTAGTCTGCACTGGGGAGGACTAGTCAAATTCTATTCAAAAACATATCGGACTAGTCCGACAGATATCGGACTTGTCCGATCTGGTGCATAAAGGTTATCAAACTAGTCCGGTTGTGAACAGACTAGTCCGGTCCTGTGTAACTCTGTGCAATGTGTGTGTTTAATTATCATTGAGCTCTTGGGGTGTGTTTCCTTAACACACTCCATACACAGTAATCTGCTATTCTTTTTCCTTGAGCTCATTTCCACTTTGCTCCTCTTCATCCCTTCTTTTTGGTATTTTGCTCATTTTTCTATTATAGGCCTGCATTCATCTCAATAAAGAGGTTAGGATCCCAATTGCTTGTCATAAATCATCCAAAACCCACAAGGGGGTCCTAGATGCACTTTCAATCTCCCCCTTTTTGGTGATTGATGACAACCAATTGAGATTTCACAAAATATGACAAAAATTGAGATTTTCATAAAGTATGCACATATGAATCAAAAATACATCAAGCAGTGAAAGAATTGTCCATATGTTCATTCTTTATGGTGGGATGCATAACTAAGACATTAAGACATTAAGAGTTACATAGTTTGCATTGATCAACCAAAACAAAGCACATATGTCATTCCAGGAGCAAAATTACAGATTTTAACAAAAACTTCTCAAATTAGGTAAGCATTGCATCACAAAACCAAAGTTAATCTTAGAAACACTGTTAAATCATTACAAACACAAAGATATATAAAAAGAGCTCTCTCCTCGCATCCTACAACTAAAGCTAATACTCCCACTCAATCTCTCCCCCTTTGGCATCAAGACACCAAAAAGAAGGAGAGGAGGGTCCTAGGGTCTTCACTCTTCACTGTCGGTCCTCTCATCGTCGTCTTCATCTTCTTCATCATCAGCTTGACGAGGAGGAGAAGGAGGAGGAACGGAGCCACTCGAGCCCCCAATGCCAAAGTAGGCAAGCTCGGAGGGGTTCAAGGGCGCGAGCTCAGTGAAGTCTGGGTCAGAGTCCTCAGAAATCACTGGAGATCCAATGGGGTCGATCTCCAGCTTTTGGCAGATTTGCTTCACATTGGCCTTTATGTACTTCATGTCCTCCTTTCTCTTCTGGTTGAGTTTATGGGCCCTCACTTCGGCCTTCTTGCAGGAGGAGAATATGGCAGCCAGATACTTGAGGATCCCACTAGCTGATCCTCTCTGAGGGGCTTCCCTAGAAGTAGGGACAGCTCTGGCACCTTCACTTGATCTTGCCGGTGCCTCGGGACTGGAGGTCGGCAAAGGAGCAGCCTGCACACTCGACTTTCGAGGCATTTGAGTCCTCAAGGGGAGATGCTCTACATCTTTCACAAATTCAATGCCGATGACTTTTTCAATCACAAACATTAGGTAAGGAGCATATCCGCAAGATCTATTGGGAGTGAAGGATATGTTTACCATATCATTCCAAATGTATTCCGCCACATCAAATGGGCGGTCCTTGCTTATGACTATCATCAGAGTCCGGAGGTATCCTTGCACACTCCCAGCATCGCCATCCTTGGGAGCAATTGTCTTTCTTAACACTCTGTTCAACACCACAAAGAATGGCTTCATGTTTTTGGTGGAAGGGGGGTTGATCTTTGAGTTTGGCTCATATAGGAACTTCATCCTATACTTGTCAATGACACCAATGCTATGTATGACCAAGCAATCAGATCTTGTGGTGTCAAGATGAAGCAGGTTAGCAAAGTCTTCTTGAGTGATGGTGTACTTGGATCCATGGGTCATCCAAGTGACACTCTCTTCATCCTCACTAGAGAAGTGACAGGTCACAAAGAACTGTGCAATCACTTTATCATTCCAGTTATTTATGAAAGCAAACAGATCTCTTAGGCCATGCTTCTCAATGGCTCTCACTACATCAGTGAACGGTGAGCAGCCCTTCTTCTCAAAATGTGCCCAGTCAATCCACTGACTGTGCACCACGGGGGTCTTCATCAGTATATACACCGATTTGTAGAAATCTGCATGGAAGTTGCACTAGAACCTTACATCAGCAGCTTGCTTCGGCCTACCATACCAGTCAATGCTTCTGAATTTTGCCGCCGAGTCACTGCCCTTGCCATTGAACTTCTCCTCAGTAGGGTCCCGGACCCCTTCCCTGGGAGCATGCAGCTTCAAAGGCCCGACTGGACCCGTCGCTATCCCTTTGCCCTTGCCCTTTGCTTGGCGGGCACTTGCCGAGCTAGGGCCACCACTGGCGGTAGCCCTAGAAACTGGCACCTTGGAGGCCGACTTCTTCACTAGCACTTTCCTCCGAACTTGTGGAGGGGATGGAGCTGGCTCGGTACGTCTTTCTTGGCGCTTCTTGCCAAGACCCGTCGAGGACCGAGGTGCCACCTCGTGGTCCATCTCGGCCTCAAAGTCGGAGATTTCATCGTTTGAGCTCGACATGATCTGAGAATCATTTGCAAGAATGATGATAAGTGATACAAGTCATAGGTATGAAAAGATAGCAAGGATTTGCATTGAGGAATTGAAGAATTAGGTTTTAAGTTCAGAAACATCGGACTTGTCCGGTGCATGGACCGGACTAGTATGGTGTTCATCCTCAAAAACCTAATAGATTGGACAAAGGCTGATTCCTAATGCATAACAAGTCTAGCATACACGTAGTACATCAACGAAGCATGTATCTAGTGAAAGATGCTAGGCTATTCGATCAACAATGGAGAGAAACAAGATTTCTAGGGTTTGGGAGAAAACTACTGAAGAAATCGATTGAAGCTTGAGGATTAGGGAGTTGGAGCCCGGACAAGTCCGCTAGCTTCAATCCACATGAGGTCAAGCTTGATTTTCGCCCAAATGCGCACCCTTTGGATGGAGGGATCAAGGAATCGCATTGGGAGCTTGAGCGCAAGAGAGAGAGTGTGTGAGGAAGAGTGGGGATGAGAGGAATTAGGGTTTGGTGGCGGCTAGGGTTATGGACACAAAAAATCGGACAAGTTCGGAGATGACTGGACTAGTCCGAACTCATCCAGAGAGCTATATCGGACTAGTCCGTGGTCTAACGGACTAGTCCGGCCTAACTGGCACTCAGCGGACTAGTCTGCAAGGGAGGACTAGTCCGGGTAACCACAAACTAGTCCGTGGTCACCAGGAGAAAATTGCATAGCCCATTCATATATATTTGAAGGTTCATAAATAGAGAATAGAGGGGCAAAACAAATCAATTAATCTTGATGAATTTGACCAGTAAGCATACAACAATCAAACAATGATCATAATTCACCAAGATCTAGTAATTGACATAGTTTTTTCGAGAAAAATTGAGGGAGATGATTTTCATAATTCAATCAACATTTTTGAAGAATTCATACAGGTATGCAACCTTTTAAGCCACACTCCGAGCATCAAGGATATTTAGTTAATTTCGGAGTTCACAAAAACGCTTTCCATCAAGTGTCTTGGTGAATATATCGGCCAATTGCTTTTGGGTGTTGACATTTTAGATGGTTATATCTCCTTTCATGGAATGGTCTCTCAAGAAATGATGTCTTATGTCTATGTGTTTAGTTCTAGAGTGCTCAACTGGATTGTGGGCAATTTTAATGGCACTCTCATTGTCGCGGAGGAGAGGAATACGATTCATATTGTAATCGTAATCCCTTAGAGTTTGTCGCATCCAAAGGAGTTGTGCACAACAACTCCCGGCTGCAACATACTCTGCTTTGGCTGTGGATAGGGCAATGGAATTTTGTTTCTTGGAGGACCAAGAAACTAAGGATCTCCCTAGGAATTGGCATGTGCCGGGGGTGCTTTTTCTATCTACTTTGCACCCAGCATAATCTGCATCGGAGTAACCAATGAGATTGAATTTTTAGCCTTTTGGCTACCAAAGACCAAGGTTGGGTGTATGAACTAAATATCTCAAGATCCTTTTTACGTCGTCAAGTGACATTCCTTAGGGTTGGCTTGAAATCTTGCACACAAACATACACTTAACATAATATCTGGCCTAGATGCACATAAATAGAGTAGAGATCCAATCATGGAGCGGTATACCTTTTGGTCGATGTTAGGTCCATCTTCATTGAGATCCAAGTGGCCATTTGTAGCCATGGGGGTCTTTATGGGCTTTGCCTTGTCCATGCCAAACTTCTTGAGTATGTCCTTCGTGTACTTGGTTTGGCTTATGAACGTTCCTTCCTTTTGTTGCCCCACTTGGAATCCCAAGAAGTATTTTAATTCTCCCATCATTGACATTTCAAACCTGTGTGTCATGATTTTGCTAAATTCCTCACAAAAAGATTGATTAGTTGACCCAAAGATTATATCATCAACATAAATTTGACAAATAAATAGATCATTGTCTAAATTCTTTGTAAATAATGTATAATCTACTTTTCCAATTTGAAAACCATTCCCAATTAAGAAATCTCTAAGACACTCATACCAAGCTGTAGGAGCTTGTTTGAGGCCGTAGAGAGCCTAACGCAATTTGAATACGTGGTCCGAAAACTCTTCGTCTTCAAACCCGGGTGGTTGCTCCACGTACACCTCTTCCTTGATCGGTCCGTTGAGGAAGGCGCTTTTCACATCCATTTGATACAGCTTGAAATCATGGTGAGTAACATATGCAAGTAATATTCTAATAGATTCAAGCCTAGCTACTAGAGCAAAAGTCTCATCGAAATCCAAACCTTAGACTTGTGAGTACCCTTTGGCCACAAGTCGTGCCTTGTTCCTTGTAACCACCCCGTGTTCGTCTTGTTTGTTGCGGAAGACCCACTTGGTGCCGACGATGTTTGCATTGTGTCTTGCCACAAGTTCCCACTCCTCGTTCCACTTGAAGTTGTTCAATTCTTCTTGCATTGCCACCACTCAGTCTGGATCCTTCAATGCATCCTCAGTCCTGCATGGTTCCAAAAAGGATACAAACGAATAATGCTCACAAAAGTTAGTTATGTGAGATCTAGTGGTTACTCCCTTTTGGATGTCATCGATGATGTTGTCGATTGGGTGATCCCTTTGGACGCATTGGTGTACTCTTGTGTGTGACACTTGAGGAGTTGTGTCTTCATGATTGTCTGCTTCTCCCCCTGAGTGGTTGCCTTCATTGACTTGATGATCATCTTCGTACTCTTGTGGTTGATCTTGTGTTGAAGCTCCCCCTTGATTGATGGTCTCCTCTTGTGATTCATTTTCCTCATGTACGTGTGAAGGTGGCTCTTGTGGTCGAACTTCTCCTAGAGCCATTCTTTTCAATGCTTGACAAGGAGCTTCTTCTTTACCTAATTCACATGGATCAACTTGCTCCTTTTGGGAGCCATTGGTCTCATCGAACACTACATCACGTGCTACTTTAATAAGTCCGGAGGCCTTGTTGAAGACACGATAGGCGTATGTGTTCGAATCATAACCAAGCAAGAAACCTTCATCGGACTTCGAAGCGAACTTTGAAGTTCTAGGCTTCTTGTTCAGGATATAACATGGAGAACCGAAAACTCAAAAATATGAAATGTTTGGTTTGTTACCGGTAAGTAGCTCATAGGGATTCTTCTTGAGTAGTCGATGAAGATAAAGTCTATTTGCAGCGTGGCAAGCGGTGTTAATCGCTTCCGCCCAAAATCAATCCGAAGTCTTGTACTCATCGAGCATTGTTCTTGCCATCTCTATTAGTGTTCGGTTCTTTGTTTCGGCAACTCCGTTTTGTTGTGGCGAGTATGGCACTGAAAATTCGTGCATGATGCCCTCTTCATCAAGATATTCCTCCACTTGTGTGTTCTTGAATTTCGTGCCATTGTCGCTTCGAATACTCTTGATTGTCAATGAAAATTCGTTTTGAGCTCGCTTGAAGAACTTCTTGAGTGTTCCATGTGTTTCCGACTTATCATGCAAAAAGAAAACCCAAGTGAAGCGAGAAAAATCATCAGTGATAACTAAACCGTATTTGTTACCGCAGATGCTTATGTAAGCAATTGGACCAAACAAGTCCATGTGAAGTAGTTCGAGCGGTCTTGTTGTAGTCATGACGTTCTTTGCGGAATGATGTGCTCCAACTTGCTTCCCGGCTTGGCACGCGCTACACGGCCTGTCTTTCTCAAAAACAACATCCTTCAAACCGCGGATGTGATCACCCTTGAGGAGTTTTATAAGGTTCCTCATACCAACATGCGCTAGCCGTCTATTCCACAGCCAACCCATGTTGCTTTTTTCAATCAAGAATGTGTCGAGTTTGGCTTTATCCTTGTTGAAGTCAACAAGGTAAAGCTTTCCCTTCAACATACCCTTGAATGCAATGGAACTATCACTCCTCCTAGAGACGGTCACACCCTCGTTAGTGAACAAGCAATTATAATCTTTGTCACATAGTTGAGATATGGACAGCAGGTTATAATCTAAAGATTCAACATGTAAAACATGAGAAAGTGTGTGTTTAGAGGATATTGCAATTTTACCGGTACCGAGCACCCTTCCTTGACTATTATCTACGAAGTAGATGCCCTCGTTTGGATCCTCATTCTCTTAATATTCGACGAACATCCTCCTTTCACCGGTCATGTGGTTGGTGCATCCACTGTCTAGCACCCATTTGGATCTACTGGAGGAATAGGCCTGCAAAAACAAATTATGCGTTGGTTTTAGGTACCCAAGCTTGCTTGGGTCCTTGGAGGTTAGTTACAATACATTTGGGCACCCACAAATGGGATTTTGTATTCCCATGGCGTGGCCCAACATAATGAGCACAGACATTGCCAAGATTATTTCTCATTAATACATAGGAGGCATCAAAAGTTTTGAATAATAGCTGCCATTGTTTATCAGCCGGACTAGTCTGAGGGGTCGGACTTGTCTGGACACCAACCGGACTAGTCTGGTATTCATGTGAGTTCAAGTTTTTATTCTTCAACTTACCAGTTTGAGAGGGTCTTCCCTTCACAAAAGAAACCCTTCCCTTGTTATTCTTATGACTTCCAGCATGGTGCTTTTCATCATAGGAGTAACCAATGCCATATCTGACATTTGGAGGTCTTTGGACCAAGTATGCACTATGTGCATAGTTAATCTTCTCCTTGTCAAATATGCCACATTGGGTAGGATTTTTATCCTTTGTGGATGTTGATTTCCCTTTCAATCTGGTGTCAGTTTTACTACATGTGCACATATGAGCAAATTCAGTTTTAGTGGGTTGAGAAGGTGAGTTTGAAGAGGAGGAAGGTTCACTCAGCTTGAGTGACTCAACTTGCACTTCAAGGTTCTTGTTAACCTTGATCAGGTCAGCAAGTTGGTCCTTAATTGCAACATTTGAGTCAGTTAACTCCAAGCAAGCTTTCTTGCTTGAAGCTAACTCAAGCTCTAGTGAATTTTTTTTTCTCCTTTTCAAGCTCTAGAAGTTTGTCAAGTTCGACATGCTCCTCCTTTTGGGAGATAATCATGTCCTTTAACGATAAATTAACTTCTCCTTCTCAACAAGTTGATCAAGTAAGAATTTCATTTTTGTCGCAGTTTTCCTATCCAGTCCATTTAGCATATCCTCATCATCACTATCTATTTCATCATCAATAGAGTAGGAATGTATGGAAGGGGTTTTGATGATTACCTTGCGTTTACCTTTCTTTGCCATAAGGCAAGTGCCATTTCCCTTCCTTGCACCGAGTGTAGGGAAGAGTGTAGATTTCTTGGGCGTGCTCTCGATGGCTATGCTAGCCATCTCTTCTTCATCAGATGGTGAGGACTCATCGTTTGAGTCCCACTCCTTCCCAATATGCGCTTGTTCGGCTTGTTTCTTCTTCTTGGAGAATTTCTTAGGTTGAGGCTTGGATTCTTTAGTCTTCTTCTTGTTCTCCTCATTTGGGCAATCGACTATAAAGTGGTTATATTCACCACAATTATAGCAGGCCCGTCTCAACTTTGGCTTTGTCCTTTCCTTGTACTTGCCTTCACTTGATTTTGTCCCTTGTCGTTTCTTCATTATTCTCTTGAACTTTTTCATGAATAATATCATGTCCTCTTTATCTAGCTCACTGCTCTCTTCGTCACTGTCTTCCTCTAGTTGTGCTTCTCTTGCTTCTTTGGATAGAGGCTTGAGGGTGGACTTTAAAGCAACACCTTTCTTCTTAGCCGAGGTGAGGTCGGCAATTTCCTTGACGTGCTTTGCTTGTTTCTCCATCATTTCAAATATGATAATTTTACCAAGCAATTCATCCGGAGTCATCCTTTTGTATCCGGGGCTTTCTCTAATCATGGAGCATAGCATGACATTGCAAGGTATTAAAGCTCTAAGGATGAGCTTTACCACCTCGTGGTCATTCCACTTCTTGCTCCCATATGATTGAACTTTGTTGACGAGTGTCTTCAATCGATTGTACATATCCTGAGGTGACTCGTCTTCCTCAATTGCTAATCTTCCTAGTTCACCTTCGATCATCTCAATCTTTGCTTCACGCACATGTCGGTCACCTTCATGTGCAGTTTGCAGAGTATCCCATATATCCTTAGCAATTTCGAGTCCATCCACCTTGGTGAACTCGTACCGACTGAGTGAGGAGGTGATTACGGCTGCGGCTTGAGCGTTTCTATGAATGGCCTGCTCTTTGCTTGGGGTGAGCTCCTCGTCGTCATCCGGAATATCTATCCCCATGCATACAACATGCCATAGACTTGGATTTAGGGAAATCAAATGCATCTTCATATTTTGCCTCCACATTGAGTAATCACTTCCATCGAAGTGTGGGGCTTTTCCAAGTGGGATAGATAGGTAATGGTTGTTATTGGAATTTAGGCGATCACAGTTAAAAGGATATCGGGAGTAGTCGGTGTGACTACTCCCCTTCTTCTTCTCTTCAACCTTTGCTTTCCCTTTGGAAAGTGCCTTCTTTCTGAGGAGTGCCTTCAGCTCCAGCATCTCCTCATCGTCATCCTCAAAGTCTTGAATGGCTTCGAGGTACTTCTCCACCTTTTGAATCTTGTCGTTGTTAACCTCCTCTTGGTTGTTTATTTTGTGGACGTCCTTCATGTCCGACATGCTCTCTTAGAGTGATTAGACTCTTTCTTGAAGAACCCGCTCTGATACCAATTGAATGTAGGCCTAGAGGGGGGTGAATAGGCCTTTTTGAAAATTGTCGGATCCTGCAGCACTCAACAACCAGTTAATACCAGAGATAACGAACTAGTCTGGTAAAGTGCGGACTAGTCCGGTATTCACGGACTAAGTTGATTAAACTTTATTGATTGGTTTGATTCTTTTATGTGTACAGCGGAAATATAGAATCAAACAACAGTTTATTAGTTATCTACTGAATTATATCACAATTATGTCTTATGTTCAACAATTTAACATAAGATGAACAATGTGTATGAAAACCTAGATTAAGTTGATTAACTTGAATGATGAACACTAAAACAAGACACAAGTGTTTATCCCATGGTTCGGCTACAACAAAAGGCCACCTACATCCACGTTGAGGAGTCCACAAAAGGACCGGGTCTTCTCCAACCCTACCCTCGATGGATCGCCACAAAGGCCAAAGCTCTTCCACTAATCACAAAGGGGTGAATAACCGAATTCAAGGGGCGATCTCACACTTTGAGAGCTCCCTTAGATTACAAAACACAATGCCACCAAAAACACACTCAAAAGTTACAATTGAAATGCAAGAGTGTGTTAGAGAATCAAACCAAGAGCTCAATGTGTTGTTGCAAGTGTCTCTCCAATGATCTAAAGTGAATCCTCAAAGGATTGGACGATGTTGCACTTGATTTCGTGGAGAGAGATCGTTTTTGAGGCTCTTGGGAGGTGTGACGGCGCTAGGGTTCGAGAGATTGTAAAAGTGGGTCGTGCACCTCTATTTATATGGGGTTTCTAAAAGTGACCGTTAGGGTTCAGAAAGTTCAGACTAGTCCGTGGTTGTCACCGGACTAGTCCGATGTGCTGTGTGTAGCAAACCCTAAGTGTCCCGAAATATCAGACTGGTCCAGCTGAAAACGGACTTGTCCGATTTCGCTACTGGAAATCTTCGGACTAGTCCGATGTCCATCAGACTTGTCCGGACATGGTAAATCCTAAGTGTGTTGGATGACAAGTCCGCACATGGAGGACTTGTCCGATTTAGATCATTGGGTATTTCGGACTAGTCCGTGTGAATATCGAACTTGTCCGAAGTGGATCAGAAAGGATATCGGACTAGTCCGGTTGATAACGGACTTGTCCGATTTTGTGTGACTTGTGTAGTGTTTTGAGGACTAGTCCGCACTGGGAGGACTAGTCCGATTCTAGTCAGAAACATATCGGATTAGTCCGACAGATATCGGACTTGTCCGATCTGGTGCAGAAAGGTTATCGGACTAGTCCGGTCCTGTGTAACTCTGTGCAATGTGTGTGTTTAATTATCATTGAGCTCTTGGGGTGTGTTTCCTTAACACACTCCATACACAATAATCTGCTATTCTTTTCCCTTGAGCTCATTTCCACTTTGCTCCTCTTCATCCCTTCTTTTTGGTATTTTGCTCATTTTTCTATTATAGGCCTGCATTCATCTCAATAAAGAGGTTAGGATCCCAATTGCTTGTCATAAATCATCCAAAACCCACAAGGGAGTCCTAGATGCACTTTCATTAACCCGAAGCAGTAGTGGTCGGCGCTGCGGAGTCCATGCTGGTGTGGACGGTAAGGATCCCAAGAACCAGACGTTGATACAAGCAACTGCTTCAAATTGCATCCTTGAGACATCATCCAAATCCTTAGAATCCGGTGCATGACAGGGATGTCACACTCTGTGCTTCTACGACTGAGAGGCAATAACTAAAATTCTTCTGTAGACATGCACCAATGAGAACATCGGGAGCCCAATTCAGAGATCAAACCCCAAACTGATAAGTGGCCACCCCTCCTTAATGTTGATCCATGAGTATGTTATCCATTTACTTTTAGTATGATGACAACAGTAATCTTAGCCTTGGTGAAGTTTGATCGCCAGATCAATCATGGGCTAAGATTATATAAAATCGGTCACCATCGGTCTTCTTTTTGAAAAGATGATGATAACAATTGCAGTACATAAACCGCCGACTACAAATGAAAAAATCGAGTGAAAGAACACAAAAGAGGAGAAACGCAGCCACAACCACCCTCTCAATGTAGTCCCAACCAAGAATCATCAATTGTCGGAACACAACGAATTCTTGGGTTGACATTGAATGCCAGTTATCTCAACCCTTTTCAGAAAGGAATTGTTTTTTGATACTGCATAGGATGCATTGTTCATGAACAGAAAAGACATTTTTCATTAACATAAAAACAACACATATATTATAGACAAGAACTACGAAAGCATATAGAAAACAAGAAAAAGAAAAACTACTCCTAATACTTGTCTCCTCCACCTCATTCTCCACTATCGCCGCCGTTGTTGCCGTCACCGCCGTCGCCACCGCTGCCACCGCTGTCGCCGCCTCCACCTCCGGCAATTGGGTTTGAAGCTTCCGGGCAACGGTCTACAGAAGTTGTTGGCGGCCCTCCACCCCAGCCACCTCCCAGATTGTCTCATGGAGGATGTGGAAGCGACTATCCACAAAGCATAACCCGAAGCAGTAGTGGTTGGCGGTGTCAATGCTGGTGTAAACGAGAAGTTTCCCAAGACCTAGACAGTCACACAAGCGAAATGTATCAAAAAAATACATCCAGTGCTAGTTTGTTGAGCTTTTTTGCTTGCTCGGCAGTGGCGGATAGGTGCTCGGTGGCCTCCTTCAAGCATCGATCGAGTTCTTCGACGTGGTCTTGGACGAGGCGGACAGTATCTTGAACCCAAATGGGATGAGGAGGTGCAGGCGACACAGGAGGAGAAAGGGACGGAGGAGGTGCAGGCCCTGCTTCCAGTTCCACCGGCATTGGCGGCAGCAGGAATGGAGAAGAAGGTTCAGAGGGCGTCGATGGCCTGGAGCGCTTTGGTGTGGGGCTACCCATTTGTGCAGCGACAGAGGTGCAGAGAAAGAGCGAGAGGTGGTTAACGGTGGTGCGGCGAAGAAGCTAGAGGAGAAGTTTGGAGGCTACGATCGATAGAGTGTGCGACAGAGATGCAAGAGGACGGTGTGCCTTTATAGCGGGTCCTTGTCTAACTGTGAGAGTGGAGATGATCGGACGCTTCGAAAACTGTGCTTTCAAACTGGTGGGTGGGTCGGAGTTACTCCAAACCGCGGTCTGCCTCCTCTAGATTATCGCAAAGGCTCGACGCTTCCCATCTCGGCTTCACATGCTATTTTTTAATTTGACACGCAAAGGTTCCAAGGTATCAATGGCCCACTTGTCGTAATTTGTAGGTCCGTCCCACGGTGTTTTAGTTTTTTCAGTTCCAATATTTAAGTTTGACAAGCAAAGGGCCCAGAGTATGCAATGTTCCAGTTTTTCAGTTTGTCACGCAAAAGACCTCGATCATGTTTCATGACGTTACTTGTTTTCTCTTTTTGTTGAAAGATAGTCATAAATAGTTGAAAGATCATCATAATACCCAAGAAAAAACTACAAGCACACATAAGAAAAGAAAAACAACAAAAGAAAACATATATCCTCCTCCTCCTTAGAGACAACACATGACTGAACATAGAGCACATTCACTTGGTAACTAAATCATTCATTTGTCCAAAAAATAATCAAATCCTTCCTTATGAATTGTCATTACTAAGGAACATGATGAACACACAACACATTCATTCATTAACATAATATATATATATATATATATATATATATATATATATATATATATATATATATATATATATATATGACGATGTTTCAACAAATAGAGAATACACCTAACATCATCAAACATGCATGATCGATATCTTTTGCGTGCCAAACTGAAAAACATGATCTAGGGTTTGTGATATTATATATATATATATATATATATATATATATATATATATATATATATATATATATAGTTTGAGGCTCCTAGATCATATGTTTGGGGCGTAGAATGCATGGACAACTAACATGCATGTGAGAGAGACGTCGACGATCATGTATGATGAAGTTATGCGTGTTTTCTCTCATTTTTTTGAAAGATCGTCATGTTTGATGCTCGTTGATCATGTTTGGGGTGTAGCAAGCATGGACAAGTAACATAAGCTTGAAAGGCCTCGAGATCATGTTTGATGACGATGTTACGTATTTTCTTTTTTTGTTGAAAGATCGTCATATATATAGTTTGAGGATCGTTGATCATGTTTGGGGCGTAGCATATGCATGACAACTAACATGCATGTCAAAATAATGGTGGACCTAGGATTTAACCGAAGGGTATGCGCTTTGAAAAATATATACAACATGTTAATAATTTAATAAAAAATATAAAGTTTATAATTTGATACACAAGTAGTAAATAACATAATAAATTTGATAATTTTTCATGATTCAGATTGTGCAATCAATTTTTTTTATCAGTGTGTTTGAAAGTGCATCTAGGCATCCCCTGTGGGTTTTGGTTGATTTATGACAAACAAATGAGATCCAAACCAAATCATTGAGATGAGCGCAAGTTTTGAGGAAATTATGAAGAAAGAGCAAAAAGAAAGGAGAATGAGGATCTATATGGAAAAGAGCTCAAGAGCTGAATAGATTAGATCAGTGTGTATGGAGTGTGTTGGAGAAAAATAGCCCAAGAGCTCAAGTACAATAAAACTCATTCACTGCACAAATTTACATAGCACCGGACTAGTCTGATAATCCCTCTATTCAAGATCGGAGAAGTCCTCACAGTGCGGACTTGTCTGCACAGTCCAGGTTTACAAAGACCGGAGTAGTCCGATAAAACCACGGACTAGTCTGATATCTTTCTGACTAAAATTGGACTAGTCCGCCCTAGTGCGGACTAGTCCTCAACACTTCGTAGCTTTGCACGACATCGGACAAGTCTGATAATATCCTGACTAGTCCGATAACCTCTCCGACTAAAATCGGACAAGTCTTCCAAATGCGGACTTGTTCCCAATTCACTAAGGGGTTCACCACAGCCGGACTAGTCCGATAACGACCAGACTAGGACGAACTCTTCCAGAGCCTAAATCGGACTAGTCCGCCCGAGGCCAGACAAGTCCGATATTCTTGAGAACTTAGTGTTTCCTACACGCCGCACACTGGACTAGTCTGGACTCCACCACGGACTACTCTGGACACTTGAAACCCTACCGGTAACCTTTGGAAACCTCCATATAAATAGATGTGCATGGCCCTACTTTCAAGTCTCTCGACCCCTTGCAGCGTCACACCCTCTAAGAGCTTAGAAAACACATCTCTCCATGCAATCCAACGAAAGAAAGATCAAATCCTCGAGGATTCACTTTGGATCAAGGGAGAGACACGATTCCACATGTTTGAGCTCTTGGCTTTGATTCTCTAAGACACTCCTGTCATTTCATTACTGATCTTAAGAGTGTGTTCTTGGTGGTGTTCGATTTGTAATCTTGGGGAGCCCTCAACTGGTGAGAAGGCCCCTTTAACTTGGTGATTTACCCTTTGTGGTTAGTGGAAGAGAATCAGCCTCCATGGCGATTTGACGAGGGTAGGGGTGGAGAAGACTCGATTCTTTTGTGGACTCCTCAACGTGGACGTAGGTTGCCTCTGTGGGAACCGAACCACGGGATAAACATCTTGTGTCAAACTTGTTCTAAGTTTTTCATATCACATTCTAGGGTTTGCTTGATCTTGCATATCTTACGTTAAAACACTTAAACCAAATTTGGGTTGTGCTATACTTGATTTTACTGACTCACTACCTTCAAGTTACATACCATATTCCGCTACGAACTGTGATTGTATTGAAGTCATTTATCAAACTTGATCAATATAGTCCGCACACAACGGACTAGTCCGCACACTACCGGACTAGTCCGATTTCTCGATATTTGATCAAGTTGTTCTTAGTTTTGCAGGTTCTGACTTAAATTTAAAAAGTCCTATTCACCCCCTCTAGGCCACATTCAATTGATATCAGAGCCGGACTCTTCGCAAGAGACTACTCGCTCGAAGAGAACATGTCGGACATGAATGATGTGCACAAGAGTCTCAACCAAGAGAGGGTTGAAGATGAAAAAGCTCAAAAATTAGAGAAGCTCCTCGATGCCATTCAGGACTTCGAGGATGATGATGAGGAGACGCTTGAACTCAAGGCGCTCCTAAGGAAGAAAGCCCTCTCCAAAGGGAAAGTGAAGATCGAGGACGAGAAGAAGAATAAGGGGAGTAGTCACACCGACTACTCCTGATATCCTTCCAACTACGATAGTCTAAATTCTAACAATAGCCATTATTTGTCTATTCCTCTAGGAAAAGTCCCACACTTTGACAACAATGATTACTCAATGTGGAGGCAAAACATGAAAATGCACATAATCTCACTTAATCCCAACTTGTTGCATATTGTGTGTACAAGAATAGATATCCCGAACGACGATGATGAGCTTACACCAAGCCAAGAGCAAGCAATTCATCGGAATGCTCAAGTTGCAGCAGTCATCACCTCTTCACTAAGTCGGGACGAGTTCACCAAGGTGGATGGACTCGAGATTGCAAAGGAAATTTGGGACACATTGCAAACTTCACATGAAGGCGATCGTCATGTGCGAGATGCGAAGATCGAAATGATCGAAGGCGAATTGGGAAGATTCGCCATGGAAGAAGATGAGTCGCCACAAGATATGTACAACCGTTTAAAGACTCTCATCAACAAGGTTTGAGCATATGGAAGTAAAAAATGGAACGATCACGAGGGCGTGAAGCTCCTTCTTAGCACCTTCATGCCTCGCATTGTTACCTTCTGGTCAATGATTAGAGAAAGCCCCGGGTACAAGAAAATGACCACGGATGAATTTCTTGGAAAGATCATCAATTTTGAGATGATGGAGAAGCAAGCAAAACATTTCAAGGAGATTGTCAATCTCACCTCGGCAAATAAGAAGGGGGTCGCCTTGAAGTCCACTTGCAAGCCCTTGTCAAAAGCAGGTGGAGAAGCTCAATAAGAAGGGGATAGCGATGACGAGAGAAGCGATATTGACGAAGAGGACATGATCCTCTGTATGAAGGGATTCAAGAGAATGATGAAGAGAAGACAAGGGGGCAAATCAAATGAAGGAAAACACAAATAAAAATCAAGACCGAAGCTAAGGCAGGCGTGCTATAACTGTGGTGAATATGACCACTTTATAGTTGATTGCCCGTATGAAGAAAACAAGAAGAAGACCCAGTAAACAAAGCCTCAACCAAGGAAATTCTTCAAGAAGAAGAAGCAAGCTGGACAATCACAGCTAGGAAAGGAGTGGGACTCAAATGATGAGTCCTCATCCGAAGAGGAAGAGGAGATGGCTAGCATAGACATCGAGAAGACAACTAAGAAGTCCACCCTCTTCCCAACTCTCGACACATGGAAGGGCAACAACACTTGCCTCATGGCAAAGGAAGGTAAACAAAAGGTAACAAAAAATCTACCTCTTCGCGTTCTTTTGATAGTGATAGTGACAACTATAGTGATGATGAGGATATGCTAGTTGTCTTAGACAAGAAAACTGCTGCCAAAATGCAATTCTTGATGGATAAGCATGTTGATAGGCAGGGGCTAATTGATTGTCAAGAAGAAATGATCATCCTCCAAAAGGAGGAGTATCTCAAGATCAATGAGCTCCTTGAACATGAAAGGGAGCGAAGCAAATCACTTGAACTTGAGTTAGCTTCAAGCAAGGTAGCTTGTTTGAAGTTAAGAGACTCAAATGCAATCATCAAGGAAGAACTTGTTAACTTAGCCAAAGTTAACAAGATTCTTGAAGTGCAAGTTGAGTCACTCAAACAAAGTGACCCTTCATCCTCTTAGAGCTCGCCTTCTGAACCTGATAAAACTAAAACTACTTCTACTTGTGCATGTGGTAGAATTGACACTAGCTTGAAAGACAAGTCAACCTCTACCAAGGACAAGCATCCTTCCGAAAGTGGCATATTTGACAAGTAGAAGGTCAAATATGCACGTAGTGCATACTTGGCCACAAGACCTCCCAATATCAAATATGGCATTGGGTATTCCTATGGTGAAAAGCAAAATGCTAGAAACCATAAGAATAACAAGGAGCGCATTGCCTTTGTGAGGGGAAACTCCTCCCAAGCTAGAAAGACTAATGATGTTAATAAGTCCAATGTAGTTAACACATATGAACATCGGACTAGTCCAGTCCCTATATGGACAAGTCCGGTCCTCCGGACATGTCTGGTTTCCCAGACTAGTTCTGTTCATGAACAACAACAACTGTTTTACAACTTTCGATGCATCATATGTTCTTATGAAAAGTTTTTGTAAAGTTTATGCTCATTATGTTGGGCCACTCCATGGGAACACCAAGTCTTATGTGTGGGTGCCAAAATCTCTTGTAACAAACCTCAAAGGACCCAGACAATCTTGGGTACCTAAAACCAAGGCATGATGTGATTTTGCAGGCCTATTCCTCCGGTGGATCGAAATGGGTGCTAGACAGTGGATGCACCAACCATATGACTGGAGAAAGAATGATGTTCGTTGAGTATAAAGAAAATGAGGATCCAAGCGAGGGCATCTATTTTGGAGACAATAGTCAAGGAAGGATGCTCGGTACTGGTAAAATTGCAATATCATCTCAACATACTATTTCTCACGTTTTACATGTCGGTTCCTTAGATTATAACCTTCTGTCCATATCTCAATTATGTGACAAAGGTTATAATTGCTTGTTTACTAATGAGGGTGTGACCGTCTCTAGAAGGAGTGATGACTCGGTAGCATTAAAGGGTGTGTTGAAGGGAAAGCTTTATCTTGTTGACTTCAGCAAAGATAAAGTCGAAATTGACACATGCTTGGTTGCAAAGACCAACATGGGTTGGCTGTGGCATAGACGGCTAGCACATGTTAGTATGAGGAATCTTCAAAAACTCCTTAGGGGTGATCACATCCGAGGTTTAAAGGATGTTGTTTTTGAGAAAGACAGGCCTTGTAGCGCGTGCCAAGACGGGAAACATGTAGGAGCACCTCATTCCGCGAAGAAAGTCATGACTACAACAACACCGCTCGAGCTACTTCACATTGACCTATTCGGTCCAATTGCTTACATAAGCATCGGCGGTAACAAATATGGCTTAGTAATTGTTGATGACTTTTCACGCTTCACTTGGGTTTTCTTTTTGCATGATAAGACAGAAACTCAAGGAACCCTCAAGAAGTTCTTCAGGTGTATCCAAAATGAGTTCTCATTGAAGATCAAGAACATACGTAGCGACAATGGCACAGAGTTCAAGAACACTAAAGTTGAGGAGTACCTAGACAAAGAAGGGATAAAGAATGAGTTTTCAACACCTTATTCACCTCAACAAAACAGAGTTGTCGAAAGGATGAACCGAACCCTCATAGAGATGGCGAGGACAATGCTCGATGGATACAAGACCTCGGATCGGTTTTGGACAGAAGCGGTTAACACCACTTGCCACGCCATAAACCGACTCTGTCTTCATCGACTACTCAAGAAGACATCATATGAACTACACATCGGTAACAAGCCTAATATTTCTTATTTTCGAGTTTTTGGATCCAAGTGCTATATTTTGAACAAGAAGCCTAGGATATCAAAGTTCGCTTCGAAGTCCGATGAAGGTTTCTTGCTTGGTTATGATTCGAACACTTATGCATATATTGTCTTCAACGAGACCTCCGGACTCATTGAAGTAGCACGTTACGTAGTGTTTGATGAAACAAACGGCTCTCAAGAAGAGCAAGTAGATCCATTTGTACTAGATAGAGAAGAAACTCCATGTCAAGCATTGAGAAGAATGGCGTTGGGCGATGTTCGACCACAAGCGCCACCTCCAAATGCAAATGAAGAAGATGAACCACAAATGGAGGTAAACGATGAAGGGGGAGCTTCCACACAAGATAAACATTAAGAAGATGAAGATGATCAACAATTCAATGAGCGCAACCATCTAGGGGAGAAGAAGATGACCATGAAGATTCAACACCTCAAGTGCCACATCCAAGAGGACAACAATGCGTCTAGAGAGATCACCCAATCGACAACATAATCGCTGACATCCAAAAGGGAGTAATGACTAGATCTCGCATAGCTAATTTTTGTGAACATAACTCCTTTGTATCCTTTTTGGAACCACGCAGGATTGAGGATCCATTGAAGAATCCGAATTGGGTGGTGGCGATGCAGGAAGAACTTAACAACTTCAAATGGAACAAAGTGTGGGAACTCGTTGAAAGACCCAAGTTCAATGTCGTCGTTACCAAATGGGTCTTCCGCAATAAACAAGACAAACACGGGGTGGTGGCAAGGAACAAGGTGCGACTTGTGACCAAAGGGTATTCACAAGTCGAAGGTTTGGATTTCGATGAAACCTTTGCTCCCGTAGCTAGGCTTGAATCTATTAGAATATCACTTCCATATGCTATTCCATGATTTCAAGTTCTATGAAATGGATGTGAAAAGCGCCTTCCTCAACGGACCAATCAAGGAGGAGGTGTATGTGGAGCAACCCCCCGGATTTGAAGATGAAGAGTTCCCTGACCACGTCTTTAAATTGCATAAGGCTCTCTATAGCCTCAAACAAGCTCCTAAAGCTTGATATGATTGTCTTAGAGATTTCTTAGTTGAAAATGGTTTTAAGATTGGTAAAGCAGATTATACGTTATTCACAAAGCACTTCGACAATGATCTTTTTATTTGCTGAATTTATGTTGATGACATTATCTTTGGTTCAACTAACAAATCCTTTTAGATTATGACAGATAGGTTCGAGATGTCTATGATGGGAGAGCTAAAATACTTCTTAGGATTCCACACAAGGCAACAAAAGGAAGGGACATTCATAAGACAAACCAAGTATACTCAAGGCATACTCAAGAAGTTTGGAATGGACAAGGCGAAGCCTATAAACACTCCCATGGCGACGAATGGTCACTTGGATCTCAATGAATATGGACCAAACGTCGATCAAAAGGTATATCGCTCCATGATTGGATCCCTACTTTACTTATGTGCATCTAGGCCAGATATTATGTTGAGTGTATGTTTGTGTGCAAGGTTTCAATACAACCCAAAAGAGTGTCATTTGACAGCTGTAAAGAGAATCTTGCGGTATTTAGTTCGTACACCCGACCTAGGCCTTTTGTATCCTAAAGGTTCCAAGTTCATCTCATTGGATACTCCGATGCAGACTATGCCGGATACAAAGTAGATAGAAAAAGTACCTTCGGTTCTTGCCAATTCTTAGGGAGATCCCTAGTATCTTGATCCTCCAAGAAACAAAATTCCATTGCCTTATCCACAACCGAAATGGAGTATGTTACAACCGGGAGTTGTCGTGCACAACTCCTTTGGATGCGACAAAAACTAAGGGATTATGGTTACAATATGAGTCGTATTCCACTCCTTTGTGATAATAAGAGTGTCATTAAGATTGCCCATAACCCCGTTGAGCACTCTAGGACCAAACATATAGACATCCGGCACCACTTTTTGAGAGACCACTCAATGAAAGGAGACATAGCTATTTCCCATGTCAACACCGAAAAACAACTAGCCAACATATTCACCAAGCCACTTGATGAAAAACGCTTTTGCGAGCTCCAAAATGAACTAAATATCCTCGATGCTCAGAATGTGGCTTGAAAACTTGCATACCTGTATGGATTCTTCAAAATATGTTGATTGTGTTGTGAAAATCATCTCTCTCAATTTTCCCCAAAAAACTATTTCAATTACTTGATCTTGGTGAAATATGGTCATTGCTTGATTGTTGTATTTTTACTGATCATATTCATCAAGATTACTTAATTGCTTTACCCCCTATTTTTCTCTAAGAACCTCCGAATATATACGGACTAGTCCGTGGTTACCCGGACTAGTCCGCACACTGCAGACTAGTCCGCAAGTGTCCGGTAGTCTGAAATAGTCCGATGGACCACGGACTAGTTTGGTTCTTCGACTCCATAACCCCAGCCGCTGCCAAAACCTAATCTCCTTCACCCTCACAACTCACCTCACATTCTCTCATCTTGCTCGAGTGCTCCCAAGGCAATTTCCTTCGTTCTCCATCAAATCCCTCAGAGTTTTGGTGGAAATCGATCTCCATTGCATAGGGATTGAAGACCAAGGACTTGTCCGCACCTTCAACCCCTCCATCTCCAAGAATCGAGGAATTTTGGTAAAATTTACTCCCAAACCCTAGAAATCGTGATTTCCTTCGTTGTTGACCAAATAGCTCAGTTTCTTCCAGTTAATACATGCCTCCTTGCTGTATTACATTTACCTTGAACTAGTTTTGCATTGGGAATCACCATTGGTCGTCTAGTTAGGGTTTGAGGTGACGAACACCGTACTAGTCCGATCCATGTACGGACGTGTCCGATCCACCAGACTAGTACAAACCTTTACACCAGACAAGTGCGAGTTTTAACTGAACTCAACCCTAATTTATCGTTCCTCAATGCACTTCCCTGCCATCAATTCTCATCCATACATTGTGTAATCCATTCTCAGGACAATGTCGAGATCCCATGACGAGGTCTTCGATTATGAGGCTGAGTTGGACCAATTCTCCTTGCTTCGGTCCTCGACGGGCCAAGGGAAGAAGAGCCAAGAGCGTCCCTCCGAGCCTGCACCTTCTCCACCTCAGGTGCGACGCAAAGTGCTAACCAAGAAGCTTGCCTCCAAGGCCAAGGATGCAGTTGGCCCTAGCTCGGCGACTTATCGCCAAGCTAAGGGCTAGGTAAAGGAATTGCCTCAGGACCAATCGTTCCCCTCAAGATGGCAGCTCTGAGGTAGGGGAACCGGGATCCCTCGGAGGAGAAGTTCAACGGCAAGGGAAGTGATACGGCTTCCGAACTCAGATTTGTTGATTGCTATAGCCGACCCAAGAAGGCAGCCGATGCCAGGTTTTGGAGCAACTTTAATGTAGATTTCTACAACTCTGTGTACCTTACCATAAAGACTCCAATGGTCCGCATCCAGTGGA
This sequence comes from Tuctoria greenei, assembly GCA_036927565.1. Taxonomy (NCBI): domain Eukaryota; kingdom Viridiplantae; phylum Streptophyta; class Magnoliopsida; order Poales; family Poaceae; genus Tuctoria; species Tuctoria greenei. The sequence continues at coordinate 175,594,070 of JAYESD010000003.1, read as the reverse complement.
TCGACTGGAATCACTTTGAGAGAATGAGTTGTGGTGCCTTTGATCAAGTAGTTGAGCTACAGCTAGGCATGGACTGAAGGACCTGTTTGGCTTCAGATATAACTGAAATGATAAGATTATTGCTCATTTCTATGCCACATGCTTCTTTGCCAGTGATGAGGAGGAAAGGGTGACTTGGATGACTCATGGATCCAAGTACACCATAACATATGATGAGTTCACAAGACAACTTCACCTAGAAGACACCGGCTACAATGAGCTGACTATCCACAACATCGATGTCTTGGGAAAAAGGATAAGATGGACTTCCTCTATGATATCATCCTGAAGGACACCTCTCCATTGACCAAGAACATGAAGCCCTTCTTCATGGATCTTAATAGTGTGTTGAGGAAGACAATAGCTCTGAAGGATGGAGATGCAGGAAGTGTGCAAGGGTACTTGAGGACACTAATGAAGGTAATTAGCAAGAACCAGAATTTTGATGTCTTCGACCATATCTGGAATGATATGGTCAACATCTCCTGGACACCGAACATATCCTGTGGCTATGCCCCTTACTTGGTCTTCATGATCGAGAAGGTCACATAATCGAGTTCATGAAGGATGTGGAGCACACTCCTTTGAGGCTCCAGAAGCCTCCCCAAGCCACTGTCCAAGCTGCTCCATCCCCTGCATCCAGTGAGGAGGCTCCGAAGAGGGCCCGAGCTGAAGCAAGACCCCCATCTGGTACAGGAGCTACTTCATCCAAGAAGGGGTCTGCTAGTTGAATCTTCAATTACTTGGCGGCCATTTTTTGCTCATGCAAGAAGGCTGAAATAAAGCTTCACAAGCTGAAAAAGGCAAGGAAGGAAGATATGAGATATGTGAAGAAAAATGTCAAGCATATCTGCCAGAAGATGGAGATCGAGCCAATTGGTTCCCCTGTGATCTCTGAAGATTCAGCCTTTGATTTCTCCGAGCTTGCTCCTCTCTTATCTTCTATGCTTGCCTATTTTGGCATTGGGGGCACTTCGAGTGGATCCGCTCCTCCTACTCCTACCCAACATGAAGATGAAGAGGAAGACGAGGAAAGGACCGACATCGAGGAATGAGCCACTAGATCCATCCTCTCCTTCTTTTTGGTGTCTTCATGCCAAAGGGGGAGAGATTGAGGTGGAGTCACTAGTCCTAGCTGTAGGTTGAGAGATGAGAGCTCCATTTGTGTCTCTTTTGTGTTGTAAAACTTTAATTCTGTTATCTCTACCTTTAGTATTGTGATGTGATGGAATGACTATGTTTATGCTTATGTTATGAAATTGAGATAATCTGTGATTTGAGATAATCTGTGATTTTGCTTTGGAATTGACATATATGCTTGATATTGTTATTTACATGTCAATTATTTCATTCTAATCACAATTATTGCTCACATTCACGCAGTTTTGCACCCCAACATAAAGAGTGCACATATGTCTTAGTTTTAATTGCTCAATTTGTTCCAAGCTCATATGTGCACTCTTTATGAAAATTATGTGTTTTATCATATTTTGTGAAATCTCAATTAGTTGTCATAAATAACAAAAAAGGGGGAGATTGAAAGTGCATCTAGGCATCCCCTGTGGGTTTTGGTTGATTTATGACAAACAAATGAAATCCTAACCAAATCGTTAAGATGAGCGCAGGTTTTAATGAAATTATGAAGAAAGAGCAAAAAGAAAGGAGAATGGGGATCAATATGGAAAAGACCTCTAGAGCTGAATAGATTAGATCAGTGTGTATGCAGTGTTTTGGAGAAACACACCACAAGAGCTCAAGCACGAGAAAATTGATTCACTGCACAAATTTACACAGGACCGTACTAGTCCGATATACCACAGACTAGTCCGATAATCCCTCTGTTCAAGATCGGACAAGTCCTCCCAGTGCGGACTTGTTTGCACTGTCCAAGTTTACAAAGACCAAACTAGTCCGATATCACCATGGACTAGTCTGATATCTTTCTGACTAAAATTGGACTAGTCCTCCCGAGTGCGGACTAGTCCTCAACACGTCTTAGCTTTGCATGACATCGGACAAGTCCGATAATATCCGGACAAGTCCGATAACCTCTCTGACTAAAATTGGACAAGTTCGCCAAATGCTGACTTGTCCCCAATTCACTAAGGGGTTCACCATAGCCGGACTAGTCCGATAATGACCGGACTGGTCGGAACTCTTCCAGAGCCTAAATCGGACTAGTCCGCCCGAGGCCGGACAAGTACGATATTTCTGAGAACTTAGGGTTTCCTACACAGCGCACAACGGACTAGTTCGGACTCCACCACGGACTATTCTGGACTCTCGAAACCCTAATGGTAGCCTTTGGAAACCTCTATATAAATAGATTTGCACGGCCCTATTTTCAACTCTCTCGACCCCTTGCGCCGTCACACCCTCCGAGAGCTTAGAAAACACATCTCTCCACGCAATCCAACATAAGAAAGATCAAATCTTTGAGCATTCACTTTGGATCAAAGGAGAGACTCAATTCCACACGTTTGAGCTCTTGGGTTTGATTCTCTAACACACTCCTATCGTTTCATTGTTGATCTTAAGAGTGTGTTCTTGGTGGTGTTCGATTTGTAATCTTGGAGAGCCCTCAACTTGTGAGAAGGCATCTTGAACTTGGTGATTTACCGTTTGTGATTAGTGGAAGAGAATCGGCCTCCGTGGCGATTCGAAGAGGGTAGTGTTGTATAAGACATGGTCCTTTTGTGGACTCCTCAATGTGGACGTAGGTTGCCTCTGTGGGAACCGAACCACGGGATAAACATCCTGTGTCAAACTTGTTCTTATTTTTTCGTATCATATTCTAGGATTTGCTTGATCTAGCATATCTTACATTAAAACACTTAAACAAAATTTAGGTTGTGCTATACTTGACTTCACTCACTCACTACCTTCAAGTTACATACTATATTCCGCTGCGTATTGTGATTGTATTGAAGTAATTGATCAAACTTGATCAATATAGTCCGCACACACCGGACTAGTCCGCACACTACTGGACTAGTCCAATTTCTCGGTATTTGATCAAGTTGTTCTTAGTTTTGCAGGTTCTGACTAAAATTCAAAATGGCCTATTCACCTCCCCTCTAGGCCACATTCAGTGTTAATTGTCCAAATGTTATTCAAATTTTCCATCACAGCATTAGCTAGAATGTTTTTTCATTTCTTTGCTTCTATAAGGGAATACAATAAATGTTAGATATATAAACTAAATCCTTATTGTGTTGAATATGTATTAATCCGAGGAATTCATTTGCGATAGCTACAGGAAGCAAGGATTAAATTTGTTGGCTAGCTTGTTTAAGAGAACGCATGAGAATATTCAAATAAGGCACATTAATTGAGAAAAAATAATATACGTGCTTGAGTTTAGAAAATATTTTAGTTCAAGGGAAAATTAGTGTCTCGCTCCTGGTTTGAAATATTTGTCACCGATTAGTTCAAAAATAAACAATCCGATGACAAATATTTCGACCCAAGAGGGAGTATTAATTGAAAATTAAATACTTTAGAAACTAAATAAATTTCTTCATGAGTGAATAAAATCTAGAGTCTAGGCAAAGGCCTTATCCATTATATTCTTTATTGTTGTAGTTCCGTTCGTTCTTATCCTTGGCTCATCGTCTCTCTGTGTGCTCCATCAAGAGCAATTGTTTCCTCAAGCTAAGTATGCATAGTCACTTCGTCTTGAAGATGCACTCACGAGTTTGATCTCCCATGTCATGCTCATACTCAAGCTACGACGTCAAGGGGCATTTGCCGTTTCCAAGCACGGAGTTCATGGAAGGTGAGGCCGTAGCGCTGTTTGCATGGTGATAGTTTTTTGACCGAGGGTCATAGAGCCATAGGCCACTCTCAGCACCACTTATTATTGTTGCGTTGTCCGTGTTAGTGCTAATCCTGACTTGCTGGGCTAATGAACACCTGATGAGTTCAGGATGTGTTCGTGAGTGCGTGCACAAGAGTGGTCTGATGCTGATTATTAGTTGCCGCATCAGAAGATATTGTTTAGCTCATGGAAAAGGAATATACTTTGTACGTAGTACAAAATATATTGGTCGCCATTGCCGTTCGTACGCGAAAATGCGGTAGGGTAGTTGCTCTTGCAGGTGTGTGCTAATTACGAGAGTGTTTGGCCGGGTCATGTGGTTAGTCCATGATGCACCCTAAGCCCGATGTTGAGGCCTTTTATGTGCGTACACTAGTGACATGTGACAAAGTGCTCAGTCAATTGCATTTAGTTTGACATCAAAGTTTGATTGGATAGGAACATCTATTTCTTTATGTATTGGATCATCCAAATTAACATTGGGTTGGATGGACTGGATGAAACTTGGGTGGATTGAATCATCTAAGTTGATAATTTCATAATATTAATTATTTATATACTAATTGTCATATTACTAGCAAATATTAATGTTAATATCGTAATCGTAATTAATAATCAACAATAAACAAGTTAATTATCACTAATTACATTACTAAGAAGCATAATTAAATAAGGTGGATGGACTCATCCAACCAAATTTCCTGGACCATCTCATCCAGCATCTGCGAGGAATATTCCTCAAACATGGATCATCCTGTCCGTCTCATCGTGAAACAAATAACACGTGACTAGTCCTTTCAATCCATGTCAATGCAATCCAAGACAAGAAACCAAACACAAATATTTTTGGTTGCGTCGTGCTCATGCGCATGATGGATCGTGCGTGTCGAGCGCCGAGTCATTCGGATCGCTGAGCAAATTTCGGATGTGGTGTTCATGTGCTCCAAGCCTGTAAAAGGTGTTGTACTCATTTGTTGAAATGACGGTATGAAAAATATAAAACCAGTATTCATCGCTGGCCTTGTTACCTGTCAAACGAGAGTGTTTTTTGTATTCTCTGTTATAGTTAGCTCACTTGTTCATCATTAGTTCTAACAGTCCAATGGCTTTTTGCATGGAAAGGTCACTTCGCACTTTGAAACAATGTTCATCGATTGTTCCATTATTGCATTGTGCCCGTGCGCGCTGCATGATTCGGGGCGTTGGCGTACGTCGCAATCATCAGGGCAGGGTGGCACAGTCGCGGGAACTGTGCAGTGCACCCTTGGCTGTATGGTTGCAATATTCGAAGCATGAACGTACGTGGCAACCATCTAGGCAGGGTTGCACAGAGACGGTTGTGCGGCCGTGCCGTAGAGAATTCGAATCCCGCACCCAGGGGTTAGACCATCCGCAGTGGTTCACTGTAAAGCATACTGGACCGCAAATATATAGTAGATTACTAGAAGTATAGAGTATAATTGTCCAGAGTAAAATGCTGGAAGTATAGAGGATATACTCGAAGTATAGAGGCATAGAGTAAGTTTTAGAGGAAATTGTTGCGGATGGTCAAGGCAAGCCCAGCTCTGAGCCTAGGCGAGGGGGGTGACTGCCTAGGGCCAGGCCAGTTAGGGGCCCATGATGTCAGCTATAAAGAGAAAGGAAATAAAATTAATTAGTATTTGCATCATCCGTATGCGATGTACAGTTACACGGTCTAGCTTTTTATTTTCGTAATTTTCTGAAATATAATATTATGTCCTAATGTGTTTAATATTTATTAGATATAATATTACTAATGTGTCAATTTTCCATATGCTATGTTTTTTGATAAAAGGAGGAGTTTTTCGTTAATCCATACTTTAGGACACATTGTTCATGAACATAAAAGACATTTTTCATTAACATAAAAACAACACATATATTACAATCAAGAAAAAAACACATAGAAAACAAAAGAAAAAATTACTACTAATCCTACTCTACTCGGAGGAGGACTTGTACACCTCCTCCGCCGCTACCTACGCATCAGCCGGCGCTGCCTCAACCTCCATCACCGCATCCACCGGCGGCACCTCTGCCTCCGCTGCAACCGCTAGTGGCACCTTCTCCAACACCAGGCCGAACTTCTGACCGACCGCATTCACCAGTTGCTCGCGAAACTCCACCCCAGACTCCTCACTGATCGTCTTGTAGAGGAAGTCAAGGCGAGTGGCCATAAAGCTTAACCCGAAGATGTAGTACCCGGCGAAGTCCATGCTGGTGTGGTGGGGGACGATCCCAAGTCCCAGAAGGCGACAGGAGCGAGATGTATTATCAAATACATCTCGCACCAATATGTTGATCGCTCTTGCCTGCATGTCAACGGCGGACAAGTCATTGTTGACCTTCTTAAGTTGGCCCTTGAGTTTGACGATGTGGTCCTCGAAGAGGTGGACTGTATCAACATAGTCAGTTCGAGGAGGTGCAAGCGCCACAAGCAGAGACAGGGGTGGAGGAGGTGCGGGCGCCGCCTCTAGTTCCACAGGCATTGGCAGCTAGGAAACGAAGAAGGAGGTTCGGAGGATGTTGATAGCCTGGAGTGCTTCGGTGCGGGGCTACCCATTTGTGTGGCGATAGAGGTGCGGAGAAAGAGTGAGAGGTGGTCGACAGTGGTGAGGCGGAGAAGCAAGAGGAGAAGTTTGGAGGCTAAGATTTATGGAGAGGTGCGACGGATAAGAAGAGGATGGTATGCCTTTATAGCAGGTCGTTGTCTAAGCGCACGAGTGGAGATGATCGTACGCCTCGAAAACATTTATTTTGAATCGACTGTCAGAGTTACTCCAAGCCGCGGTTTGCCTCCTCTTGGTTATCGCAACCGCTCGACATGTCCCATTAGCCAGTTTTTTAATTTGACACACAAAGGGCCCAGGGTATGCAATGGCCCACCTGGCATACTTTGTAGGTCCGTCCTGCGTTGTTTGTAACATTTCATGTGAACAATTCAACGAGGTGCGGAAGATTGACGTGAACGCATGTGGCAATCGACCGAGAGTCCATATCTTTTTTTTTTGACGGATCCAACCATTGCCGACCGAGAGTCCTTATCGAACCGATGATAAGTGTCGTGATCATATATATGATGGTGGTCATGAATATAATGCATGTGAAATAGACTCGCGATCAAGCATGTTTGATCACGTGTTGAGGTTTTTTGCGCCCCTTTGTTGAGGATCAAGTTAATTGGATGACGTTGAGGATCGGATGCGGCGTACGTGTTTTCACAAGTATGTTCATTTTTCCTAAAATCCGAACATGTAGCGCGCGACTAGCACCTACGACTGTCATTTCTTCAAAAGACAAGTACAACACATGCATGTTAGAAAATATACTATATACATGGCAGCATGCAATCGATTAATTTGATGAACCACGTACACAGTGAGAGTTGTGTGCTTATTAGATGGTAGTACACATTCTATCCTCATACCCTCGAGGGAACATCCTTCCTGTCAAACATAGTATGTTATCTCTATTGATGACAGGATAATATTCTTCATTACTATGGTAGATAAACTACCATATCGGTTGAGAGTATACATGTGCATGGTAGAGAATATGATAAATATAGAAATATAATCAATACATGGTAGGAAATATTCTATTCTCGGAATAGATTTTTGGGGCATAGCATGCATATGGACATCTAACATCCATGTGATAGACCTCGTTCATGTTTGATGATGTTACGTGTTTTCTCATTTTGTTGAGAGATTTTCATGTTTGAGGCTCGTTGATGATGTTTGGGGCGTAGCATGTATGGACAACTAATATGCGTGTGAAAGGCAATGATTGATCATGTGAAAGTCCTCGATGCATGTGAAATAACCTTCATGTTTTTAAAAGTTCTTTCCTCGGCCCGTGCCGCTTGATCTAACCGACGGTGGCAGCACGGAGGCTGAAGGCAGCGTGTCGAGACGGCGGCACACCGATGCACAGGCAAGGCAGAGGCTGGACCCATGGCGTGCAGCGTTGAACTTTTGGCTCACAGTTTGCATCCTCACGATGGAACGCGGAGGCAGGGCACAGTGCGCGATGATGCAGACAGCCCATACCCTCGTGACCTCCCTGAACCGAGGCTGCCGCCGGACCTAGCATCCCGGAGGGAATCATGGTTTTTCCTTCCGGCGTGTGTCGTCGACCTCCTTCGTCTACAACCCGAAGCTCTTACTTCATGGTGAGTAGCTTCACAATTCCAGCCACCCCCAGCTTCTACACTTGCATGCGCTACTTCCTGAGGCGTTAGCTAGCCATTTCCCACTCCGGCTAAACGGAATTTCAAATTTTGCCGCCGCCTAGAATCGGTTCCACGGTGCCCCCATACTCCGACCAATTTTCGAGCGTTTGGAATGTAGGACGATGATCAGGGCAGCACCACGAAGCTTCCAGAGCAAAAATCAGCTTCTCCCATGCCTTGTACACCGAGAACGCCGTCACCGATCGTCGAGTTACGCCGGTCGCCAGTGTATACACATTTCCACGCCGTTTCAGCCCAAACCGAGGCCACTAGTGAGTTCCTGAGGGTCGAAAACCCCCGGGTGGCAAGTTCCAGCCACGGGGAAGGTAGCTCGGCATGCTCCGACGAGTCGCCGACCGGCCTCCGGCCATGGCGCCGCCACGGACCATTAGGGAAGAAGAAGACCCCCCGGTGGGAGTTGCTGTGGCGCCGGGATTTAGTGTGCCAATGCGAGTAAACTCTGTGGCCCAATGTGCCATCGGCTAGGTGGGAAGATTTAGAGGCCACGTGTTAGTTGATTTAGGGGTTGTCGTTTTCCATTCAAAAAGAATTCTAGAAAAATGCCTAAACTTTGATATGCTATAACTTTTGCTAGGATGCTCCAAATTAGATGAAACAAATTTAGTAATTCTCCTTAGGATCTGTACTTTCTAGTAGTCCACCCCAATATTCATGAAAAGACCTAGAGAATACTCTATAAATCAATTAGTATAATACATTGTGGAAAATATAGAAAATAGGATTTTATTCAGATAATTGTGGAAATGTACCCAACCAATCATTTTGTTATGTAGAAGCTCCAGTAATAGTTTCAAGCATAAAAAAGTTGTTAAAGAGGGTTTAATTCAAAGTCTTTGCCTAGGTTAATTATAATTCCAGAAAATAACAAGTTAAATCCAGAAAATCATGAGGACTTGTAAATTCAATATCTTCCTGTAGGAAGCTTGAAAAATTGTGAAACCAATTTTGGTAGCTTCCTTTTGATCAGTACTATCTAGATGTTCCATTTATGGACAGGATAAAATTTCAGGTTTTATCTGCAAATTCCTAAATGATGAAAGCTTGATAGAATTTTGTAGATCATTTTCTTCCATCAAATTCTCTGAAATTTTTATGAGAATTTCACCATCACATCTGTATACCAGAGGTAAGTTATCAGAGCCAATATAACTCATCTGCATAGGAATTAATTCTGTATAGTTTCCTTATATCCATGACTATATAGAAATTTCTTAAGTACATTCTTATTATATGATGTAATATCAAATTAACCTACCCAAATCCAATTTAATACACAACAGTACACCTTAGTTATTCTTGATTTACAAAAATACTTCCTTTATGAGTATGACATTGCATAATGTGTGCATATTCATTAGTTAAGTTGTTAAAGTGTATTATGTGTTATATGCATATCCATTGCGATAGACGCCGTGATGGAAAGGAGTCGAAGAGGATCTGTTCGTGAAGCATCAAGCCACCGACCCTTGACATTTAATCGAATGGCAAACAAGGCAAGCCCCGGTTTGCATTTAAAAGCTTTACAGAGTTTTGCAGTATTTCTCACATTATGTCTTAAGTTTGGTATGTGCATTATGTATAGGGTGATTGATACTCCACTTGCATGACCACAAATCACAAAGGTTGGTTGAACAAGTTACAGTTTTGACTTGTAGTAACTGCTTTGCTAATGTATAGGAAATCTGGTAGAAGTCGAGTAGATGGAATCTACTCACGAGAGGGTCACATTTTATTGACCACAAGTCAAGTAGATTATTCTACCTGCGGTACAAGTCGAGTAGGAGAATCTACTCGCGATATGTTACCGAAATGTTCACTCTTAATAATTAGAGATGTGGACGGGGATGTTCCTGTAGGACGGGACGCACAAGGTTGTCTGATCCCGAATGAGGGGGACAATGCTTGCAACCACATTTGGGCCTGGGCCGGTAAGGGTAAGGCAAATGTGGAGGTTGGTTGTAGCCGCGTCTGTGTCGGTTAAGGACTGTCTCGTGTGCGGCCTTGTTGAGCAAGTTTGAACTGTACCGGTTACATAATAGATTAATGGGGTCCATTAAACTGATGTAACCCGGACACCCTCGTGTCGAAACTTATACCGCCGTCCTTCGTGGGAAGATGATCGTAAGGTGGGAACATCTAAGGAGAAACTTCAACGTGCTCGATTAGGGACCTTACTTTTGGGACGGTAGAACAGGTTCGGCATTGGGATGACAGGTGAAAGGTGGCCACATACGACGCGGGAGAGGAGTACAGTGAAAGGTACTTCCGAGCGGGCATATGTGTCATGTATTCCGGGTGTGTCCTGATTGCAATCATCGTCCCTCACGGTAATAGAGTACCACTTGTTCACTGAGTTGTGACGTAGTAAATACTAAATAAGTCAGACGAATATGATATATTGGTTTACAAATTGCTTGAACAACCTTGTTTGGCTTAGAGATAGTACAATTAAAAGTTTAAAGTTTTCCATACTTTAGTTGTAATAGCATTATGTGCTTTTGGCATGTCATATCATCGGCAAAGCGTTTCTTGTTTGATTGTGGAGTCTATGATGTGCCATGCCTGAAGAATGTCATTTGCTACTTAAAACATGATTATAAGGATCCACTTGTAGGCGAGTCTATTTATGCAATTCCTTACCTATGCTTAGTACTTACCCCTGCATATGTCTAGTGAGACGGGTTAGTCTTGCTGAGTCTTATGCTCATGTTTGCGCTTTAACTATTTTTGCAGGTATTACTTTTATTTCTGCTGTTCAGGTTGTACATGAGACTCGAGGTATCGAGATAAATCTCATGTGAGCCACGCCGCTGCTGATTGATCATCATGTTGCTAGTGAGAAGCTTCCTAGGGCATGGACGTCTTCTCTTATGCTTCGATAGGTGAGAATATGAGTATGTAGTTTCGCTACGTGTGTACTTCTGATGTACACTGTTTTGTAAAATCTGAATATATATTTATGAAATGAAAACTTTGTATATTTTAGTATCCTTTTCGTGTGTGCTGTTAGGTGCCGCATCGCACGGCACCACCCAATGAGATCCTCGGATGTGTGGACTCCGGTCCCCACAATTAACAGATGGAAAAGAAAAGAAAGGACGAGAAAATATTACAAAAAGATATGTAGTACATACTAGTTAAGGTGAAAGAGCATGGAGAACAAAATTGTAAAACATGAAATATTTGGTGCAAATTACTGTCAAACATAGTATGTTATCTCTTTTGATGACAGGATATTACTCTTGTGCTGATGTTGAAAATAAAACGGTTCCATTACTTCACGTGTCCCATCAGTGCATGCAGAGAGGCGTGAGTCCCATAAGCTGTGGTTTTCACATGTCAGCCAACCTTAATGCACGTGCAGTCTTGCAGGGGATGTGAATCTGCCACCGCCGGAAGCCAAATCATCACAGCGCGGGACTCCCAACAGTACGCGTAAAGAAAACGATGGCGTGTGTCTCTATATAATGTATCCATCATCTTCTCCGCGTGTACTCTATAAAGACACACCACCATCTTCTCCGCACGTACTCTAGCTTCCTCATTGTCTATGTCGCGTGCACCCTCATTGGTTCCCTTCTCAGCATGGTGACACAGAAGCCTATGGAGTTGCCGTTCATGCACGATATTGCAGTCGAGATGGCGGGGCACCTCGCCGCAAGCTACCTATGATCCTTGGACGACCTCTCTTGTCTATGTGCCACCTGCAAGACCATGCATGCGGCGTGCTAGGATGGTGCCGTGGGCAGGCGTGTGGCGCTGGAGCGGGAGACCCGGAGGATGTGGCACGACACGAGGCGCTACAAAGCTCTCTTGGAGAACCTGGCCATCGTTAGCCACCCTCGTGCATGCTACATCACCAGGCTCAAGCTCATCTTTGTGGTCGACCGCAAGCTGCAGGGCGCCCAGTTTCTCGCCCGGGCAGCCGGGACCGGCCACAAGGAGGCGGCCTACGTCCTTGGCCTCCTCAGCTACGATGCCATCCGCGGGGCTCGCGACGCGTCGAGTATATCTAACAGGTCGAAGGCGATGTTGACGTTGGTGAGAAAGCGGCCGGGTCCGTCGCCATCATTAGAACCAACACTGAGTCCAGGCAATGTTGGATTCAAGCCTTACCTGAATCGATAATCTGACAGGGGTGCATCCGCTCCCGCCTCCTAGACCGCCAATGGTGTCGCTGCCCAACAAGTAGGTTGACCCGTGCAGGACTGTTGGCTATGGGAAGCAATGGTGGAGCGGCTGCAGGGTCTTTTGTAGAGAAGACCGTAGGATTATACACGAGCATTTCGCGTTCGGCCCTACAGTGTTATCCAGTATGGGCTATATACTTATAAGGATGTAATGTTGTTTTTCTTATTTCATGATGTTATTTTTCTTGTTTTGTATTAATGTTTTATGTTGATGAACTCAATGTTGTTTGTCTGTTTCATCTGTTATTTTGTTTTCTGTTTGTTTAGTGAACTATCTGTTCTATTTGTATTTTCTGTTAATGAATGACCCTCTACACCGCCAGTAGCCTCTAAAGTGGCCGATACGGTACTTTAGCTGCTAGAGGTGCCATAGGAGATTGCCCGTAGCGGAGCCTGCAAAGCGGTCTATAAAGTAGTATATAGTACTAGTACATAGTAACAGGAAAAGCAACAGGTAGCAACGACTGGAAAGAAAAGTGGAGACAATGAACCAAGAGGAAAAAAAAAGAAAGGACGAGAAAAAGTTAGAAAAAGATAGGTAGTACATACGAATTAAGGTGAAAGAGCATGGAGAACCAAACTGTAAAATAGGAAATTTTTGGCGCAGATTATTCAAGTCTTAGGATGTGTTTGGGAGCAAAGTTTTAATATCAAAGTTTTTGTAAACCACAATTCTTAAGATGTCATGACAATATCAAAGTATTTCAATATTGCAGTTTTGTAATACCGCAGTTTTGCAATACATAAGACTATTTCAAGGCAAGGTAGCAAGCATCAAGAGGAAGCAAGCAGAGAAAAACTTTTGTTCAGACCGAAGTTTTCTATACACGAATATACTGTAGTATAGACAAAACCATAGTTTTAAATACATAGTTCTTCAGTTGGTTGACAAACACCATTCTATAAAAAATACCATGGTAATCTCAAATATCAAAGTATTGCTCTAAAACTCTAAAAATATTGTATTCCCAAACAAAGTCATAATCCTGTCAGACATAGTATGTTATTGATGACAAAATATTATTCTTGTGCAGATGTTGAAAACAGAGCGGTTCCATTACTTCACACCTCTCATCAGTGCACGTAGAGAGGCTTGGGTCCCATAGGCTGTGGTGTTCACATGTCAGCCACCCTTAATGCACCTGAAGTACTGTAGAGGATGTGAATCCACCACAGCCGTAAGCCGAACCAGCACTTGGCGCGACCCCCATCAGTACGGGTGGAGAAGACGATGGCGTGTGTCTTTATATAATGTCTATATCGTCTTCTCTATGCATACTCTATAAAGACACACCACCGTCTTCTCCACACGTACTCTAGCTTCCTCTTTGTCTCCACCGCATGCACATTCATTGGTTTCTTAGTAGCATGGTGACGCCTATGGAGTGGCCATTTACACACGATATTGCGCTCGAGATTGCGGGGTGCCTCGCCACAAGCTCCCTGCGACCCTTGGACGACCTCTAGATTCTGCGTGCCACCTGCAAGGCCATGCATGCGGTGTGTCAATATGCCGCTGTGGGCAGGCGTGTGGTGCTGGAGTGGGTGACCCAGAGGATGCGGCCTAACTCGGGACACTATGAAGCCCTCGTGTAGAACCTGGCCATCGTCGGCAACCCTTGTGCTTGCTATGTCATCGGGCTCGAGCTCGTCTTAGCGGTCGATCGCGCACAGCCGCACGCCCAGTTTCTCACCCAGACGGCTGGGGTCGGCCACCTGGATGTGGCCTACGTCCTTGGCCTCCTCCCCTACGATGCCGGCCGCAAGGCCTGTGTGTCGAGTATATCCGGCAGGTCGAAAGCGAGGTCGACGTTGGTGAGAAAGCTACTGGGTCCATTGCCATCATGAGGACCAACAATGAGTGTAGGCATTGTGGATTCAAGCCCTAGCTAAAATCGGTAATCTGACGTGGGTGCATCCGGGCCTTCCTTTGATACCGCTGATGGTTTGTTGTCCAATAAGGAGGTTGGCCCGTGCACGGCTGCCGACTGTGGGAAGCAAGGGTGGAGCGGCTGCAGGGTCTTCTATAGTGAAGGGTGCAGGATTAGACACGAGCATTTCCAATTCTGCCATGTAGTGTTATCCAGCATAGGCTTTATATAAAATAGACTTATAAGGTTTTGATGTTCTTTTTCTTGTTTCATGATATCGTTTTTCTTGTTTTGTAGTAATGTTTTATGTTGATGAACTCAATGTCGTTCGTCTGTTCCATCTGTTATTTTGTTTTCTATCTGTTTGTTTAATGAACAATTTTTTTCTATCTGTATTCTCTGTTAATGAACGACCCTTCACACTGCCAGTAGCCTCTAAAGTGGCATGTATGATACTTTAGCTGCTAGAGGTGCTAGAGAGAGCGCCCTGAGCAGGGCATGCAAAGCAGTCTGTAAAGTAGTAGTATACAATACTACTAGTACGTAGTAACAGGAAAATGTAACAGGTAGCAACGACTGGAAAGAAAAGTGGAGACAATGAACAAATAGAAAACAAAAAAGGACAAGAAAAATATTAGAAATAGATAGGTAGAATTCCGACGTACCACTGGCCCTATGCCCCAATACGCGGTTTTATCATTACCACTACTCTTGTACGCAGCAAGAAGTTATTACCACTGCTTGAAGAGAGGTGTTGCGGACTAGATGTGCCGATTAGTTTATTTTGTGTTTTATGGGTATTATGTAATAGCTAGTTCTATCGATTAGTTTGTTGCCTCGAATTGTACGTTGAATACTACTGTTTAGTTCCATTGATGTTTATATCTAGTACTTAATCCTTGTTTATATCACAGTGTTGCTGCGATTCAAGAGATTTTATGCGTATGCTTTATTTTGACCAGAATACCACCCCCATTGCTACATCAACTTATTTAGATAACAAATTGGCAGAGCCAGGCGCGTGCCTGTAGATGAGCTCACGCGTCATAGGGACAAACTCCAAGCGTCCTAGCGCAGTTTCGGCCCACGAATACAATGTGACTCAGTGTAGTTTCAGCCCACGAATAACGGCGGCCCAGCGCCATGTTGGGCCCACTTTGATATCTTCAGGTACGCTTTGTCCTGCTTGCCTGCCCATGACGGTGAATTTTTCTCAAGTCGAATAAAGAAAGAAAATAAAAAAGGAAAAGAATTTTATGTTACGGGACCCTTCGATCCACAACGACCCCTCTCCCAATTGTACGAAACGAGCTTGGAGGAGCATCCGTCAGCCTCCATGCTCTTGGAGGAGCATCTGCTGGCCGCCACGCTCATGGAGGAGCATCCACCAGCCGCCACACTCTTGGAAGAGCATCCATCTGCCACCACGCGTGGAGGAACATCCGCCGGCCGCCGCACGTGGACGGGCAATAGCGCTAGGTACAATTGCTCACATAATGTTGTGGTAGATCCATCCTCTTACGGATAGGTTGATTGAATTGTAGGCGATGTCAGAAGATAAGACATGGATGGGAAAAGGCAGGTGTACGAAGGAGTGGCAGGATAGAATGAAGTCACTTTTAAATTTTGCAATCCAAGGCACTCGTGAAGAAGAAACTATTTCTTGTCCTCGCACGAAATGTCATAATATTTGCCACGGGACATGCAAGGAAGTTCATCTTTACATGCTTCGTAATGGGATGTAATTGTATTATACTTGTTGGGTACACCATAGAGAGAAACGAGTTGAAAAAAATATTGCTAAGCAATCAGCAAATAATGAGGAGATAATTTTTTATGATGCTGCTATGGAAAAATATGTTGTGGAGTCTACTTAGAGGCATAGATCATGGTGGTACTTCAGCACATGTTGATTATCCAAAAAAATGCTATAAACCAGCAGGAGCCAACTAGTTATGCAAAGGCATTCTATGACTTATTAAACAATGCCAAAAAAGAGTTGTATCGAGGTTGTATGAAGGTGACCCAATTATACTTCATTGTCAGGTTGTACCAGATAAAGTTTTTAATAGGTTTGAGCAAAAAAAACGTGTGAGTTGATCATTGAACTATTCTCATATGTTCTTCCAGAGGGCCACTGCATTCCTAATACGTTTGATAAAGTTTAGAAGGTTGTTCATGACCCCAGGCTGGACTACAAAAAGACCGATGCATGTGTCAATGACTGTGTGTTATTCCGGAAGGACTATTCTCTGCTGAATCAATGCCCAAAATGTGGTGAATTAAGATGGAAAAATAGTATTAGTGGGGATGCAAGAGTGGCTTTACCTTGTGGAAAAGCCAAGAAGCTTGTAGCGCACAAGATTCTACGATACTTCCCTCTTATTCCCCATCTTTAAAGGATTTATATGGAAAAATCAAAGGAATCAAACATGCACTGACACAAAGAAGAACATATTGATGATGGAATATTACGCCATCCTGTAGTTTCGAAAGCATAGAAGCATTTTGATAGCATTCACCCAAATTTCTCATTTGATCATCGCAACAAAAGACTTGGGCTAGCATCTGATGGTTTTAGTCCTTTTGGGATATTGAATGTTTCTTACAGTACATGCATGTTATTATAATCTCTTATAATCTACCACCTTGGTTGTGTATGAACCAGCCATATTGGTTGATGTCAATGAAAATTCTTGGGCCAAGGTCACCTGGAAACGACATTGATGTGTATCTGCAGCCTTTGATTAATGAGCTACTAAAATTATGGTCTGATGGTGTTGAAACATACAACAGTTCAAAGAAAGAGACATTTCTCATGCGAGCTTCGATATTGTGGACAATAAGTGATTTTCCAGCATATGCAATGCTATGTTCATGGAGCACAAAAGGTAAGCTAGCATGTTCATACTGACATATAAACACTTGCGCCTTGTGGTTGAAACATGCACGAAAGTATTGCTGCATGGGTCATCATCGTTTCCTACCTCAGAATGACATATGGTGTCGAAACAAAGCTTCTTTCAACAAGATAGAGGATAGAGAGGCTCCAACATCAGTCTCTAGTGCCGAAGTACTCCAACAATACGAGAGTTTTGATCAAGTGAGTTTTGGGCAGACAAATAATAAGAGAAAGCGCACTGAGGAAAATAGGTGGCATAGTTGGAAGAAGAAAAGTATATTTTTCCAACTCCCGTATTGGAACACATTGCCAATAAGGCATAAATTGGATGTCATGCACATAGAGAAAAACATTTGTGATAGCATATTAGGGACATTTCTTAATATGTATGGTAAAACAAAAGATAGTCTACAAGCTCGTGTTGATATGCAGGCTATGGGTAAACGGCCACAACAACATCCGATGGCTATAAATCGGAAGTATGATTGCCCATCAGCAACATATATAAGATAAAAAGACCACCGTGTGCAAGTTTTTGGGGGATGTAAAGATGCCCGATGGTTATGCCTCAAACATCAAGAGATGTGTGGACATAAAACCACGTAAGGTATCAAGTATAAAAACTCATGACTGCCATATTATATTTCAGAAGCTCCATCCTATTGCAATACGTGACATATTGCCTGAAAAGGTTGTTGCCCCTTTAATTGAGTTTAGCAGATTCTTTTCTATAATTTGTTCTAAATAATTGGCAAAACCAGATTTTGATGAGATGATCAAACAATTTCCTGCAACAATTTGTAAGCTTGAGATGTTGTTTCCTCCTGCTTTCTTTGATACCATGTTACATCTTCCAATCCATCTTGCCGAAGAAGCTCGCTTGGGTGGACTTGTTTCATATAGATGGAGGTATCCAGTTGAGAGGTATCTTGGTATATTGAAGAGGTATGTACGTAACAGAGCTTACCCGGAGGGTTCTATAGCTATGGGAGATATTATTAAAGAGTGTATGACTTTTTGTAGTCAGTTTTTGGATAACATCAGCACCAAGCTTAATAGGCCACAACGTCATAAAGCTGCACCTAGGAATGAACCTTCTCTCGAGTCTAATATATTTACATAAGTTGATAATTATAAAAAAGGGTTTAAATGGGGCCAACTTACTATGGTGGAACTACATAACATAAGGCATTATATTATTTCTAATGTTGAAGAGGACGCTTTGTGGATCAAGGACGTATAACTTAGATGTTCTATACTATATTGGATCATGCTTGTTTTAGATGACTAATTTAATTTTGTACCCTTTTTAGTGAGAATTCTGAGGAACTGAAAAGGATTCATTCCCGCGATGTTGGAAAATGCCATAGAGATGAGTTTGTTTATTGGTTTCAGAAATGATTAAGTACATGCAAGTTTTTACTTTGATGAAATATTGAACAAATATGTGTTCTGAAGTTGGTTTATCAATGACCCCTTTTATACTAATGTGTACAGATTACGACATTACACAAAGAAGGCAAAGTAACTGATTATTTGTATGCATTATCAAGTGGACCTGATCGTCGAGCATGTTTTTTAGTCGATCATTCATAAATGGCTTCTTCTTACAGACGCAAAACAATGTTGTTGTTGTTTGGGATGGTGATCATGATTGGTTTGGAGTAATCAAGAAAATGATTTCTATTGATTTTGAAAAAAAAATCAAGAGGTTCTGTTATTTGAATGTGACTGGATTGATAGGCCTTGTTCTGGTAAGAGCCAAAGCAGAGGCTACAAAACGGATCAAAACGAAATGATAGATGTTGACACTACTCTTTCTAAAATTATGTACGAGCCTTACATTCTAGCCATCCACGCAGAACAAGTTTTTTACATTCAAAGTGTGAAGCAACCTAAATGGGCTAAAGTTGTTAAAACGAAGTCACATAACCTTTTTGCCATGCCCCTTGGAGACAGTGAAAACAATGTCACTGAGACGATGGAGGCTGAGACATTTGATGATCGGTGACTTACTGATATCAATATGCCACACATAAATGAGGATTCGACCGCATGGGCATTGAATGACATTGTGGGAGCAACCAGTGATGCTTCCGCACTTCAAATGAGAGCATGTGATCAGTTTGAGGCACATGGAGTTCCATCATAAAATGAAGATGACGACGATGATGACAATGATGATACATATATCAATGATGGTCATGTAGCTCTATTTGGGGGGGGGTGACAACAGGGAAGATGATGATTTTTTTATATAAGTACTGTGTGAGCTAACTTTGAACTATTTGTTTTTTTTTTTTAAAATAGAAGCCGCTCTTCTATTTAGCAGCAAGTTTAGAAGCAAGTCTATATTGAAAATTCCCACATCTTTAGAACATACCCATAATTTGAAATGACGTTCCTACAAAAATTCCTAATGCAATGAAATAGTGATTCTTGGCAATAGATCCTAATGTAACGAGTGTGCTCCGTGGCGATAGATCCTAAGGCCAGGAACTAGTACGATTGTGGAAACAGATCCTAATGCAACAATTGTGTCCCGTGGCGATAGAGAGACCGATGGCGCCTTATATGAAAAGCGCGTCTTCCTCCCCTCGTCTCCTTTAGTAGTGATTTTATCCATTTTGCTTTGGTTCACTGTTGATATCACACACATCACTAAAATTTGAGAACATTCACTCGATAACTAAATCATTCACTTATCCAGAAAATAAACAAATCCTTCCTTATGATTCCTGAGGAACACGATGAACACACCACACATTCATTGGTTCACACAGTGGCCAACGTTTTGTAATATATCTCTAGGCCTATGATTGTGTTCCATGGTGATAGATCCTAATGCCATAAACTAGTACAATCATGGCAACATATCCTAATGCAACAATTGTGTTCTGTGGCGATAGATCCTAACGCCACGAACTGATGAATCGTGGCAAAAGTTCCTAATGCAACAATTGTGTTCCGTGGCGATAGATCCTACCACCACGAACTTGTGAATCATGGTAAAAGTTCCTAATGCAATGACTGTGTTTCGTGGAGATAGATCCTAATGGCACGAACTGGTGAATCATGGTAAAAGTTCCTAATGCAACGTTTGTATTCCATGGCGATAGATCCTAATGCCACGACATGGTGAATTGTGATAGCAGATCCTAATGCAACGATTGTGTTCTGTGGCAATAGATCCTAATGCCACGAACTGGTGAATCGTGGCAACAGATCCTAATGCAACGATTGTGTTCTGTGGCAATAGATCCTAATACCACAAATTGGTGAATCATAGCAACAGATCCTAATGTAACGATTATTCCGTGGTGATAAATCCTAATGCCACGAGCTGGTGAATCATGGCGACAAATCCTAATGCAATGATTGTGTTCTGTGGCGATATATCCTACTGCCACGAAGTGATGAATCATGGCAAAAGATTCTAATGCAATGATTGCGTTCTGTGGCTATAGATCCTACAGCAACGAACTTGTGAATCATGGCAACAGATCCTAATGCAACAATGGTGTTCCGTGGTGATAGATCCTAACGCCATGAACTAGTGGATTGTGGCAACAGATCCTAGTACAACAATCGTGTGTCGTGGTGATAGATCCTAATGTCACAAACTAGTGAATCGTTGCAACAGATCCTAATGCAATGATTGTGTTTTGCAGAAATTGATCCTAACGCCACGAACTAGTGGATCTTGGCAACAAATCCTAATGCAACAATCGTGTGTCATGGTGATAGATCCTAATTCTACAAACTTGTGGATCGTTGCAATAGATCCTAATGCAACGATTGTGTGCCATGGCGATAGAACCTAATGCCACGAACTAGTGAACCATGGCAACAAATCCCAATGCAACGATTGTGTTCCGTGGCGATAGATCCTATTACCACGAACAAGTGGATCGTGGCAACAGATCTTAATGCAACGATTGGGTGTCGTGGCGATAGATCCTAATGCCATGAACTAGTGGATCGTGGCATAACATCCTAATGCAACGATTATGTGTCGTGGCAATAGATCCTAATGCCATGAACTAGTGAATCGTTGCAACAGATCCTAATGCAACGATTGTGTTCCGTGGCGATAGATCCTACTGCCACGAACTAGTGAATCATGGCAACAAATCCTAATATAACAATTGTGTTCCGTGGCGATAAATCCTAATGCCATGAACTAGTGAATCGTTGTAGTACAATCGTTGGGGAGAATTGTTGCAGCACAAATCCTCATTTAGTATTCTTTGTAGTACAATTGTTGCACCAGAGTAAAATCCTTGTAGTGAGCATTTCACCCAAGAGTATTCCCAAGGGTATCCTATTTATCCCAAAGGAAGGAAATGGAGTAAAGTAGACACTACTCTTATGATCAATCTATGGGATACTAATCAATTATCAAGATAGGGGCAAGTTGATAATATGGGTAGTGTGACACACACTTAATCAATCTATTCTAAACGGTAAATGGGTCCTAATAAAGGTTAGACTAAGGATTGGGGAATTGCTCCTACAATGCCTTTAATATAAATATACATAGCCTAGGTTAGATACTAATGAGCATGTCAATGGTGAATCTTTATGCTAAGTTGTTCAACACATCGGGCATGGGTTTACCCCTAGCAATAATAGGACGACTCCCGCCAAGAGCATGTGGCATAGCCGAATATAGAGGATTACAAAGGACAAATAGGGTTGTCACCACCTACTGCCTACCTCTTCAATCTGTTGGTCTACGAGACATCCAATGCTACTTAAATATCCTAGCACCATGCTACAATATTAACTAAATACCTTGAGAGTCGTGGCACAAGCCACCCTAAGGCAATGAACTAAATCATTGTTGAACCACTGTTTAGACATAGTATAAGTTATTCATATTAACATGATCATATCATAGCTAATTAGACTATAGTGGGGATCTATAGTGTTTATGATGATAGTATAATGACACTAAGGCATGATCATAAAGGGTATTTCCGCCACATAAATGGAATCCACAATCAAACAAGAAACGCTTCATCCAAGTGAATGAATAATAGAAGACTAAAGATAATATCCTTATTATGCATAAAGTCACAAATATAAGAAAAGATACATGAGCCATATCTTTCCCAATTTGGACATTGGACTAGAGGCTCTCCTCCCTATAGCCGAACTCCACCAAGGACTAAGAGAACTAGTGTATACAATAGAATGATGCTCAAGTGGTGTGTATTGAAGTGAGGGGTGAGGGGCCCTATTTATAGCTGGAGAAGGGTCGGTTCCCGCCAAAAGAAGCATGAGAATGAGTCACCACTGACTTTTTCAAGCCGGGAGGAGCCAACACGTGGAAACTGACCGAGTTTGGCGCCAGGAACAGGTCGACCGACTAGGGGGGTCGACTGACCTGGTCTTTGCACTGTTTCGCGTGTGCTTATTTCAGGTCACTGCCAGGTGGGTCCCATCCCTTGATATGGGTGCTACACTGTTGCATGACCTCAGATACTTCTGTTTGTGGGCCATTTGATCTATGTGGTGCCACATGTTGGCGCTTGATTGGCTGAGATGATATTTATAGGATCCATCCCCTTGTTTCACTATAATACTATATAAAATACTTGCATGCACCAATTTCTCCAAGTACAAGTGGAAATAGGTTAAATAGAAAGGTGATGTATGCAAGAAATGATATTTCCTTCACATAATTTAATTATATTGACGGCTGAAATTTGCATATAACAACCATCAACAGAGGTGTAGTTCCTTAGCTAGCATTTGTACCTTGGTAAATGGTGTGCATGCAAAGCTATGGGAACTAGAGCATTCTTCAATCCA
The DNA here is from genome assembly GCA_036927565.1 of Tuctoria greenei. NCBI lineage: Eukaryota > Viridiplantae > Streptophyta > Magnoliopsida > Poales > Poaceae > Tuctoria > Tuctoria greenei. The sequence goes on along the minus strand of JAYESD010000003.1, from coordinate 175,571,152 downwards.
CCCCTTGAGTGAAAGACCATATTGTCATTCATGATAAATGACATAAGGACTCCTTCAGCTCCAGCACAAATGTGGTCATGGATTGGTGGAGCCAACCCATGACATAAGTGTTGGATGAAAAGCCAACAATCCACCCCATGACAATGCAAACCAAGAAGAATTTATGGGGCCTCCCCCAAGATTGGGGATGGATGACTTTGGCTTCTACTAGAAGCTGAAATTCTTTTGCGAAAGGCAATGTTGTTGCATAGCGGACATTTGTTGAGGTACGCCCTGACTCATCTTGTAGTTGAGCACTTGCGTCCTTGTCGGCCACCCCATGAAATGGGTTCGCCAACACTACCTGTTTTCACACGAAAGGAGAAAACAAACAATGATAATCCTATCTAATAACTATTAGTACCTATAGCTTAATCAGAAGTGATAGCTATACTTCACTTCCTTTGCCTTCCCCGGGAAAGGCGCAAGCAATGCTTGTTGACATTTCTTACGTCACAGATAAAAATCCACAAGCGCACGGAAACTATCGTGTAGCATTTCATCCAAGATTATTCCCAAATGTATCTTTGACACCCCATTGCAAAAATGAACCAAGCGTGATGCTTATGTGTGCCCACGATGTTTAACACACATACACATGTGATTCACAAATGATAAACAGATAATTACAACAACACAAATTATTAAGTAAGTACTTTTCTTACAATATTCAGATAATCCTCAGGTTACAGCTCTAATGATCAATATTAATAAGATCTGAAAACTAAAGCAGCGAAAATAATATAATTAAGCAACTATGCAAGCTGAGCATATAGGGTAGTGCGGCTCAAAGCAACACCACAGGCAAGTCGACGGCAGCACATAGCCTAGTACTCAGCATCTTCAGAGTACTCCCAAACATCACCTCAAACTATTGGTGGGGGAATTGCAAGGGTGGGTACATGCCGTACTCAGCAAATGTGGAAAGTATGACATGTAGCTTAAACAAGGAACAATAGTAATAATGGCTAGTTGCATAAAAGTACATTCAAAACATGTGAAAAGCATACTAAGATGTCCATGTGAATTAATCCCAACATAACCCAAATAATTACCATTAACGAGTCCATTACCATCAATTACTATTATATCACATCCAACAATGATTATCCATCCAAATACAAAGTTCTTACCATTAACATCGACCATATTCAATTATCACAACTCAACCCATAACCAAAACAAATAACGAACCATAAACCAACCATAACCATCCCAAATCCCGAGTTTCCTCTAATCATGTAGGTCATCCAAGTGCTCTTAACTAGGAGCACGACTATCAAGATAGTTTTTAACACTCTTGTAGAGGTCGTACAACTTTACCCAAAAGTTTGTGATTTCGTCACCAATCAGCGATTAAAGAAACCTCCCTTATGCCAATTACACTTCCTTAGGAGTATGGCCAAGAGATCACAAAATAGCCTTTACAAAGGGACCACTAGCATATTCAAACCCACTAAGGTTTCACAGGTGGTGATGCCTCCGACTGAGCACATCCAACCAAGGGCCCCCTCTTGTGCCGTTTGGATCCCAGGGCATTCCCGCCATAATTGCAAACCCAAACGACTCCCATTCCCTGCTTCTCCAAATGATCTGAACCGATGCAGGTAATACTCTTAATTAATTGGCTAAGCTGCACCCATACTTGGTCTTGTGGTGGCACTATTGTCCTGGCATATTCTCGCATGAACCAGTCCTTATATCTAAAGAAAGCAAACCACCATATCATCCAACCCATTCCACAAACCATGCTTGCATAGATCTCCTAAGTCCCATATTACCAAATAATCATGTTCATCAATTCATATAATCCTTGAGTTCATAATTAAGTCATTTGTTGCCATCCCAATTAATTAGAGCGAAGAAAAGGTAAATATACCCTTCCCGACTCTCTATAATCCATTCCAAGCGACAAGGATGGCCAAACAAGTCTCATAAACACCTATAAATGGGTTACCCAACAAATTGACACAAGCATGCTGTTTTGCAAACAAAACATTTAAAAACAGGCTCAAAATAGTCTGGGACGCTTGCCTTGCTCTTGAGCTCGGTTTGGGTCCAAAGATTCAAAGTTCTAGTGCTGGGGGTCCTCGACAACACCCTCTAAACCAAAACCTTCTATTCCGCGCAACGAATATGCAAAACACACATTACAATTAAATAATGCTCATATAGTACTTAATATGCCATGATATGCATGACTAATGTAATTATGAGGTCAAACATGTTAATAAGTTGCTATCAATGTTGACTAACTAGTTATAATAGTTTCTAGCAGGTTTGGAATCAATTTAGATCAAATTTGGTTTAATTCAGGAATTTTCAGATTCAGACACCGTGCTATCCACTGTCAAGGCCGGACTAGTCCGCCCTATAAAAAATCTGCAATTACGATCTAGAAAGGAAACAAAATCAAACAGGTCCGGGATAACAGGCCGGACAAGTTCGGAACGGCGAAGAAAAGGTTTTCCGGACTTAAATTCAACAAGGGACAGACTAGTCTGCTTCGACCAAAGACTAGTCCGGACAACATTAGGGACCAAACTGGACTAGTCTGGGAATTGTGCCGCACAAGTCCGGGCTCTAAAAGAAATTGATTTTTCCTGAAGAAAGAATAGGGTCACCATACTAGTCAAGCGTTATGGCCGGACAAGTCCGCACCCTCACAGTTTTAAATTGCGGTGTTGTCCTAAATTCATTTTTATCTTTTTCCTTTTATGTTGCTTAAGGTTAAAAATATATAAGAATGTATGCAATTCATGGTGGATGAAAATGAGGGTGTTACAATCCTACCCCCCTTAAAATGAACCTTGCCCTCGAGATTCGAGGTAGAAAGAAAAGAGATAGGGAAATTCCTTCTTAAGATCATCTTCCAGCTCCCAAGTTTGTTCCGATTCTATATGATGCTTCAATTGTACTTTGCATCATCGAATCACCTTGTTTCTTGTGACCCTCTCCTTTGTTTCCAAAATTTTGTCAGGTTGCTCTGCAAAAGTCAAATCTGCCTCTAATTCCAAATCTTCCATTGACACTTGTTCCTCTAGTACCCTCAAGCACTTCTTGAGCTGTGAAACATGAAACACATCATGAATATCGAAAAGATGTGCTGGCATCTCCAACTTATATGCCACTGCTCCACGTTTTGCCAAAATCCTTAATGGTCCAATATAGTGAGGTGCCAACTTGCCTGTGATGTTAAACCGCTTATGACCTCGCATAGATGACACTTTGAGGTATACGAAGGCTAAGTTTCTCCGCCTATTATCCGCATAGCCCTTTTGTCTTGTTTGAGCGACACTCAAATTCTTGTGGATTATCTGAACTTGCTTTTCATTATCTTGCAACACATCTAGTCAAATCACTTGGTTCTCTCCTGTCTCACTCCAAAATAAAGGTGTTCTACACTTCCTTCCATATGCTAACTTTTACTGTAGGAAAACTCAGCGTATGGCAAGCTTTTCCCCAAGCTACATCCATGTATTAACGCATAAGCTCTCAACATATCCTCCAATATTTGATTTGTCCTCTCGGTTTGTCCATCGGTTTGTGGATGATATGCTGAACTGAAATTTATCCTTGTACCCATAGCTTCATTCAGTTTCTCCTAGAACCTAGAGGTAAATTGAGAACCTCGATCCGAGACTAATTTCTTTGGAACTCCATGACAGCACACAATATGCTCCAAATACAATTCTGCTAGCTTCACGGTGGTATATGTGGTCTTGACAGGTATGAAATGAGTTGATTTGGTCAACCGATCTACAATAACCCATATTGAGTCATAGACGGACAGGGTTCGAGGTAATCCAACTATGAAGTCCATATCGATTTCTTCCCACTTCCATTATGGAATCTTCAATGGTTGCAATAATCCATCTAGCCTTTGATGTTCAGCTTTGACTCGTTGGCATACATCACATAGAGCAGCGTACTCTGCTATGTCCTTTTTCATGCTATCCAACCAATAACATGTCTTCAAGTCATTGTACATCTTTGTACAACCAGGATGGATTGAGTAATGTGAGTCATGTGCCTCATTTAATATCGTTTCCCGAATATGCTTAAAATTGGGCACAACAATCCTCTTTCCAAGCCATAAAGTTCCATGGTCATCCTCATCAAATCTGAATTCTCCCCCTTCTTGAGTCCTTTCTTTGATTTCTTGAATTTCCTCATCCTTGGTCTGAACTTATCAAAATTCTTGCTCCAAGTTTGGATTTAACTCCATTATCCCCATCTCATTCAATAAACCCAAGATTCAACCGTTCAAACTCCTTGCATAGCTCGGATGGTAGCTCTCGAACCGTGAGTTGGTGGCTTACTCCTTTCCGACTGAAAGCATCAGCCACTACATTAGCCTTCCCTGGAGGATAGGTGATTTCCACATCATGATCCTTGATGAGCTCCAAGCATCTTTGTTGCCTCAAATTTTGGTCCGTTTGCGTGAATATGTACTTGAGGCTCTTGTGGCCTGTGTAAATCTCGCACCCATGACCAAGAATGTAGTGTCTCCATATCTTCAAAGCATGCACCACGGCTGCAAGTTCGAGATCATGCGTAGGATAATTCAGCTCATGTTTCTTCAGTTGCCTCGATGCATAGGCTACTCCTTGACCCTCTTGCATGAGCACACATCCAAGTCCCCTTCTTAAAGCATCGCAATAAATATCAAAACTTTTGCTCACATCTGACAAAACCAACAAAGCTATTGTTGTTAACCTCTTCTTAAGCTTCTCAAAACTGTCCTATCAAGCTTGAGTCCATTGGAACACTCTTCCCTTCATCAACAACTCGGTCATGGGCTTGGCTATTTTGGCAAAATCCTTGATGAACAAACGGTAATACCCAACCATTCTGACAAAAGTTCTTATTTCCTTGACATTCTGCGGTGGTTCCCACCTTAGAGCATCGCTCACTTTTCCTAGGTCAACGGATACTCCTAATCTAGAGATGATATGACCCAAAAATGACACTTCGCTTAACAAAAATTGGAACTTGCTGAATCTGCCATATAATTGGTGTTCCCTCAGTCTCTGCAACGTGAGCCTCAAATGCTCTTCATGCTCCTCTTCACTCTTCGAGTAGATCATGATGTCATCAATGAACACTACCACGAACTTATCCAAAGACTCCATTAAGGCCTTATTCATGAGGTACATAAAGTATGCTAGTGCATTGGTCAATCCAAATGACATGACTGTACACTCATAGGATCCATATCGTGTCTGAAAAGTTGTATTGTATATCTGATGGTCTAATCTTCATTTGAATGTAACCTGACCTCAAGTCAATCTTGAAGAAAACGCAAGCACCCTTCATTTGGTCGAACAAATCCTCTATTCGGGTCAACTTGTACTTGTTCTTAATTGTCACCTTGCTGAGAGCCCGGTAATCCATGCACATCCTTTGGGATCCATCCTTCTTATCCACGAAAAGCACTGGTGCTCCCCAAAGCAAAGAGCTTGGGTGAATGAAACCCTTTTCCAGCTACTTTTGAATTTCTTGTTGGGCTCCTAACTCCGTAGGAGGCATCCTATATGGTCTCTTAGCTATAGGTGCAGCTCCATGTATTAATTCAATAATGAACTCTATGTCACGATCAGGTGGCATACCTGGCAACTCATCAGAAAACACATCTGAAAATTCACACACTACTGGGATCTCTTCTATTGCTGCACTATCCATTTGATTCAGCTCCGCTTGTTTTGGTTGGTGTTGAGATGCTTCAAACTCTATGTTGAACCCCTCTTCATTTGTCAACTTCACCGTCTTTGTGGCACATTCAATTATCCCATTGTGCTTCCTTAACCAGTCCATACCAAGTATTATGTCCAATCCATGCGAATCCAAAACGATAGGGTTGGCGAAGAAATCTACCCCCTTATTCTAAGGCTTTCTTTTGGACATACTATAGTCGTCATCATCTCCCCTCCAAAAGATTTAACCAATAAGTTGTATTTAATATGAGATATGGGAAATCTATACTTGGCATCATACTTTGATGCAATGAATGAATGCGATGCTCCAGAATCAAATAGTATAGTCGACGGGTTGGGGTTTGCAAGAAACATACCAATCACTACGTCATCCGCATGTTGGGCTTCCTCCGTAGAGACATGGGTCACCTTGCCACGAAAAAAATTCTACGATCCACGTTTTCCTCGTGGAGCTCCTCTGTTTGGTTTTGGGTTCTGTCTTGGAGCATTGTTCCCTTGACCAAGGCACGACTTAGGGCATTGAGATGCAAAGTGTCCTACCTCACCACAAGTATAGCATGACCTTGCTGCACCATAATTGTTTGGACGAACTTGATTTTGAGCATTAGCAGGAAAGTTGGCACGGGTTGCATGAGGCATTGGAGGGCGAGGTGCTTGCATGGCAGGGCGTTGTTGCATAGGCTGAGCTGGGCATAGTGGAATAGCAGCGCGATATGCTGGAGCATAGGGGTTGTTAGTATGATGAATTTGGTGGTGCAAAGCTGGGGCGAACATTACTTCCTTCTGGCTGTCCTTGATACGTCACCTTCCTCTTATTGTCTTGCTCCATCTCACGAAACTTGTTCTAAACCACAATAGCTTTGTCCACAAGCTTCTGGAAATTTGCATATTCACAATTGAGCAATTGGACTTGAATCTCATTGTTTAGGCCTCTCATGAATAAATACTGCGTGCGGCTATCCCAATTAACATCTTCCAGATCGTACCTTGAGAGTTGAGTGAATTTATTGAGATACTCACTAACACTTGACTTTCCCTGCTTTAGGTTCCCAAATTCCTGCCTCTTTAGGATCCTAACGCCTTCCGGGACAAAGTGAGATCGGAAACTCTCCTTGAATTTATCCCATGTGATACTCTCTTGATTTTCATGAGCATTGTATAGCAAGTCCCGACAATCCGCAGCTGCTCCACCTAGCTAATGGGAAGCAAAGAGAACCTTCTCCTTGTTATTGCACTGGACAATACCGAGCTTCTTCTCCGTAGATTTCAGCCAATCATAAGCTTCCATAGGGTTATTGGCTTGAACAAAAGTAGGTGGCCTAGTCCTCATAAACTCTCCCAAACTGTTATGACACGGTGGGGGTGGCGGTGGTGGAGGCATATGGGGCTGATTTTGATTATTGGCCTGCAGTTGTCCCAAAGACTGCATCACAGTCTGCATCAGCTAATTTTGCATAGCCAACAGCTGCTAAAGGTTGACAGCCTCAGATCTAGGTCCATTGTTGTTGTTCTCTGATGCCCCATTGTTCTCCTCATTCTCACTGGCATCCCGTTGGTTGCGCATCCCCGACATCTGAAGGAAGGAGCAAAAGATAGAAGAATTTAGAAAATGTCCCCAACTATATGCATCAAGGGATATGAAACTAAGCAACTACCTATACTAGCCTATGTGTATGTGGCAAATGCTAAAGCATCCCACAATCCTCTACTAACTACACAAGCAAGCATTACATAGAAATCAACACACCAAACAAACCACAATGTTTCCTAAGTGATCCTATGTGTTGTAAAGTGTCCATTCTACCTAGGTTACATCATACGGTCAACCTATGGCTCTGATACCAATTTGTGACACCCGATTCCAAAAATGAACCAAACGTGATGCATATGTGCGCCCAGGATGTTTAACACACATACACAAGTGATTCACAAATGATAAACATATATTACCACAACACAACTTATTAAATTAGTACTTTTATTACAATATTCAAATAATCCTCGGATTACAGCTCTAATTATCAATATTACCGAGTTATGAAAACTAATGTGGCAGAAATAATCTAATTAAGCAACAGAGCAAACTAAGCAAACTGATAATATAGGGTAGCGTAGCTCCAAGCAACACCACAGGCAAGTCGACGGCAGAACACAACCTAGTACTTTGCATTATCCTCAGGGTACTACCAAACATCACCTGAAACTGTTGGTGGGGGAATTGCAAGGGTGAGTACATGTCGTACTCACCAAGTGTGGAAAAGTATGACATGTAACTTAAACAAGGAACGATAGTAATAATGGCTATTTGCATAAAAATACATCCAAAAGATGTGAAAAGCATACTAAGAGGTCTATGTGAATTAATCCCAACATAACCCAAATAATTACCAGTAACGAGTCCATTACCATCAATTACCATTATATCACATCCAACAATGATTATCAATCCAAATACCAAGTTCTTGCCATTAACATCGACCATAATCAATTATCACAACTCAACCCATAACCAAAACCTATATCGAACCATCACCCAACCATAAGCATTTCAAATCCCTAGTTTCCTCTAAACACGTAGGTCATCCAGGTGCTCTTAACCGGGAGCACGACTATCATGATAGTTTTTAACACTCTACAGAGGTTGTACCACATTACCCACAAGTTTGTGATTTCGCCACCGGTCGGGCACTAAAGAAACCTCCCTTATGCCAATTACACTTCCTTAGGTGTATGGCCAAGAGATCACTAAATAGCCTTTACAAAGAGACTACCATCATATTCGGACCCACTAAGGTTTCACTGATGGTGATGCCTCCAACTGAGCACATCCAACCAAGGGCTCCCACCTGTGCTGTTCGGAGCATGGGGCAGTCCCGGCACTATTGCAAACCAACCCGACTCCCATTCCCCGCTCCTCCAAATGATCTGAATTTATGCTGGTAATACTCCTAATTAGTTTGCTAAGCTGCACCCATACTTGGCCTTGTTGTGGCACTGTTGTCCTGGCATATTCTTGCATGAGACGGTCATTAGATCTAAAGCAAGCAAACCACTATATATCCAACCCATTCCACAAACCATGCTTTCTTAGATCTCCAAAGTCCCATATTACCAATTAATCATGTCCATCAATTCATATCATCCGTGAGTTCATAATTATGTCATTTGGTTGTCTTCCAGTCCCAATTAATTAGAGCAAAGCAAAAAGTTAAAAGTACCTTTCGTGACTCTCGATAATGTATTCCAAGCGACAAGGATGGTCAAACAAGTGTAGTAAACACCTATAAATGGGTTTCCCATGAAATTGACACAAGCACGCAGTTTTGCAAACAAAACATTTTAAAACATGATCAAAATGGTCAAGGACACTTGCCTTGCTCCTGAGCTCGGTTTTGGTCAAAAGCTTCGATGTTCTTGTGCTGGAGGTCCTCGGCAACACCCTCTAAACCAAAACCTTCTATTTCGCGTAACAAACATGCAAAACACACATTACAATCAAATAATGCTCATATAGTACTCAATATGCAATGATATGCATGATTAATGCGATTATTAGGTAAAACTTTGTAAGACCTATGTGTGCTGAATACATTGGCTTGTAGTGAATACACTTGCTTTAACGATAAAAGTTTTGACCAAAACACCTTTTTATCAAGGTCCGACTCTAGCTCCGAGCTACAGCAAGTCCGACTAGCTTTGGTCAGCTCTGGTGAAGTTTTGTCTTTAGCTCCGGCATGTCTTTGATAGCTCCAACATGTTTTTGATAGCTCCGCCTTGTTTTTGCTAAGCTCCGAAGTTTATTTTTCTAGCTCCGGCTTTTGGGATTACTAGTTCTGACTAGTTCTAGTTAGCTCCAGCGCTAGGTACTGCTAGTTTTGTAAGCTCCGGCGCTAGGTTCTACTAGCTTTTGTTAGCTCCGGCTCAAGGTCCGAGTTGCTCTGGCAAGGTCCGGAACTTGACCGTAGTGCTTCTGCTTTTCATTTGCAATGTTTCGTACTTGCTTTACATTGTTGGAAAGATTGCTTATTATTCATTTGCTATGTTTTTGGTGCGTTTTGGTTGATATGGATGATATCGTGTTACTGTGGTTTTGCAACATGCTTATGTATGGTTCTCACGTAGGGTGTTGTGTTCGGAACTAACTTGAGTCAAGTCGAGGACTTGGCCTCGTATGGATTGGGTGTTTATTCATGTGCAGGTGTTGCTTGAGTTCAAGACATAGCTGGTGACGGGATCCATTGGACTAGTCTCAGAGAGGAGATGAGGTTCCAACAACCAAATTTAGGAGGAATTGTGGTTGAGCTGATCAGGAGGTTGCACAGCATGATTGAATCAAGAACAATGCATATGAAGGTATCGTGGACGTCATTGGAAGATTTTTGCACGTGAGCAAGGAGTGCATGGACATGGCTACATGGTTCCGAGACGTGATGAAGAGATGTGGACATAAAGAGTTAGTCGGAAAGGTCCAACCGACTAGGTTATGGACTCAGGCTGCGGCTGAGTCGGGTTTGACTCAAATATGGTAAGATTTGAGTTGGTTATGATAGGATTTCGTGTGGATCACGAATTTGAGTAGTTTAGGAATGTGGGTTATGTTCCTAAGGTGTTTGGAAGTCTTAAGATTGCTTCTATCTGCGTATAGTAGAATACTAAGCAGTTATGGAAAGTTACAATTCGTGAACAGAGTAGGATTAGGTTCCTGATTTGGGTTGAGTTGGCTTTCGAGCTGGTTATATAAGCAAGGGAGCCCAGAGCTCGTGGAACACGACTTTGGGGATGTTCCTCTTGTGTTCTATTGAATAAAATTCGTAGTTTGAAGGAACTTTTGTGCCTTGTTCGTCCGACTTGTTCCAGACAAGTTTTACTCATCGAGTTTCTGGACAGCACTACCTTTCGTCGGTGGTTTTATCATAACTCGAGTCTTACAGATCCAATTGAAGTGATTCTTTTTGGGTTGTCTTCACAACATGATTGTATATCATATTTCAAAATTTCACGGTCATTGGATTTGTGGTCTATGATCTACACGAGTTTCTTTGCAGTGTTTTATAACTGTTTTTTCTCGGGTATGGCAGATTGACCATTGTTTGATCTTTTGATCATAACTTGAGTTTTTGTTGACGGATTTGAGTGATTCCTTTTGTGTTGTCTTAGTGACTTGATTCTCTCTGATATATATCACTTTTGTTATGGTGAAACACGTTTAGATTAGTCTCACACACGATTTCTTTAACATATCATTTTTCTGCCAAAAGGGTTTGGGCTTTAATTGTTTCCGCTGCGTAAGATTTTTAAATCTACCATTCACCCCCCTCTGGTAGCTTTTCACGTGCTCTTCGATCCTACAATTGGTATCAGAGCCATGGTGCTCTAATCTTTCTTATTTGCGCGTGTGTTGTGACTAATCATCATGGAGAAGTACTCTGCCAAACCTTGTGTGTTCGCTGGTATTGATTTTCATGTTTGGAAGGCACGCATGGAGGCTTTCATCCAGGCACAAGGCTTTGCAATATGGGAGAAGGTATACAAGCCTTACGAAGTGTCATCAAAGATCAAGTTTCAGCTACAAATCTGAGAGATGTCGACAATAACAACAAGGCTCGGAACTTGATCATACAAGGATTAACACAAAGAAACTTCGACCGTGTTGCACACCTCCGATCTGCATACGATGTGTGGAAAGCACTTTGTGACTACCACGAAGGATCCAATACGATCAAAGAGGTAAGGCAAGACATGTTCAAGAAAGAATACATGCGCTTCGAGATGCAACCCGGTGAGTCTATTGATAACCTTTTTGCTCACTTTAATAAGATTCTCAGCAACTTGCGTAGTGTCAATGTTAATTTTTCAGATGCTGGAAATGCTAGACAATTGCTAAGTGCATTAGATATGTCAATTTGGGAGATGAAAGTCACATCTATTCGTGAATCTACTGTCATGAGTTCACTTACTTTAGATGTGCTATATTCCAAGTTAAAAACTCATGAAATTGACATAATCTCACGTAAGAACCCCAATAAGTCTATTGCATTTGTTTCACAACATGATATGTCTAGCTCCGGCCAATCATCATCTTGCAATACTCTTGCTTTGTTGTCCTCACTAACCGTGGAGCAGATCGAAGAATTTCAAGAAGAGGAGTTGGCACTCATCTCTACTAGATTCTCAAAAGCATTGCAAAACGTGAGAACTAGAAGGAGAGGAAGCTTCGGACCTCAACGCTATTTTGAATGTGGTAAAACAGGACACTTTCATACAGAATGCCCTAACCTTTCAGGTTCGACCACCCGGGAAGAAAAACAAAGCAAGGTTCGGACCTCCTCTGGAAATTTCAACAAGAAGAAGAATGGTACCATAGGACGCAAGATGATCAACAGTTTCATCACCGCGCTTCAAGAGTTCAGTTCAAGCGACGTGGACATTGGAAGTGGTGAAGATGAAGATAATTTGGCAAACTTGTGCTTCATGGCGGGCAAGTCAAGATCAAGTAGGGAGGAGGCAGAACACAACAGCGACAATAAAGAGGTATGTCCTACTTGCGAAGAAATGTGTGATGCTATTTCTTGTGCCACTATTATTGTTAAGAAAAAGGACAAAAAACTTAGGGATAGTGCTGCTAAAATTGAATCACTAGAATCTGAAATCAACCGTTTAAAAACATTGATTCCTAGTGATGATGCATGTTCCTCATGTGATTTAATATATGAACAATTGTCCTCATTAAGAAGTGCGCACACCTCCACACTTGATAAACTTGAGTTAGAAATTGAAAAGAACAAAGAGCATGCTGCACTTAATGATAAAAACTTGAAAGATGCTAGCTGTTCTACAATTGATTTGCATTGTTCTACTTGTGATGATCTTGATAAGAAACTACAGGATGCTATGAATGAAATTTCTATATTGAACAATGCTTTACGTTCTCATGAAGTTAAACTTTGTTCAAATTGCAAACTAAAAGGAAAAACTTCATGTTAAAATTGCCTTGATCTGTCCAATAAACTTGATGACATGCATAGGACATTAGATCGGTTTTGTAATGGAAATAAGAACCTAAACTTACTGCTTAATTCTTCCAAGTCTTGCAATGATAAAACTGGATTAGGTTTTGATTCTCGTGCTCATGCTAAGGCACATCCACCTAAAATTTTAAAGTCATTAGGAAGTGGTTTGATTTAAACAGTTCCTAAACAAAAAGGAGTGGTTTTCAAATCTGCAGGAGTGTTGCCTCATTCGGTTTCAAATAAAAATATTGCTTGCTCATCTAGACATGAACACAAAGTTAAATTTCATTGTACCTTCTGTGGTAGACATGGTCATGTCATAGACTTTTGTTATAGACTAGCTAAACAACAGAAAAGGGAAATAATGGTTGCTAGATCTCAGAACATTCATGCAAAATTTGCTGCACACATTGAACCGAATATACAACCTGCTGTTTTGAGTCAAAAACATTCAAAGTTTACCTCCGTACCTTCTGTTTTTGCCTCCGGAGCTACTGATTTTTGTGCTACACAAGTAACACCTTATAGGTCAGTAGTCAAGAATAAAGAATCTCAAATTTTGACTCATAAACCTGCTGTTTTGTCTCAGCTTTCGCGTGTTTTTCCTGTTGCACGTCGCGTGACTCAGTACTGGATTCCTAAATGCCTTTTGACTAACCCCAGTATTGAGTCATCGACGTATTGTGCTTCTATGTAGGTTACATGTTTGAGGAAGGAGAACATTTGGATTGTGGATTCAGATTGCTCACGCCACATGACCGGTAACAAAGATTGGTTCTCCTCCCTCTCTTTTGTGTCACGTGTAGAGAACGTTACTTTTGCCGATAATTCTTCAACTCCTATAATTGCTAATGGTTCGGTTAGAGTAAATGATCACTACACTTTGAAGGATGTGGCACTTATCAAAAATTTGAAATACAACTTGCTTTCTGTTGCACAATTGCTAGATGAAAATTTAGAAATTATTTTCAATAAAAACTGCTGCAAAGTTGTAGGTTCAAATAGTGAGCTTATTTTTAACATGTCTCGGTTTGGAAGAGTTTTTAAAGCTGATTTTGATATGTCTTCCTCTAAGCATAGGTGTCTAGTTGCTAATGATTCAAAGGACTTATATTTTTGGCATCGTAGACTTGGTCACGTAGGCTTTGATCACCTAACGCGTGTTAGTGCTCTTGATCGCATACGTGGGCTGCCTAAGCATAAAGGGGACAAAGAAATTGTGTGCACTTTTTGTAGACATTCTAAGATGGTTGCAGGATCACATACTCCTCTCACAATGATCATGACAATTGAACCATGTCAACTTTTGCATCTTGACACTGTAGGACCTTCACGTGTCCAATCCTTCGGAGGTAAATGGTATGTTCCTGTTATTGTTGATGATTATTCTAGATACTCTTGGGTTTACTTTATGGCATCCAAGAATGAATCTTTTAGTCACTTTAGGACTTTATTTCTTAGATTATCAATTGATCACCCAGAATCTTTAAAGGCAATTAGAAGTGATAACGGAACTGAATTTAAAAATCTATCTTTTGATCACTTTTGTGCTGAAAATGGAATAGATCATCAACTTTCTTCCCCATATGTACCTCAACAAAACGGTGTTGTAGAAAGAAAGAACAGAACCTTAGTTGAGATGGCTAGGACTATGCTTGATGAATATCAAACTCCTAGGAAATTTTGGGTTGATGCATAGCAACCGCTTGTTATGTCTCAAATCGTGTTTTCTTGTGTTCTATGCTAGGTAAAACACCATATGAGCTTCGGTTTGGACATAGGCCTAGTGTTACACGCTTTGAGGTCTTTGGTTGCAAATGCTTTGCTAAGAAACATGGTAATCTTGATAAATTTGAACCTAGATCCATTGATGGCATGTTTCTTAGTTACCCATCTCATACTAGAGGCTACCGTGTGCTTTTACTTGACACTAACAAAATTGTGGAGACTTGTGAAGTGTCTTTTGATGAATATAGCCCAGGTACTAGCTCAAACATTGCAGGTCCAGATCCATATCCGCAGGGGGAGAGCATTTTCATTGAAGATGAGGAAGAATTGGAGTTGCTGCCAGAAAATTCAGCAACTAAAGACTTTGGTTTAGCTCCGGATGTTAATTCTCAACCAGCACCGACAACCATCAATGCTGATTCAAATCATCCTCAAGCCACAAGCTCATCGATTTGTGATGAACATGAAGAAGAAGAAGCTTGTGAGACATCTGTTCCCCTACGGTTTTACAAAGATCATCCCCCACAACAGATGATTGGAAGCTTGCACGAACGAGTCACACGGTCCAGGTTTTGCGATCCAAACTCTCATGCTCATTCTGCTTTTGTTGCTTCTTTTGAACCCAAAGATATATCACATGCACTCACTAATGAATCTTGGATTATTGCCATGCAAGAAGAGTTAGAAAATTTTGAAATAAAAAATGTTTGGAAACTTGTACCTCCACCTCAAGGTCACACTTTAATTGGAACTAAATGGGTATTTAAAAATAAACAAAGTGAGGATGGGGTTGTGGTTAGGAATAAGGCTAGGTTTGTTGCTCAAGGTTTCACTCAAGTTGAAGGTCTAGATTTTGATGAAACTTTTGCTCTTGTCGCTAGATTAAAAGCATAAGAATTTTGTTAGCTTTTGCAGCATCTAAAGGTTTTAAGCTATATCAAATGGATGTTAAAAGTGCTTTTCTTAATGGCTACATAGACGAGGAGGTTTATGTCAAACAACCACCGGGTTTTGAAAATCCAAATTTTCCTAATCATGTTTACAAACTGTCCAAAGCCTTATACGGTCTCAAACAAGCCCCTAGAGCATGGTATGCTAGGTTAAAAACATTCTTACTTGAAAAGGGGTTTACCATGGGCAAGGTTGATAAAACTCTTTATGTGCTTAAGCATGGCAATGACTCATTATTCATTCAAGTGTATGTGGATGATATTATCTTTGGTTGTGCTTCTCATGATCTTGGGTCCAAGTTTTCAGCAATGATGAGTTCCGAATTTGAAATGAGTATGATGGGTGAACTCACTTACTTTTTGGGGCTGCAAATCAAGCAAACCAAGGAGGGTACCTTTGTGCATCAAACGAAGTATACCAAAGACCTCCTAAGGCTCTTCCACATGGACAAAAGCAAGCCTCTTCGGACACCAATGGGAATAGCAACAACACTTGAACTTGATGAAGATGGTGAACCCGTGAATCAAAAAGAATATAGAAGCATGATCGGATCACTTTTGTACCTCACGGCATCAAGACCGGACATACAATTCAGTGTATGTCTTTGTGCACGGTTTCAAGCTTCCCCACGTGCTTCACATCGTCAAGCCATCAAAAGGATTCTCAGGTACTTACATGGAACTCAAATTTGAAATTTTTCTTCCTTCTTCCTCAACTGTTACTTTGAAAGCTTTTTCGTATTCTGGTTTTGGATGTTGTAGGATTGATAGGAAAAGTACTTCCGGTGCTTGTCATTTTCTTGGTAATTCTCTTGTTGCTTGGTCCTCTAGAAAACAAAATTCAGTTGCACAATCCACAGCCGAATTTGAATATGTAGCTACTACTAGTGCTTCCTCATAAATTCTTTGGATTGTTCAAACACTTAAAGACTATGGGGTTGATCTAGATAGTGTTCCACTATTCTGTGATAACACTAGTGCCATTTGCAATGCTAAAAACCCAGTGCAACATTCTAGAACTAAGCACATTGACATTAGGTATCACTTTCTCTGAGATAATGTTGAAAAAGGAAACATTGTGCTTCACCATGTAGATAACGAACAACAATTGGCTGACATTTTTACAAAACCTTTGGATTTCACTCATTTTTGTTTCATTCGTAGTGAAATAGGGGTTATGCATCCTCATGGCTTAAATTGAGGGGGTGTTTTGAAACTTCGGATGTCTATGTGTGAATCTGAAATTAAAATAATATGAGCATAGTATTTCATACATATATGACTTTGTGATTCCTTTTACATGCTGAAAAGTTCTTACTACATTACTCGTGTTATACATTTTTGTAGTTTTTGCCATGTCTAGTAATAGGAATAATTACTTACACTAAAACTGGTCATGGTCGAACTTTCTTGCTATTTTGAACTTGTTACATGTTCACAAGTGCTTTTAATCATAAAGAATTAATCAAGTAATCAACTCACATGTTGAGTTTTTATGAACAAATATAAATTGAGAAAAGATCAAGAGAATATGCATGCATCACACTTCTTCTTTTGAGATACCTTATCATTGCAGTTAGATATGAACTTGGAAGAAGTTGTGTATGACTAAAACCATGTTCTTAAGCTTTTGATTGTCAAAAGACATATGATTGGCTTGGTTGGTTAGAATAAGGCAGATGCGCATATAATCTCTTGCAAATATCACATGATCTAAATTTGTGTTTTGAAAAATAATAAAATGCAGCAACTAGTGTCATGCTTTCAAGTTATGAAATAGTTAAGTTTGTGAGATCATGACTTGCTTAAATTGAAAATTACATATGATCTCTAGCATGGCTTACACTACTTTATGTATCTCATTGATGTGATAGTGTAAGTTACTTGATAGTATGACTTGGATGAGCTTTGTTTATATGTATATGTTATAATATGCTCATAACAACTAAAGGGGGAGAGATAATTTGTTTATTTGTTCATGACTTGCTGAATACATTGTCAAAGGTGGAGAGATAAGTATGAAGAGAAAGAGAATATGTGCATAAGGAGAAATAATAAAGGGGGAGAGATAATATGAAATAATTTTTCTTCTCATTTTACTAATGATTTACAAAGGCGGAGAAATTGCCTTCAAAACTTTTATGTGAATAAGCCAATGTTCGGATTTTAAATGGTGTTGCCAATGTCAAGGGGGAGATTGTAAGACCTATGTGTGCTGAATACATTGGCTTGTAGTGAATACACTTGCTTTGACGATAAAAGTTTTGAATATCACCAAAACACCTTTTTATCAAGGTCTGACTCTAGCTCCGAGCTACAGCAAGTCCGACTCGCTTTGGTCAGCTCCGGTGAAGTTTTGTCTTTAGCTCCGGCATGTCTTTGATAGCTCCGACATGTTTTTGATAGCTCCGCCGTGTTTTTGCTAAGCTCCGAAGTTGATTTTTCTAGCTCCGGCTTTTGGGATTACTAGTTCCGACTAGTTCTAGTTAGCTCTGGTGCTAGGTCCTGCTAGTTTTGTAAGCTCCGGCGGGAGCTTGGTTGTACTAGTTTTGGTAAGCTCCGGCGCTAGGTTCTACTAGCTTTTGTTAGCTCCGGCTCAAGGTCCGGGTTGCTCTGGCAAGGTCCGGAACTTGACCGTAGTGCTTCTTCTTTTCATTTGCAATGTTTCGTACTTGCTTTACATTGTTGGAAAGATTGCTTAGTATTCATTTTCTAAGTTTTTGGTGCGTTTTGGTTGATATGGATGATATCCTGTTACTGTGGTTTTGCAACATGCTTATGTGATGTTCTCACGTAGGGTGTTGTGTTCGGAACTAACTTGAGTCAAGTCGAGGACTTGGGCTCGTATGGATTGGTTGTTTATTCATGTGCACGTGTTGCTTGAGTTCAAGACATGGCTGGTGACGGGATCCATTGGACTACTCTCAGGGAGGAGATGAGGTTCCAACAACCAAATTCAGGAGGAATTGTGGTTGAGCTGATCAGGAGGTTGCGCAGCATGATTGATTCAAGAACAATGCATATGAAGGTATCGTGGACGTCATTGGAAGATGTTTGCACGTGTGCAAGGAGTGCATGGACGTGGCTACATGTTTCCGATACGTGATGAAGAGATGTGGACGTAAAGAGTTGGTCGGAAAGGTCCAACCGACTAGGTTATGGACTCAGGCTGCGGCTGAGTCGGGTTTGACTCAAATATGGAAAGATTTGAGTTGTTTATGATAGGATTTCGTGTGGATCACGAATTTGAGTAGTTTAGGAATGTGCGATACGTTCCTAAGGTGTTTGGAAGTCTTAAGATTGCTTCTATCTGCATATAGAAGAATCCTAAGCAGTTATGGAAAGTTACGATTCGTGAACAGAGTAGGATTAGGTTCCCGATTTGAGTTGAGTTGGCTTTCGAGCTGGTTATATAAGCAAGGGAGCCCAGAGCTCGTGGAACACGACTTTGGGGCTGTTCCTCTTGTGTTCCATTGAATAAAATTCATATTTTGAAGGAACTTTTGTGCCTTGTTCGTCTGACTTGTTCCAGACAAGTTTTACTCGTTGAGTTTCTGGAGAGCACTACCTTTCGTCGGTGGTTTTATCATAACTCGAGTCTTACAGATCCAATTGAAGTGATTATTTTTGGGTTGTCTTCAAAACTTTATTGTCTATCATATGTAAAAATTTCACGGTCATTGGATTTGTGGTCTATAATCTACACAAGTTTCTTTGCAGCGTTTCAGAACTGTTTTTTCTCGGGTAGGGCAGATTGACCATTGTTTGATCTTTCGATCATAACTTGAGTTTTTCTCGACGGATTTGAGTGATTCTTTTTGTGTTGCCTTCGTGACTTTATTCTCTCTGATATCTATCACTTTTGTCATGGTGAAACACGTTTAGATTAGTCTCACACACGATTTCTTTTACACATCATTTTTTCAGCCAAAAGGGTTTGGGGTTTAATTGTTTCCGCTGCGTAAGATTTTTAAATCTACCATTCACCCCCCCCTCTGGTAGTTTTTCACGTGCTCTTCAATCCTACAAACTTGTTAATAAGTTTTCATTAATGTTTACTAACTACTTACAATTTTTTATAACAAGTTTGGATTGGTTTGGAATCAATTTTGATCAAATTGGGTTTAATTCCAGAATTTTCAGATTCAGACACCGGACTATTCCACTGTCAGCGCCAAACTAGTTTGTCCTATACACAATTTGCAATTTAGGGGTTTCTTGATCAGCAAGAATTGGGATTGAATTCACATGGAAAAGTGAAAGTAGACAGTGTACCATGTGCTTAGAGCTCCAAGGGTCAAGAATTGGACGTGAAACTCGAATCTTGACGGCTAGGGTTGATGGTGGAGAGTTGAGAGTGAATTTGTGATGAAGAACAAAAAGTCAATGAAGATATTGCTTGATTGATCCTCCTTCTTGTTTTTATCCCATCATCCATGTTGCGAGATCTTCTCTTGATGGTGGCTCCCACAAACTAGGGTTGAGGTTTTCTTTGATTGTGGCATCGAGATGAAAAGTTTGGGTGGTGGGTTGTTTATATAGAGGTGGAGAGGTAGGGTTTGATGGATTTTGAGTTTAAGGTGGTGGAGGCCGTGTAGGGGTCCCACATGGGCTCCAAAGGGGTTGGGCACGACGTTCTTGGGCCCAATTAAGGTAATTACCCAAAAACCAATCTTGGAGAAATAACAGAATTCGAGTTGATTTCTGCAGGCCGGATTAGTCTGCTAGGGGTTGGACTAGTCTGATATTCAACAGAGACATTTTCAGATAAGTCTGTTGTGGCTTTGGACAAGTCCAATCTGCAACAGAAGCAAAATCGAATAGGTCCGGGGTAATAGGCCGGACAAGTCCGGGATGGTAAAGAAAAGGTTTTCCGGACTAAAATTCAACAATGGACATACTAGTCTGCTTGGACCACGGACAAGTTCAGAAAAAATTAGAGTCCAAACCGGACTAGTCCGTGCATTGTGTTGGACAAGTTTGGGCTCTGAAAGAAACTGATTTTTTCTGAAGAAGAATAGGGTCACCAGACAAGTCTGGGGTTATGGCCGAACAAGTCAGCACCCTGATAGTTTTAAATTGCTGTTTTATCCTAAATTCATTTTAATCTTGTTCCTTTTATGTTGCTTAAGGTTAGACATGTCTAAGAATGTATGCAGTGCATGGTGGATGAAAATGAGGGTGTTACAGTATCATATTTATCCCAAAGGAAGGCAATGGAGTAAAGTAGACACTACTCTTATTATCAAGTCATTGGATACTAATCAATTATCAAGACATGGGTAAGTTGGTAACATGGGTAGTGTGACACACACACCTAAGCAATCTATCCTAAAGTGTAAATGAGTCCTAATGGAGATTAGACTAAGAGTTGGGGGGTTACTCCTACAATGCTTATAATATACAAATACATGGCCTAGGTTAGATACTAATGAGCATGTTTGTGGTGAATACTTATGCTAAGTTGTTCAATACATCGGGCACGGGCTTACCCCTAACAATACTACGGTGACTCCTGCTAAGAGCCTATGGCATAGCCGAACGTGGAGGATTAAAAGGATAGATATGACTCTCACCACCTACTGCCTACCTCTTCAATCTGTGGATCTACGAGACATCCAACGCTACCTAATTATCCTAGCACCGTGCTAGCATATTAAGTAAATACCTAAGGGTCCACGGCGCAAGCCATCCTAAGGCAATGACTGACGTAAACATTGTTGAACCAATGTTGAGACATAGAATAAGTTATTCATATTAACATGGTCATATCATAACTACTTAGACTATAGTAGTGGTTTATAGCGTTTGTGATGATAGTGTAATGACAATAAGGCATGTTCATAAAGATTATTCCTACCATATACATGGAATCCACAATAAAACAAGAAATGCTTCATCCAAGAGTATACTAAAGAAAATATCTTTATTATGCATAAAGTAAAATATACAAGAAAAGATACATGAGTCATAGGACTAGAGGCTCTTCTCTACAGCATAACCTCCAGTAAGGAACTAGGAGAACTATTGTATACAGTAGAATGATGCTCAAGTGGTGTGTGTTGTAGTGAGGGGTCCTATTTATAGCTGGAGAAGGGTCGGTTCCTGCCACCAAAAGCGTATGAATCAGTCATCAACGACTGCTTCAAGCCATGAGGAGCCAACATGTGGAAGCTGACTGGATTTGGAGGAAAGACCAAGTCGGCCGACTAGGGGGGTTGGTCGACCTGGTAAACCCTGCAAATGGGTTGTGCTTTCTCCTGGATGCTGACAGGTGGGTCCCCTTTACTGATATAGTTGATACACTATTGGATGGCCTCTGATACTTTTGTTTGTAGGACATATGATCCATGTGGTGCCACATGTCAACACTTGGCTGGCTGGGATTATAATTTTTAGGATCCATCACCTTTTTTTACTTCAATTCTGTATAAAATACTTGCATGCACCAATTTCTCCGAGTAGATGTGGAACTAGGTCATTTCTAACTATAATGTGTGTAAGAAATATTCATTTCTTTGCATAATTGAGTTATATTGACGGTTGAAATTGGTATCTAATGACCGTCAACACCTGTGACCATGAAGTTCACGATATCCGCGTACCAAGGGTGAGAGTCGATCACCTTGAGCAATATATCATCATGTAGGAAGTCATTAATGGGTACATACATGTGTTGTGTGACTTCCATACGTGAGAGATGATCTGTAACGGAATTCTCCACTCCCTTATTATTCTTAATCTCCAAGTCAAATTCTAGGAGTAGGAGAATCCATCAGATTAGCCTTTGTTTAGCGTCCATTTTGGTAAGCAAAAAATTTCAAGGCTGCATGGTTTGTGTATACAATGACCTTGGCTCCAACCAAATAGGACATAAACTTATCAATATCAAAGACTACTGCTAGGAGATCTTTTATGTAGTGGCATAATTGAGTTGTGCTCCTATTAGAATCTTGCTAGCATAGGCTATGGCATGATGCTTTTTATCTTTGCTTAGGCCTAAGACCGCACCAATAGCAAAATCACTGGCATCCAATAGCAAAATTACTGACATCACGCATGATTTCGAATGCTAGCATCCAATTAGAGGGTTGGATGATTGGAGCTGAGACATGTGCATTTTTGAGTGTATAAATGTATTTAAGGCACTCCTCATCAAAATAGGTAGCATCCTTAGCTAATAGGTTTGTGAGGGGTATAGCGATTTTGAAGAAATACTCGATAAATTGTCGATAGAACCCCACATGACCTAGGAAGTTGCGGATTTCCCTTATGTTGATTGGAGGTGGAAGTTGTTCTATAACTTCAATTTTCTCTTTGTCCACCTCTATCCCCCTCTCAGAATCGAAGTGTCCAAGAACGATGCCTTCATAGACCTTAAAGTGGCACTTCTCCAAATTAAGTACTAGATCCTTCTCTTGGCATCTTTGTAAGACATTGACTAAATTTTACTGAAAATGATCAAAAGTTTTTCCATAGATGGAGAAATTGTTGGAAAAGATAGACATCATGCACCTTGGAAAAGAGGTTGGTGCATTACATAGTCCAAAAGACATTCATCGGTAGGCATATGTCCTATATGGACATTTGGATGTGGTCTTACTTTGATATTCGGGATGGATGGGAATTTGATCATAGCCCGAATATCCATCAAGGAAAAAGAAGAAGAAATTTTTTGTCAACCGTTCCAACATCTCATCGATGAAGCGTAGTGAAAAATGATCCTTCCAAGTTGCCTTGTTAAGTTTCAGTAATCGATGCACATCCTCCATCCCATGATGGTTCATTGAAGAATTTATTCATTAGTCTCATTTTGAATGACCATCATTCCTCCCTTCTTCGGAACTACATGGACTAGAGTGACCTACTGACTGTGAGGCACAAGATAAATAATCCCGACACGAAAGAGTTTCAGGACCTCCTTCTTGACAACATCATGCATCGCATTATTCAGTCGCCATTGAGGCTCCTGTGATAGGGTACTCTAAGGGTAAATTTGAATGCGATGGGTGCAAAGAGCAGGGCTAATGCCCTTGAGGTCTTGAAGTGAGTAGCCAAAGATAGTCCTATGCTTTTCTAGCAAGGCCATGAGTTTAAGTGTTTCCTCATCTGAAAGGTTGTCACTTAAGATGAGAAGGGCTTCCAAATCTTCATTAAGAAAAGCATAACGTAGGTCTAGAGTCAAAATATTGAGCTCAATGGGAGGTTAGATTGTAGAATTTTCCTTTGGCAATTCAAAAGTCTCCTAATGTTCATCATCTTCAAGGATGAACTCTTCTTCTCCTTCTACTTCAAGAGGCTCCAAATATTTAAGAGTCCTAACCTCCTTTGTTGGCCCATCATGAAGGGGTGGTTCTATAGATGTGTTCTTCGAACACACAATGGGAATGGAAATTATGTTCCCTCCAAGATTTATGTCGTGGTTTCCTTCAGAGGGGATTTCCGTGAGAAATTTCTCAATGGGAACCACAATCATAATGTCGAAGTCTCGGACTTTGAATACATGGAAATCAAAGAGAACCTCAACATTTATGTGTCTTACCGACACTTCTCGCAATATGCCAAATCATTCAAGAATATTTCCAAATGTATTTTGGAAGGATTTTTGTGTTAGTGCCATTGGCACATCGCCTAAGATGGCAATAGCACAAGTATCAAAAGTTATATTTACTCTAACATAGGTATTATAAAGGACTCGTATTATTGCTTCCCTAATTTGACATAGAATGGTGGCTAAGGGTGAGGTTGTACGAAGGATATCAGGTGAGTTCCCAACCTCTGTCGTCCATTTCGAACTCAAAATCGAGATTAACTCGTTGACTGTCTCTTAGAGGAATACTCCATCAGACGGGTTGGGTGGAGTTGGAGGCAACGATGACTTCCTTTGGTAAGAGTACTTCGAGGTACTTCTATAATCTTCAAAAATCTCTTCCTCGATGTAGAATGAGGATTTTGAAGGTTGAATTTCTTCATCCTTCGATGTTTTAGGTTCAGGATAGGATTCTATAGGCAAGGCAGGTCATGGGCATGGTTCTAGCTCTTCCTTGGCTATAGGAGTGTCGTCGATACTCGATGTGGCTTCCTCTTGGAGATGTTCATTATGACCCATAATGTAGGAGGCATTTTTTAGAATTTGATCTAGAAGTTCCTTCCCTATTTTCGGCGTCTTATGGTGGAAAGACCCACCAGCAGTAATTTCGAGATATAAGGCAGACTCTTTGTTAAGTCCAATGAAAAAAATTTGCAGGAACAACAGGTATGGGATTAAAAATATGGGCCGGAATTCTGCAAGTGAAAACCTATCTTAGGCTGCACCTATTGATTCCTTCTCCATCTGTTGGAAGCCTACTACTTCCATTTGTAAGGAAACAATTCATTATATCGGAAAGAAAGCAAGACAAAAATTGTCTCCTAATTCTCTCCAATCACCGTTTGTTTTCCCAACATTATGGGTGTACCATTGCTTCACTTTTTCATTGAGAGAAAAAGGAAACAACTTCCACTTATGTTTTTACTGTGTCATGTGTTTAATTATAAGGCAAGAACACAATTGTTCAAACTCTCACAGATGGTGGTGAGGATTTTCACAATCCGTTCCTCGTAAGGGTTGTTCCCGTACCATGGCTATAAAGCTAAGGCGGAGTGCATAGCTGGTTGAGCAAATAGGTTCCACTAACGGCGGTGGCTCGAAGAACTTGTCCTTTGGGGCAGAATAAGAAAGAATGGTGTGCTGCTCCATATTGGCAGTAAAAAGGTATGATGTAAAGAAAAGAAAATAGATACAAGGGTGAAAAAGGTTCGAAGATCAACAACAACCGATCCCTGGCAACAACTCCAAAAATGCTTGTTGGTATTTCTTATGAAAACACAATAATCCGGAAGCGCACGAAGATACCGTTGTAGGACTTCCCCTTAAAGAGTATTCCCAAGGGTATCAAATCCAAGGAATGTGAGAGAGGTATTATAGCTTGTTCTCGCAAGGACACACAATTTATTTTGTAGTCAAGGATTTGAGAGGAATTCAACAGTTTGAAACCTAGGCCACATTAGTTTACGACAGCTGTTTGCTCCGGGCACGGATTTACCCATGGCAACATTAAGACAATTCCCGCCACAAGGCTACAGCATAGTCAAACGTGGAGGATTACTAATAACAGATAGTGCTATCATCGTCTACGAGATGTCTAACCTAAGTACCATGCTTAATTTCTAATTCACAACTCTAATCATTTCGGATGCAAAGTTACGACTAGAGCCTCTAATAAATTAAAGCAGAGAACCCAGAAGCAGTTACGAAGGTAAACTACTATGAAATAGAAATTAAACTAATATCGAATTCACGGAGATTTCTTACTCTATTCTGACAGAACTTTCGTAGAGGTACAAGTGTGGAAGAGAGACTTGACAAGCCCAAGACTCCTCCTCGTAGCTCCTCTGCACTCTCCTTCTACTTGGTCGTGTAGGATTAAAGAGCACATGAAAATCTACGAGAGGGGAGGCGAATGGTAGATTTAAATTTTTTCAGTGGAAGCAAAAAACACCCCTCGACAGAAAATCGATCTATTGAAGAAATCGTGCGTGCAACTGTTTCAACATGTTCAACCATGAAAAAACTAGTAAAGCTTGTATAGAATAAAGTCACAAAACAATGCAACAAGAATCACGTGAAAACACTAAGTAGAACTTGAGTCATGATAAAAAGACCACACGGTGGTCAAACTATTCAACCAGATATTAAACCAGATCAACAACACTGCAAAGAAACTCGTTTAGATCAAAAACCATAAATTCAATGACTGTGAATCTTTCACAAATGATATATAATTGAGTTGTGTAGACAAACAAGAAGAATCACTTAAATTGGAGTAGTAAAATGTGAGTTATGATCAAAATACCGAAACAACGTCGGTATGTCTGGAAACTCGGTGAGAAAAACTTGTCTTAAACATGTAGGACGAACAAGGCACAAAAGCTCTTCTAAATCTACGATCCTTATTCAATAGAACACAAGAAGAATAGACCATAGTCATATTACCACGAGCTCTGGCCTCCCTTGCTTACATAACCAACCCTTAGGCCAACCCAATCCTAACTAGGACTCTAATCATACTCAGTTTCAACCGAAAAATTTCCATAACTGCTCAAGACTTCCATACGCAGATAGAAGCAATCTTAAGACTTCCATACACCTTAGGAACAGATCAAGCATTCCTAAAACGACTCAACTTTGTGCTCACCATGAAATCTAACCAAAACAAACTCTAAACCTTCCACAAACAAACCATAACCACCTCAGTTGCCCTGGGGCATAAACCAGTCAGTTGGACCTTTCTGACCACATCTTCACGTCCATATCTCTGCATCATGTCTGTTGACAACTATTAAGAAACATTAACAAATCATCCCTAGCAACGGCGCTAGAAAAGCTTATTGACGTTTCTTAACATCACATATCATTTCTACTAAGAGATGAGGTCCGCAAGCGCACGAAAATTGTCGTGTAGCATTTCACCCAAGAGTATTCCCAAGGGTATCATATTTATCCCAAAGGAAGGCAATCGAGTAAAGTATACACTACTCTTATGATCAAGCAATGGGATACTAATCAATTATCAAGACAGGGGTAATTTGATAATATGGGTAATATGACACACACCTAAGCATTCTATTCTAAAGGGTAAATGGGTCCTAGTGGAGATTTGACTAAGAGTTAGGGAGTTGCTCCTACAATGCTTCTAATATACATATACATAGCCTAGGTTTGATACTAATGAGAATGTCAATGTTGAATCCCTATGCTAAGTTGTTCAACATTTCGGGCACTAGTTTACCCCTAGCAATACTAGGATGACTCCCTCCAAGAGCTTGTGGCATAGCCGAACGTGGAGGATTACTATGGAAAGATAGGGCTGTCACCACCTACTACCTACCTCTTCAATCCTTGAGTCTTCGAGACATCCAAGGCTACTTAACTACCTTAGCACCATGCTAGCATATTAAGTAAATAACTTAGGAGCCATGGCACAAGTCATCCTAAGGCAATGAACTAAATCATCATTGATCCAATGTTGATACATAGCATAAGTTATTAATATTAATATGATCATATCATAACTAATTAGACTATAGTGGGGTTTTGTAGTGTTTATGATTATAGATTAAGACTGATATGGCATAACCATAAAGACTACTCCTACCACATACATGCAATCCACAATCATACAAAAAACGCTTCATCCAAGTATATGAATACAAGAATACTAAAGATAATATTGTTATTATGCATAAAGTAACAAATATAAGAAAAGAAACATGAGCCATACCTTTCCCAACTTAGACTTGCGACTAGAGGCTCTCCTCTCTATAGCCTAACTCCGCTAAGGACTAAGAGAACTAGTGTATACAATAAAATGATGCTCAAGTGGTGTGTGTTGAAGTGAGGTGTCCTGATTATACCTGGAGAAGGGCCAGTTCTCGCCACCAAAAGCGTGCGGATCAGTCATCAACGACATCTTCAAGTCGGGAGGAGCCAACAAGTGGAAGATGTCTAGGTTTGGCGCCAGGACCAAGTCGGCTGACCTGGTCTTTGCAACATTTCGTGTGTGCTTTCTCCAGGTCACTGTCGGTTGGGGCCCATCCCTTGATATGAGTGCTACACTGTTGGATGTGATGAGATCATGCACGTAATCATTGCACCTACAAACCGTGTACAAAGTTTTTTGTTTGGGATCCTGGCTCAAGTGAATGTGCTCTCTTATTTGATGGACAAGATCAAGATGGCACATTATGTCGTCCACCACCTTGGCCTCCTCCTCTCATACATACAAGAAGATTTGATGGCATTGCACATTTCTACCAACACATGAGAGAAGATGAACTTGAGTCGAGGACAACTCCAATTCAAGAAGGGGAGGATGATTAGGACATCACTTCTATGGATAGAAACAACACTCCATTGAACATACAAGATGCAATCAATAGAGTCCACACACAACATTTAGTTTCAGAGGTGACCTCGTTCTTATATGTTTCCTTATATGTTTTTGAGAATAGATTGCTACCTAATGACTTAATTGTGAGTAGGATCCATGGAGAGTTTCAAGGAGTACTTGGAGGAAGTCTTATGGACGTGGAGGTCTAGAGAATATGTTCAAAGAAGATGGAAACCGATGCCAACTCAAAATCAAGCCCAACTCGGTGTCCAGGAGTAGTCCGCACTAAAACGGACGCCCAGGAGGCATACGATCTCCGTTTTGGACATTCTACATATGCACGGAAAGTGGAGAGGATAATCTTTCCAATGCCGCTGTTTACATATCAAAATACCTATTGAGTCGACGGTACATATCAAAACAACATCGAGTTCGGAATCTGTCGGGGTGTTGTGCTACCGGGTTGGGCAATTGGGCCTTGTATTAAGCCTATGTCTATTATGTTTGTGTCTTAGGGTTAGGTCATGACCCCAACACCTCCTTAGACTTCCTCCCACCTATATATACTCCATGGTGTCCGCCATAAACAATTGGGTTTTGCTTAGATCAATAATATCACCATTCCACGGTTTGTGAAACCCCAACTTCGCGATTTCAGATCGTGTCATCTACGTTCTAGATTGTGTTCTTGCTGGCACTTGCATGGATTAGCCTTCTTGTTGAGTTCAATCATGTGCAGCATGGTTGATAACCAACGGAACGGTGGTTTATATTGCAGGGTTTTTTCGTGTTCTACTCGAGAGCCTCGGATCATCAACGTCGAGATCTCCATCAGTTGACTTATCCATTACCTTTCGAAAGATCGGGCCTAAACCTACTCCTCATTTGGTATCAGATTTCTAGGTTGCCCATTGGGTAATTCATATATCCATTACATTAGTTTTGTTTTTCATACCTAGAGTCCACAAAAAAGCCACAAAAAAACTTGTAGATTAGTAGATCTGTTCATTACTTTGTCGAGACCACATTGAGCCTTTGCAACTATTGTTTTCAGTTGGTTTTGTTGATTTTTTGTCCTTGGTTGAGTCATATTGCTGGTTTAAAAATTGTTTTTAGCATTAGTTTGAGTTTTGCATTGTGTTGATTCATCCTTTTGAATCATGTCATCACGTCCAGATTAGATTCATCTCTGTCTAGTTCAGTATTTTCATCATATCTCGCTCATATGAACTAGGAGTTTGGTGTTCTTATACTTCTTGGAAATCTTAAGAAGATCTCTTAAACTTTTGTATTCATCAGTTTTCCAGAAAATAGAGTTATCGAGAACAAAATTGCATTAGATTCGAATCTGTTATTGACTTAGAAATTCTGAACAGTCTGTATTTCGGGGCCAATATCTCCAATTGTTCTAATCGAAACTAGGTCATCCAGATACTGAAATTAAAAAAGAAAGATAGATCTATAATCTTGCTGTTCAAAGTTTTTAGATTCGGGGCCTCTAAAGGTTCCTAATTGTCATTAATTGAGAAAGAAATCTGTAACAGGCCTACGAGATATATTTGATTGCTTTGCATTGTGTTCTTCTTTTGTAGCAAATTCTGAAAAAAAGGAGAAAAAAAGGAAAGTGCAAAACAAGATCCAAAAACCTCACAAGAACAAAAAAAGGAGAAAAAAACAATAAAGAAAAATAGAAGTGCTTGCATCCTTTGTGTCCTCTTGTTTTGTTACATGTCTTGTTAGCTTGAACTACTAGGAACACATTTAGACCAGCGACTTTAACAAGTACATTGGACACTTATTCAACTTTACTATTCTATTTTATTTTTTCTAATCTTGCTACATATAAAGTGCCATCCAAGCTACACCTTACTCTTGAGCAGAATCAATACACCTTTGCAATCATCCCATGCTTCATTGGTTTCTTCATACCGTCTATCATTTGTCACCTCTAGTATCGGTAAGAACACTCGTAAGAGCGTGGTAAGACACTTGAGAGTTACCACTTGAGAGTGTGTGCTTCCACTTCCACTTTGCCATTATCCTTTGTAGTTGATAGGGATAACATATTTTTTTGTTATCTTTTGTTTGCCATTGACAATGTCAGGTAAAAGCAAGAATCATGCTTATATATTCAGATGATTGACATGATGAAGTCGATGATGGAGTTGCTCACTCAAAATCAGACATCAACCAAGGTTTCACATGACATTCAGACCACCTTTACAACACCTTCTACAAGAAGTAATTACATTCTCTCATTTCTTCCTTCTTATGATGGTTTTGGTTACGATGAATATATTTCTTGGGAAATAGAGTTGGATAAAATTTTTGGACACTAGCATATGTGTGAGAGGAGAAAGATTATAAATATTGCTAGTGTGTTAGTTGATCGTGCATTAACTTGGTGGGACAACTTGAGCAATTCAGAAAAACTTCAAACATGGATAGATATGAAAATTCTTATGCGAGAAAATTTTGCTAATGTATCTAATTGCAAAGAAGAAATACATGAAGTTGAGAAGAATTTTCTTGTTGTACCTCCTCCTATGCCTATCCTTTTGCAGGAACATGAACAAATAAATGTAGATGCAAATAAGAATGAGGTGTTGAACAACTCTTCTGAATTTTTTGATGAATCAACCCATATTGCATTTGAACTTCTTACTAAAAATTAGAGTAATGTTAATGAACAATGCTCTACATTTAACCAAGGTGTGACATTTTTAGATGTGCTGAATTTTGTTACCAATAATGCTATCCATGAGCAGAAACAAGATGAAACTTCTCATAATACACCTTTAACACTAGTTGATTTTTCTATTGATTCTTACAACAAAAATGATTTGTGTGTTGATAATTATATTGTTCCTATGATAGAACAACCAAATGAATTTAATACTTTATCACGCACTTGTGCTGAAATTAAGCATTTCATTCCAATTACATGTGAAAGGGATGAGCTGAAATTATTGTCTTCTCTAAATACTTTGGGTTACATTGAATTTGAAACTCTTTGTGATCTAGATATTGTAGAGAGGAATATTTTCTAAAACTGAGTTACCCTTGTTGGCATTAAATAGTTTTGATGCTATAGGGAAATATGAACATAGTGGCATGTTTATGGTGCATAAAGTTTACATATGTTCAAATGTGCAAGCTCCTTTTGTGCTACAACACCAGGGTAAAGTAAATGAATGGACTAATGCTAATAATGCATTGTCAAATTTTTCTAGTATTTTTTCCTTGCAGCGGGGACAACAAATAAAAGAGAAGCATTATTCGCTGCGGTTGTGCAATATAAACCGCGCTCATACTATCCCCAAAAGCCTCTTTCCTGGACATACGAGCAAGCCGAGGATGGCTTGTCATAAAGAAGGGGAAAATGACAAGATCATGCACGTAATCATTGCACCTACAAACATGGTACAATGTTTATTTGTTTGGGATGATTGTGGCTCAAGTGAATGTGCCCTCTTATTTGATGGACAAGATAAAGATGGTGCACCATGTCGTCGACCACCTTGGCCTCCTCCTTTCATACATACAAGAAGATTTGATGGCGTTGCACATTTGGACCAACACATAAGAGAAGATGAACTTGAGTCGAGGACGAATCCAATTCAAGAAGGGGAGGATGATGTGATGAGAACATCACTTCTATGGATACAAACAACACTCCATTAAACATACATGATGCAATCAATAGAGTTCACACACAACAATTAATTTCAGATGTGAGCTCGTTCTTATATGTTTCCTTATATGTTTTCTAGCATAGATTGCTACCTAATGATTTAATTGTGATTAGGATCCATGGAGAGGTTCAAGGAGTACTTGGAGGAAGTATTAGCGACGTGGAAGACTAGAGAATTCGTTCAAAGAAGTTGAAAACCGAACCAAACTCAAAATCGTATCCAACTTGGAGACCATGAGCAGTACGCACTAAAACAGACGCCCAGGGTGCATACGAACTCCGTTTTTGACGTTCTACATATGCACGGAAAGGGGAGAGGATAAAGTTTCCAATGGCGCCGGTCCCATGTCAAAATTCTTTGGAGTCAAAGGGAATCGTCGAAACAAAATCAAGGACACAGTCTGTCAGGGTGATGCGCCACCGTATTGGGTCGTTAAGACAAGTATCAAGTCTAAGTCCATTATTTTTGTATCTTAGGGTTAGGTCACGACCTCAAAACCTCCTTGGACGTCCTCCCACCTATATATACTCTATAGTAGCCGCTATGAACAATTGGGTTTTGCTTAGATTAATTTGTTATACACAGTTTTGCCGTTCATCGGTTTGTGAGATCCCAACTTAGCAATTTAGATTGCTTCTACCTTATTCTTGCTTGTGTTCTCGGTTGCACTTGCAGGAATTAGCCTTCTTGGCGAGGTCAGTCGTGTGCAGCACGGCTGATAACCAACGGAGCGGTGGTGTAGTTATTGCAGGGGTTTTTCGTGTTCTACTCGAGAGCCTCGGATCATTAATGCCGAGATCTCCACCTCAATCAACTTATCCATTACCTTTTGGAAGATCGGGACTCATCATCAATCTCATCAATTGGTATCAGATTTCCAGGTTACCCGTTAGGTAATTCATCTATCCATTATATTAGTTTTGTTTTTCATACCTAGAGTCCACAAAAAAGCCACAAAAAAGTTGCAGTTTAGTAGATCTGTTCATTACTTTGTCCAAACCACCATTGAGCCTTTGCAACTTTCGTTCTCAGTTTGGTTTTGTTGAGTTTTTGTCCATTGTTGAGTCATACATCATTAAACTCCTTGAAGTAGCTTTGAAAAAAGTTTCACACAAGAAATAAAAGAGGATGATTCAATACTAGGACGCCTGACCGCTGGATTGACTGAAGAATTCTTCTCACAACTCTTTCTTAACCGGCCTTTACTTAGTTATTATCCTCTTAACTGGTACTTGAGTGGGATGGAATACAATAGCTAGGTGAAAAGAAATTAGAAAAGGCCAGAAGTTTCCCGAAGGATGAGAAGAACTGAACAAGCCAAGAAGAGTACTCAATCAAAGCGAGCTTTCATTTCATTTTTGCGGAGGAGTTCATCAATCGTGAAAACTTCTTTTTTGAATAGGCCGGAATAGTTCTTGCCTATCTATCCGGAGTATTTGCCTATTCCTATGTAGTTATTATTGCTGGTTTAGAGAGTGTTTTTGGTCTTAGTTTGAGTTTTGCATTGTGTGATTCATCCTTTTGAATCACATCATCACGTCCAGATTAGATTCATCTCTGTCTAGTTCAGTATTTTCATCATATCTCGCTCATATGAACTCAGAGTTTGGTGTTCTTATACTTCTTGGAAATCTTAAGAAGATCTCTGAAACTTTCATATTCATCAGTTTTACAAAAAATAGAGTTATCGAGAACAAAATTGCATTAGATTCGAATCTGTTATTGACCTAGAAATTCTGAACAGTCTGTATTTTTGGGGCAATATCTCCCATTGTTCTTATCCAAAATATATCTTCCATATACTGAAATTAAAGAGGAGAGATAGATCTATATTATTTTTGTTCAAAGTTTTTAGATTTGGAGCCTATAAAGGTGCTTAATTGTCCTTAGAAAACTGAGCAGAAAATCTGTAACAGACCTACGAGATATCTTTGAGTGTTTGCATTGTGTTCTTCTTTTGCAGCACATTCTGAAAAAAAGGAAGGAAAAAGAAAAAGGCAAGTGCAAAGCAAGATACAAAAGCCGCACAAAAAAGGAGAAAAAAAAACAACAAAAAAAAAAACAGAAGTGCTTGCAATCTTTGTGTCATCTAGTTTTGTCTCATGTCTTGCTAGCTTGAACTACTAGGAACACATTTAGGCCAGCAACTTTGACAAATACTTTGGACACTTTTTCGACTTTACTATCTGATTGCATTGTTGCTAATCCTTCTATATATAATTGTCATCCAAGCTACACCTTACTCTTGATCAGAATCGATACACCTTTGCAATCATCCCACGCTTCATTGGTTTCTTCATACCGTCCACTATTTGCCACCTGCAGTGTTGGTAAGAACACTTGTAAGAGCGTGGTAAGACACTTGAGAGTGTGTGATTCCACTTCCACTTTTCCATTATCCTTTGTAGTTGATAGGGATAACATATTTTTTTGTTGTCTTTTGTTTGCTACTAACAATGTCAGGTAAAAGCAAGAATCATGCTTTATATGCTGAAATGATTGACATGATGAAGACAACGATGGAGTTGCTCACTCAAAATCAAACATCAATCAAGGTTTCACATGACATTCAGACCACTTTGACAACACCTTCCACTAGAAGTAATTACATTCTCCCATCTCTTCCTTCTTATGATGGTTTTTGTTACGATGAATATATTGCTTGAGAAATAGAGTTGGTTAAAATTTTTGGACAATGTCATATGTGTGAGAAAAGAAAGATTAGAAATGTTGCAAGTGCATTAGTAGGATATGCATTGACTTGGTAGAACAACTTAAGTGTTTTCGAAAGACCTCTAACATGGAAAGATATGAAAATTCTTATACGAGAAACTTTTGCTAATGTATCTAATTGTAAAGATGAAATACATGAACTTGAAAAGAATTTTCTTGTTGTACTTCCTCCTTTGCCTAACCTTTTGCAGGAACACGAACAAATAAATGTAGATGCAAATGAGAGTGAGGTGTTGAACAACTCTTCTGAATTTTTTGATGAATCAACTCATAATGCATTTGAATTTCTTGCTGAAAATGAGAGTAGTGTTAATGGACAATGCTATACGGTTAACCAAGGTATGACATTTTCACATGTGCTGAATTTTGCTACCAATCATACTATCGATGAGCAGCAATAAGATGAACCTTTTCATAATACACCTTTACCATTAGTTGATTTTCCTACTGATTCTTACAATAAAAATGAGTTGTGTGCTGATAATTATATTGTACCTATGCTAGAACAACCAAATGAATTTGATACTTTATCACTCACCTGTGCTGAAATTAAGCATTTGATCCCAACTACATGTGAAAGGGATGAGCTGAAATTGTTATCTTCTCTAAATACTTTGGGCTATATTGAATTTGACACTCTTTGTGATCTAGATATCGTAGAGAAAATAATATTTTCTCAATCTGAGTTGCCTTTGTTAAGTAGAAATATTTTTGATGCTATAGGTAAATATGAACATAGTGGTTTGTTTATGGTGCATAAAGTTTACATATGTTCATATGAGGAAGCTCCTTTTGTGCTGCAACAACATGGTCAAGTAAATGAATGTACTAACGCTAATAATATCTTGTCAAGTTTTTCTAGTATTTTTTCCTTGCAGCAGAGACAACAAAAGCATTATTCACTGCGGTTGTGCAATATGGACAGTGCTCACTCTATCCCCAAAAGCCTCTTTGCTGGACATACAAGCAAGCCGAGGACGGCTCGTCATAAAGAAGGGGAGAATGATGAGATCATGCACGTTATCATTGCACCTACAAACATGACACAATGTTTATTTGTTTGAGATCCTGGCTCAAGTGAATGTGCACTCTTATTTGATGAACTTGAGTCGAGGACGACTGCACCACCTTGGCCTCCTCCTTTGATGCACACAAAAGGATTTGATAGCGTTGCACATGTGGACCCACAAATGAGAGAGGATGAACT
The DNA here is from genome assembly GCA_036927565.1 of Tuctoria greenei. Classification (NCBI taxonomy): domain Eukaryota; kingdom Viridiplantae; phylum Streptophyta; class Magnoliopsida; order Poales; family Poaceae; genus Tuctoria; species Tuctoria greenei. Next base: position 175,535,141 of record JAYESD010000003.1, on the reverse strand, counting down.
TGAGTCGAGGACGACTCCAATTCAAGAAGGGGAGGATGATGAGGACATCACTTCTATGGATACAAACAACACTACATTAAACATACATGATGCAATCAATAGAGTTCACACACAACAATAATTTCAGATGTGAGCTCATTCTTATATGTTTCCTTATATGTTTTTGAGCATAGATTGCTACCTAATGATTTAATTGTTATTAGGATCTATAGATAGGTTCAAGGAGTACTTGGAGGAAGTATTAGGGACGTGGAAGACCAGAGAATTCGTACAACGAAGATGGAAACCGAACCAAACTCAAAATCGTATCCAACTCGGAGTCCAGGAGCAGTACACACTAAAATGGACACCCAGGATGCATACGAACTCCATTTTGGACGTTATACATTTGAACGGAAAGGGGAGAGGATAAACATTCCAATGGCGCCGGTGCCATGTCAAAATTCCTTCGGAGTCGACGGGAATCGTCGAAACAAAATCAGGTACATAATCTGTCAGGGTGCTGCGCCACCGTATTGGGCCATTGGGCCATGTATTAAGTCTAAGTCCATTATTTTTATATCTTAGGGTTAGGTCAGGAACCCTACACCCCCTTGGACGTCCTCCCACCTATATATACTCTATAGTAGCCGCCATGAACAATTGGGTTTTGCTTAGATTAATCTGTTATACACAGTTTCACCGTTCATCAGTTTGTGAGACCCCAACTTAGCAATTCAGATTGCTTCTACATTGTTCTTGCTTGTATTCTCGGTTGCACTTGCAGGGATTAGCCTTCTTGGTGAGGTAAATCGTGTGCAGCATGGTTGATAACCAACGGAGCGGTGGTGTAGTGATTGCAGGGGTTTTTCGTGTTCTACTCGAGAGCCTCGGATCATCAAAGTCGATATCTCCACCTCATTCGACTTATCCATTACCTTTCAGAAGATCGGGACTCATCATCTTTCTTATCATGATGAGGACATCACATATATAGATACAAACAACACTACATTGAACACACAAGATGTAATCAATAGAGTTCACACACAACAATTAGTTTTAGAGGCGAGCTCATTCTTATATGTTTCCTTATATGTTATTGAGAATAGATTGCTACCTAATGATTTAACTGGGATTAAGATACATGAAGAGGTTGAAGGAGTACTTGGAGGAAGTCTTAGGGACGTGGAGGACCAGAGAATACGTTCAAAGAAGATGGAAACCAAGGCCAACTCAAAATCGTGTCCAACTCGGAGTCCAAGAGCAGTTCGCACTAAACCAGATGCCCAAAATGCATACAATCTCCGTTTTGGATGTTCTACATATGCACGTAGATGGGAGAGGATAACCTTTCCAATGCCGCTGATCCCATATCAAAATTCCATTTGAGTCGACGGGAATCATCGAAACAAATCAAGTTCAAAATCTGTCAGGGTGCTGCGCTACCGTATTGGGCCATTGGGCCTTATATCAAGCCTAAGTCTATTATTTTCGTGTCTTAGGGTTAGGCCACGACTCCAACACCTCATTATACGTCATCCCACCTATATATACTCCATGGTGGTGGCCATAAACAATTGGGTTTTGCTTAGATAAATAATATCACCATTCTATGTTTTGTGAAAACTTGACTTCGTGATTTCAGATCGTGTCTTCTACATTCTTGCTTGTGTTCTCGGTTGCACTTGCAGGGATTAGCTTTCTTAGCGAGGTCAATCGTGTGCAGCACTGTTGACGGCTACTAAGAAAAATTAACAAATCATCCCTGGCAACGGCGCCAGAAATGCTTGTTGACATTTCTCAACGTTACAAATAATCTCTAGTAAGAGATGAGGTCCACAAGCGCACGAAAACTATCGTGTAGCATTTCTCCCAAGGGTATTCCCAAGAGTATCGTATTTATCCCAATGAAAGGCAATAGAGTAAAGTAGACACTACTCTTATGATCAAGCTATGGGGTACTAATCAAATATTAAGAGAGGGATAAGTTGATAATATGTGTAGTGTGATACACACCTAAGCAATCTATTTTGAAGGGTAAATGGGTCCTAGTGAATATTAGACTAAGAGTTAGGGTGTTGCTCCTACAATGGTTCTAATACACATATACATAGCCTAGGTTAGATACTAATGAGCATGTCAATGGTGAATCCTTATGCTAAGTTGTTCAACAATTCGGGCACGGGTTTACCTCTAGCAATACTATGATGACTCCCGCCAAGATCCTGTGGCATAGGCGAACATGGAGGATTACAGAGGACAGATAGGGCTGTCACCACCTACTGCCTACCTCTTCAATCTGTGGCTCTACGAGACATCCAACGCTACTTAACTACCCTAGCACAATGTTAGCATATTAAGTAAATACCTTAGGAGCCATGGCACAATCCATCCTAAGGCAATAAACTAAATCATCGTTGAACCAATGTTGACACATACCATAAGTTATTCATATTAACATGATCATATCATTAATAATTAGACTACAGTAGGGTTTTTTAGTGTTTATGATGATAAATTAAGAGTGATATGGCATAATTATAAAGACTACTCCTACCACATACATGGAATACACAATCAAACAAGAAACACTTCATCCAAGTATATGAACAAGAAGACTAAAGATAATATCTTTATTATGCATAATGTCACAAATATAAGAAAGATACATGATCCATACCTTTTCCAACTTGGGCTTGGGACTAGAGGCTCACCTCTCTATAGCCTAACTGCACTAAGGACTAAGAGAACTAGTGTATACAATAGAATGATGCTCAAGTGGTGTGTGTTGAAGTGAGGGATCAGGGGTCCTATTTAGAGCTGGAGAAGGGTCAGTTTCTGCCACCAAAAGTGCGTGAATTAGTCATCAAAAAATTATTCAAGCCGGGAGGAGCCAACACGTGGATGCTGACCGGGTTTGGCGCCAGGACCAAGTCAGCCAACTAGGGGGTAGGCCGACCTAGTCTTTGCACCGTTTCCGGTGTCCTTTTGCAAGGTCATTACTAGGTGGGTCCCATCCCTTGGTATGGGTACTACACCATTGGATGGCCTCAGATACTTCTGTTTTTGTGCCATTTGATCCATGTGGTGCCACATGTTAGCGCATGATTGGCTGGGATGATATTTTATAGGTTGGTCTCCCTCTTTTACCTAATTTCCTATAATAATTCTCTGCCCGCACTATTTCTCCAAGCACAAGTGGAAATAGGTTAAATAGAAAGGTGATGTGTGCAATAAATGGTAATTCCTTCACATAATTGAGTTATATTGATGGGGGAAATTGGTATATAAGAGTCGTCAACAATGTCTTGGAACCATGTCGCCACGTCCATACACGCCTTGCACACTTGCAAACACCTTCCAATGACGTCCACAATACCTTCATATGCATTATTCTTGACCCAAACACGTTGCGCGACATACCGATCAACTCAACCACAATTCCTTGCGAACTTGGTTATTGAACCTCATCTCCTCCCTAAGACTAGTTCAATGGATCCCTTCATCAGCCATGTCTTGACCTCAAGCAACACCTGCACATAAACAAACAACCAATCTTTACGAGCTGAAGTCCTCAACTTGACTCTCGTTAGTTCGTGAAACACAACACCTTATGTGAGCACGTCACATAAGCATGTTGCAAACCATAACAATGTCTGATCACCATAATCAGCCAGAACACATCAAAAACTTCATAAATGATTACTAAGCAAACCTTCCCTAAGCTAAAAAGCAAGTTTGAAATATTGTAAATTAAAAAAAGAATATATCGAATCGACCAAAAGTGGCGCTGCAATGTAAAGGAAAAAAATCAAACACTCAAATCTCAAACGCACGTGCAAATCACGTGTCCAAAAGTTCGGATAGTCCTAGCCAAGTAAAGAGTAAATGTTACTCCTGAAAACACGTTTGTAAAGATTGAACACTCTCGACTCACGTGCAGCTCATGTGAATGAAAGTTCAGACAATCCGAAGCGAAAAACACGTGCGAGTCACGTGACAAAAAAGTTCGGACACTCCGAATCGTCAAACACGTACAATTCACATTAGGAAAAGTTTGGATAATTCAAAACCATCGAGTGTAATGTTACTCACAAAAGCACTAAGACAAGTTCAGACAGTGTGTATCGGGATGTATCGTGGTGTATCGGTGTAAGCTTCAAAACTTTGCATGTCAACCCTCACTTTTATTCTAATTGTCAATGTATTCAGCACACATAGTTCTCACAATCTCCGCCTTGGTGAATGCATTGGCAACACCACTTAGAATCCGAACATTGGCTCATTCACATGAAAAGTTTTAAAAACAATTTTGTCCCCCATCTGAAAATCAAATGAGAAAGAAATTTCAAAAACAAATTCCCCCCTGAAAAGAACGTGTAAAAACTCGTGAATGTGAAATGTGTGACATATTTATTTCTCCCCCTCTGACAATGTATTCAGCAAGTTTCAAAAGATAAAATTCAATTGTTATGAGCGTATTATAACATATCCATATAAAACAAAGCTCGTCAAAGTCATACTATTACGTAGTGTCAGCCACGCTAGAGATCAAGTGTAATTTTATAATTTAAGCAAGTCATGATCTCACAAACTTAACTATTTTAAGACCTGAAAGCATGACACATGTTGTTGCATTTTCTATTTTTTCAAAGCAAAAATTCAGATCATATGACATTCGCTAGAGATTATATGCAGCAGTCTTATTCTAACCAACCTAGCTAAGCCTATGTCATTAGACAATAAGAAGCTTAAGAACATGATTTTAGTCATACACAACTTCTTCCAAATTCATATCTAAGTGCAATGATAAGCCATCTCAAAAGAAGAAGTGTGATGCATACATATTCTCTTGATCTTTTCTCATTTTTTATTTTATCATAAAAGCTTAACATGTGGATAGTTTACTGATTAATTTTTCATTATTAAAAGCACTTGTGAGCATGCAGCAAGTTCAAAACAGCAAGAAATATCTATAATGACAAGATTTAGTGTAAGTAATTGTTCCAATTACTAGTCATGGCAAAAACTACAAAATGTATAACACGAGTAATCTAGTAAGAACTTTCAACATGTAAAAGGAATCACAAAGTCATATATGTATGAAATATTATGCTCATATTATTTTGAATTAAGATTCACACATAGACTTCCCAAGTTTCAAAAAACTCCCCCTCAATTTAACCCACGAGGATGCATAGCACCTATTTCACTACGAATTAAACAAACACGAGTGAAATCCAAAGGTTTTGCAAAAATGTGAAGCAATTATTGTTCGATATCTACATCGTGAAGCACAATATTTCATTTTTAACATTATCACAGAGAAAGTGATACCTAATATTAATTTGCTTTGTTCTAGAATGTTGCACGGGGTTTCTAGCAATGCAAATGGCACTAGTATTGTCGAAAAACAGTGGAACACTATCTAGCTCAACCCCATAGTCCTTAAGTGTTCGAACTATCCAAAGAATTTGTGAGCTAGCACTAGCAGCAGCTACATATTCAAATTATGTTGTGGACTGTGCATCTGAATTTTTTTTATAGAAGACCAAGCAACAAGTGCATTACCAAGAAAGCGACAAGCACCTGAATTACTTTTCCTATCAATACTACAACCCCCAAAATCAGCATCCGGAAAAGCTTTCAAAGTTAGAGTTGAGGAAGAAGGAAGAAAAATGCTAAATTCTTGAGTTCCATGTGAGTACCTGAGAATTCTTTAGCCGGGTTGACGATGTGAAGCACATGGGGAAGCTTGAAATTGTGCACAGAGACATACGCTGAATTGTATGTCTGGTCTTGATGCTATGAGGTACAAAAGTGACACGATTATGCTTCAATATTCTTTTTGATCCACGGGTTCACCATCTTCATCAAGTTCAAGCATCGTTGCTGTTCACATTGGTGTCCGAAGAGGCTTTCTGTACATGTTGAAGTGCTTAAGAAGGTCTTTCATATACTTTGTTTGATGCACAAAAGTACCCTCTGTAAGGATCGAATGCCCAAGAGGGGGGGGGGGTCAATTGGGCTTCTTTAAAAATCTAAGCGATAAAACTTAATTCCTAGAAACCCATTTCCCTACGCAAACTATCTATGCATTCAAGTAAATAGGAACTTTGAGGAATGTAAAATGCATAAACGTAAAGGAAAGGAGGAGGAGGATGCAAACTCCCGAGGAGACACGAGGATTTATCCCGTGGTTCGGCAAGATCGTCAAGATCTTCCTACATCCACGTTGTGGCACCCACCAAAGGGTTTTGCCACACCCAAGTCACCGAGACGAGGGATCTTCACTATTCCTCTCCGTTTGCCAACCTCGGCAAGGTGGAGCTCAAGCCTTGTACAACTTCGACCCTCCGGGCTTCCACAAACGCCTTGGCAAGCTCCGGAAGTCTCCTCACAGTTGCAAACACCAAGGGCACTCCCTTGAGGCTCTCTCACTATCCTAGAGAGTCCACTGACCCAGAATGGAGGCACACAAGCTCTCTCTCTGTAGCTAGTTCTAGCCTAACTCTTGGTGTATAGGTGATCGAAATGATGTGGAGGTGATTTCTCTTGGTCTTGAATGCTTGTGGATGTGTTGATAGTGTCTGGTGATCAAGACTTAACGAAATGATAGGATTAGGGTGTATTTATAGCCAGCCTCCCCGAAATAGCCGTTGGAAAAGTAGGCTGACAGAACTTTACTGTGAACACCTGATGATCCGATGTCTTACCTTTAGTTATCATCGGTCAAGTTACTTTAGCTGACGTCATTGTGTCAGATATGACCGTTATTAGACCGATGTTGATCCTGTCTTCTCATCAAATGATCCGGTGGCTCTTCCTCCAGAATTTTCTCAAACTTGATGCTTACTGGAGTAATCGACCGATGTGTGCTTCTCTGTACATTGGATGATCCAGTGCTACACTTGGTCCAATGATATTGCAAACTGTACTGATGGACCAATGTTGCTGATCCATTCACATCGGATGATCCGGTGAGTACTTTGTTCTGAGGTCTTCTTCTTCAGTTGAACCAACTCGACTGATGTGTTGTTCTGAGGTATCATCGGTGGATCCGGTGAGTTGATTTTGTTTGCTTTGAGTTGTTTCTAAGTGATTCTCTTGTGTCTTACTCGATTGACCCCTTTGACATTTATTGCAAAGGCATTTCTGATGATCTTTAAGCATTGAATGTTGTCAATTTAAAGTTGAATGACTTTGACATAAGAGCTTTCATTTCTTGTCTTCATATCATTGATTTGATCTCATACATTGATTGTTAGGGGTCTCCAGTGACATATTGATTTCATTTTATTGAGTGATTATGGGGACCTTGCATTCACAAATTCATTAGTAAAATCCAATGGTTGTCATTAATCACCGAAACCATACCTCATGGGGGCCTAGATGCTTTCAATCTCCACCTTTTTGGTGATTGATGACAACACAACAATTTAAAGCGCGATAGTAATGAATTTGATAGAATGAAACATAATGAAATGAAACTTAAAGGATATGCAATGAATACAAGATATCACACTTATTATTTGAAAGCTCAAAATCAATCAATAACTCAAGTGTGAATAAGTGAGTAACGCCAAATAAGCTCAATCGATTAATTAACATAAGAGTACTCAATGAACACCAAATGAGTAGCAAAAGCATCGAACTACACAAGATAATTAGATAAACTCCAAATTACAAAGGATAACTCATAAGAAAGACTCCCCCTGAGACTAAGAAACTCCCCCTGAGATTAAGAAGACCTCCCCCTGACTCCTCTAACTCTTCTCCCCCTTTGGCATCAAGACACCAAAAAGGGATCCGACTGCCTAAGGATCCTGAGTACTAGGCACGATGACGAACTGGTCACCGTCGCTGTCGTCAGAGCTGCTGGCTAGAGTAGCAGTGGAAGGAGCTGCCGGAGCCGTAGGAGCCACCGTCGGTGCCAACTGTGTAGGAGCTGCTGGAACAGGGGCACTGACGACGGAGGCCGGCGTCTGTTGAAACACTGTCGTGGCCAGCAGCGGGGAGTGAATCGGAGCACCAGGAGCCAGAAGTGGAGACATGCTGATGGAGGGAATCGGCGTAGACGGCACCGGAGCGATAGCTGGAGCCAGGACTGGTGGTGGTGGAGCAACTCCTAGCAGCTGCGATGGGAGGGAAATCCCGATCTGGGTATAGAGGTTGGTGATCAACCCTAGGATGCCCATCATCGCCTGCTGCATCTGCTGCTGCTGGTCGAGGGTGCCCTGGTGCATCTGGTCTATGAGTCCAGTCAGTCGGTCAGTGTCCTCACGCCTCTCACGGGCGATCTGACACTGCATCTCCTGCTGTGCTGCTGGAGCTCAAGGAGGCGGGTAGCCTGCTCTGCTCGGGTGTGCTCAGCTTCCAGCCTATCCAGACGCTGCTGCTCAACCATCTGCTGGAGGAGCGAAGTCAGCTCTGACGGCTGAGTGACCTGTGCCTCAGTGACGGGAGGTGGAGTAGGTGGTGGCACTGTAGAGCCTCCAGCTTCCGCGTCGTGCTGCCTGGGTGAGGGAGGAGGTGGAAAGTACTCCTCGACACTGTCGTCGATGTCGCTCTCGGACCATATGTGCTGCAGGTCCTCACCCTGTGCCTCTGCCTCAGCTAGCCTCTCATCCTCCTTCTCCATGTCTGACTAGTCCTCCTCAAAAAGATGAGCCCTGACCTGACGATCGACTGGATGGCCAAGGCGGCGGTCTCCAGGAGCTGGAGCACGGTAGTGGCTAAACCGTGTGACGCTCTCGTCAGTGAGGCGGTCATGCATGCCGGACTCCTCAGGGACCATCATGGTGAACAGGTCGCTGATCCAGTGTCCATACACGAGCTGCCTCATCATCCCCACTCCATCTGTGATCACGTCCTCCATCTCGCATATGAGGACGTCAACTATGTCGAACTCCATCACGTTCATGATGTAGAACAGGAGAGTCTGCTGTAGACTGGTGAACCCCTCCAAGTAACCTGACCACGGCAAGAGCGTGCGGTGCAAGGAGAGGTGCACTGTGCGCGCAGCTGGGGTCAACAGAGCCGATACCCTCGGCTGGTCTGGAGAGAAGGTAGGGCCAAACAGGGAACGGATCTCCTCTAGAGCTGGTGCCACTCCTCCAGTTAGCGGCCTCCTCGGTGGGTCTGCCTGACCATATACTCTCTCATGCACGCAAGTGTCGTGCAGGTCCATGCCTAGCAGCTGTGCCAGTGTCTGCCTCGGCAAGTGGTAGTGCTGTCCCATGAACATGAAATCAATCGATCTTCTGCCCTCAGAGACGTAGAGGGTAGCGTAGAACACACGTACCCAGTCCTCCACATAAGCACTCCTCTCATAGGACATCAGGTGCACTAGCCCCCTGTACCTCTCAAAGTAGGGCCGTATCTCCGTCTCTGCTGCGAGGGCAAGCTGATGGCAATCCAGAAAGTTGTGCTAGAACAACATGTGGCCTCGGCGTCTGTAGGTCTCGTAGAGGGACGCCTGCATCACAGTCCAAAAATGACTGTCCACCAGGGCCTCTCCGGGCTGCGAGTACCACTCCTCAAGCAGCACACTCCACCTGAGTCTGCCGAGCTGCTTGGCCTTCATCTTCCGGTAGTCAGTCAACCGGACTCCTTCAGCGACATGGACAGTGGTGTCCATCTCGTAGATGGCTCACTGGGCCTCCCTGTCCTCACGACGATCGGCAGCCGTCGGTCTCGGACGTGGAGCTGCCGCGGGATGACCCCCACGGGTCCGGGCTGAGCGCTGGCAGACGAGAGGCTCTACCGGCTCTTCTTCGACCTCGGAGTCATCAATCACAGGAGGCTGCCTCGAACGAGCCTCACGGATCCTCAGTGATCCCCCTCGGCCACGCTCACGCTCCTCAGCTGCGCGAGCGGCCATGAACGCCTTCCTCTCCTCCTTCAACAATTTTTGCTTCTTCACGGTCGGCTCCGCGATGGCCTTGCCCTTGTTCTTCTTATTGCGAGCCATTGCGATCGGGCGCGTGAACGGAGTCGACGACGTCGAACACACGGAACGGCGACGTGGAGATCGACGAGGTGGTGGAGGTGTGGCTGAGCGGTGGTCGGCAGCGCAGGAGCGGCGGCGGCGGCGCTTGGGTGGAGCGGCGGCGGCGCTTGGTGATGGAGGCGGCGGCGCTTGGTGATGGAGGCGGTGGCGCTAGGTGATGGAGGCGGCGACCGAAGGGCGGCGGTGGAGCGGCGACCGGAGGGAGGCGGCGGCGTCCGGCGGCGGTGGTGGCGCTTGGTGAGAAAGTCGGCGATGGTGGCAAACGAGATCGGGGAGAGAGAGAAAAGAGATGAACGGCCGGTTTAAATAGTAGGTCCCAAACCCTAGCCGTCTTTTTAACACCGGATGGACCGATGTTGAACGATAGATGCACCGGTCGAATGCCACAGTAAGGTTTTTCAGAAAAGTGCCGTTGACACCGGATGGACCGACGTTGAAGGATGGGAGCATCAGTCGAATGGTACAGTAGCGTGTTCAAAAGTGGAATGTTGACACCGGATGGTCCGACATGGGATGAAGTAGCATCGGTGGAATTTGGCACAACTCCAGAATTGTGAACACCGGATGGACCGATGTTTTTTAGGATGAACCCGTCCGTCGATTTGTCACACTTGACAGAACTGAATCTCGGAGATTGAACACCAATTGATCCGATGAGGGATTGACCTAGGCATCGGATACTCCGATGACTACAAAACAGCAACATCCCATATATGTCCTTTGACCAAACAAACAAGCCAAGAGAAACACATGTCTTAGGACTTTTTGGTCAACCCCTTACCCCTCAAAAATGCTAATATGCCAATAACTTGGCTAATCCTTAAAGCAAATAGAACACCAAAGGAAGAAAATGGGAAGGGAATTATACAAATAAAATGTAAGGCCCATGCTTTGTGAGCTAGAGTATAAAGACTTCTATCTCTTTAAAGCATGTTCCTCTAGGCATTAACGCACCTAACATTTTGTTCTTTCCACCATGTATGAGTTGAGATATTGCATTTCAAACAAGTCTCTTTCTCATGAGGTGGATTCCCCTTTGTGACAATCTACCGTATGCAATGCCAAACATGTTATAATGCAAGAAATTTTAAGTCTATATGGCAGGCATGATGCAAAGCATAAAATAAATCTATCTTGCCAAGTTTGAACCTTTCAAAGGCTTCTTCAGGGAGAACCACTCTCCAAACCTTGGGAAAACCCAAAAGAACCTCCATCCCAAGCTAACCCTTGCTCACCCCTATCCTTTGAGAGTCAGGCAAGACCTATATGAAGTGCATTCTTACATGACGTTCATTGCATCTAGAACATTTAACTCACTTCTTAGCCTAGAAAAATTTTTCTCATCTAGTGGTTTAGTGAAGATATCCGCCAATTGTTCTTCGGACCTAACACCTCGCAATGAGATGTCTCCCTTAGCTTCATGGTCCCTCAAGAAATGATGGCGAATATCAATGTGCTTAGTGCGGGAGTGTTGAACGGGGGTTTTAGCTATCTTAACCGCACTTTCATTGTCACGAAGGAGAGGCACACAACCAAGTTTAATACCAAAGTCCAAAAGGGTTTGTTTCATATAAAGAATTTGGGCACAACATGCACCGGCCGCAATATATTTCGCTTCCACCGTGGACAAGGCGACGGAGTTTTGCTTCTTGCTTGATCAAGATACTAGGGAACGCCCAAGCAAGTGGCACCCACCGGAGGTACTCTTGCGATGCACGCGGCATCCGGCAAAGTCCGAATCCAAGTATCCCAAGAGATGGAATTTTGCACCTTTAGGGTACCACAAGCCCATACTTGGGGTATGCTTAAGATACCTAAGTATCCTAAAGACCGCCTTCCTATGCGATTCTTTAGGTGCCGCTTGAAAGCGAGCTCACAAGCATACACTAAACATGATATCGGGCCTAGATGCGGTAAGATAAAGCAATGAGCCAATCATATAACGGTAGTTAGATTGGTCAATAGGTTTACCATCCTTATCCGCGTCGAGATGACAATTTGTTGCCATTGGAGTGCTTCTTGAGCTACAATCTCCCATCTCAAATTTCTTCAAGAGGTCCTTGGTGTACTTCTCTTGATAGACGAAGGTCCCCTCTTGAAGTTGCTTGATTTGAAATCCAAGGAAGAAGTTGAGCTCTCCAATCATTGACATCTCGAATTCCCTATACATCATTTTGCCAAACTCATGGCTAAGAGCTTCGTTAGTTGAACCAAAAATAATATCATCAACATAAATTTGACAAATGAACAAATCTCCATTGATGTCCTTGGTGAAGAGTGTAGTGTCCACCCTCCCGATCTTGAATCCTTGCATGATGTGGAAATCCCGTAGTCGTTCGTACCATGCCCTAGGTGCTTGCTTGAGCCCGTAGAGCGCCTTGTGCAACCTATACACATGATTAGGATTCCTCGGATCTTCAAACCCGGGAGGTTGTTCAACATAAACAAGCTCTTTAATGTAAACATTAAGAAAGGCACTTTTCACATCCATTTGATAAAGCCTAATGATATGATGTGATGCAAAGTCAAGAAGTATACGGATGGCTTCTAGCCGGGCGACCGGGGCAAATGTCTCCCAAAGTCTAGTCCTTCAACTTGCGAGAACCCTTTGGCCACAAGTCTTGCCTTGTTGCGAACCACAACGCCATTCTCGTCTTGTTTGTTGCGGTACACCCACTTTGTTCCGATGATGTTCTTGTCCTTGGGTCGCTCCTCAAACACCCAAACTCCATTGCGGATGAAGTTGTTGAGTTCTTCTTGCATGGCCATCACCCAATTCGGGTCTTGGAGTGCTTCCTGAATGTGAGTGGGTTCTACACATGAAACAAACGAGTAGTGCTCACAAAATGAAGCGAAATGGCGAGAACGTGTACTTACACCCCTTGACGGATTTCCAATGATTTGGTCCATTGGATGCGCCTTGGAGATGCGTCCATGCCTCATAAGTGGTTGTGAAGCACTTGGTGAAGGTGATGCGTGTTGCTCCTCTTGTGGTTGGACTTGATCATGGACTTCTTCTTCCTCTTGATGTTGTTGTGTTTGTGAACCTTGAGTTGGCAATGGATCATCCTTCTCCTCTTCGTCAACTTGAGGCGCCATGGAGGTGTTGATGTTGGGACTTGAAGCTCCCCTTGATCATGGCTCTCCTCAACTTCGGGCTTGATGTCTCCAATGGTCATGTTCTTCATGGCTTCTCGTAGAGGCTCATCATCTATTTCATCATGACCAAAACTCTCCTCTTGGGAGCCATTAGTCTCATCAAACTCAACATCACAACTTTCCTCAACTAAACCGGAGGTTTGGTTGAATACTCGATATGCTTTTGAGTTTGATGCATAACCAAGGAATATGCCAACATCGCATCTTCTTTCAAACTTACCGAGCCTTTTCTTGTGGTAGATGTAGCACTTGCATCCAAAGACTCGAAAGTAGGAGATGTTGGGCTTTCTACCAATGAGAAGCTCATACGGGGTCTTTTGAAGTAGGCGATGTAGGTAGACCCTGTTTGCGGCATGGCACACCGTGTTGATCGCTTCGGCGCAAAACTTCTCTGACGTGCCGTAGTCATCAAGCATTGCTCTTGCAAGAGTGATGAGTGTCTTGTTCTTCCTTTCAACGACACCATTTTGTTGAGGAGTGTATGTGGCCGAAAACTCATGTTTCACGCCTTCACGGTCACACCACTCCCCAATGTTATAGTTCTTGAATTCGGTGCCGTTGTCACTTCGGACCTTGATGATGGGAAGTTGAAATTCCCTTTGAGCGTGGTTGGCAAAGGTCTTGAACACTTCCGGAGTTTCACTCTTGTCACCTAAAAATAGAGTCCAAGCATAGCGAGAATAGTCATCAACAATAACGAGACAATAGAGGTTACCGCCAAGGCTTTGATATATGGACGGTCTGAAGAGGTCCATGTGGAGTAGTTCAAGTGGCTTGGAGGTTGACACCATTGTCTTCATTGGATGGTGTGAAGCAACTTGCTTCCCGGCTTGACAAGCGCTACAAAGCTTGTTCTTCTCAAATGTGACATCCTTCACGCCGGTCAGCATCCCAAGCTTGAATGACTTCTTGAGTTTGCTCATCCCTATGTGCGCTATGCGTCGGTGCCATAGCCAACCCAAGCTTGTCTTAGTGAAAAGACAAGTGGTCAAGCTAGCATTCTTGTTGGCGAAGTCCACTAGGTAGAGATATCCATGCCGAAATCCTTTGAAGACTACGTCTTGGCTAGTTTCACTACTCACAACAACATCATTTTTGCTAAATGTGCACGTTAGTCCAAGATCACATAGTTGTGCAATAGAAAGTAAATTAAAACTAAGTGACTTAACGTACAAGACATTAGAAATAGATAAGTCATTTGAAATAGCAATTTTACCTAAGCCTATTACCTTGCCCTTAGAGTTATCACCAAAGGTTACTTGTTCATGATTGTCGGGGTTTTCTATGGTGGTGAACATACCATCATTGCCGGTCATATGTTGGGTGCACCCTCTATCGTGTACCCAATGCTTTCCTCCAGCTTTGTAGTTCACCTACACACATGAATTCAATTTTTAACTTTAGGCACCCAAGCAAACTTAGGTCATTGTATGTGTGATACAAGCGTCCTTGGGACCCAAAGTTGCTTGGGGAGCTTCCCCTTCATGCCCTTCATGTCCTTGCTAATGAACTTAGCCTTCACCTTGCCATCTACTTTACTTAAGAGATAATAACGATCATTGAAAGTAGATTTGTAATTAGTAGGAAGCTTGGGAGAGGGTGGGTTAGGAAGAGGACACTCCCTTGTGTGGTGACCAGTGACCTCACAATGTTGGCAATAAGAACCAACTTCTTTGATGAAGCTTGTTCTTAGCTCCGGTGAGGGCACCTTTCCTTTGTTGGGCACCGGGAAGGATACAAGTCCTCTTTTGTTGAAGGCCTTTGCTTGTTGGAAGAGGATTTCCTTGTGTTTGACCTCCCCTTTTGAAAGTCTAGCCACACTAGTGCGGAGACTCTCAATTTCTTCCAACAAGTCCTTCTCCCTAGCATTAGCTTTCAAAGGCATAGACTTGTGCAAAGCATTAGTGGCATGAGAAGTAATGGATATGTTATCATTAAGAGTTTGCTTCTTCATATTTTTCAACTCCTGATCAAGCATGTCATGAGCAAGGTTATGTGTTTGATGTTCTTGTGTTAACTTGTTGTGCTCTTCCAAGAGTGTTTGGTGTGCTAAGTTAAGTTCATGATTATCTATCTTGATTTTAGCCTTTTATTCCTCAATTTGCTTGACATGGGATTTGAGCGTGTCATGCTCTTTGAGTATGCTTTCATACTTGTCAAGCAAATCAAGGTTAGCACTCTCAAGTCTAGCACGAGTTTCTTCAAGCACTTTAACCTTACTCTTTTCCCTCCTAATGATAGCATGATATTCATTTATCAATGAAGTTAAATCATCGGGGGAAAGCTCATCATCGCTAGAGTCATCACATACCTTGGTGTTACCTTTCGCCATGAGGCACATGGGCGGTGGATGAAGAGGTGCATCATCATTGTTGGCGATGGCGAGGCCGGCCAAGCTTTCTTCTTCCTCTTCACTCTCTTCATCACTTGTTTCTTCGTCGGTGACCCATTCATTTGCCTCACACATGAACACCTTTTGTGGGCCATTTCTCTTCTTTGGGAAGAGCCTTGCCTTCTTGCCCTTGTCATGTTTCTTCTTCCCAACGGATCTTGGCTTGGGTTTGGCCTCTTCTTCATCATCATCACTTCCTTCAAGCTTGCGATGCATGCTCTTGTGGTTCTCTCTTCTTTTGTCCGGTTTTGGACAATCATAGGGGAAGTGGCCTTGATCACCACAGTTGTAGCAAGTCTTGTGATCATCTCTCATTGGTAGAAATGCTCTCTTCTTGGGATCAAATGTGTATCCCTTCATAGTGATCTTGGAGTTCAAGCGTGAGAACTTTCTCATCATCAACGCAAGCTCATCATCATCATCTTCACTTGAGGCTTGTTCTTCTTCACTTGAGATAGGATCAACCACCTTCTCCTTATTGAAGCTTGTTTTCTTGGTGGAGGCCTTTAGAGCAATTGTCTTTGAAGATGATTGCTCCATCATCCCAAGCACACTCATCTCATGAGCGTGTATTTCTCCAATGAGCTCCGAAACATCAATGTGGTCAAGCGACTCTTTTTGGAGCATGGAGTTGATGATGTTGTACTTTGGCTTGGGAAGGAGCATGAGGATCTTGCGGTTGATGAGTCCCTTGCCAAGAGAAGCAATGTCAAGAGCATTTATTTCTTCAATAAGCACATTTAAGCGAGAGAACATCTCATTGACATTTCATGGGGTAGCATCTTAAATTCATCATATTTTGCTTTAAGCATGTGATATTTAAGTTCCTTGACTCTAGAAGAACCCTCATGAATCTCTATTAAGCAAGCCCAAATTTCACAAGCCTTTTCCTTGCTAGCAATCCTAGAAAACACATCTTGACTAATGCATTCATAAATAGCATTCCTAGCTTTAGCATCCCACTTAATTTGATCACCCACATAATTGTGTTCTCCAAACCCCGTGTGGGTCGCTTCCCATACTTCGGGAGCAATAGCCTCTAGATAAGCGCGCATGTGTGCTTTCCAATAGGCAAAGTTCTTGCCCTCGAAGATAGGAACCGAACCCCCAACCTTGGCCATTTTAGCTCTCTAGCGGTGAAGCTAAAATGATCCTATGAGCAACCTTGCTCTGATACCAATTGTAAGGATCGAATGCCCAAGAGGGGGGGTGAATTGGGCTTCTTTAAAAATCTAAGCGATAAAACTTAATTCCTAGAAACCCAATTCCCTACGCAAACTATCTATGCATTCAAGTAAATAGGAACTTTGAGGAATGTAAAATGCATAAATGTAAAGGAAAGGAGGAGGAGGATGCAAACTCCCGAGGAGACACGAGTATTTATTCCGTTGTTCGGCAAGATCGTCAATATCTTCCTACATCCACGTTGTGGCACCCACCAAAGGGTTTTGCCACACCCAAGTCACCGGGACGAGGGATCTTCACTATTCCTCTCCGTTTGCCAACCTCGGCAAGGTGGAGCTCAAGCCTTGTACAACTTCGACCCTCCGGGCTTCCACAAACGCCTTGGCAAGCTCCGGTAGTCTTCTCACAGTTACAAACACCAAGGGCACTCCCTTGAGGCTATCTCACTATCCTAGAGAGTCCACTCACCCAGAATGGAGGCACACAAGCTCTCTCTCTAGCTAGTTCTAGCCTAACTCTTGGTGTATAGGTGATCGAAATGATGTGGAGGTGATTGCTCTTGGTATTGAATGCTTGTGGATGTGTTGATAGTGTCTGGTGATCAAGACTTTACGAAATGACGGATTAGGGGGTATTTATAGCCAGCCTCCCTGAAATAGCCGTTGGAAAAGTAGGCTGACAGAACTTTACTGTGAACACCGGATGATCCGATGTCTCCCCTTTAGTTATCATCGGTCAAGTTACTTTAGCTAACGTCATTGTGTCAAATATGACCGTTGTTAGACCGATGTTGATCCTGTCTTCTCATCGGATGATCCGGTGGCTCTTCCTCCAGAATTTTCTCAAACTTGATGCTTACTGGAGTAATCGACCAATGTGTGCTTCTCTGTACATTGGATGATCCGGTGCTACACTTGGTCCAATGATATTGCAAACTGTACTGATGGACCGATGTTGCTGAGCCATTCACATCGGATGATCCGGTGAGTACTTTGTTCTGAGGTCTTCTTCTTCAGTTGAACCAACTCGACCGATGTGTTGTTCTGAGGTATCATCGGTGGATCCGGTGAGTTGATTTTGTTTGCTTTGAGTTGTTTCTAAGTGATTCTTTTGTGTCTTGCTCGATTGACCTCTTTGATATTTATTGCAAAGGCATTTCTGATGATCTTTAAGCATTGAATGTTGTCAATTTAAAGTTGAATGTCTTTGACATAAGAGCTTTCACTTCTTGTCTTCATATCATTGATTTGATCGCATACATTGATTGTTAGGGGTCTCCAGTGACATATTGATTTAATTTTATTGAGTGATTATGGGGACCTTGCATTCACAAATTCATCAGTAAAATCCAATGGTTGTCATTAATCACCAAAACCATACCTCATGGGGGCCTAGATGCTTTCACCCTCCTTGGTTTGCTTGACTTGCAGCCCCTAACAATACGTTAGTTCTCCCATCATACTCATCTAGAATTCTTAACTCATCATAGGTGAAAACTTGGACACGAGATCATGAAAAGCACAACCAAAGATAATATCATCCACATACACTTGAACGAATAATGAGTCATTGCCATGCTTAAATACAAAAAAGAGTTTTATCAACCTTGCCCATGCTAAACCTCTTTTCAAGTAAGAATGTTTTCAACCTATCATACCTTGCTCCAGGGGCTTGTTTAAGACTGTACAAGGCTTCAGACAGTTTGTAAACATGATTAGGAAAATCTGAATTTTAAAACGCGATGCTTGCTTGACATAAACCTCCACATCTATGTAGCCATTAAGAAAAACACTTTCAACATCTATTTGATATAACTTGAATCCTATATATGCAGGAAAAGCTAACAAAATTCTTATGGCTTCTAATCTAGCAACAGGAGGCAAAGTGTCATCAAAATCTAGACCTTCAACTTGTGTGAAATCTTGAGCAACCAACCTAGCCTTATTCCTATCCACAACCCCATCATCACATTGTTTATTTTTAAACACCCATTTAGTTTCAATTAAAGTGTGACCTTGAGGTGGAGGTACAAGTTTCCAAACATTATTTTTTTTTCAAAATTTTCTAACTCTTCTTGCATGGCAATAATCCAAGATTCATTAGTGAGTGTATGTGATATATCTTTGGTTTAAAAGAAGCAACAAAAGCATAATGAGCATGAGAGTTTGGATCGCAAAATTTGGACCGTGTGACTCATTTGTGCAAGCTTCCAAGGATTTCTTGTGGAGGATGACCTTTGAGGACGCTGAGAGGAGTAAACACTTCATAAGCTCCCTCTTCTTCATGTTCATCAAAAATTGAAGAACTTGTTGCTCGAGGAAGATCTGAACCAGCAGTAGTGGTTGTTAGTTCTGGTTGTGGGGCGGGATCAAGAGCTGGAATGTCATTGTTTATTTCTAAATTTTTTGGAAGATGCTCTACTTCTTCTTCATCTTCAATGAAAACACTCTTCCCCTATGGATATGGATCTACACCTGCCATATTAGAGCTAGTACCTGGGCTAGCTTCATCAAAAGAAACCTCACAAGTATCCACGATTTCGTTAGTGTCTAGTAGAAGCACACCGTAGCCTCTAGTATGAGATGGATAACCAAGAAACATGCCATCAACAGATACAGCTTAATCAAGATTACCATGTTTCTTAACAAAGCATTTGCATCCAAAGACCCTAAAGTGTGTGACACTAGGCCTATGTCCAAACCAAAGTTCATATGGAGTTTTTCCTAGCTCAGCATGCAAGAAACACAATTTGAGACATAACCGTGTTGCTGCAATTGCATCTGCCCAAAATTTTTTAGGAGTTTGATATTCATCAAGCATAGTCCTAGCCATCTAAACTAAGGTTATGTTCTTTCTCTCTACAACAACATTTTGTGGAGGTACATGTGGTGAAGAAAATTGATGATCTATTTCATTTTTAGTACAAAAGTGATCAAAAGATTGATTTTTAAATTCAGTTACGTTATTACTTCTGGTTGCTTTTAAAGATCATAGGTTATCAATTGATAATCTAAGAAATAAAGTTTGAAAAAAACTAAAAGCTTCATTCTTAGATGCCATAAAGTATACCCAAGAGTATCTAGAATAATCATCAACAATCACAAGCACATACCATTTACCTTCGAATGATTGAACACGTGCAGGACCTACAGTGTCAAGCTGCAGAAGTTGTCCCGATTCAGTTGTCATGGTTATTGTGAGAGGAGAATGTGAACCTGCCACCATCCTAGCATGTCTACAAGAAGAGCACAAAATTTATTTGTCCCCTTTAAGCTTAGGCAGCCCACGTATGCGATCAAGACCACTAACACGTATGAGGTGATCAAAGCCTACATGACCATGTCTAAAATGCAAACAATATAAGTCTTTTGAATCATTAGCAACTAGACACCTATGCTTAGAGGATGACATATCAAAATCAGCTTGAAAAACTATTCCAAACCGAGACATGTTAAAAATCAGCCCACCATTTGAATCTACAACATTGCAACAATTTTTAGTGAAAACAAATTCAAGATTTTCATCTTGCAATTTTGAAAAAGAAAGCAAGTCGTATTTCAAAATTTTAACTAGTGCCACATCCTTCAAAGTGTAGTGATTATTTACACTAACTGAACTCTTAGCAATTATAAGAGTTCAAGAATTTTTGGCAAAAGTAACATTCTCTACACGTGACACAAGATAGAGGGAGGAGAACAAGTCTTTGTTACTGGTCATGTGGCATGAGCAACCTGAATTCACAATCCAAATGTTCTCCTTCCTCATGTTTGTAACCTCTTCATTATCGTTGTTGTGTTCTAGGTCCTCCTTACTTGATCTCGTGTTGTCCGCCAAGAAGCATATATTTGATAAATTCTCTCCACCTTTGTCACTTCCAATGTCCACATCGCTCGAGCCAAGTTCTTGAACTGCGGAGATAAAACTGTTTACCAATTGGCGACCTATAAAACCCTTCTTCTTCTTCTCCTTCTTCCCTGTCTTACCACATTCGAAGCATCTTTGAGAACCGCTAGTTCCTCTCCTTCCTGTTCTCACATTTTGCAATGCTTTTGAGAATCGAGTAGAGATTAGTGCAGGTTCCTCCTCTGGAAAAGCAAAGAAAGTGTACCACAAGATAAAGAATTGCTTGAACTAGGCATGTCACGTTGAGAAACAAATGCAAGAGACTTGTTGGGATTTTTACGTGATATTATGTCAAGTTCATGAGTTTTCAATTTAGAATATAGAACATCTAAAGTAAGTGTACTCATGATAGTAGATCCACGAATAGATGTAACTTTCATCTTCCAAATCGATATGTCTAATGCACCTAACAATGGCCTAGCATTTTCAGCATCTGAGAAATTAACATTGACACTATGTAAGTTGCTAAGAATTTTATTAAAGCAAATAAATCATCGATGGACTCACCTGGTTGCATCTTAAAGCGCATATATTCTTTCATGGACATATCTTGCCTTACCTCATTGACCGTGTTCGATCCTTTGTGGTAGTCGCAAAGTGCCGTCCACACATCGTACGCTGATCGAAGTCGCTTTGAGTCAATCCTTGTATGATCAAGAGCCTTGTTATTGTTGTCGACATCTCTCATTTTCGCAGCCATAACTTGATCGTTTGGTAGTACATTGAAATACTTCTAGACCATTTCCCATACAGCGAAGCCATGCGCTTGTATGTGCGCCTCTCCAAATGAGCCTTCCAAATCTGAAAATCGACACCATCGAACACGCAAGGTTTTGCATAGTATTTCCCCATGCCGATTAGTCAAAACATGTACAAATAATAGAGATTATAGCACCGTGGCTTTGATACCAATTGTAGGATTGAAGAGCACGTGAAAATCTACCAGAGGGGGGTGAATGTTAGATTTAAACTTTTTCAATGGATGCAACGATAACGCCTCTGCATATAATCGATCTGTTAAGGAAACCGTGTGCGCAACTGTTTCAAATTTGTTCAACCATAACAAAACTAGTAGATATTGTATAGAATCAAGTCACGGAACTAATGCACAGAGAATCACGTGAAAACACTATGTAGAACTTGAGTTATGGTCAAAATGCAACCCGAAGGTCAAACTGTTCTACCCGCTTTAAAACCAGATCGGCAATGCTGCAAAGAAACTCGTGTAGATCAAACACAACAAATTCAATTACTCTGACACTTTTGCAGGTGATAAATAATTGATTTTGGAAGACAATGCAAGAAGAATCATCTCAATTGGAGTAGTAATATTCGAGTTACAATCAAAATACCTAAACAACATCGGTCTGTATAGAAACTCAGTGAGAAAAACTTGTATGAAACAAGTCGGACGAACAAGGCACAAAAGCTCCTCTAAGACTATGATATTTATTCAATAGAACACAATAGGAACATCCCAAATTCGTCTTACCAAAAGCTTGGACGTCCCTTGCTTACATAACCAGCCCTTAGGCCAACCCAATACTAACTAGGACTCTAATCCTACTCAGTTTCAACTGAAACATTCCATAACCGCTCAAGACTCTTCCATACACAGATAAAAGCAATATTAAGACTTCCAAAAATATTAGGAATGTACCAAACATTCCTAAAACACCTCAACTTCATGCTCACCACAAAATATAACCAAAACAAACTCTAAACCTTCCATAAATGAATCATAACCACATCAGCCACAGCCTGGGGCGTAAACCAGCCAGTTGGACCTTTCCAAAAATATCTTCACATCCATATCTCTTCATCACGTCTAGGAATCATGTTGTCATGTCCATGCACACCTTGAACATGTGCAAACACCTTCTACTGACGTCCAAGATACCTTTATATGCATTGTTCTTGACCCAAACATGTTGCGCGACCTCCCGATCAACTCAATCACGATTCCTCCCGAACTTGGTTGTCGAACCTCATCTTCTCCCAAAGACTAGTTCAATGAATCTCGTCACCAGCCATGTATTGACATCAAGCAACACCTGCACATGAACAAACAACCAATATTTGCGAGCCAAAGTCCTCAACTCGACTCTCATTAGTTCAAAAAAACACAACACCTTATGTGTGACACCCGGTTTCGAAAAATGAACCAAGTGCAGTATATGTGTGTCCAGGATGTTTAACATACATATGAAAGTTATTTGCAAATGATAAACAGATAATTATCACAACTCAAATTATTAAATAAGTACATTTATTACAATATTCAAGTAATCATCGTATTACAGCTCCAATGAACACTAATGATATTACTACAACAATGGAAATAATCAAATTAAGAAAACTAAGCATAAGTGATAGCGTGGCTCCAAGCAACACCACAGGCAAGTCGATGGCAGCACACAACCAAGTACTCTGCATTATCATCATGATACTCCCAATGCTACCTGAAATTGTTGGTGGGGGAATTGCAAGAGTGAGTACATGTCATACTCAGCAAGTGTGGAAAGTATGACATGTAGCTTAAACAAGGCATGATAATAAACAATGGCTAATTGCTGAAAAGTACATTTCAAACATGTAGAAAAGCATTATGTTTTATACATGTGATGTAATCCCATCATATCCCACATAATTAATCATAATACAAAACATAATCTATTATCCATCCATATACCAAATTATTACCATCATCATCATCCATGTTCATTTATCATAACTCAATCCATAACCATAACCATAACCAACCATCCCAAATCCCAAGTTCCCTCTAATCATGTAGGTCATCCAGGTGCTCCTAACCAGGAGCATGACTATCATGATAGTTTTTAACTCTCTGCAGAGGTTGTACCACTTCACCCACAAATTCATGATTCCGTCACTCGTCGGTGACTAAAGAAACCTCCCTTATGCCAATTACACTTCCTTAGGTGTATGATCGAGAGATCACAAAATAGCCTTTACAAAGGGACTACCAGCATGTTCAGACCCACTGAGGTTTCACCCGTGGCGATGCCTAGCACATCCTAAACCAAGGGCTCCCTCTTGTGCTGTTCAGATCCCAGGGCAGTCCCACCACTATTGCAAACCCAACCAACTCCCATTCCTCGCTCCCCCAAATGATCCAAATCAATGCTGGCAATACACTAATTAATTGGCTAAGCCGCACCCATATGTGGCCTTGTGGTGGCACTTTAGTCCTGGCTTATTCTCGCATGAACGGGTCCTTATATCTAAGGCATGTGAACCAACTTAACATCCAATCAAATCCAAAAACTATGCTTGCTTAGATCTTCGATTTCCCATGTTACCAATTAACCATATTCATCAATTCTCATCATCCATAACTTCATTAATTCACAATTAAGCCATTTGGTTGTTTTCCCATCCCTATTAATTAGAGCAAAGCAAAAAGGTGAAAATCCCTTCTCGACACTCTACAACATGTCCCAAGGAATGGTCAAACAAGTCTAGTAAACACCTATAAATGGGCTTCCCATCAAATTGACACAAGCATGCAATTTTGCAAACAAAACATTGAAAAACAGGATCAAAAAGATCAAGGACACTTTCCTTGCTCTCGAGCTTGGTTAGGGTCAAAGGCTTCAATATTTTGGTACTGGAGGTCCTCGACAGAACCCTCTAGCGCAGCTTCTTCTATTTCGAGTGACAAACATGCAAAACACACAATTCAATCAAATAATGCCCATACTGTACTCAATATGACATGTCATGGCATGATTAATATAATTATGTGGTAAAATTTATTAATGAATTGCTATTAATGTTTACTAACTGGTTTTAAGTGTTTTAACGAGTTTGGACATGTTTGGAATTGATTCGAGTCAATTTGGAATTAATTCATTACCAAACAAATTTAGAGGCCGGACAAGTCCGCTAGGGTCCGGACTAGTCCGCCATACGCAAAACCAGCGAGTTAGGGTTTTCTTGATCTACGTGAATTTGAAGAATTGGGATTAAATTCACGTGGGAAAGAGAAAGTAGAAGGTATACCACGTGTCTAGAACTCCAAAGAACATGAGTTTGGAGGCAACACTTGCATCTTGACGATCTAGGGTTGGTGACAAAAAGTTGAGGGTGAATCGGTGATGAGGAAAGCAATGTCAATGAAGATATTGATTGCTTGATCCTTCTTGGTGATCGCCTTCTCCTACTTGCTGCTGGATCTCCCCTAGGTTGCGGCTCCCATGAGCTAGGGTTTGTGGTGCTTTTAATTGTGGCAAGAGATGTAAAAGTTGGGTGTTGGGTTGTTTATATAGGGGTGGAGGGTTAGGTTGGGTGGATTCCATGTGCAAGGCGGTGGAGGCCGTGTAGGGGTCCCACATCGGCTCCAAAAAGGTAAGACATGATGTCCTTGGGCCCACATAAGGTAAAAACCCAAAACAAGTTGCGGAGGAAAAGATTGAATCAGAGTCGCGAACACCGGATAAGTCCGCGCTAGACTGGACAAGTCTGATATTAGTTAGAGGAAAAACGGATAAGTCCGGACGAAATCGGACAAGTCTGAACTTAGTCAGAGAGGGACTTAGCAAAATTTTCAATGATGGAATTACCGAACTAGTCCGCAATGGACCGGACAAGTCCAAAACTGGTACAAAGAGAAAAACGGACTAGTCCGCAGGAAAACGGACATGTCCGAAACAGGTTCAGAGAGAAATTCAGACTAGTCTGGTGCAAATCGGACAAGTCCACACTTCTCAGACTTTTTAAGCATGGTTTTGCTTCTAATTCATTTTAATCTTTTTCCTTTTTATGTGGATAAATTTTAAACATATTTAATTTTGTATGCAATGTATGATGCATGAAAATGAGGGTGTTACAAACCTACCCACCTTAAAATGAATCTCGCCCTTGAGATTCGACGTAGTATGGAAAAGATAGAGAAATTCTTTCTTGAGTTCATCTTCAAGTTCCCATGTTGCCTCCGATTCTGCATGATGCTTCCATTATACTTTACACCATCGAATCACTTTGCTCCTTTTGACCCTCTCCTTGGTTTCCAAGATTTTGACCGGTTGCTCGACATAAGTCAAATCTGCCTCCAATTTCAATTCTTCGATTGGCACTTGTTCTGCTGGTACCATTAAGCACATACTGAGCTCTGAAACATGAAACACATCATGGACATCTGAAAGGTGTGTTGGCATCTCCAGTTTATATGCCACTTCTCCTCGTTTGTCCAAAATCTTGAATGGTTCAATATAGCGAGGTGCTAACTTGCCTCTGAAATTAAACCATTTATGACCTCGCATAGGAGATACTTTGAGATGTACAAAGTCTAGAACTTCAAAGGCTAAGTTTCTCCGCCTATTATCCGCATATCCCTTTTGTCTTGATTCGACAGCCCTCAAATTTTCGTGGGTTATTTGGATTTGTTTCTCAGCTTCTTGCAACACATCAGGTCCAAAAACTTGGTTCTCCCCTGTCTCATTCCAAAACAAGGTTCTCCTACACTTCCTTCCATATAATGCTTCATATGATAACATCTTCAAACATGCTTGGTAACATTTTTTATATGAGAATTTTGCATATGGCAAGCTTTTATCCCAACTTCTTCCACGCTTTAAGCACAAGCTCTTAACATATCCTCCAAAACCTGATTTGTCCTCTCGGCTTGTCCATCGGTTTGCGGGCTACATGCAGAACTGAAATTTAACCTCGTAGCCATAGATTCACGTAGTTTCTGCCAGAACCTAGAGGTGAATTGAGAACCTCAATCCGAGACTATTTTCTTCGGAACTCCATGTCGACATACAATATGCTCTATATACAATTCTGCTAGCTTCGCGGTGGTATATGTGGTCTTAACAGGTATGAAATGAGCTGATTTTATCATCCGATCCACAATAAGCCACATTGAGTCATAGCCGGACTGGGTTCGTTGTAATCAAATATGAAATCCATTCCAATTTCTATCCACTTCCATTACGGAACCTTCAATGGCTGCAATAGTTTAGCTAGCCTTTGATGTTCTGCTTTGACCCTTTGGCACACATCACATAGTGCAACGTACTCTACTATGTCCTTCTTCATGCTGGCCCACCAATAACATGTCTTCAAGTCCTTGTACATCATTGTACAACTGGGATGGATTGAGTAAGGGAAGTCATGTGCCTCCTTTAATATTGTTTCTCGAAGTTTCTTCACATTAGGCACAAAAATCCTGTTTCCAAGCCATAAAGTACCATGGTCATCCTCATCAAACCGGAACTCTCTCCCTTCTCCGGTTCTTTCCTTGATTTCCTGAATTTCCTCATCCTTGACCTTCCCGACTTTCTTGCTCCAAGGTCGGATTTAACTCCATTATCCCCATCTCATACACAAATCCAAGGTTCAACCATTCAAACTCCTTGCATAACTCAGATGGAAGCTCTGGAACCGTGAGCTTGTGATTCACTCCTTTACAGCTCAATGCATCGGCCATGACATTAGCCTTCCCTGGATGATAGTTGAATCCCACATCATAATCCTTGATGAGTTCCAACCATCTTCGTTGCATCAACTTCAGATCCGTTTGTGTGAATATGTACTTGAGGCTCTTGTAGTCCGTGTAAATCTCACACCTATGACCAATAATGTAATGTCTCCATATCTTCCAGGCATGCACTACAGCTGCAAGTTCGAGATCATGGGTAGGATAATTCTGCTCATGTTTCTTCAATTGTCTCGATGCGTAGGCTACTACTTGACCTTCTTGCATGAGCACACATCCAAGTCCTTGTCTCGATGTGTCACAATAAATATCAAAACTTTTACTCACATTTGGCAATACCAACACAGGTGCTGTCGTTAGCATCTTCTTTAGCTCCTCAAAACTGTCTTGACAAGCTTGAGTTCAATGGAATGCTTTCCCTTTCATTAACAGTTCTGTCATCAGCTTGGCTATTTTGGAAAAGTCCTTGATGAACCGGCAGTAATATCCAGCCATTCTGAGAAAGCTCCTTATTTCATTGACATTCTGCGGCTGTTCCCACTTTGGAACATCCATTACTTTTCCTGGATCAACCGATACTCCTCCTCCCTAGATGATATGACCCAAAAAATGACACTTCCCTTAACCAAAACTGGCACTTGCTGAATATGGCATATAACAGATGTTCCATCGGTTATTGCAACGTGACCCTCAAATGCTCCTCATGTTCCTCCTTACTTTTCGAGTAGATCATAATGTCATCAATGAACACCACAACAAATTTATCCAAGTACTCCATGAAGACCTTATTCATGAAATACATAAAGTACGCAGGTGCATTTGTCAATCCAAAAGACATCACGATGTACTCATAAGATCGATACCGTGTTCGAAAAGCTATTTTGGGTATATCCGATGGTCTTATCTTCATTTTTTAGTAGCCTGACCTCAAATCAATCTTGGATAAAACACAAGCACCCTTCACCTGGTCGAACAAATCCTCTACGCGGGGAAAAGTATACTTGTTCTTGATTGACACCTCATTGAGAGCTCGGAAGTCCACACACATCCTTTGGGATCTATCCTTCTTGTCCACGAAGAGTACGGGCGATCCCCAAGGTGAAGAGCTTGGCGAATAAAACCCTTCTCTAGTTGCTCTTGAATCTGCTTCTTAAGCTCTGCTAACTCCTTAGGAGGCACCCTTTATGGCCTCTTAGCTATAGGTGCAGTTCTGGGTATTAAATCAATAACAAATTCTATGTCACGATCAGGTGGCATACCTGACAACTCATCAGGAAACACATCCAAGAATTCACACACCACTGAAATCTCCTCAATTGCGGCACCATCCATGTGGTTCAGTTCCAATTGCTTTGGTGCTTGTTGAGATGCTTCAGATTCTATGGTGATCCCTTCCTCATTGGTCAACTTTACCGTCTTTGTGGCACATTGTATAACTCAATGGTGCTTCCTCAACCAGTCCATACCATGTATAATGTCCAATCCTTGAAAATCCAAAACTATGCTGTTGGCAAAGAAGTCTACTCCCCTTATTCTAAGGCTTACTTTTGTACATATTACATTTGTCCACATCTCTCCTCCATGAAATTTAACAAACAAAGTATACTTCATATGAGAGATAGGCAAACTATACTTGGCAACATACTTCGATCCAATGAATGAATGCGATGCTCCAGAATCAAATAACATAGTCGTCGGGTTGGAGTTTGTGAGAAACATACCAATCACCACGTCATTCGCTTTTTGCACTTCCTCTGTAGAGACATGGTTCACATTGCCACGAGCAAAATTCTGTTGTCCACGGTTGCCTTGTGGCGCTCCTCCATTCGGTCTTGGGTTCTGTCTTGGAGCATTTCTTCCTTGACCAAGGCCTGACTTATGACATTGAGATGCAAAGTGTCCTACCTCACCACAATTATAATACGACCTTGTTGCACAAGTATTGTTAGGGCGAACTTGATTTTGGGCATTGGCGGGAAAGGTGGCACAGGGCGCTTGAGGCATTGGAGGATGAGGTGCTTGCATAGCGGGGCACTGCTGCATGGGATGAACTGGTCCGGGAGAATAAGCAGGGCGATATGCAGGAACCGAGGGGTTGTACTATGGCGCATTGAGTGGTGCAATGTGGGGGCGAACATTGCTTACTTGCGGTTGTCCTTGATATGGTGCTTTCCTCTTAGTTTATTGCTCCATCTCACGAACTTTGTTCTCAACCACAATTGCTTTGTCTACAAGCTTCTGAATGTTGCCATAATCATAGTTGAGCAATTGCACTTGGATCTCATTGTTAAGGCCCCTCATAAACAAATATTGCTTCCAGCTGTCCCAGCTGACATCTTTCGGCGCATACCTTGAAAGTTAAGTGAATTTACCAAGATATTCACTAACTCTTGATCTTCCTTGCGTCAAGTTCTCAAATTCTCGCCTCTTTAGGATCATAACACCTTCCGGCACATAATGAGAACAGAAGCTCTACTTGAATTTAGCTCAAGTGATCCTCTCCTGATTCTCATGGGCGTTGCATAAAGAATCCCACAAATCCGGAGCTGCTCCAACTAGTTGATGGGAGGCAGACAGGACCTTCTCCGGGTCGCTGCATTGGACAATAGTAAACTTCTTCTCCACGGACTTCAACCAATTATCCGCCTCCATAAGATCAATAGATTAAGCAAAGGTGGGTGGCCCGGTCCTCATAAACTCTCCTAACCCATTATGAGGTGGTGGGGGTGACAGCGGTGGAAGCATGTGGGGGTGATTGTTGTTGCCAGCTTGCAGTTGTCCCATGGTTTGTATCATGGTCTGCATGAGCTGGTTTTGCATAGCCAATAGCTGCTCAAGGTTGATGGCTTCCTGGCAAGGTCCTTGTCCATTGTTGTTTGAGGTGCTCCATTGTTCTCCTCCTCATCATTGCCATCCCTCAGGTTGTGAGTCCTCACCATCAGGAGAAAAGCAAGAGAGAAGAATTTAGAAAACATCCCCAACTATATGCATCAAGGGATATGAAAGTAAGCAACTATCTATACTAGCCTATGTGGTTGTGGCAAACAATAAAGCATCTCACAATCCTCTTCTAAGCACACAAGCAAACATTATATAGCAAAAGCACACCAAACAAATCACAATGCTTCCTGAGTGCCCCTACGTGCTCTAAAGTGTCCATTCTATCTAGGTTGCGTCCTACGGTCAACCTGTGACTCTGATACCAATTTGTGACACCTGGATCTGTAAAATGAACCAAGTGCGGTATATGTGTGCCCAGGATGTTTAACACACATACACAAGTGATTCAGAAATGATAAACACATAATTACCATAGCTCAAATTATTAAATAAGTACCTTTGTTACAATATTCAAGTAATCCTCGTATTAAAAATCTCATGAACACTAATGGTATTACTACTACAGCAGAAATAATATAATTAAACGAACTAAGCATAAGGGATAGCACAGCTCCAAGCAACACCACAAGCAAGTCGACGACAGCACACAACCTAGTACTCCCCAATCCTGAACTGAAACTGTTTGTGGGGGAATTGCAACAGTTAGTACATGTTGTACTCAACAAGTGGGGAAAGTATGACATGTAGCTTTAACAAGGAAAGATAATAAACAATGGCTAATTGCTGAAAAGTACATTTAAAACATGTAGAAAAGCATCATGTTATCTACATGTGAAGTAATCCCATCATATCCCACATAATTAATAATAATAGGAAACCATAATCAATTATACATCCATATACCATAGTATTACAATCATCATCATCCATGTTCATTTAACATAACCCAATCCATAACCATAACCCAACATCCTATATCCCCTGTTCCCTCTAATCATGTTGGTCATCCAGATGCTTTTAACCGGGAGCATGACTAGCGTGATAGTTTTTAACACTCTGCAGAGGTTGTACCATATTACCCACAAGTTCGTGATTTCATTACCTGTCGGCGGCTAAAGAAACCTCTCTTATGACAATTACACTTCCTTAGGTGTATGGCCAAGAGATCACAAAATAGCCTTTACAAAGGGACTACCAGCATATTCAGACCCACTGAGGGTTCACCGGTGGTGATGCCTTCAACTGAGCACATCCTAAACCAAGGGCACCCACTTGTGCCATTCGGATCCCAGGGCAGTCCGCCACTATTGCAAACCCAACCTACTCCCATTCCTCACTCCCCCAAATGATCTGAATCAATCCTGGCAATGCACCTAATTAATTGGCTAAGTCGCACCCTTACTTGGCCTTGTGGTGGCACTGTAGTCCTCGCTTATTCTCGCATGAACCGATCCTTATATCTAAGGCAAGCGAATCACCATAACATCCAACCCAACCTACAAACCATGCTTGCTTGGATCTCACAAGTCCCATGTTACCAATTAATTGTATTCATCAATTCTCATCATCCATAACTTCATTAATTCACAATTAAGCCATTTGGTTGTTTTCCCAACCCAATTAATTAGAGCAAAGCAGATAGGTGAAAAGCCCTTCCCAACACTCTACGACATGTCCCAAGAAACAAGGATGGTCAAACAAGTCTAGTAAACACCTATAAATGTGTTTCCCATCAAATTGACACGAACACGCAGTTTTGCAAACAAAATGTTTAAAAATGGGATCAAAATGATCAAGGACACTTGCCTTGCTATTGATCTTGGTTAGGGTCAAAGGCTTCAAAATTCTGGTACTGGAGATCCTCGACAGCACCCTCTAGCGCAGCTCCTTCTATTGCGAGCGACAAACATGCGTAACTCACAATTCAATGAAATAATGCTTATATAGTATTCAATATGACATGTCATGGCATGATTAACTCAATGATGTGGTAAAACTTGTTAATGAGTTGCTATTAATGTTTACTAACTGGTTCTTATGGTTTTTAACAAGTTTGGACATGTTTTGAATTGATTCGAGTCAGCTTGGAATTAATTAAGCACCATACAGATTTAGAGGCCGGACAAGTCCGCTAGGGGTTGGACTAGTCCGCCCTACGCAGAACCAGCGAGTTAGGGTTTTCTTGATCTACGAGAATATGAAGAATTGGGGTCGAATTCACGTGGGAAAGAGAAAGTAGAAGGTATACCATGTGTCTAGAACTCCAAAGAACAAGATTTTGGAGGCAACACTTGGATCTTGACAATCCGGGGTTGGTGACGAAGAGTTGAGGGTGAATTGTTGAAGAGGAACACAAAGTCAATGAAGATCTTGATTACTTGATCCTTCTTCGTGATCTCCTTCTCTTCCTTGCTGCTGGATCTCCCCTTGGTGGCGGCTCCCACGAGCTAGGGTTTATGGTGCTTTCAATTGTGGCAAGAGATGTAAAAGTGAGGTGTTGGGTTGTTTATATAGGGGTTGAGGTTAGGGTTGGGTGGATTTTGTGTTCAAGGCGGTGGAGGTCGTGTAGGGGTCCCACATGGGCTCCAAAAAGGTTAGAGACGACGTCGTTGGGCCCACTTAAGGTAAAAACCCAAAACAAGTCGCGGAGAAAAAAATTGAATCGGAGTCGCGAACATTGAACATGTCCACACTAGACCGGACTAGTTCGATATTAGTCAGAGGAAGAATGGAGAAGTCCGGACAAAATCTGACAAGTCCAAACTTAGTTAGAGACGGACTCGGACATGTCCGACAGAAAATGGACATGTTCGGGGACATAGCGAAATTTTCAAGGATGGAACTACCGGACTAGTTCACAATGGACCAGACAAGTCCGAAACCGGTACAGAGAGAAAATTGGACTAGTCCGCAGGAAAATTGACATGTCTGAAACGGGTTCAGAGAGAAATCTGGACTAGTCCGGGGCAAATAGGAAAAGTCCACACTTTTCAGACTTTTTAAGCGTGGTTTTACTTCTAATTCATTTTAAACTTGTTCCTTTGTATGTGGATTAATGTTAAACATATTTAATGATGTATGCAATGCATGAAAATGAGGGTGTTACATTACATGAGTGTTGACGGCTGTTATATACCAATTTCATCTTTCAATATAACTCAATTATACAACAACAACAACAACAACAACAACAACAACAACAACCAAGCCTTTGTCCCAAACAAGTTGGGGTCGGCTAGAAATGAAACCCAACAATTTTGAAGAAAAGTAATAGAAAATAAGATGAAAGTAAAAAAATCTACATTTTATTTATTCTAGAAATGGGTTAAAAAGAAAGAAGATAAGAGTAACAAATTACGAATAAACTAAGATTCTAGCACATGAATTGCTAATTTCCATGCAGTCCTATCATGAGCCAAATCTCTAGGTATGTCCCACTCTTTTAAATCTCGTTTCACTGCCTCCTGCCATGTCAACCTTGGTCGACCTCTACCACTCCTAAATATTCTCCACTCTTTATAATCCCACTGTTAACCGGTGCATCTGGAGGTCTCCGCTGGATATACCCAAACCACTGTAGGCGATGTTGGACTAGCTTCTCCTCAATCGGTGCCACCCCTACCCTATCACGTATTACTTCGTTCCTAATTTTGTCTCTTCTTGTGTGACCGCACATCCACCGTAGCATGCGCATCTCCGCAACACTCATTTGTTGGACATGTTGCCTTTTAGTTGGCCAACATTCTGCTCCATACAGCATCGCAGGCCTGATCACCGTCCTATAGAATTTTCCTTTCAATTTTTGTGGAACTTTCTTATCACATAAGATTCCAGATGCTTGTCGCCACTTCATCCACCCGATCTTGATCCTGTGGCAAACATCTTCGTCAATATCACCATTGCTTTGTAACATTGATCCTAAATATCGAAATGTGTCCCTCCTAGGTACTACTTGTCCTTGTAAACTAACATTACCATCCTCGCACCCGACATCACTAATGTCACATCTCATATACTCGGTCTTGGTTCTACTAAGTCTAAACCCCTTAGACTCTAAGGTCTGCCTCCATAGCTCCAATTTCCTATCAACACCATCCCTAGTTTCATCTACCAGCACTACATCATCAGCAAAGAGCATACACCAAGGGATATCCCCTTATATATCCTTCGACACCTCATCCATCACTAAGGAAAAGATGTAAGGACTTAAGGCTGATCCTTGGTGTAACCCTATTGTGATAGGAAAAGTGTCTGTCTCACTATCTCTTACGCGCACACTTGTCACGACATCATCGTACATATCCTTTATAAGGTTAATGTACTTTGTTGGGACTTTGTGTTTCTCTAGTGCCCACCACATGACCGGTCTTGGTACCTTATCGTATGCCTTTTCCAAGTCAATGAACACTAAATGTAGATCCTTCTTTTGCTCCCTATACCTCTCCATAAGCTGACGGAGTAAGAAAATCGCCTCCAAAGTGGACCTCCCAGGCATAAAACCAAACTGGTTTTTAGTGACATTGGTCACTTTCCTCAAGCGGTGTTCAATCACTCTCTCCCAGAGCTTCATAGTATGACTCATGAGCTTAATTCCTCAGTAATTAGTACAACTTTGAACATCTCCTTTATTTTTGAAGATGGGTACTAAAATACTTTTCCGCCACTCTTCAGGCATTTTGTTTGACTGAAAAATGCGATTGAATAGTTTAGTGAGCCATACTACTGCTACATCCCCTAGACATCTCCACACCTCAATGGGGACATCATCGGGGCTGTGGGCCTTTCCTCCTTTCATCCTTTTTACGCCCTCTCTAACCTCGGACTCTTGTATCCTCCGCACGAATCGTCTGTTGATGTCATCAAATGAGTTATCCAACTCGAACCTAATACTCTCATTCCCGTCATTGAATAGTCCATTGAAGTAGTCCCGCGATCTGTCCCTAATTTCTTCCTCCTTCAATAGAATTTGCCTGCCTCATCCTTAATGCATTTGACTTGGTTGAGATCTCTCACCTTTCTCTCGCGAAGTTTCGCCATCTTGTATATATCCTTTTCACCTTCTTTTGTCCCTAGCCTCTCATATAGCGAATCATAGGCCTGCCCCCTTGCTTTACTCACAACACGCCTAGCATTTTTCTTAGCCTCTTTATACTTCGCCATGTTACTTGCACTTCTCTCATGATGCCAACCCTTATAAGACTCCTTCTTCTCCTTAATTGCTTTTTGTACATCTTCATTCCACAACCAAGTGTCTTTATCTACAAGTTTCTTACCTTTTGTCCACCCAAGCACCTCCCTAGCCGTCTTCCTAATGTACGTCGCCATCTTCTCCCACATACTATCTGCATCTTCCTCTTCGTTCCAAGGTCCTTCTGCGATCATCCTCCTTTTGAATGATTGTTGCGCTTCATCCTTCAACTTCCACCACTTTGTTCTCGTGGTTTTAACACCTTTGTCTCGTGACACACGCATGTGGAAACGAAAGTCGGCTACCACAAGTTTATGTTGTCGAACAACACATTCTCCAGGAATCACCTTACAATCTAAACATGCCCCTCTATCCCTTCTCCTCGTGAGGATATAGTCGATTTGACTAGAATGTTGGGCACTAGTAAAGGTCACTATGTGAGATAGCCTCTTTTTAAATAGGGTGTTAGCTACCAATAGGTCATAGGCTACGACAAAGTCTAGGATATCCTTACCCTCCTGGTTTCTATCGCCACACCCAAAACCTCCGTGTACCCCCTCAAAACCTATGTTAGTTGTACCTACATGAGCATTGAGATCTCCTCCTATGAAGAGCTTCTCGCTTACTGGTACACTACTAACCATATCCTCCATGTCCTCCCAAAATTGTCTCTTAGTGCTCATGTCAAGCCCAACTTGTGGGGCATAAGCAATAATGACATTCAAAATAAGGTCCCCCACAACTACCTTGACTAGGATGATCCTATCCCCTCGTCTACAGACATCCACTACTCCATCCTTGAGGCTCTTATTTATTAGGATGCCTACGCCATTCCTAGTTCCCGTCGAGCCAGAATACCAAAGCTTGAAACCGGTATTCTCAACCTCTCTCGCTTTTTGACCTGCCCATCTAGTCTCTTGTACACAAAGAATGTTTACACGCCTCCTAATCGCAACATCCACTAACTCTCGTAGCTTTCCCGTCAAGGATCCTACATTCCAACTACCCACCCGAAACCTAGTTTCCTCGGCTAGCTTCGTTACCCTTCGCATCCGTCGAGGAAGATGCAAAGACCCTTGCTCACTTAACACTACATTCGCGATGATGTAGCGCGCCACTAAGATGATGGCGATCCGGCCCTCGCTCATTTAACAACACATTCGGGTTCCGATATGGCGCACCACTAAGGCGGTGGCGACCCGGCCCTCGCCCACTTAACACCATACCCGGTTCCTGTATGGCGCGTCGCTAAGAGGGTTACGCCCCAACGGTTCCAATGAGTTTCATTTCCATGAGAATGGCTAAGTTTAGTTGCTGGCTCGCCAAGCCTATCACAACCCCCTCCTCCTTTACCCGGGCTTGGGACCGGCTATGTCATTACAACATAGGCGGAGTTAATATAACTCAATTATGTTAAGGAAATATAATTTCTTGCACACATCACCTTTCTATTTAACCTATTTTCACTTGTCATTGGAGAATTAGTGAAAGCAGGTATTTTATACAGAATTGAAGTGAAACAAGGGGATGGATCCTATAAAATATCATCCCAACCAGTCAAGCGTCGACACATGGCACCACATTGATCAAATGGTCCACGAATAGAAGTATCTGAGGCCATCCAATGGTGTAGCACCCATATCATGGGATGGGACCCACCTGGAAGTCACCCCAAGAAATCCCGGACCACTTGGAGGACTTACCAGGTCAGCCGAACCCCTAGTCGGCCGACCTGTTATTTCCTTCAAACTTGGTCAGCTTCCATGTGTCGGATCCTCCTGGCTTGAAGAAGTCAGTGATGACTAATTCGCGCTCCATTGGTGGCGATAACTGACCCTTCCCCAAGCTATAAATAGGACCCCTCACCCCTCACTTCAACACACACCACATGAGCATCACTCTATTGTACACACTAGTTCTCCTAGTTTCATAGTGGAGGTTAGGCTGTAGAGAGGAGCCTCTAGTCCCAAGTCCAAATTGGGAAAGGTATGGCTCATGTATCTTCGCTTGTATATGTGACTTTGTGCTTTATAATAATATTATTATGAGTCTTTATTTACTTATATACTTTGGTAATGCGTTCCTTGTTTGGTTGTGGAGTCCATGTAAGTGCTAGGTGTAAATGTTGTTATGATCTATACATAATTCCATTATCATGTTATCATAGACATCATACACCAACACTATAGTCTTATTAGGTAATAGTATGATAATGTTAATATGAATATGTTAGTGGTTGGTCCCAACATTGGTTCAATGATGATTTAGTTCATTGCCTTAGGATGGCTTGTGCCGCAACTCTTAAGGTATTTACTTAATATGCTAGCATGATGCTAGGATAGTTAGGTTCTGTTGGATGTCTTGTAGATCCACACATTAAAGAGGTAGGCAGTAGGTGGTCACAATCCTATCTGTCCCTTGTAATCCTCAACGTTCGGCTATGCCATAGGATCTTGCGGGAGTCGCCTAGTATTGCTAAGGGTAAACCCGTGCCCGATATGTTGGACCACTAAGCCCTAGTGTTCACCAATATCATATTCATGTGTACTTCATTAGG
The DNA here is from genome assembly GCA_036927565.1 of Tuctoria greenei. NCBI lineage: Eukaryota > Viridiplantae > Streptophyta > Magnoliopsida > Poales > Poaceae > Tuctoria > Tuctoria greenei. The sequence continues at coordinate 175,497,453 of JAYESD010000003.1, read as the reverse complement.
ATATATATATATGAGTAATTAGAGCGTAGTAGGAGTATCTCCATCTCGTAGTCTATCCCTCGCTAGGACAAGCTTACCCTTAGAGTAGATTGCTTAGGTGTTGTCACACTACCCATATTATCAACTTGCCCCTGTCTGGATAATTTTTTAGTATCCCGTAGCTTGATCATTAGAGTAGTGTTTACTTTACTCCATTGCCTTCCTTTAGGATAAAGACGATACCCTTGGGAATACCCTTGGGTGAAATGCTACATGACAGTTTTCGTGCGCTTGTGGACCTCATCTCTTTTGAGAGATGATCTCAGATGTGAGAAACATCAACAAGCATTTCCGGTGCCATTGCCGGGGAAGGCAAAGGAAGTGAAGCATAGCTATCACTTTTGATTAAGCTATAGGTACTAGAAGTTATTAGACATGATTAACCTTGTTTGTTTTCTCCTTTTGTGATGAAAACAGTGTAGTGTTGGCTACCCCATTCCATGGGATGGCCAACGAGGACGCTAGTGCTCAAGTGTAAGATGATTGAAGTCGTACCTCAACAAGTGTCCGTTAGGCAACACCATTGCCTTTCACGGAAGAATTTCAGCTTCAAGAAGTGACCAAAGTCATCCATCCCCAAGCTTGGGGGAGGCTCCAAGAGTTCTTCTTGGTTTTCCTCCACCATAGGGTGGATAGTTGGCCCTTCATCCAACACTCATGTCATGGGTTGGCATCACCAATCCATGACCACACTCGCTGGATCTTAAGTAGTCATATTCTCATTCATTATGATTAAGAATATGGTCTCTACTCAAGGGGTGGATTGAAGGTTGCTCTAGTTCCTTTAGCTTGGCATGCACACCCCTTAAACAAGGTGGACATGCTAACTAAGGAACTACACCTCCCATTGAAGTATCATCAAGATCAAGCCAATGAAGAAGTGTTTGGAATTATCCAAGCCATGGATGTTCACATGATTTGTGAAAATCCATGTCAAACATGGGCCACTTGGGGAATCATGTCCCTAAAACCCATGAGGATTCTTCCTTTCAAACACAACTACAATGGCTATCACCCCCAAGGAGGTAAAGGGTGGAATCTACATCACCCTTGCAATCAATGAGGCTATGAGGATTTCACGGGATTTAAGTTCAACTAACCTACCTTGAAGTATCTTGTCCATGGAAAATCAAGAAATCAAGACAACATTTACACGAAGCTCTTAGCCAAGGACAAGAAACCTAAAGAGAGCATTCAAGATCCAAGATATCCCACTATCATTTGTTGGGATTCCTACCCTTCGACCAAGCCGATGCAACCTAGGGCAAGTGACAGTGTAGATGAAGCGTTTCATGTTTGATTGTGGAATCCACATGTCACCATGCCGATGAAGCTTTTGATCCATGATCAAAGTATGGGTTGACCTTAAGGAATATAAAAAAGGTCGAAGTGACGGCCCTAAAGAAGAACAAGCCTCACCATGGTCATAAGAGAGTATCTTCATGAGGGAGAAGTTGTCACTACATCAACATGTCTTCATCAAGATGACGGAGAGGCAAGGGACACCATGTGGCCCACATGTCCAACTGACTTGCCAAAGGAGATTTGACATGTTAAGCAAGAGAAGTTTTCCACATATTCAACTCCGGGATTGGACAACAAATCATCGCACCAAACAGGATGGAGGTAAGTCATACTCATCAGACCTCAAAAATTCGATGAGTCCTCGCCAATAGGATAATTGGTAGTTATCTCATATTTGATTTCCCAATTGCATATTTGAATTTACCGTCAAGCATTGCATTTGCATTTAGCATGTTTAAATTTCCACACTTGCATGTTGGAAAGTAAAATTTCCAACAATCCTAAAACTAAAATTTTGAATTAGGAAATAAATTTATTTGGATATGAACCTTGGGCATAACCACTTTAATTCATGTTCCTAATTCAAACCAAAAATATTTCTCTTAAATATTTGTTTTTTTGCATTTGCGAGTTGTTTCAAGTTGGGAAACCAATTTTACAAAGGGTACAACATGCTTTTTAGCTAACAAAACCTGTTTTCGAATTGTGTTGTTTGTTCTTGATTCTAGTGCATCAAAGACAAAGTTTGTAAAGAGGTTGGAAGGCCCCATCAAGTGCATATCCCTCCATCAATCTCATTTTGAGTTCATGATGGAGGAATGCTCAAGGTGTTGGTCCAATGGAGGAACAAGCTAAAGCTCATTCAACTCCAACCTCAACTTGGCAGGGGACATTGAACACTAAGGCTACACCAAAAATCCATGATCGTGAATTTTTCACACAACAACCTTCAGCCAAGACTACTCCTCAATTGAGGTACAAGTTCAAAATTTTTCATCGTTGGAATTACATTAGGATTGGATGATTTTTGCTTACATTGGTAAGGAAGGTTTACACCTTCTCAATTCTTATGTATCCTCACGAGAGTAAGTGTTGGCATTACTCTTTTTGATTCTTCAAAAAGGAATGTCACCTTACTTGGGAATAAATTTAAACAAATACCTAGAATTTCATAAGCATTGCTAAAACTGACTTAGACATTTTCTGCCTAGGTAATGCGTATGGAATGACTTAATGGTTGAATTGGTATGTAGCGACAAAGGAATAGTGATGTCCATAATTTTTATTTGAAACTCATTCATGAATAGACCACTAAATTTCAAATGCCTAGGCAAGAAATTAAAAATGTTCAGGAGGATAAAATTGAGAATCTTGTTTGCCATGACCCAATGGATAAGTATTTGCTCTTGTAAAAAAAATATGATGGTTAGAAATTTTACAAGATGAAGGGATCCATATATTTTATTTATATCACTTACATTGTTATGAGTAGGAGCTTAAAAAAATGTTCAACTTGATTTATCCATAAAGCCCCACTCCTAGCAATGATTCATACATTCTTCATGTATACAATAGAAATTGGACCCAATTCATATTTTGTCTTGTTCTTCCCCGTGCGTACAGATGAAGATTTGGTTACCTAACCCATAAATTCATTTGTACAAGTATCGTGAGCTAACCATCCCTCTCAATCTAAGGAGGAAGTTTGCAAGAGTAAAATAACTATGCAGACATTCAAAGTTCTGATTGTTGGAAACCCTAAGAGGATTCCATTCAATATCTCTTGGCCAAGGAGTAAAATAGTATGTTTGCTACCTATCGTAAATTAAGCCCGAAGGACAACCATAACTATACAAGGCTGGAGATTTGACATGGAAACCCACCAAGAGCGACCAATGGGCTGCTATGAATATGTGAGATCATTATGCTCTCAACTATTCTAAGTACTCATTCAAGCTCAAGGGAATGACGCCATCATTTGGTGTAAGTTATTCCTTTGTTGCTAAAAGGTATGATGTAACATAACCAAGGAATGACAAGATCATATCCAATGTATATTGGGTGCAAGTTGTTCCTATGTGGCCAGAACGTATTTTATACCTTAGCCAAGGAACAACAGATCACACTCAACCCATGTTGAGTGCACATCATCCCTTTGTGGTTATAGATATGTTGTACCTTAGCCAAGTAATAATGGATCGTAGTCAACACATGTTGGGCACATGCCACTCATTTGTTGCTAAGGGTTATCATTAACATAGCCAAGGAGTGACAGATCACAATCAATGCACGATAGGTGTGGATGAGCGACATCGACAATACTCTCCTCGACCATACTCATGGAATCCACCGAAGGCAACATCGAAACTCAGCCCCTCCAATGTCAAAGTAATGCTGCAACAAGGTTAGGCCAGCCTCACAGCCTACATCCCTCGTTAGGGTTTCAGCCCCTAGCGCAGACCTTGAACAAGAACAAGTTTAGGGGAGGACACCCACTTGAGTAACTTGTATTACAACCCTTGCAAATTTACTTTCCATCATCCACCATGCATATAAAAAAATTAAAAGTAAGTAGAGTAGATTTGCTTTCAAAATAAAATTAAAGATGTGCGGTAAGAATGATTTGGAATTCACATAGATGAAATGATGAATAGTTGCTCTATTTTAATTTTCCTATGTCCCTAGTTTACAACTTACTACTCTCCAAAATATTGCTTTCATTGGCTAGAATTATTTTTGCCTTGATCTAGATATTGTGGGTAGCAAAAGTTTAATCCAATTCTATGTTGTTGTGAGATATGATATAGAGATAGGGGTGCTATTCCTAGTTTGATAGTAAAATTTAGATTTCTGGAGAAATTATAAAAAGATTTAAGTTATCCTCATTTGATTGGAAATACCCACCAATGTCATATGATACATTATATTGATAGACCTTATGCATATGCTATTTGCTTTCACATTGAGCTTTGTCAAACTAGTATGGACCTATGTGAGATTTCATTCATTACTTTTTGAATTCAAGACTTCACTTGCGCATTGCACCTGTTTAAACCTCTGTATGGTTCAATTTCCTTTTTCAGTTATTGAGTTTTTACAGATGTTCAGTTGCTTTATTATGTCCCGAATTTAAACTGAACCTTCCTTTAGTCACATACTAGTTCCTGTAAAAATCTTGGATTTAATTGACCTAATATCATAGTTCTAATCCAGCTACAAACTGACTATTTGTTTAAAAGCCAAAAATTCAAATGTAAATAATTCCAGAAATTATTGCCAACTTAGAAATTCAATAAATACTTTACCAAAGCTTAGAAAATTATGAAACAAATTTTGTTAAAACCAGAAAAACTTCCTCTATCTTGATTATCAACTGTTAGCTAGGTTCAATCTACAATTTCCTCTCTAGAATTTTTGGAAGTTGATTGCTTGCCATAATTTTGGAGACCACAATCTACTATGATCATCTCCTGTTCTTTGCAAGAGCCTTGATCATATTCCCTAGTATCTACCATCGAAGTTCCAAAGACAATTAGGGTCCTTATCATATAATGATCACCATGGGTTAAATTATGGTCTTGGTAATAATTATTTTTCAAAGTCATTTATATACATGTTATATGCATATCGTATAGTGACCGAAGTCGAGGAGGAGCCAGAAGTCTTGGAAGAGCATCTTCCAAATTTTAACTCAGACTCTGACCTGCAACAAGGCAAGCCCCGGTTTGCATTTAAGAGCTTTTTAAACTTTTCCAGTTTTATTCACTTACATCTTCAGTTGATATTGTGCATTACGTATAAGGTGTTTGATACTCCACTTGCATGGCCAAAAATACCAGGAATTGGTTGGAACGAGTTACAATTTGACATGTAGTAACTGCCTTGCTAATGCATAGGAAATCTAGTAGAAGTCGAGTAGTTGGAATCTACTCGCGAGAGATGTAGGACATATCTCACAGGATTGGTTAGATACAAAATGGCAGAATATAATGAAATGAGACCGGGCGGGGAATGGATAGGAAGCGTCGAGAAGTGAGCCTCGGTCGCGTAGCCCTGCCTGTGTCGATTAAGGCCCGCTTCGTGTGCGGCCCCGCTGAACAAGCTTGACTTGTACCGAGAACATAATGGACATATGGAATCCAATAAACTGATGTAACTTGATAACTGGGGTGTCGAGGCCCATTAACTCACCATCGATAGGGGTGGGCTGAGGACAGTAAGGTGTAAATCGGTCGGCGGATACATGAGGTGTTCCGTGCGGAGACCTTCTGTTCGCGGAGGTGAGACGAGCTCGGCGTTCGGGTTTCTTGAGAAAGGTGGCCATATAAACCTAGTATTGAAGTGTTATGTAGGTACGGATGTGCTCGCTGACACTTCCGAACTATGTATGTGTCGTGTTGTACGGGTGTGTCCTGATTGCAATCACTGTCCCTCGCAGTAATAGAGTACCACTTGTTCACTGTGTCGTGACGTAGTAAATACTGAAGAAGCCAGAAAATCATATTGTATTGAATTATAATTTACTTTGCAACCTTGTATGATTTAGAGATAGTACAATTAAAAGTTTACAATTTCCCCATACTTTAGCTGTAATAGCATTATGTGCTTTGGGCATGTCATATCATCGGTAAAGCGTTTCTTGTTCGATTGTGGAGCCCATGATGTGCCGTGCCTGGAGAATGTCATTTGCTACATAAAACTTGATTATAAGGATCCACTAGTAGGCGAGTCATTTATGCTTCACCTCACCTATGTTTAGTGTCCCCTTTGCATATGTCTAGTGAGACAGTTTAGTCTTGCTGAGCCTTATGCTCACATTTGCAGTTAACGAGTTTTTGCAGGTTATACCGTTGATGAAGGGTTTGATGATGAGGCTGCACCCCCTCCAGGGTGCACAGCCGAGTGGGAACCCATGCACGCCGCCATAATTGAGTGCTGCTAGTGCGAAGTATCCAAGGCATGGATAACTTTGCTTTTGCATAGCTAGTGTTGAGAGCGTAGGTATGATATATATACATATATATATATATATATATATATATATATATATATATATATATATATATATTCATTCCTTCCCGCTAGTATTGTAAAAACTTCCGCTGCATGAAAAATAAAAGACGTCATCTTGTACTTATTCAGGTTCTATTCTCGTATAACTGTTGGGTGTCGCATCGCACGACACAACCCAATGAGATCCTCGGATGTCGGGATTCTGGTCCCCACGGACATGGTATCAGAGCATCGTTGGGAACAGTGTACTTGAAAAGAACATATTTTCAAAATTTAGGACTTGAGTGAGGAATTAGTTATATGCCTTTATAAGGAGTATTATTAGTATAAGGTATAAAGGTGGTAAACTAACTATGTGTTATTATATTCTGTAACGACGCCCCGACGTCAGGTAAGAAGTAAGGTACGCCACCGAGAGCGGATCAATCTTGGTAAGCTCAACATACAAGGAGTGGTATGTGAAATTTTCGTGGCTTGGCACGAGAAGTTAATAGGAGTCTCTGAAGCTTTCAATGTTTCTGAGAACCTATGACACGCGGTACCCCAGTGTGCTTCAAAGTTAGTGGGAGCCCCCGTCGGTCGGTGTATAACCCAATAGTATGTCTCTCTAGAACTATCCATGTTCTATGGGAGCATGCAAAACACGTATGTCCGAGCGTGTATAAGCCGGATCGTACGGGTGTCTTTGCTGTACAGACGTATTTACAGCCATGTACCACAAGACATGACCTCGCTCGAGGGCGACTCACACCAGAGTCGTATGCATTTATTTTCATATATATTATTGTGACTGCCTGTCATGTATCCCCGTTCCGCCCTTGAGGTGTGAAGGTGTGAAAGGGGATTGTTTGTCTTTTGCAGCATTAACTACGGTAGAAGACCGTGTAGAAGCCGTTTGCGAGAGAACGATATAGGAACCACCTATAGACGTAACCGGAAATACCGGATAGAATTTTCCTTGGTGAGCTACGTAGTACCGTCAGTATCAAACATGATACTAGCCCATCCACAAAGACAGAATGGATGCATAATGTTTTGGAAAGTCCAAATATCAGATGCTGGTAGGTTTGGACTCCGTAAAAGGGTTCCGGCGTGATAGAGTAGATAGAATCAGGATTCTTGATTTCTTGCAGAAGTTGGCTCGACTTCGCCGGGTTGTAATCTTGGTTATTTAATAGATAGTATAGGGGTGTCATATATGGATGGAAAGCTCGTGAACATCTCTACAACTTTTCTGTTGACCATAAAGATAGAAAGTCTTGATAATATGTTGAAATCTGGGGTGTATTGTAACTGCTACAGATGACCTTCCCATTGTACCAGTCTCTGTATTTTTGCCATAACTTGCTGTAGAAAAATCCACTACCTTGTTGGGGTACATGTGTGGAAAGGTTAGGAGGATTTTTACAAGTTTGTTATGGTATGTTTTTCCTGATTAGGGTTGGAGTTAAGCCAAATTGGGAAGTCAATACAGTGAGCTGCAGGACGGCTGGTGCAAACCAGTCAGCTCAACTGTTAAGTTTGGATAGTTATAGCTCCTAATCCAGAATAGTGACATGGTCACATATATACATTTCTGGAAATCTTAGGAAGTCCTCTATCAACTTTATTTGTCACTCCTGACCTAAATATGGGTGTAGCTTTGCCTAATTCCAATTGTTGCAAACTTGGTTCTTGCAGTCCAGAACTTGGAACAGTTTGCACAGGGTTGTGAATTGGTGTGCGATACCTGTATAACAAAAATTTTTAGGATGGCACTCTTTTATTTCTGGATTTTTAACGCGATGTTATACAATGTTTATTTTGTCATTACCTCGTTATCTTATCATGATAAACCTGTATAGAATGTGGAAGTAAGCCCATATACAGGAGAGGTTCTGTCAAAATTTCCAGAAAACTTGAGTCAACTTAAAACCTGTATAGATTCCTCATATTAGTTCGCCTAGAGCTGTATGAGTACAATCTGGAAAGGTTTTGAAGTGTACTACATCTTTTGTATTCAACTTAACTTTTAATTCTGGCATTTCCTATATAAAACTTTTGGGTTGATACAGGAAGGTCAGCTGATTCAGAACGGTGATCACTTTCAGTTTCCAGATTTTCTTGAATCAATTGATATTGGATATTTCCTTTTTTTACAACATTATCATTGATTGAGTTGAATACTCGTTCGGAGTATTGACATCCGGGTATGTTTGTCCAGAGATGGCAGCACCAAGAATTTAGTTGCCTAATGGATGGGTGTTCTCCACGTGCACCGGGCAGGCCAGTTTCCCGGACGTGTTGGTTAGGTTGCTTCACCAGTTTGGCTACCAGGTGTTGCCTAGCTATTGGGGCAAGAAGTTCCAAGAAAACGGTATGTTGAGTTGCACCATCTACGTCGATGTACCTGCTGGTCCACCGCACCTTGGATGGGCTCCATACTCCATCAAGATCAAAGGGTTGATATTAGAGGAAACATGGAGCTACGCCGCAAGCATTGCCATAGGGAGGTTTTGCAAACTTCATTACCGTAATCTGGTGGGTACTCCATATGAGTTCTTTCCAGTTAACGGAAGGGCTTCTGAAGCCTGGGCCACCCGCTTGCTTGCGGAGGTGAGCGAGCACGGTGAAACATCTGCAACTGCCTTAGCGGTGTACGCATACGCATCACATCGCGAGAAGGGAAATCAAAGGGCATGCATAAAAGAATTGACGGACAATCTGAAGCAAGCCATGATTCGAGCGAATAACTTTGAGAGGGCAAATGACGGACTCAACCATCGTTTGAACCTTAGGGAGAATCAATGCCATGAAGCAGTTATGAATTTAGCCGCATCTCGCTAGGAGACTCTAGAGATGGGAATTGATTTGGAGGCGAGCCTACGCTATGGACACCAGCGGGACACCAAGTAGGACGCGGTGACTACAGATCGGGATCAGTCCAGAGTGGAGGCTCAGAGCTGGAAGACCAGCTGTGAGCAGGCTCAATAGGAGAACGAGGCCTGGGGGATGTTTAAGGTACAGACGGATTGGCAAACTATGATTGCCAAAAGGACATCACTTTTGAACGAGGCATCATCTTCTACTCCAACACTGACACCAGTGGTGCCTAATCCTGAGGATGACGAGGAGGAAGAAGATCCTCAGGAGATCGAGTTTTATGAGTAGAGGGCCGTGTTGATATACTTATCACTTTAGGCCGAGTCTAATAATGAGCAGTAAACACCACGTGTGTTGTGTGACTTTATGAGTCTTGTTCTAGATAGTAGCGAGGTCTATGTACGATGACATGGACATGACGACTTGTGGTGCCCAAGCATAGATGAGACGACTTCTTTAAATGAAGTCTGTCTATTTTTGGAGTTCTATTGTAAACTTGGGCCCAAGATAATATAGATTGTATAAAGTTTGTGCTTTATCAAGATATGTGAATGTTATGCATCATCTATTGTTACCTACCACATTACTATTTATATGGAAGGATGAACTTAAGGCAGTGAGACTTATGGTGTGAATAGCTGTATTGCAGCATGGTGCGTACACGTGCAGCCCCAGAAGTGGGAGGCTCAAGTGGAGGGCAGGGGGATGACACACCACCCCCGGGGCAGAGTACAACTCAAACGCAACCACCTCCACCACCTCCGCCCACACTTCCGAGGAGCCTCGCGGAGGTTCTCGCTGCAGTACTCGGCTCGCGCGACGAGCAAACCGAGCTATTGCGGACTCTGGTGCAGCACTCGTCCCATCAAGGGTGACGATAGAATGATGGACCGCGTCAGCAATATCAGAGTTCCTACTCTGATTTCTCATCGACACATCCACCAGTCTTCAGAGAGACCGATGAACCGTTGGATGCGGATAATTGGCTCCGCACCATTGAAGGAAAGTTCAGCTTACTCGAGGTAACCGAACAGCAGAAGGCGCTGTTTGAAGCGCAACAACTGCAGGGGTCTACCGGTGCATGGTCGGCCAATTACCTTGCCGCACGCCCCGCAGGCCATGTCGTAAGCTGGGCCGAATTCCGGGAGGCGTTCCGCGCCTACCACATCCCTCCCGGGATTATGAGAAGGAGGCTTCAAGAGTTCTTGGAGCTAAGGCAGGGAGGAAGGAGTGCATACGAGTACTCCAAAGCATTCAACCACTTGGCCCAGTACGCTCAGGACCATGTGAATACCGAAGATTGGAAGCGCGAATGCTTCTACCGGGGTTTGAACCCCAGGATGAAGGACAAGCTTGTCCTGTTCAACCGCGGCAGCTTCAACGACATCGTCAATGCCGCTATCATGCAGGAGGACGCTACGCGCGAGCTGTCCTCAGACAAAAATAAGAGGAGTGCTCCGCAGGGCAGCGGAGGTGGTGCTCCTCAGAAGTACTGTATGGTGTACCGATCACCATCCAGCCAGAGGTGGCAACCTCCATCACGACCACCAGTGTTCAGTGGTCGCCAGTTTAGCAACTCTGGATTCCGACCGCAACAACAACAGGGGATGATCCCACGTGCACTTCCACCTCCACTACGTGCACCGGGATTCCGTCCTCCCATTCGTACTGGCCAAACTCCGTACACGTGTTTCACGTGTGGGTGCATGGGGCACTTCGCCAAGGACTGCCCTCAGAATCAACAAGGCGGCAGGCAATCATCCTACTAGGGGCCCCGACCAACCCCGCAACCAGCCCAAGAAGCCAGCCACTAGAACCGGCAACGTCCACCACCTCGCAATCGAGGACGTTCCGGAAGGCGCACCCGTGCTCACGGGTACGTTCTCTATCTTCAGTCATCCCGTAGTCATACTCTTTGACTCCGGAGCTTCACACAATGTCATTAGTAAATCTTTTGTCATTAAAAGTCAATTGCCTGTTATATCCACCAAAACTCCATATGTGATTAGCACTCCAGCCGGGAAAACAGTAACAAATGAATTGGTTCCTGGGATACCACTAAACCTAGATGGAACCATATATCTTACTTCACTTCTGATATTAGAAACTCAAAAGCTAGATATCATCTTAGGAGTGGCATGGTTGCAATACCATGGTGCTATTCTTGATATCGTTCCTCGAAAGATTTATCTAAACTCTCCACTCCATCAACCCCAAGTTCTCAATCCTGAGAACATCATTCCATTGGACCCATCTACTCACAATACCGAGGTGATGGAACTTAAGGATATTCCGGTAGTATGTAAATACCCAGACGTGTTTCCTGAAGATCTTCCTGGTATGCCCCCAGAAAGAGATATAGAGTTCAAGATTGAACTTGCATCGGGAACAGTGCCAATCTCAAGACCACCCTACAAGATGGCACCCAAGGAACTTGCAGAACTTAAGGAGCAGTTAACCAAACTTGAGAACAAGGGTTTCATTCGTCCAAGTTCATCACCATGGGGTTGTTCTGCACTGTTCGTAGAGAAGAAAGATAAGACCTTGAGAGTGTGTGTAGACTATCGTCCACTTAATGCTGTCACCATCAAGAACAAGTATCCACTGCCACGCATTGATATTCTCTTTGATCAAATGGTGGGTGCTAAGGTATTTTCGAAGATGGATCTTCGTTCTGGTTATCATCAGATTAGGATCCGACCAGAAGATATACCAAAGACAACCTTCTCAATAAGGTATGGACTGTATGAGTACCTTGTTATGTCCTTCAGATTGACCAACTCACCGGCTCATTTCATGTATCTCATGAACTCGGTGTTTATGCCCGAATTGGACAAGTTTGTCGTGGTTTTCATTGACGACATACTTGTGTATTCAAAATCCGAAGAAGAACATGCTCAACACTTGCGTATAGTGCTTCAACGATTACGGGACCATCAGCTATATGCTAAGTTTAGCAAATATGAATTCTGGATCAGCCAAGTGCCATTTTTAGGGCACATCATATCAGCAGAAGGGATTGCAGTTGATCCCAGCAAGATCAAGCAAGTCCTCAAGTGGGAGTCTCCAAAGTCTGTGCATGAAGTCCGAAGTTTCCTGGGTTTAGCAGGATATTACCGGAGGTTTATACCCAATTTCTCCAAGATAGCTAAACCAATGACCGAACTTCTGAAGAAAGGGCAGAAGTATGTATGGACTGAGACATGTGAGGCAGGTTTCCAAGCATTGGTGAAACACCTTACAACGGCACCAGTTTTAGCCCAACCGGACACAACCAAATCATTTGACGTCTATTGTGATGCATCAGGAATTGGTTTGGGATGTGTGTTGATGCAAGCTAGACGGGTGATCGCTTATGGATCACGACAGCTCCGGAACCATGAGCAGCACTACCCAACTCATGATCTTGAGCTCGCTGCTGTGGTATTGGCATTGAAGATGTGGAGGCATTACTTACTGGGTAATCTAGTACACCTCTACACTGATCACAAGAGCTTGAAATACATTTTCACCCAGAAGGATTTGAATATGCGACAACAGAGATGGTTAGAGTTGATCAAGGACTATGAGATTGAGATTCACTACCATCCAGGCAAAGCGAATGTAGTCGTAGATGCTCTGAGCCGCAAGTCCCATGTCAACAATCTTTCCATTACCTCCATGGAAGAAGAAGAAGAACCGAGTATCTACTTGGTTCCATATGGGGCACTCTACAATCTCGCTCTCATTCCTACCATCAGGGAGGATATTGTAGCAGCTCAGAAGGAAGACAAAGGAATGTCACACATTCGGCAAAGAATGGAAAAGGGGGAGATGAAATGTTTCCGATGTGACAATGAAGGCACCCTTTGGTTTAACCACCGTATAGTGGTACCACGAGATATGGAGCTTAGAAAGAAGATACTAGACGAAGCTCATTTGTCCAAGTATTCCATTCATCCGGGAAGCAACAAGATGTACCATGATTTGAAAAAGAAATTCTGGTGGACGTGGATGAAGAGGGAAGTAGCTAAATACGTATCCGAGTGTGATACGTGCCGGCGAGTGAAGGCCGACCATATGAAGCCAGCCGGACAGCTTCAACCCTTAAGCATCCCGGCATGGAAATGGGAGGATATCAACATGGATTTCATTGTGGGTTTACCTCTCACTCTTCAAAAACACGATTCAATCTGGGTGATAGTTGACCGAATGACTAAGATGGCGCATTTCATTCCCGTCAATACCAACTATCATTCATCAAGATACGCGGAGTTATATATTGCCAGAATCGTATGCCTCCACGGAGTACCCCGCACCATCATCTCCGATTGTGGAGCTGTATTTGTTTCGCGATTCTTGGAGCATCTCCACGATGCGCTAGGAACCAAGTTGATTCGGAGCTCGGCTTATCATCCTCTGACCGATGGTCAGACCGAACGAGTAAATCAAGTACTAGAAGAGATGCTTCGCGCCTGTGTCATCGACAATGGTAGGAATTGGGATGATCATCTACCATTGGCGGAATTTTTGAACAACAACGGGTACCAGGCAAGCATCCAGATGGCGCCATATGAAGCTCTTTATGGCCGGAAGTGTCACACACCCTTGAACTGGTGCGAATCTGGTGAACGAGTGGTATATGGCATCGACTTAATAAAAGAAGCCAAAGAGCAAGTTTGCACTATTCAAGCCAATCGCAAAGCTGCTCAGTCTCGTCAGAAGAGCTATGCGGACAAACGACGTCGACCACTTCACTTCAATGTGGGGGATTCCATCTATCTTCGTGTGTCCCCTATGAAAGGTATCCATCGATTCGGAGTGAAAGGGAAGCTAGCTCCACGTTTTATTGGGCCATTCGCAATCCTGGAACAATGCGGACCTGTGGCATATCAATTGAAGTTACCGTCGTCACTTTCAGGAGTTCACAATGTATTCCACATTTCCCAGTTGCGGAAATGTCATAAAACTCCCGGTGATGTCCGTATAGAAGATTTGGAAGCTCTCCAACCAGATCTCACTTATTCTGAGCATCCAACTCAGATCGTCAATGAGAAGACTCACACCACAAGAAGCTACACCTTGCGTTTCTACAAGGTATTGTGGAGCAACCACAGTGCTGAAGAAGCCACGTGGGAAAGTGAGGGGTATCTTGGAATGAACTATCCGGACTTGTTAGCGGCATATGTTCGTTTTATCTTTCTCCTATTGCATCCTTTTGTAATCTCGGGATGAGATTCTTTTAAGGGTGGAGGAATGTAAAACCCCACTTTTATGGCATGTGAATTCAGTCATGAGTTTTGTGATCAACTATATTAGAGATCCAATATAGTGGTACACATGAACTTTATACCATCCAAACCTTTCTTGCACTCATGGTTAAATTTTATTAACATGAGTATTGGACATCACCACTAATTCTAGAATGATTCTATTCACCCCTCTTAAAATTTTTAGAATTATTTGGATGAAGATTATTAGGGCAATTTAAAGTGCAGTACTAATTGGCCCTGCCAAAAATAATCAAATTAGAGGCTCTAAATTTTTCCTTGGCCTCCTAATATTCTCAATAGCTTGCCTGCAAAATTCAAGATTTTAGGAACTCATTTGCTATTTTATTTGAGGCGCTTAACAAATTTGAATCAAATTCAAATCTGAATTTAAAATTCTTTTCTAACTTATTTGAACATAAGATTGAAGTTCACCATTGGGTTCAGAATAATTCATTGACCATCTCCACAAAGTTTCATGATTTTTGGGGTTGATCTTCTATTTTTAAATGAATTATTAACTTTTGTATTTGGGGGTCTGACTGACCTGTGGGCCCCACCGGTCAGCCGCTGATGAAGGGGTCAGGTCGGCCGCCTGCCATCTCTGCGCCGGCGCTCGACCGCTCAACAGCACGCGCGCATACAGCTCCAGCGAGCTGCCTGCGTGCTAGCTTGCCGCGGGCTATAAAAGGCCGCCGCCGTTCCCTTATTTCCCCTCCCCGATCAGTGGTTTTCCCCTCTCGCGAGTTAATCTCCGCCGTGCGCCATCGCCGCTGCCCACCTCTGCTCCATGGTGCGCCGCCGTCTCGCACCGTTTCAAGCAACGACTCCAACAGCTTAAAGGTGCGCCTAGTCGAGCTCTAACTCTCTGTACAAACTGTTTCCTTTTTCGTTGAGAATTGAAGAAGTTATCGATCTTCTTTCTTCCGACCGAAGTGAATGAACTCGCTAGGTTTTTGTTTAAATTCTGTTCCTACAAGCAATGATTTTGTGCAATTGCTTAGGGATAGATTCTATAGGTCCTAGCGCTCCTACCTGAGCAAAAATCCCTAAAAGTTATCAAGCAACGGCTGAGGAAATCGAGTTTTGCTCGCCGGCGGTGAGGAAACCTCGGTTCACCGTCAGGCTCATAGTTCTTGTTGGTTTTCTCCTCTTCCACGTCCATTTCCTTGATCAGCATCGTCCCAGGAAGGTTTTGAAGAAGATCCCGAGTGGTTTTGCTACTCTGGAGCAAGTTCCACGTTGCCCGAGTGCTCACCGCCGTCGCCGCTGTCGCACGGCCACTTCCGGTGAGTTTCTGGCCCCACCGACCTCACCGTCGTGCTCAGCGACCCCAAAAACCCCCAGGCGGCGAGTTTGAGCGAGTTTGGCCTGTCGGTTTAGCCAGCGGCGAGCTCGCCGGCGAGTCACCGCCGCGGGCGCCGCCTCGCGCGGGCACTGACCCAAGGTAGAAGACGACCCGTAGGGTCCCACCTGCCAGCGACTGCGAGATCACGGTGCGGCAAGGATCCCGTGCGGCTGCGCACGAATAGTTCTGTGGACCATGGTGTTGCATTGACCAGAGCGCGCCACGTGGCCCATGGGACCCGCCGCCGATTGAAATTTGAATTCTGGCGCCAACGGGTTATTAAAATAATTCCAGAAAATTATTCAAACTTCTAAATTGAATATCTCTCTGTAGACTACTCGAAAAATCTTCAAACAAATTTTGTTTGAAAGCCCTTGAGCTTTAGTTTCTGTCAATACCAATTAGGTTCTATGAAACACAAAGTTAAATTCTGTAGAAAATAATTTTCAAAATGCAAATGCAATTTTTCCAGACAAGATAACCACTGGAAAAATCCCCAAAATTTACATAAAATTTTTTGTCCTATTCTTCACCACCAGAAAAAGTTTGGGAGCCATTGCACCTGTTTAAACCTCTGTATGGTTCAATTTCCTTTTTCAGTTATTGAATTTTTACAGATGTTTAGTTGCTTTATTATGTCCCAAATTTAAACAGAACCTTCCTTTAGTCACATACTAGTTCCTGTAAAAATCTTGGATTTAATTGACCTAATATCATAGTCCTAATCTAGCTACAAACTGACAATTTGTATAAAAGCCAAAAATTCAAATGTAAATAATTCCAGAAATTATTGCCAACTTAGAAATTCAATAACTACTTTACCGAAGCTTAGAAAATTATGAAACAAATTTTGTTAAAACCAGGACAACTTCCTCTATCCTGATTATCAACTGTTAGCTAGGTTCAAGCTACAGTTTCCTCTCTAGAATTTTCGGAAGTTGATTGCTTGCCATAATTTCTGAGACCACAATCTACTATGATCATCTCCTGTTCTTTGGAAGAGCCTTGATCATATTCCCTAGTATCTACCATCGAAGTTCCAAAGCCAATTAGGGTCCTTATCATATAATGATCACCATGGGTTAAATTATGGTCTTGGTAATAAATATTTTTCAAAGTCATTTATATACATGTTATATGCATATCGTGTAGTGACCGAAGTCGAGGAGGAGCCAGAAGTCTTGGAAGAGCATCATCCAAATTTTAACTCAGACTCTGACCTGCAACAAGGCAAGCCCCGGTTTGCATTTAAGAGCTTTTTAAACTTTTCCAGTTTTATTCACTTACGTATAAGGTGTTTGATACTCCACTTGCATGGCCAAAAATCCCAGGAATTGGTTGGAACGAGTTACAATTTGACATGTAGCAACTGCCTTGCTAATGCATAGGAAATCCAGTAGAAGTCGAGTAGTTGGAATCGACTCGCAAGAGATGTAGGACATATCTCACAGGATTGGTTAGATACAAAATGGCAGAATATAATGAAATGGAGACCGGGCAGGGAATGGATAGGAAGCGGTGAGAAGTGAGTTTCGGTCGCGTAGCCCTGCCTGTGTCGATTAAGGCCCGCTTCGTGTGCGGCCCCGCTGAACAAGCTTGACTTGTACCGACAACATAATGGACATATGGAATCCAATAAACTGATGTAACTTGATAACTGGGGTGTCGAGGCCCATTAACTCACCGTCGATAGGGGTGGGCTGAGGACAGTAAGGTGTGGCGGACACATGAGGTGTTCCGTGCAGAGACCTTCTGTTCGCGGAGCTGAGATGGGATCGACGTTCGTGTTTCTTGTGAAAGGTGGCCATATACGCCTAGTACTGAAGTGTTATGTAGGTACGGATGTGCTCGCTGACACTTTCGAACGACGTATGTGTCGTGTTGTACGGGTGTGTCCTGATTGCCATCACTGTCCCTCGCAGTAATAGAGTACCACTTGTTCACTGTGTCGTGACGTAGTAAATACTGAAGAAGCCAGAAAATCATATTGTATTGAATTATAATTTACTTTGCAACCTAGTATGATTTAGAGATAGTACAATTAAAAGTTTACAATTTCCCCATACTTTAGCTGTAATAGCATTATGTGCTTTGGGCATGTCATATCATCGGTAAAGCGTTTCTTGTTTGATTGTGGAGCCCATGATGTGCCGTGCCTGGAGAATGTCATTTGCTACATAAAACTTGATTATAAGGATCCACTTGTAGGCGAGTCATTTATGCTTCACCTCACCTATGTTTAGTGTCCTCTTTGCATATGTCTAGTGAGACGGGTTAGTCTTGCTGAGCCTTATGCTCACGATTGCAGTTAACGAGTTTTTGCAGGTTATACCGTTGATGAAGGGTTTGATGATGAGGCTGCACCCCCTCCAGGGTGCACAGCTGAGTGGGAACCCTGCACGCCGCCATAATTGAGTGCTGCTAGTGCGAAGTATCCAAGGCATGGATAACTTTGCTTTTGCATAGCTAGTGCTGAGAGCGTAGCTATGATATATATATTTTTTCTTTCCTTCCGCTAGTATTGTAAAACTTCCGCTGTATGAAAAATAAAAGACGTCGTCTTGTACTTATTCGGGTTCTATTCTCGTATAACTGTTGGGTGTCGCATCACACGACACCACCCAATGAGATCCTCGGATGTCGGGATTCTGGTCCCCACACTAAGCCCTAGTATTCACCATTAGCATATTCATTTGTACTTCATTAGGCTATGTATATGAGTAATTGGAGCATAGTAGGATTATCTCCGTCTCGTACTATATCCCTCTCTAGGACAAGCTTACCCTTAGAGTAGATTGCTTAGATGTGTGTCACACTACCCATATTATCAACTTACCTGTGTCTTGATAATTGATTAGTATCCCATAGCTTGATCAAAAGAGTAGTGTTTACTTTACTCCATTGACTTCTTTTGGGACAAATACGTTACCCTTGAGAATACTCTTAGGTGAAATGCTACACGACAGTTTCTATGCGCTTGCGGACCTCATCTCTTTCGAGAGATGATATGTGATGTAAGAAACATCAACAGTGAGCACGTCACATAAGCATGTTGCAAACCATATCAATCTTTAATCACCATAATCATCCATAACACATCAAAAACATAGTAAATGAATACTAAGCAAAGCTTCCCTAAGCCAAAAAGCATGTTTGAAACATTGCAAATTAAAAATGGACCCGCCGCACAATTATTTCATCAAATAGAATATAAGGAATCGACCAAAAGCCGCACTGCAATGTAAAGGCAAAAGATCAGACACTCCAATATAAGGAATCAAGTTTCCGAGTGTTCGAACAGTACTAACCAAGTAAAGAGTAAATGTTACTCCCAAAAACATGTTTGTAAAGATCGAACACTCTCGACTCATGTGCAGCTCATGTGACTGAAAGTTCTATAGGATCAAAGAGCACGTGTAAATCTACCAGTGGGGGGTGAATGGTAGATTAAAACTTTTCAGCAGAAGCAACAAAAACACCCCTCTGAAGAAAACTGATATGTTAAAGAAACCATATGTTCGACTAATTTAAACTTGTTCAACTGTGAAAAACTAGTATAGATTGTAGATAATCAAGTCACATATACTTCACAACAATAATCACGAAAATCCGCCGAGAGAAACTCAAGTTACGATCGAAAGATCAAACAAAGTTCAATCTGTCCTAACCGAGAAAAATAGTTTTGAAACACTGCAAAGACACTAGTGTATATCAGAAACCACAAATGCAATGACTGTTAAATTTTCATAGATGATAGAAAACTATGTTGTGAAGACAACCCAATAAAAAATCACGTCAATTGGATCTATAAAACTCGAGTTATGATAAAACCACCGAAGCAAGGTAGTGATGTGCAGAAACTCGATGAGAAAAACATAGGCACAAAAGTTCCATCAAACTAGAAATTTTATTGATCAAACCACAAGAGGAACAGCCCCAATGTCGTGCACCACAAGCTCTGGCCTCCCTTCCTTATATAACCAGCCCTTAGGAAAACCCAAACCTAACTAGGACTCTAATCCTACTCAATTCACGAACCGAAACTTTCCATAACTGCTAAAGACTATTCTATACGTGGATAGAAGCAATCTTGACTTCCAAATACCTTAGGAACGTATCCCAAATTCCTAAAACAACTTAAGTTTGAGACCCACACGAAATCCCATCATAACCAACTCAAAACTTTCCATATTTGAGTCAAACACGACTCAGTCGCAGCCTGAGTCCATAACCTAGTCGGTTGGACCTTTCCGACCAATTCTTTACGTCCACATCTCTTAATCATGCCTCGGAACCATGTAGCCACGTTCATGCACTCCTTGCACCCATGCAAATATCTTACAACAACATCCACGATACCTTCATATGCATTGTTCTTGATTCAAACATATTGCGCGACCTCCCGATCAACTCAACCACAATTCCTCCCAAACTTGGTTGTTGAACCTCATCTTTTTCCTAAGACTAGTTCATTGGATCCCGTCACCAACTATGTCTTGAACTCAAGCAACACCTGCACATGAATAAACAACCAATACTTTCGAGCACAAGTCCTCGACTTGACTCTCTTTAGTTCCGATAACCACAACACCTGACGTGAGCACCTCACATAAGTATGTTGTAGACCTTAGCAAAAGATATCAAACATAACCACCAAAACACACCAAAAAAATAGTAAAATAAAACTAAGCAAACTTTCCATAATAAAAAATAAAGCAAGTTTGAAACATTGCAAACTAAAAGCAGAATCACTACGATCAAGCTCCGAACCTTGCCAACGCTAACAGGATCTTGAACTGGAGCTTACCAAAACTAACAGATCTAGCACTGGAAGTTACCAAAGCTAGCAGGACCTAGTTCCGGAGCTAACCAAATCTAGTTGGACCTAGCGCCGGAGCTTACCAAAGCTAGTCGGACAGATACGGAGCTAACCAAAGCTTGTCGGACCTAGACAAAGAAGTCAGACCTAGACAAAACAAGTCGGACCTTGCAAGAGCTTCCCAAAACAAGCCGGACCTATCGTCGGACCTTGATGATAATGGTGTTTTAGTAGTATACAAAACTTTTATCGCCATAGCCAATGTATTCAGAACACATAGGTCTCACAATTTCCTTGTTGATGAATGCATTGGCAACACCACTTAAATTCACATGAAATGTTTTGAAAACAATTTCTCCCCCTTTTTGAAAGTCAAATGAGATAGAAATAAATTTCTCCACCAATACTTATTTCTCCATATACTTATTTCTCCCCCTTGCGTACTTCTCCCCCTTTGACAATGTATTCAGCAAGGTACAAAAGAGAAATTTTAATTTGTTATGAGCACATTATAACATATACATATAGAACAAATCTCATATGCATACTATCAAGTAGCTTACACTATCACAATTATGAGATACATAAAGTAGTGTAGGCCATGCTAGATATCAAATGTAATTTTCAATTTAAGCACGTCATGTTTTCACAAACTTAACTATTTCAAAACCTGAAGGCATGATACTTGTTGCTGCAATTTTTTTAAGCACAAATTTTCATCATATAAAATTTGCAAGAGATTATATGTGCATCTTCATTATTCTAACCAACCAAGCCAAGCCTATGTCATTTGACCATCAGAAGCTTAAGGACATGGTTTTAGTCATACACAACTTCTTCCTAGTTCATATCTAAGTGCAATGATAAGCCATCTCAAAAGAAGAAGTGTGATGCACGCATATTCTCTTGATCTTTTATCATTTTTTTATTTGAACATAATAGCTCAAGATATGGATAGTTGATTGATTAATTTTTCATTATTAAAAGAACTTGCGAGCATGCAACAAGTTCAAAACAGCAAGAAAGTTCGATCATGACCAGATTTAATATAAGTTATTATTCCAATTACTAGTCATGGCAAAAACTAAAAAATGTATAACATGAGCAATGTAGTACGAACTTACAGCATAAAAAAGTAATCACAAAGTCATATATGTATGAGATATTATGCTCATATTATTTTTAAATTCAGATTCACACATAGACTTCCCAAGTTTCAAAACTCCTTCTCAATTTAAGCCATGAGGATGCATAACCCCTATTTCACTGCGAATGTATCAAAAACGAGTGTAATCCAAAGGTTTTATGAAAATGTCAGTCAATTGTTATTCGGTATCTACATAGTGAAGCACAATGTTTCCCTTTTCGACATTATCACGGAGAAAGTGATACCCGATATCAATGTGCTTAGTTCTAAAATGTTGCACGGGGTTTTTAGAAATTCAAATAGCACTAGTGTTAACACAAAATGTAGGATCGGAGAGCACGTGAAAAGCTACCAGAGGGGGGTGAATGGTAGATTTAAACTTTTTTGGCGGAAGCAATAAAAGCCCCTCGGCAGAAAAACGATATGTTAAAGAAATCATGTGCAAGACTAATCTAATCGTGTTTCACCGTGAAAAAAGTGATATATATCAGATATAATCAAGTCACGAAGACAACACAAGAATAATCACTCAAATCCATCCAAAGAAACACAAGTTATGATCGAAAGATCGAACGAAGGTCAATCTGTCCTACCCGAGAAAAACAGTCCTGGAACGCTGCAAAGAAACTCGTGTAGATCAGAAACCACAAATCCAATGACCGTAAAATTTTGACATATGATAGATAATCATGTTGTGAAGACAACCAAAAAATAATCACGTCAAATGGATCTGTAAAACTCGAGTTATGATAAAACCACCGACGAAAGGTAGTGCTGTGCAGAAACTCAATGAGTAAAACTTGTCTGGAACAAGTCCGACGAACAAGGCACAAAAGTTCCTTCAAACTACGAAATTTATTGATCAAACCACAGGAAGAACAACACTAAAGTCCTCTTACACGATCTATGGCCTCCCTTGCTTATATAACCAGCTCGAAAGCCAACTCAACTCAAATCAGGACTCTAATCCTACTCCGTTCACGAATCAAAATTTTCCATAACTGCTTAGGACTCTTCTATACGCCGATAGAAACAATCTTAAGACTTCCAAACACCTTATGAACGTATCCCACATTCCTAAAACAACCCAAATTTGTGACCCACACTAAATCCTATCATGACCAACTCAAAACGTTTCATATTTGAGTCTAACACGACTCAGCCACAGTCTGAGTCCATAACCTAGACGGTTGGACCTTTCATACAAATTCTTTACGTCCACATCTCTTCATCACGCCCCGGAACCATGTAGCCACGTCCATGCACTCCTTGCACAAATGCAACCATCTTCCAACGACGTCCACGATACCTTCATATGCATTGTTCTTGATTCAAACATGCTACGGGACCTCCTGATCAACTCAACCACAATTCCTCCCTAACATGGTTGTTGAAACTCATCTTCTCCCTAAGAATAGTTCGATGGATCCCGTCACCAGGCATGTCTTAAACTCAAGCAACACCTGCACATGAACAAACAACCAATACTTCCGAGCACAAGTCCTCGACTTGACTCTCGTTAGTTCCGAACACAACACCTTACGTGAGCACCTCACATAAGCATGTTGCAAAGCATAGCAAAATGATATCAACCATAAACACGAAAGCACACCAAAAACATAGCAAATGAATACTAAGTAATCTTTCCATCAATGTAAAGCAAGTACGAATCATTGCAAGATAAAAGCAGAACCACTGCGATCAAGCTCCAAACATTGCCAAAGCTAACCGGACCTTGAATCGGAGCTCACCAAAGCTAGCCAGAACTAGCGTCGGAGCTAACCAAAAACAAGACATACCTATCGTCGGACCTTGAGGATAAAGGTGTTATGGTAGTATTCTAAACTTTTATTGCCATAGAAAATGTATTCAACACACATAGGTCTCACAATCTCACCCTTGATGAATATATTGGCAACACCATTTAAAATCCGAATATTGGCTTATTCACATTAAAAGTTTTGAAAACAATTTCTCCCCCTTTGTAAACAGAAATAAAATGAGAAGAAAATCAAATTCCAAATAAAATGATAAGAAAAACAAATGCCCCCTATCGGTACCCTGCATACCGGATACCCCTTGAAACTGCGAAGAGTGCAAAGGAACTCCACCTATTAGAGTTGAAGACATCCGAAGGCCCCACGTGTCACTCAGAACAGGACCAGCATCCCTCCTGTGGTTAGTCCCAGTGCCACCACGTGTATCATAAAACCGAAGCTAAATCCCTACATGGGAATGCTCCGGCTAGATACCTGTGTGGCACCCCCGGACCTAACCCTCGACAGAGGGAAGCTCCGGTATCGACACGTGTACAATAGCACTGAACCTACTCGTCCAAGACGGTAAGCTCCAGAGCTGCCACGCGTCCAACCGCTGGACCTTCAACTTTAACAGGCATATTGGTGGACCTCCAACGGCTCGAACCATAAAGTGACATTAAAGACTTCATGACCTGATTATGTGTCATTAATGTTATCTTAATGACACACGATCGGATGACCCTTAATTCCAGTAACGCCACCACTAAAGAGTGTTATCATGCTATTAAGGAGAATTAAGCACATTTAACTGTGTATTGGGCATCAGTAACTGCCAGGGCCACATGTCGGGTTAGGCTAACGATGTAATGGCCAGCACTTCTACTATAAAAGGACTGGTCGCGCGATACACAGGGATAGTCTTGCAGACCGACTAGGGGCTCTAGACGCAGACTCAAGCGCCGGAGACTTTCTTGGCCTCTCTCGCACACAAGCGCTCAGACGCTCAATACAACAACAACACACACCTGTGGAGTAGAGTATTACGCTCAAGCGGCCCGAACCACATAAATCCTCGTGTCAAATCGTCATATTATTCTGAATTTCCGCGCGCCCCAACCGAACTAAGAAACTCCGCGGGCTACTAACCGTAGTATCGAGAGAATTGCTGGAACCAGACTCCGACAGTTGGCGCGCCAGGTAGGGGTGCGCCTGAGATTCAAAGATGGTGAATTCTGCTGCTGGATCGTCCAAAGGTAACCATGCTGAGCAACCTACTGGAGGCAATCCCTCCAACATGCAGAAGGTAGCAGGTGTTGTGATCCCAGCAGGAGTCATGCCACCGCCGCCACCGTCCGCTCTGGTGAATCAAGCTGGACAGCAAGATGGGGCGTTCGCGTTGATCACTGCATCTGCGAACAACAACCCCGAAAACACGCTAAATGTTGCATGTGCTCTTCTCTAACATCCACTACCTCTAGGAGAACCCTAGGGTGCAATGGAACAGTGGAGAGCTGATGTGGATCATCTGGTTGCAGCAGCAGCCGATCACATCAGCAATCAAGGTCCTCCCCCCTAGGGCCGGGCGCCATCACAGCATCAGACCTTGTCAGGTAGACTCAGTCCGCAAGCTTCACAGCACAGGAGGCGTGCTGCGTCTCAACAGGCGACATCGCTAACTTTCGGGGCGCGATGTACTCACACGATAACAAGGCTTTCGACTCACGACCTCCAGGCGGTGCTCGATCGTCGTTACCGACAACAGGATGGCCTTGTCCACATCAAGCGTGCTCGCGAGAGGCGAGAGGCTTTGGATAGTCCTGCTCCTGAGGGAGTAGGAGGGGGTTGTTCTGCCTTGGCCATGCACCTACGCATGGCCAGATGGCCGCAGAAGTTCCGGCCTCACCTGCCGGAGAAATTTGACGGGACTGTTAACCACGCTGAATTTCTCCAAATCTACTCCACCACTATCCTTCCAGCTGGGGGAAATGAGGCCATGATGGCCAATTATTTCCCTGTAGCTTTAACTGGGACCGTCAGGTCTTGGTTCATGAGCCTTCCGCCTGACTCCATCAATAGTTGGGCAGAGTTGTGCCGAAAGTTCATCGCCAATTTTGGGAGCTCATACGCCAGATCAGGCACGGAACTGGATCTTTTTGTTGTCAAGCAAAAAGAGGGAGAGTCCTTGCGATCTTTCATGCAGAGGTTCTCCCCGGTAAGAAATACCATTCCTTCTATCTCAAGCGCTTCTGTTATTGTAGCATTCAGATAGGGCATTCAAGATAAGAAAATGCTGGAGAAGCTGGCGACCAAAGAAGTCATCAGTGCCATGGAACTCTTCAGCTTGGCAGACAAGTGTGCCAAGGCTGCGGAGGGCCGTGAAATGCACTCCCAACCACCTCCGGAGGTCAACAAAAAACACTCCAAGGGTGAAACTACTATCTCTGGGAGTGTCAAGAAGAAGAAAAAGTCCAACGGCAAGAAGAAGCCATCGGCTGGCACACCTACTACTGCTACTGCCGCAGCTCCGGGTGTCCGGGGGCCACACCACGAGAAACGACCCCGACCGTCGTCTGAAGATGGTGGCAGCTCCAAGATGTGGTGTCCCATACAAAAGACAGATAACCACAATATGGAAATCTGCTGAGAGGTCCAGAACCTTGCTAAGCGCTACAACATGCGCCGGGAAGAAGCTCATTCCCGTCAGAGGGACGGAAAACAAAAAGTCGACAAAGCTTCAACTGAAGAGGAGTTAGGCTTTCAGGACCCCAAAAGGGTCTTGAAGGCTATTTACACCTCCGTTGACGACGACTCTGACGTCTCTGACAACGAGCGTCGGAATACCATGAACCCCATATTTGGTTGTTCGTGGGACATCACTTCCCGCCGTGTCCTCAAGACAATGCGGCGGGACATGGCCTCTGTAGCTCCCACTGCCAGGGTAGAGCCTCACCGCAAGTGGATGGATACTGCCATCACCTTCGATGCTTCGGACTACCCTCGGAACATTATCGGAGCTGGCCAAGTTCCACTGATGGTATCTCCGACCATCAGTAACATCTAGCTCCACCACGTAATGGTGGACGGAGGTTCGGGGCTGAACCTCATAAGCTTCGAAGCCTTCGTCAAGCATCAGCTCCGACCTTCGGATCATCGCCCCTCTCGACCTTTCTCCGGAGTAGGTCCGAGGGCCATAACTCCACTCGGTGCCATTACTCTCTCGGTGACCTTCCGAACTCGGGGAATCATAGGACCGAGAAGTATGTCCTCGACGTGGTGCAGATCCACTTACCATTCAACGCCATCTTGGGTAGACCAGCTTTATACAAATTCATGGCTACTGCTCATTATGACTACTTGGTGTTGAAGATGCCAACACTCTCAGGCGTCCTCCGGATCCGCTGAGATCGCACCGCCGGAGTTACTGCTCTACAAGAACTCCACCCGCTTGCTACAATGCAGGAGGAAGAATCCAGAAAGGAGCAAGCTCCGAAGCCCCCCAGCATTCGTCATTGAGGCTCAACTTCCGCACCTCATGTGCAACCAAGTGGTGACACTGACATTCCCGTCAATGTCGTCCAAATTGGTTCCGATGCTGCTTAGACCACTCGTATATCGGGAGGTCTGAAAGACAAATAGGAACTCGCGCTCGTCACTTTCCTCTGGGCTAATGTTGATGTGTTTGCCTCACAACCATCACAAATGCCTGGGATCCCTAGGGAGGTGATTGAGCACAATCTGAAGATTTATCCCGACGCTCGGCCTGTACATCAGAAACCTCGAAAGCAATCCCTAGAGCAACAAAACTTCATACATCAAGAAGTGAAGAAGTTCCTCGAAGTTGGATTCATCTAGGAAGTCTTCCACCTAAAATGGCTGGCAAACCCAGTTGTTGTACCTAAGGCCGGCAGGAAGCTTCGGATGTGTATCGACTACACAACACTAAATAAGGCATGGCCAAAGGATCCATTTCCACTACCTAGAATAGATAAGATAGTGGATTCGACCTCCGGGTGTGAATTACTGTATTTCCTATACGCATATTCTGGGTATCATCAAATCATAATGTCTAGGGAAGATGAAGAGCATACCGCCTTCATCACAGGGTATCATCAATTCATAATGTCTAGGGAAGATGAAGAGCATACCGCCGTCATCACAGTAGATGGATTGTACTGTTACACTGCCATGCCATTTGGTCTCAAAAACGCTGCTTCAACGTTTGTGCGAGCTATGTACAAAACTTTTGGAGAGCTCATTAGAGATGTAGTGGAAGTGTATGTCGATGAAATCATCGTCAAGATCAAGAACAAGGAGTCATTTCTTGACACCTTGCAAGCTGTCTTAGACAAGTTGCGAATCACACGCACAAAGCTGAATCCAGACAAGTGTGTCTTTGGGGTTAGCTCCGGAAAGCTTCTTGGATTCTTGGTGAACCACCGAGGAATAGAGGCGAATCCGGATAAGATTAAACCTATTGGATACATGCGACCACCAGCTCACATCAAGGATGTACAGAAGTTGATTGGATGTCCAGCTGCCCTCAGCCGGTTCATATCAAGACTGGCAGAACGGGCACTACCCTTCGTCAAATTATTGAGGAAGTCCGGACCGTTCCAATGGTCTGAAGAAGCGCAAAAGGCATTCCAAGAGCTGAAACCGCTCCTCACCACTCTACCAACTTTGGTAGCTCCAAATTCTGGTGAGCCACTTCTGCTTTACATTTCAGCAACTAACGAAGTTGTTAGCATTGTCCTGGTTGCGGAAAGACCTGAATCATCTCCACTTCAGGAATCCAGACCCCTCCGGTAAGGTCCAGCGCTACATGAAGGTGAGTCTGGGTCCCAGACCCCAGACCCAGATCCTCGAGGTGTGGTGCCAGAGGATCAACCTTCTTCAAATGAAGGAGTTATTGTTGCTGAACAAGAAGATCCGGACCCTTCTGGTAAGGTCCGAGTCACTTCAGAAGAAGCTTCGGGTTCCTCTAGCAAGAACCTGGAGTTCCCCGAAGAAGGTCCCGACCCCTCCGAGAGGGTTTGGGTTGATGAGGAGGAAGCTCCGGGCACCTCCGGGAGGGTCTGGACAGTCCAGCGTCCAGTGTACTTCATCAGTGAAGTACTCCATGACACCATGACTCGGTACCTAGAGGTGCATAAACTGCTCCGTGCAGTTCTTATTTCCTCTAGGAAGCTTCGTCACTACTTCCAAGGTCACAAGATTTTGGTGGTAACCTCTTATCCACTGCGTGCAATCTTGCACAACTCCAACTCTACTGGGAACATTGCAAAGTGGGTAGTGGAATTGGCCGAGTTCGATCTTGAATTCGTTCCAAGACAAGCGATCAAGAGTCAAGCTTTGGCAGTCTTTGTGGCAGAATGGACCCCCTCTCCATCAAATCCTGGGGGCCAAAGTGATCAGAAACCGGAACCTAAACCTCCTGTATTCACTGAGCCTCACTGGACTTTCTACTTCGACGGCTCTGTGCAAAAGTAGGGGGATGGAGCTACAATCCTTCTCCTCGCTCTGACCGGGGAGAAGGTCAAATACATGGTTCACCTTGACTTCAAGGCGACTAACAACATGGCGGAGTATGAAGCATTAATCTATGGGCTCAAAGTGGCACCATCCTATGGTGTCAAGCAACTATTGGTAAAGGGTGATTCACAGCTCATTATAAAGCAAGTCAAAGGTGAATGCTGCTGCAACAACCCTCAACTTGCTGCATATCTACTTGAAGACCAGAAGCTTCAGAAGGATTTCGAAGTCCTGTATCTATGCCATGTCCACCATCTCAACAACGCTAAAGCTGACAAACTCTCGATGAAAGATTCAACCAGAGCACCGGTTCTCGACGGAACCTTTGTCCGGAGATTGTCAAGACCAACAGCTCAGCCTGCCGAACTGGCCGAAAAGGTCGAGACCAGCACCTCGAAGCTGGCTGTCCCGATGGCCCTGATACCATGGCATCCATCAAGGGTCGTAGGTGTTGCAGGAAGCTCCGAGCAACCAAGCACGCAAGACTCAGAAGCTTAAGTTAGCTCCAATGCATGGATCTCAGAGATCCGGAGCTACTTGAAAGACAACATCCTTCCTGAAGACAATGTATCGGCTGACCGGATAGTCAGATTGGCTAAAAGATACACACTGGTAGAAGGGGATCTCTACCGGCGTGGTGCCAACAGTGTCCTAATGCTGTGCATTACAAGGAAAGAAGGCCAAGAGCTCCTCGTGGAAATCCATGGAGGCAAGTGTGGGAACCACGCGTCTTCGTGCACGTTGCTCGGTAAAGCCTTCCGGCATGGTTTTTCTGGCCTACAGCACTCCAGGATGCAATCGAGCTAGTGAGGAAATGTGAAGCATGCCAGCTCCATGCGAACCAAATTCACACACCAGCGCAACCTCTACAAATGATACCTCCAACATGGTCATTCGCCGTGAGGGGTATGGATATCTTGGGACCTTTCCCGAGAGTCATCAGAGGTTACAAGTTCCTGTATGTCGCCATCGACAAGTTCACCAATTGGACGGAAGCAACTCCAGTTGTTACAATAAACAAGCAATCAGCTATCAATTTCTTATAGACCGTAGTATGCAGATTTGGAGTCCCAAACAAGATCGTAACTGACAACAGGACCCAATTCACAAGCTCTGCATTCCAAGGATATTGCGAAGACCTCGGCATTCAAGTCAGCTACGCTCCCGTAGCTCACCCGGCAAGCAATGGCCAAGCTGAGAGAGCAAATGGAAAAATCCTAAAAGGACTCAAGACGCGCACATATGAGCGCCTGAAAAAACATGGAGCCAACTGGATTCAAGAGCAAACCGGACAACTCCAAACCGGTCAACTGGAGAGACACCCTTCTTCCTGGTGTACGGAGCTGAAGCAGTACTTCCTCCGGAAATAACCTTGGGGTCACTCCGGGTCCGGACCTTCGATGAAGCTATGTAGGACCAGCTCCAGTGTGAAGACCTTGACATCGTTGAAGAGGCAAGGTGTCGAGCAGCTATTCGAAATGCACGATACCGCCAAGCGCTCCAGCGCTATCACCAAAGGCATGTGCATAACCAACAGCTCGAGGAAGGTGATCTGGTGCTACGAAGAATACAAACTCGAGAACGGTTAAACAAAGTTTCCCGCAGCTGGGAAGGACCCTTTTGAGTGATCAAAGTATCCTGTCCCTGATGCGTTCGCTTGGCAACCAAGGATGGGACACCGCTCCCTAATACTTGGAACATTTAGCACCTTCGTAAGTTCTACGCTTAATATCACGGAGGTGAGTCTGTAATTACATATGATATATGTTATAGCGTCATTGTACAAAGTCGGGTAGCTCCTCAGGGAGGACAGCCGAACCATTCCCGGAAGGTCCGCAAAGTTCAAGCAACACTTGACACAGTCCCAGAACTAAAAGCGTAGCTAGTTACCCTGGGTCAAACAAGAAATGTAACACACATAGCTTGGTTCTGTACCCTAAGAGTGTACTTGTTTCCCCTGTACCCCGGACCTATAATGAAAGACATCATTATGTAAAAACAGACTCCACGTGCATTTATTTTGTACAGACTCGTTATTTTTTATTTTTCTCTTTCTTGTCTATAATAATGTTGTGCAATTCTCAAGAAACTTTAGCTCGAACAGTTCTTGTATAATTCAATTTTCATTGTTAATTGTTTCGGGTCTTAACATTGTTGAATGGCCTACTCGCCTGAACGCCAAGCCAATCTAGGTCCGGAGTGTGCTATCGACTTAGCCTGGTCCTGCACCCTAAGTACGCAACTCTATCTACACACCGGCAGGCCCGAGTAAGGTGAGTCTAGAAATAGATCGGACCTGGAGAAAATAATCAAATGCACTTGATTGTATATAGAACTACTATCGACCTAAAAATTTCTTTCGGGAATAGTAAGCGCAAATGAGTTATAGATAATAAATTGATTTTACTGTTTTTCTTGACTTCAGTGTGCAGGAAAATTAAAAATCTCATGATGATGGTGGATGATTCCGGAGCTATCAAAGCTTCAACATCACCTAAGGTGGCCCGCTGTCAATGTTTTAAACATTGATAGTAGGTGTCACCGGAGCTATCATGTTCTGACAAATCTAGGGGGCCAGCCGTCAACGTGAATAAAACATGGTAGAAGGACACCCCGATGGGGTCTTCTGTCGATGCTCCATGTGTTGACAGTAGTCACTTCCGAAGCTACTAAGCTCCGACATCCTCAGGGGGCCCCTGTTTTTGATGACTTCAGACCTATACTCTACAAGTTCGAAGCACTCAAGTCTTCAACAAAATGCTACATCCTTTTGGTACATGTTCGCAATCAAATTGTGTACATCTACCAGGGCGCCAAGTGAGACAATGATTGAAGACAAAAAATGAAATTCTTTAATTTCTTGGATTTCATCCATCTGAAGACAAGAGATTACAAAATTGAGGAAAAGAAGAGGAGATACAAGTGGGAGCTACAAGGAAAAAGTCCTAAATACTACGGAAGAACGAGGTGACCTTCTGGGCAACCTCCGACACGCTGGTCTTGGCGGCATCTCCCTCTCCATTGATGGGACCTTCAAGCACTGGATCTAGTGGGACATGAGGATACCTGCTTGTGTAGCACGTCAGCATGTATTCTGCGACGGTCCGCACAAGGGATTTCCCTTCAGTTTCCAATTGATCCGCGATGACATTGCCGATCTTGTTGAGTTTGTTGCCAGCCGAGCTCAACACCTTCAACGCATGGTCCATCTCCGGCTCCGGATCGTCCGGACGCATGGGACTAAAGCCCAGTGGTGTCAGCGCGTCATTGGCTTTGCCCAATAAGTCCCATACTTGTTGGGACTCCGCAGCCCTTGAGCCTCGCATCTCTTCCAAGGACCTCTTGGATGCCGCTAAATGCTTTCAGCAACTTGCTTTTCAAGGATGGCAATCTCCTTCTCCCGGACGTGGATCTTGTTCCGGCGGTCAACCAGGTCTTTCTCCCGGCCCCGCACTTTCTTCTCCCTAGCAGCGACTTCATCCACCCTTTTGGTAAAGTCCTGTCCCCGTTCCAGTCCTTCTTCTCCTCGCTCTTGCAGAGCTCCTCCAACTTCTTGGTGTGCTCTGCAGGGCTCTTGTCACCCAGAGCCAACCTTTGGACGAGCTCCTCCTCCCTCTTCACGAGTTCATCCCTCAGCTCCAGGAGTTTTTGCTCTTCATCTTCGAGCTTTTTCTCCCGCTCCTCGAGAGCCTCCCAGTCCTTGACAAGGCTTTCGTGGATGGTACTGAGCTTTTTGTGGCGATCATTCGCTGCTTCATTAGCAGCCACAGCTTGTTCGTGTATAGCCCGGGACTGATTGTCGAGGGATCACACCATGCTTTCCCTCTCGTCCAGCAGCTGGCCCCAATACTCCATCCAGGCCTTATCCCTCTTGACCCACTACTTGTTGTCAGCCAGCCTTGTTTGCGCCATCTTGGTCTCGAATTGGAGCTGGTTGCACCACCTCCTAAGGGTTTGGCGCTCCTCCTCGAGGGCCTTGCTGTCATGATAAAAGGTGATCTGGACCTAACGAAGATTGGAGCATGCTTTGTTGATAGATAACGACAGGGGGATCGGCTACGGACCTGTCGGGGTCCTCTCTGCTGACTCCAGCGGGTTCTCCATCACAAAAATTGGGTCCCACTCTACAGGAGTGGTCCCCTAAGCTTCCGCGGCACTAAGGCCGCCCTCCGGCGGTGCCTCAGTCATTGCCAAGGAAGGTCTAGCAATGGGAGCTCCTACCTCCGGAGTCGGCTCTGAAGGTCCCGCCGCAAGGTCATCAGCAACTGCTCCCTCAAGTGGAGGACCGGTTGCTTCGTCTTGACACCCTGGCTCAGGCGCAAGTACCTCCGAAACTATCACCTCTGGGGCAGGCATTGAAGACTCGGCCGAAGTTGAGGCCACTTCCGGCTCTAGCGCCGGTGCCTCCTCCACCACCGGTTCAGGCGCCGGTGCTTCGACCTCCACCGATTCGGGTGCTAACACCTCCATAACAAACGGCTCAGGCGCCGGAACTTCATGAACCACCGGCTCCACTGCTAGAGCTTCAGTATCATCCGACCCTAAGGCTGGAATTGCAGCTACCTCCGGCTCTAAGGCCAGAGCGTCCATCATCACAGCATCCAAAATCGGAGCTTCAACCTCCAGAGCTGGTGTCGCTGTTACGTCTGCATTCCCATGGTCCGGTGCTACCATGGGAGCTTCAGAAGATGAGTCGAGGTCCAAAACCTCGACAGATGGCACCAGAGCTGCCGAGACCTCAGCCACCACCTGGGGCGGTGCTGGAATTGGAGCCGAAGCCTTCACCTGTATAGCATCAGTTGCTGTCACAGGAACCGGAGCT
This sequence comes from Tuctoria greenei, assembly GCA_036927565.1. Lineage (NCBI taxonomy): Eukaryota > Viridiplantae > Streptophyta > Magnoliopsida > Poales > Poaceae > Tuctoria > Tuctoria greenei. Next base: position 175,463,557 of record JAYESD010000003.1, on the reverse strand, counting down.
TCAGCCCCTTTTTTGGAGACACTGTGGATGAAGGAAAAAGAAACTCAAAATATGGTTACAACAAAAACAATCAACTAAGGTAAAAAAGCAAATTTACCTTGGGAGGCTTCTGCTCCAGCTAGCGCGGAACCTCTTCGCCAGATGCTCAGAGGGCGACCCAATCGCAACTGGGGTAGTAGCTCCAGAAGGCTCTTCGGAGCTTACTGCCGCTGTCAGCAACGTCTTGGTTGGGTTCTTCCTCAACTGAGAAGGACCCTTAGACCTAGAGCCCGTAGCTGCCCCTGGTGTCGTAGTTTCCTGGTCAGAGCTGGCGTTCTGGTGAGACGCCGATGCTGGAGTTGGTGTCGCTGTTGAAGACCTCCCACGCCGGGGAGAAGGAGATGTCGTGGAAGGAGCAGGTCTGACGGGCCTCCCTTCAGAATGATTCAACTTCCTCTTTCGGCTGGAGGGCTCCCCCAACTCTTTGCCCTTGCCAATGACTTCAGCTCTTGGTCTCGAGGCCGGAGCAGGGCCACCCTCGGAATCTCCTGCGATCACCAATCTGGTGGTCGGACGCCTCTCTACCTCGCCGAGGTCGTCAAACACCGGCATGTTACTCTGAAGCTCCCTGTCTAACTCAGCGTCCATGTTCAAAGGGAGGAAAGCCGCCGGCGGAGTTAAGTCGTCGCCCTCGATGTCGATGCCATGATGGAACTTCTTGAGATGAAGCTCCAAAGCAGCGCCGGACTTTAAACCGGTTTCAATCTGGTCATCGTCCACCACGCTGTTGAGGGCTCAGGCGAGCTTCTCCATCTTCTTCAGCGGAGCCTACCTGTTGACCAGGAAGTTGCAGAAGACCGCCTGAGGGGTCACCCCTTCTTCTACACATTGGTGGATCCTAGTCAAGGCAGGGTTGATGGCCTCTGACAACACCGAAACTTGGCTCCAGTGGTCAGTGTCAACATTGGGAAGACCTTCAGGCAGCTCCAGCTTCTCGTGCTCCTCTGCCATGACGACAATCCAATCCTTCTTCCAGTCATCCCACTTGCCGGAAGGGAACGACCTCAAGTACTTGTAGGGGCATTTCTTGCGCTTCACAAAATATTAGAAGCCAAGATACTCGTTGCTCTTGCCGATGGTGTGGATGGTGAAGGAGGTACGGAAAAGCTCGATGCAGGGGGGGGAATACCCATCCACATCTTGCAGAAGTGGACGAATGTTGACACAAGAAGAATGGAGTAGGGGCCAAGGTGGTACAACTGTAGACCATAGAAGTCTAGAAGCATCAAGAGAAAAGTTGAGAAAGGTGGGATCAGTCCCACCATGGCGTATGCAGAAAAGTACACCATGTCGCCACCGCGCTTCTTCTTGAATGGGACCTCGCCGGTGTGGAACAGGTGGTTAAAGGAGTCGCTAGACCACCCCATGTAGGTCAATCATCGTCGGTCATGAGACAGCTCTTGTAGAGACCCAACTTCATCGGAGCAAGACGGGGCGAGAGATAAAATGCAAGTGAAAGTTTGGAGGATTCAGGCAAGTTCAAATGAAGGTGTAAGGAATCCCCAGACCGTGCGTGCTTTCCTTCTTAAGTAAGCCCCCGCAACGCTTGGATGGAAACCGCAGAAGGGCCAAGAATACAGTTCAAAAAATTTCACCCTGCCACCCAGATGATCAAGTCGAGGTCCTTACCCCAAGCGAACAGTTGTCATGATGAGAGGAGGGAAACCCGAGGGTGGCGGCCTGACAGGGTTTGAGACCTATGATTGTTGAATACATTGGTTTTGACAATAAAAGTTTTGAATGCTTCAATAAAATCTTTTTAGCAAGGTCCGACTCTAGCTCTGAGCTTCTGCAAGGTTCGACGTAAGGTCTGACATGTTTTTGGGTAGCTCCGGTGATTTTTGTTTTTAGCTTCCGCATGTCTTTGATAGCTTCGGCATGTCTTTGTTAAGCTCCGATATGTTTTGCAAGGTCCGACTTATGTTGGTTAGCTCCGACATGTTTTTCTAGCTTCGACTTTTGGGATGACTAGTTCCGACTAGTTTTGGTTAGCTCCGGTGCTAGGTCCGACTAGCTTTGGTAAGCTCCAGCGCTAGGTTGTACTAGCTTTGGTAAGCTCCAGCTCAAGCTCTGGTTAGCTTTGGCTAGGTTCGGAGCTTGATCGCAATGTTTCGGCTTTTATTGTGAAATGTTTCGAACATGCTTTACATTATTGGAAAGATTGCTTAGTATTCATTTGCTATGTTTTTGGTGCATTTTGGTTGATATGGTTGATATCATTTTGCTATGGTTTGTGACATGCTTATGTGAGGTGCTCACGTAAGGTGTTGTGTTCGGAACTAACTTGAGTCAAGTCGCGGACTTGGGTTCGTACGGATTGTTTGTTTATTCATGCCCAGGTGTTGCTTGAGTTCAATTCATGGCTGGTGACAGGATCCTTTGGACTAGTCTCAGGGAGGAGATGAGGTTCCAACAACCAAATTCAGGAGGAATTGTGGTTGAGCGGGTCAGGAGGTCGCGCAGGATGATTGAATCAAGTGCAGTCCATATCAAGGTTACTGGATGTCGAAGGAAGGTGTTCGCACGTATGCATGCGGTGCATGACGTGGCAACATGGTTCCGTAGATGGTTTATGGATGTGAAGATATAGTTGGAAGGATTGGATCGTATCGGTTAATGACTTTGGCTGCGGCGGAGTCGGTTATTGCTTGGTATGGAAAGTATTGAGTTGGTTATGGTAGGATTTCGTGTGGGTCACGAATTTGAGTTTTTTTAGGAATGTGGTATACATTCCTAAGGTGTTTGGAAGTCTTAAGATTGCTTCTATCTACGTATAGAAGAGTCCTGAGCAGTTATGGAAAGTTTCAATTCGTTATCGGAGTAGGATTGGAGTCCTAGTTAAGATTGGGTTGGCCTAAGGGCTGGTTATATAAGCAAGGGAGGCCAGAGCTCGTGGTGCCCGACTTTGGGGGCTGTTCCTCATGTTTTATATTGAATAAAATTCGAGGTTGAAAGGAACTTTTGTGCCTTGTTCGTCCGACTTGTTCCAGACAAGTTTTACTCATCGAGTTTCTAGACAGCTCTACCTTTCGTTGGTGGTTTTATCATAACTCGAGTTTACAGATCCAATTGACGTGATTCTTTTTGGGTTGTCTTCATAACTTGATTATCTATCATCTGTCGAAATTTCACGGTCATTGGATTTGTGGTTTCTGATCTACGCGAGTTTCTTTGCAGCGTTCCAGAACTGTTTTTCTCGGGTAGGACAGATTGACCTTTGTTCGATCTTTCGATCGTACCTTGAGTTTCCCTCGACGGATTTGAGTGATTCTTTTTGTGCTTTCTTTGTGACTTAATTCTGTCTGATAAATATCACTTTTGTCATGGTGAAACACGTTTATATTAGTCTCTCACAAGATTTCTCTAACAGATCATTTTTCTGCCGAAGGTGTTGGGATTTAATTGTTTCCGCTGCGTAAGATTTTTAAATCTACTATTCACCCCCCGCTGGTAGCTTTTCATGTGCTCTTCGATCCTACGCAGGGCACGTGGAACCGATATGGTTTTTGTATTGGTAACCGACGACCTTCAATTCCTTAAGATCCACACACGCAGATCTCACATGCCGCATCCTGGATGTGGGGACCGGAGTCCACACATCCGAGGATCTCATTGGGTGGTGCCGTGCGATGCGGCACCTAACAACACACACGAAAAGGATACCAAAACATATAAAGTTTTCATTTCATAATAAGAAGAGTTTACAAAAGAGTGTACAATAGAAGTACACACGCAGCGGAAAATACATACTCATAATCTCACCTAACTAAGCAGGAGAGAAGGCGTCCATGCCCTAGGACGATTCTCACTAGCAACACGGAGAACATACAGCAGCGGCGTGGTTCACATGAGATTTTATCTCGACACCTCGAGTCTCATGTATAACCTGAACAGCAGAAATAAAACTAATACCTGCAAAAATCGTTAAAGCGCAAACGTGAGCATAAGGCTCAGCAAGACTTAACCGTCTCACTAGACATATGCAAGGGGACACTAAACATAGGTAAGGAATAGCATAAATGGACTCGCCTACAAGTGGATCCTTATAACCAAGTTTTAAGTAGCAAATGACATTCTCTGAGCACGGCACATCATGGGCTCCACAATCAAACAAGAAACGCTTTACCGATGATATGACATGCCCAAAGCACATAATGCTATTACAGCTAAAGTATGGGGAAATTGTAGATCTTTAGTTATACTATCTCTAAATCAAACAAAGTTGCAAAGTAATTATAATTCAATATCATATGACTTTCCTGACTTCTTTAGTATTTACTACGTCACCGCTCAGTGAACAAGTGATACTCTATTACTGCGAGGGACAGTGATTGCAATCAAGACACACCCGGACAACACGACACATACGTCGTTCGGAAGTGTCAGCGAGCACACCTGTACCTACATAACACTTCAGTACTAGGCGTATATGGCCACCTTTCACAAGAAACTCAAATGCTGAGCCCGTCTCACCTCCGCAAACAGAAGGTCTCCGCACGGAACACCTCATGTGTCCGCCGACCGATTTACACCTTACTGTCCTCAACCCACCCCTATCGATGGTGAGTTAATGGGTCTCAACATCCCAGTTATCAAGTTACATCAGTTTATTGGATTCCATATGTCCATTATATTGCCGGTACAATTCAAGCTTGTCCGAAGGGGCCGCACACGACGCGGGCCTTAATCGACACAGGCAGAGCTATGCGACCGAGACTCACTTCTCGCCGCTTCCTAGCCATTCCCTGCCCGGTCTCAATTTCATTATATTAAGCCATTTTCTATTCAACCAATCCTGTGAGATACATCTCTCGCGAGTAGATTCCAACTACTCGACTTCTACCGGATCTCCTATGCATTAGCAAAGCAGTTACTACAGGTCAAACTGTAACTCGTGCCAAATAAACCCCTGGGATTTTTGGTCATGCAAGTGGAGTATCATTCACCCTAGACGTAATGCACAATTCATATACTACTCATCATAGTGATAAAGCAAAAGTTTATAAACGACTTAAATGCAAACCGGGGCTTGCCTTAGTTTGCGACTGAACAAATGTCAATTGTTAGGGCTTGATCTTCCTCCAAAGAACCTGCCATGGAACCTCAGTGGAAACACCTTGGTCTTCTCCTCCAAGCGAAGCTCCTCGTCGATCATCTACCATCACGTTCCCTATCGATATGATATGCATATAAGTAATTAAGTAATTAAGTAATTTAAGAAAAGACTCCACGGGGTTGTGTAAACTCTAAGAATGAGGAGTTCGACTAGGAAGGACAGATATGCCTTTGTTGTGTGAATGAACAAAGGATGAAGTCAAGTGGTCATAGTAGTATCGAGATGTGAATTGAAAGGTGCAATGTAAGCACACATTGCAACTTGGCACTCAACACTCGACGCTATGCCACCCAAGGACGATACATCTGAATGGTGTGGAAGTGTTGGACTGGTAGGGTAAGGATGACCTAAGAGTCAAGGGGGCATAGTAGTGTCGAGATAAGCACTGAAAAGTGCAATGTAATGACACATCGCAATTTAGCACTCGACACTTGGAGCTATGCCACACAAAGAGTGATAAGGTAGAATGGTGAAGAAGTATTACTGGACTGTGTGATGTAAGGAAGACTAAGCGATCAAGATGGAGCATAGAAAGCTTAAGGCGTGAGTGAACTGTGCAACAAGAGTTTGTGACTTAGAAGTCGACCAATGAAGTTACACAAACTCATTAAGGAGTAAACCTAATTACGGGACAAGTGTGGTCGCAGGGTTCTGATAAGGATGAACCAGGATGAAACCCTAGCGATACTTGGGAGTGAAGTGAGGTCAACATTCTTTGGACTTTAAGACATCATAACGAGCCTTGTTAACCTGACGTGAATACCGAGACAACGTTCAAATGACCTTTAGGTAAAGTAGTTTCTACGGCAAGCTTCTCGAGCATCGTTCAAGTGCTTACATGACACTATTGCAGTGTCCTTTGCAAGATTGTCCAGATGAGCTCGGTGAACTCCTGGAACTCGAACATGATGCGAGACCTTGTCGTGACGGTCATGCTTTGCCATCACGGGAAGATTGGATTAGCCAGGTCCACATCGATCCGGACTCGTCAAAGGGGTGAGCGGAATCTCGAACACCACTTCATGAGTCGAAGAGATAGGGACTCGACTTAGTTGTCGACAAAAGACTCGACGAACCTACCGTCGATGAAGAGGTACACCTAGGTAAGCAATTCTGCGAACGGAAAGGAAACGTCCTCGACACGACTAAGAAATTCTTATCCAAGGTTCCACTTGGACTAGTTCTCCTCGTCGGTCGCAACGTTCTCGCAGTATTCTACCCTAGGTCATCGGTGGTCACCAATACACTCGGTTTGACCTAGAAGGCATATCATCTAGCATCTAGGCTACACCTAGGACTCGAAGAGTCTCGCTTTGACCAAACCCTAATTTGGCTAAACGATTGTCGACCGTTGTGTCGTGGTTGTGTTTCAGCATCATGTACATTACAGGCATCCTTCATCTCGATGCCAGGGCACGATAACGGCTCGGAGCGTCACGACGACGTCATATGGTCAACGACGTCGACGCGGCTCATGGTGGAGCATCACGAGCATGCACGGACAGGCCGACGTGATACAAACGACAAAGGAGGTCGACTTAGGGACTTCTATAGAAATGATATCAATGCGAAAACTGGACGTATGACTTGAAGAGACATGAGTACCATTAGGGGTCACGATGAACGGACATCGATGACGTCAAGCAAGGTATTTCAGGGTAAGGCTCACCTTGTATGCATTTCGCCGAACATCTTGGTGTGTACTAGAGTTCCATCGCGTCATCATCATTCAAAGGGTATCTTGGCACATGTACTTGTCACTTGCCACCCCAGAATAGACCTGCATCCACAGACCAGCATTGAATGGCAACACACTTAGTTTCGCCTTGCAACCATTTTATCGAACACCTTGGCTGCAGTCACTGATCCAATCACTCTTGCAAAATAAGAGCTAACCTTGGACCAGTTATCGATGTCGGTGTGTCAACGACGTGTTCCTGCATATCCTCCATCACACCCATTACTTACTTTTCTGCTAGGACATGGCCTATGAGCAGAACGCCTTCTCACCCTTATAGATGAAGATGTCCCTGTTCTGAGGCAGCCTCCTCATGCAGCAGCCGCAGCGGCAGGAGGCGACGCCAGCCGGCGCCGGGGCAGGGAGGCGACGCGCGCTGCAGAGGGAGGAGCTGGGGCGACGCATCGACGGAGGTGCGCGCGGTGGTGAGGAGGGCGCATGACAGGAGCGCGATGCGGCCGGCCATCGGGGAGCTATGGCGGCGGCAGCCCGGGGCGCGAGCTGGTGGCACCATGGGCGGCGTCGCGGCGCGATGGTGCGGCTCCGGGCCGAGCGGCGGCGTAGGCGGTGCGATGCGGGGCAGGCGGCGCGACGGGGAGGTGCTGGGGCGGCGCTGCGGTCGGGCAACGCGAGGGAGGCGCGCGGTATGGGGGCGAGTCAGGAGCCGACGCAGTGATAAGGGAGGGAGAGGAAGAAGCAAAGTTGCTTTTGTGGCCCTGAGGATAGACATGACATGTGGGCCCCATTTTTCCCTTCTCTTTATCCTCTTCATTTTCAGATGCAAAATATTCCATCTATTGAGCAGCTTACCAGTGGGGCCCACCCTTTTCCTAGCACTGAGGATAAGTATGACATGTGGGTCCCACTCTCTTCTCCCTTCTCTTTAAAAAAAATTCAAATGGAGCTAGCAAACAAGCTTCAAAAATAGTCAACTTTGGCCCAGTGACTAAATAAAATGTGGAGAATTTTATGGTGCAATCAGATTTCAAAACTGAGCAAGTTGAATTTGAACTCAGATTTGAATTTGAATTCAAGTGGTGATACTTGACTCAAGGAAATAAATAGTAGATTAGGTTCAAAAATCCTGAAACTTTGAAGTTAACCTTTTTGAACCATAAGGGACCTCAGGAAAAATTTGGAGTTGATTTGGACAAGGTTGAGCACAAAGTTTAAATTTAAAGTCGACGTTGATTAAACTCTCAGTACGTGTCCAATAAATGGAAAACGTGCTTCAAAAATTTTGAAACTTTACCGAGAGTCTAATTGGAATATTAGAAGGTCATGGAAAAATTTACGGCCTGAGATTTGAATATTTTTGGATGTCCCATTTTAGGGTTGGGAATAATTCCTTTTTCTTTTTCTCTATTTTGTTTTCTTTTCTCCTTTAATTTTTCATTGAAAATGTGAATACTTGGAAATTAAGGATTCTTCACCTTAAGTTCCATTCCACATCAGCAACCATGTTCTATATGTAGAGTTTTAACAAGTCCCCATTTTTAGTGAACATAGTTTAACTCATATGGCTCATGTGAGTTTGGATTTCCAAGTCTATTTTCAAAATTTTTAAGTTCGCATTTTTGCGTTTTTTGTTCTTCCGAAAAACGGGCTTTTACAATCCTTCCCCCTTAAAGGAATCTCGTCCCGAGATTCTAACAGGTAGAATAACAGAACGATGAGGGAACGATCCGTAAAAGAGGGTCATTGACTAAGGAAAATGGCAATGTCCTTAAAAACTTGGGTTCTACGAAATAGTGATTATCTTCAGGCATCTTAAGAAATTCCAAAGTCTGCTTCAGGAGATTCCAGTCTTTAGGTTGATAACCTTGATAGGATGCTCGACATGACAATATCACATCGTAAAACCTTCATGTCTGTTACTGATCCTTTATTGTTGTACTCTTGCACTGGCATGACATCTTGTCCTGTCTTAGTCTTGATTTGAAGAATTTGCACTTGTTCTTTGCTTCTCTAGGTCACCTTGATAGTTTGAAACTTTTCTTGCATTGGTTCTTGGTTGCTTGCTTGGTTTTGTATAGGTCCTTTCAACTTAATGTGGTATTTCCCTTGACATGAGTTAAGATGGTTTACGAGGTTAAACAACAATCATTAACCTCGTTTGATGTTCAGTCAACCATAGGATTCCTTAGCCGTAGTATAAGAGTAGCAAGACACTCAACACTCTTATGTAATCAAAACAGCAGGAATATTGAAGATATGACGACTACAAGGTTTTTGGGTATATCAACGTCTTCAAACAACAGAAGCAGAAGATGAGGACATTTTTGCGGTGGCACATGAGGATGTATGGATTCAGTATCCTCATATGTTTCAACACAGCAAAGAACTCAATCATATGGTAACTACAAGGTAATTAGTATAGCAAGGTTACCATATAACAACATAAGACCTTAGATGGACCCAAAGAGTTTCACGAGGTTGACAAACGAACGGTATCCTCGCGAGGAAGGAGATTTCATGGATTTTACAAGGTTGATCATCGAACTGATGACTACTCGATGACGAATGGTATAGTTGCAACAATCAAGGTACTTGAACCTAACAAGTCAAGGATGGAAGTCCAAGTGTTTGTTTAGTTGCAAGTACTCAAGGCGATTTGAGTTTCAACAAGTCAAGGACAAGGACTCAACTGTGTTTTAGTCACAAGGTGTCCCTTGTGCTACTCAAGATAATGAAACCAGTCGAAGGCGTTGCGAACGATAAAATTGATCACAACTCAAAATTGTGAGACACAACGTAGGTATTTGAATGGGGTCATATATTCTTGCTCATAACTCATTAGTAATTACGTTTTATGATGCATCACAAACTGGATGATGTTATGCAGACACAATGCAACTCCGCGGATAATTATGCAAGATATGGTGCATTCAGTATTATGTTTTGAGCAAAAATAGGTAAGATAATCCAAACACAGTCAGAAGTATCCCAAATACAGGAGGATTGATTGAACTTGGTCATGAAAGGCGCTAGAGAAAACTTGCTACTTTCATATCTCGACCAAGTTCGATGGTTTCAAGGTAAAAGTATTAGCAAGGAATGGTGAGGTTCATCTCAAGGCAACGGAGTGTACAAAATGGAGCAAAGTGATTGAACTTTTTGTTGATCGGAAGTTCCCTAAAGCTTGTTAATCACAACCTACAGGTAATTGTGGTTCCTTAACAATGGGTCAGGTTTTTCATCTCGTAGTTTTCTTAAAGTACTATGTCTACGTAGAGTTGCCTTCAGAAGTGGCAAAGAGAGTAACCTTTGAAGAGTAAGGTTCTCCTCACTTCCGTAGGTTGCACTAAGTGGTTGACAAGGTACTGTGCTAGGCACGACCTTGGTTAGTAATCCACGTTCTTGCTAAAGAATTTCCAGCTCATACTACTCACTTATGGCTTCTCGTCTCAAAGACTGAAGCAAAGGAGTGGTTTAGCGTGAAGAATCAACTGACTTCTTTAACTCGATGCTCGAGTTCCACAAGAAACGGGGTTCAAGGTAATCCGTTACTTAAGCTTCGCATTGACTTAATGAGTCAATGTTGTACTCGGTCCTACTTACTTGAGCATTGCTCCCAGCACGTTGGTTCGGTGTCGATGTACCTTGGTATGACACCTAGGTGAACGTAACACTTCAATTACTAGATGAACTCCTTCCCCCTTAAGATTCAAGCTAGGTGAGCAAGAAACTTACTCCAAGCAATATTTATGGGGAGGGTCGTCCAACTAAGGGAAGTGTCATACATGCTCAATGCACAATTAAAGTGTGAGATGCAAGGTTGCATAGTCAAAACACTGGCATGTGCATCCGAGCAAAAAGGGGTTTGCCTTAGTGTAATACTCAACTCTAAAGGCAAATATTGTTGGGTCGCAACACCTGGGATGTTATGGAACTCCTCGAGTTGAACTCGAGAACCAAATCCATAAACACCCTAAAGGGTCATCACCCGATTAAATCCTGGTGGAGGATGAACAGCTTGGACGCAACTTAGATTTTGGCCAAGTAAATGGCAAAATCATATCTTGAGGTGAACAACAAAGTTAAAGTACACTTCAGTACCTTTCCAAAAAGTATTGTTTTGCCTCTAGATCATCTCTGGTTTGCAAGTTATGCAATTTTAAAGTTAGCAGATTTCTCTGCACTTTCAGCAGAATCTGCTTAAACAGTAACAGTTTTGATCTAAAGTTTTCAGGCTGTTCTGATGGAAATCTGGAAATATTCTTATTGACGAAGTTGTAACCAATGTAATAAGCTTTCCAGAATGTACTTACTTGTCTTCATATCAGCTCTGGCTCAAAAGATATGAATTTTTGAAGTTAGGAAAAATTTCAGTATTCAGAACTGAATTCAGTTCAGATTGACCACTCTGTATTCAAACTCGATTTGGAAAAGGTAGATGACCGATTCAGGTCTGGAGCCAATTGCAAAAATTGTAGCTGACTCTCTAAACTCTCCAACGGTTACTCGCGTGACTCCATTGGATCAAAGGCCTGCGAGTTATGGATTAAATTCAGAGGTGTACAGATTGCTGTCCAGTTTGAGTATGCCTGGACAGTCTCTGCGATTATCCAAATTTCACCCATTTAGAAAAGGATTCTGGTCTGGTGTTGAACAGAAAACATGTAGAGGACTTCCAAATCTTTCTAAAGAGTATTTACTTGCCCTCGTAGCACTTCTGGTTGAGAAGATATGGCATTTGCAAGTTGACAGTTTTTCTGAAAATTTGGACAGCACCTCCTTTGTTTAAGGCTGATTTTGTCCACAATTTCAGATATACAAACATCAATATTTGCAAAAGTGATACATAGCAAACTTGTTGCATACATTCTCAGGATCCCAGAAATGTAAAATACAAAGCCATTCGACAATTATACAGCGAGTTATGCGAGAAACAGTAACTGTATACAGGACTGTCCACTCGCTGTCCAGATTTGATCAAGTCTAGAAATCTGAAATTTTGAGTATGTTAGAGATGGATTCTGCTCTGGAGTTCTATAGAAATGTTGTAGAGGACTCTCTAAGTTTTCCATACATGTATAAACATGCATAGGTTGCACTTCTAGTTTAACAGTTATGTCCGTTCAAAGTTCAGAATTGTTTTGACTGTTTCAGATAGCACCTATATACATGTATTATCTTCAACTCTGTTTTCTAATTAGTTATAAGCTGAATTTGAGGTATCACTGAATAACAAAGTTGTAGAATAGCTTTTCCACTTTCCGGAAATGTATCATAATGGAATAGAAGAGCTTTCTTCAAGGAATTATGACGAAAGTTCAGATGCTGGTCCGTGTAGTTTCAGAACAGCAGCTGCTGTGATTATGGTGCATTTTCATCACCATAAAAGCATCTTTTGGCTTGGAGGTCAATAGGGAACTATTAGAAGACTTCAAAAGCTCTTCAAAAAGTATTCACTTGCCTCCAAAGCCCTCCAGGTTGAAGAGATATGGAATTTCAAAGTCAGGTCAACTCTGTTCGAAAACAGAACTCACCGGCTTCGAAACACAAGAATTTGAGAACAAACTCAAATTTTGAAACTTAGCTCAAAACTCAAGTCCGATGGCTAGAACTTGATTCACAACTAATCATTTCCTTTAGAACCAAATGGAATCTTAAAAGAGACTTGACGACCTTCTTATCCATAGCATATCACTATGGATCTTCAAACTTGACCAAAGTCTTACTCCGGCGAAGTCGAGCTAAACTCTCGCCAGGAGCAAAGGACTTTGGTTCACCTACTCTTGAAAAGAAACATTTTACTTTGTCCACAAGATATCAGCAACTGATACTTGGACTTAATATGAATATGAAGCCATTTCTTTCGTGGGGATGGTCAAAGTATCAATTGTGATACTAATGGTACTACGTGCCTTACCAAAAGAAAAGTCTAACCCGGTATATCCGGATACGTCTATAGGTGGTCCTAATATCTATCACTCGCAAACGTATTCTACACGGGTCGCTACCGGAGTTAGTGTACCTGCAAAAGACAAACAATCCCCTTTCACACCTTCACACCTCAAGGGCGGCACGGGGAAACACGACAGGCAGTCATAATAATATATAGGAAAGTAAATGCATACGACTCTGGTGTGAGTCGCCCTCGAGCGAGGTCATGTCTCGAGGTACATGGCTGTAAATACGTCTGTACAGCAAAGACTCCCGTACGATCCGGCTTATACACGCTCGGGCATACGTGTTTCGCATGATCCCATAGAACATGAATAGTTCTAGAGATGCACACTATCGGGTTATACACCACCCGACGGGGGCTCCCACTAATTTTGTGTCACGCTGGGGTACCGCGTGTCATATGTTCTCAGAAACATGGAAAGTTTCAGAGACTCATATTGACTTTCCGTGCTAAGCCACGGAAATTTCACATACCATATCTCGTATGCAGAGTTTACCGAGATTGATCCGCTCTCGGCGGCGTACCTTACCTCTTACCTTGAAGACAGAGCGTCGTTACAGAATAATATAACAAGTTAGTTCACCACCTTTATAACTTATACTAGTAATAGTCCTTAATGGGCATATAGCTAATCCTCACTCGACTACTTCGGAGTTTTTGAAAATAGGCTCTTTTCGAGCGTGCTATTCCCAATGAAGCTCTGATACCATGTCTGTGGGGACCGGAGTCCACACATCCGAGGATCTCATTGGGTGGTGCCGTGCGATGCGGCACCTAACAACACACACGAAAAGGATACCAAAACATATAAAGTTTTCATTTCATAATAAGAAGAGTTTACAAAAGAGTGTACAATAGAAGTACACACGCAGCGGAAAATACATACTCATAATCTCACCTAACTAAGCAGGAGAGAAGGCGTCCATGCCCTAGGACGATTCTCACTAGCAACACGGAGAACATACAGCAGCGGCGTGGTTCACATGAGATTTTATCTCGACACCTCGAGTCTCATGTATAACCTGAACAGCAGAAATAAAACTAATACCTGCAAAAATCGTTAAAGCGCAAACGTGAGCATAAGGCTCAGCAAGACTTAACCGTCTCACTAGACATATGCAAGGGGACACTAAACATAGGTAAGGAATAGCATAAATGGACTCGCCTACAAGTGGATCCTTATAACCAAGTTTTAAGTAGCAAATGACATTCTCTGAGCACGGCACATCATGGGCTCCACAATCAAACAAGAAACGCTTTACCGATGATATGACATGCCCAAAGCACATAATGCTATTACAGCTAAAGTATGGGGAAATTGTAGATCTTTAGTTATACTATCTCTAAATCAAACAAAGTTGCAAAGTAATTATAATTCAATATCATATGACTTTCCTGACTTCTTTAGTATTTACTACGTCACCGCTCAGTGAACAAGTGATACTCTATTACTGCGAGGGACAGTGATTGCAATCAAGACACACCCGGACAACACGACACATACGTCGTTCGGAAGTGTCAGCGAGCACACCTGTACCTACATAACACTTCAGTACTAGGCGTATATGGCCACCTTTCACAAGAAACTCAAATGCTGAGCCCGTCTCACCTCCGCAAACAGAAGGTCTCCGCACGGAACACCTCATGTGTCCGCCGACCGATTTACACCTTACTGTCCTCAACCCACCCCTATCGATGGTGAGTTATTGGGTCTCAACATCCCAGTTATCAAGTTACATCAGTTTATTGGATTCCATATGTCCATTATATTGCCGGTACAATTCAAGCTTGTCCGAAGGGGCCGCACACGACGCGGGCCTTAATCGACACAGGCAGAGCTATGCGACCGAGACTCACTTCTCGCCGCTTCCTAGCCATTCCCTGCCCGGTCTCAATTTCATTATATTAAGCCATTTTCTATTCAACCAATCCTGTGAGATACATCTCTCGCGAGTAGATTCCAACTACTCGACTTCTACCGTATCTCCTATGCATTAGCAAAGCAGTTACTACAGGTCAAACTGTAACTCGTGCCAAATAAACCCCTGGGATTTTTGGTCATGCAAGTGGAGTATCATTCACCCTAGACGTAATGCACAATTCATATACTACTCATCATAGTGATAAAGCAAAAGTTTATAAACGACTTAAATGCAAACCGGGGCTTGCCTTAGTTTGCGACTGAACAAATGTCAATTGTTAGGGCTTGATCTTCCTCCAAAGAACCTGCCATGGAACCTCAGTGGAAACACCTTGGTCTTCTCCTCCAAGCGAAGCTCCTCGTCGATCATCTACCATCACGTTCCCTATCGATATGATATGCATATAAGTAATTAAGTAATTAAGTAATTTAAGAAAAGACTCCACGGGGTTGTGTAAACTCTAAGAATGAGGAGTTCGACTAGGAAGGACAGATATGCCTTTGTTGTGTGAATGAACAAAGGATGAAGTCAAGTGGTCATAGTAGTATCGAGATGTGAATTGAAAGGTGCAATGTAAGCACACATTGCAACTTGGCACTCAACACTCGACGCTATGCCACCCAAGGACGATACATCTGAATGGTGTGGAAGTGTTGGACTGGTAGGGTAAGGATGACCTAAGAGTCAAGGGGGCATAGTAGTGTCGAGATAAGCACTGAAAAGTGCAATGTAATGACACATCGCAATTTAGCACTCGACACTTGGAGCTATGCCACACAAAGAGTGATAAGGTAGAATGGTGAAGAAGTATTACTGGACTGTGTGATGTAAGGAAGACTAAGCGATCAAGATGGAGCATAGAAAGCTTAAGGCGTGAGTGAACTGTGCAACAAGAGTTTGTGACTTAGAAGTCGACCAATGAAGTTACACAAACTCATTAAGGAGTAAACCTAATTACGGGACAAGTGTGGTCGCAGGGTTCTGATAAGGATGAACCAGGATGAAACCCTAGCGATACTTGGGAGTGAAGTGAGGTCAACATTCTTTGGACTTTAAGACATCATAACGAGCCTTGTTAACCTGACGTGAATACCAAGACAACGTTCAAATGACCTTTAGGTAAAGTAGTTTCTACGGCAAGCTTCTCGAGCATCGTTCAAGTGCTTACATGACACTATTGCAGTGTCCTTTGCAAGATTGTCCAGATGAGCTCGGTGAACTCCTGGAACTCTAACATGATGCGAGACCTTGTCGTGACGGTCATGCTTTGCCATCACGGGAAGATTGGATTAGCCAGGTCCACATCGATCCGGACTCGTCAAAGGGGTGAGCGGAATCTCGAACACCACTTCATGAGTCGAAGAGATAGGGACTCGACTTAGTTGTCGACAAAAGACTCGACGAACCTACCGTCGATGAAGAGGTACACCTAGGTAAGCAATTCTGCGAACGGAAAGGAAACGTCCTCGACACGACTAAGAAATTCTTATCCAAGGTTCCACTTGGACTAGTTCTCCTCGTCGGTCGCAACGTTCTCGCAGTATTCTACCCTAGGTCATCGGTGGTCACCAATACACTCGGTTTGACCTAGAAGGCATATCATCTAGCATCTAGGCTACACCTAGGACTCGAAGAGTCTCGCTTTGACCAAACCCTAATTTGGCTAAACGATTGTCGACCGTTGTGTCGTGGTTGTGTTTCAGCATCATGTACGTTACAGGCATCCTTCATCTCGATGCCAGGGCACGATAACGGCTCGGAGCGTCACGACGACGTCATATGGTCAACGACGTCGACGCGGCTCATGGTGGAGCATCACGAGCATGCACGGACAGGCCGACGTGATACAAACGACAAAGGAGGTCGACTTAGGGACTTCTATAGAAATGATATCAATGCGAAAACTGGACGTATGACTTGACGAGACATGAGTACCATTAGGGGTCACGATGAACGGACATCGATGACGTCAAGCAAGGTATTTCAGGGTAAGGCTCACCTTGTATGCATTTCGCCGAACATCTTGGTGTGTACTAGAGTTCCATCGTGTCATCATCATTCAAAGGGTATCTTGGCACATGTACTTGTCACTTGCCACCCCAGAATAGACCTGCATCCATAGACCAGCATTGAACGGCAACACACTTAGTTTCGCCTTGCAACCATTTTATCGAACACCTTGGCTGCAGTCACTGATCCAATCACTCTTGCAAAATAAGAGCTAACCTTGGACCAGTTATCGATGTCGGTGTGTCAACGACGTGTTCCTGCATATCCTCCATCACACCCATTACTTACTTTTCTGCTAGGACATGGCCTATGAGCAGAACGCCTTCTCACCCTTATAGATGAAGATGTCCCTGTTCTGAGGCAGCCTCCTCATGCAGCAGCCGCAGCGGCCGGAGGCGACGCCAGCCGGCGCCGGGGCAGGGAGGCGACGCGCGCTGCAGAGGGAGGAGCTGGGGCGACGCATCGACGGAGGTGCGCGCGGTGGTGAGGAGGGCGCATGACAGGAGCGCGATGCGGCCGGCCATCGGGGAGCTATGGCGGCGGCAGCCCGGGGCGCGAGCTGGTGGCACCATGGGCGGCGTCGCGGCGCGATGGTGCGGCTCCGGGCCGAGCGGCGGCGTAGGCGGTGCGATGCGGGGCAGGCGGCGCGACGGGGAGGTGCTGGGGCGGCGCTGCGGTCGGGCAACGCGAGGGAGGCGCGCGGTATGGGGGCGAGTCAGGAGCCGACGCAGTGATAAGGGAGGGAGAGGAAGAAGCAAAGTTGCTTTTGTGGCCCTGAGGATAGACATGACATGTGGGCCCCATTTTTCCCTTCTCTTTATCCTCTTCATTTTCAGATGCAAAATATTCCATCTATTGAGCAGCTTACCAGTGGGGCCCACCCTTTTCCTAGCACTGAGGATAAGTATGACATGTGGGTCCCACTCTCTTCTCCCTTCTCTTTAAAAAAAATTCAAATGGAGCTAGCAAACAAGCTTCAAAAATAGTCAACTTTGGCCCAGTGACTAAATAAAATGTGGAGAATTTTATGGTGCAATCAGATTTCAAAACTGAGCAAGTTGAATTTGAACTCAGATTTGAATTTGAATTCAAGTGGTGATACTTGACTCAAGGAAATAAATAGTAGATTAGGTTCAAAAATCCTGAAACTTTGAAGTTAACCTTTTTGAACCATAAGGGACCTCAGGAAAAATTTGGAGTTGATTTGGACAAGGTTGAGCACAAAGTTTAAATTTAAAGTCGACGTTGATTAAACTCTCAGTACGTGTCCAATAAATGGAAAACGTGCTTCAAAAATTTTGAAACTTTACCGAGAGTCTAATTGGAATATTAGAAGGTCATGGAAAAATTTACGGCCTGAGATTTGAATATTTTTGGATGTCCCATTTTAGGGTTGGGAATAATTCCTTTTTCTTTTTCTCTATTTTGTTTTCTTTTCTCCTTTAATTTTTCATTGAAAATGTGAATACTTGGAAATTAAGGATTCTTCACCTTAAGTTCCATTCCACATCAGCAACCATGTTCTATATGTAGAGTTTTAACAAGTCCCCATTTTTAGTGAACATAGTTTAACTCATATGGCTCATGTGAGTTTGGATTTCCAAGTCTATTTTCAAAATTTTTAAGTTCGCATTTTTGCGTTTTTGTTCTTCCGAAAAACGGGCTTTTACACTGGAGCTGCCATGCGGCGATGTTTTAACTGTGAACCACCACCTCAATGGCACATCCAAAAACCCTTGAAGACACGGCGCAAAAATCGAAAGATGGACCCACCTCCGGCAGAATGACTTAATCCAAAAGGTCTCTCCCAGAGGTGGGCCCAGGGGGCCACTGTCGGTACGCTGCATACCGGATACCCCTTGAAACTGCGAACAGTGCAAAAGAACTCCACCTATCTGAGTTGAAGACCTCTGAAGGCCCCACGTGTCACTCGGAACCGGACTAGCATCCCTCCTATGGTTAGTCCCAGTGCCGCCACGTGTATCGTAAAATCAGAGCTAAAATCCCTACATGGGAATGCTCCGGCTAGATACCTGTGTGGCACCCCCGGACCTAACTCCTGACAGAGGGAAGCTCTAGTACCAACACGTGTACAACAGCACCGGACCTACTCGTCCAAGACGGTAAGCTCCAGAGCTGCCACACGTCCAAACGCCGGACCTTTAACCTCAATAGGCAGATTGGTGGACCTCCAACAGCTCGGACCTTCAAGGGACATTAAAGACATCAAGACCTGATTATGTGTCATTAATGTTATCTTAATGACACACGATTGAATGACCCTTAATACCAGTAACACCACCATTAAATGGCGTTATCATGCTATTAAGGAGAATTAAGCACATTTAACTGTGTATTAGGCATCAGTAACCGCCAGGGCCACATGTCGGGCCAGGCTAACGATGTAACATGCCAACCCTTGTACTATAAAAGGTCTGGTCGAGCGATACACAGGGAGACTCTTCCAGACCGGCTAGGGGCTCCAGACGCTAACTCAAGCGCTGGAGACATTCTTGGCCTCTCTCACACACAAGTGCTCAGCCACTCAATACAACAACACACACCCGTGGAGTAGGGTATTACGCTTAGGCGGCCTGAACCACGTAAATCCTCGTGTCAAATTGCCATCTTGTTTTGAATTTCCGCGCGCCCCAACCGAACTAAGAAACTCCGCGGGCTACTAACCGTAGTATCAGGAGAATTGCCGGAACCAGACTCCGACACCCCCCTGAGAACAATCGTTCTTGCATACTTATTTTTAAAAATGTTAAAAATTCACATATTATCTCTCCCCCTTTGACAATGTAGATAGCAATGTTCAAAAGAGAAATTTCAAATGTTATGAGCATATTAGAACATATACATATAAACAAAGCTCATCCAAGTCATACAATCAAGTAACATACACTATGACATCAATGAGATACGTAAAGTAGTGTAAGCCATGCTAGAGATCAAATGTAATTTTCAATTTAAGCAAGTCATGATCTCACAAACTTAACTATTTCAAGACCTGAAAGCATGACACTTGTTGCTACATTTTATTATTTTTCAAAGCACAAATTTTGATCATATGATATTTGCAAGAGATTATATGCGCATCTGCCTTATTTTAACCAACCAAGCGAAGCCTATGTCATTTGACAATCAGAAGCTTAAGGACATGGTTTTAGTCATACACAACTTCTTCCAAGTTCATTTCTAAGTACAATGATAAGCCACCTCAAAAGAAGAGTGTGATGCATACATATTCTCTTGATCTTTTCTAAACTTATATTTGTTGATAAAAACTCAACATGTGAGTTGATTACTTGATTAATTCTTTATAATTAAATGCACTTGTGAGCATGCAGCAAGTTTAAAACAGCAAGAAAGTTCGATCATGACCAGATTTAGTGTAGATAATTATTCCAACTACTAGACATGGGAAAAACTGAAAAATGTGTAACACGAGTAATGTAGTAAGAACTTTCACCATGTAAAAGGAATCACAAAGTCATATATGTATGAAATACTATGCTCATATTATTTTAATTTCATATTCACACATAGACTTCTCAAGTTGCAAAACTCCCCCTCAACGTAAGCCATGAGGATGCATAACCCCTATTTCACTACGAATAAAACAAACACAAGTGAAATCCAAAGGTTTTGTAAAAATGTCAGCCAATTGTTGTTCGGTATCTACAAGGTGAAGCACAATGCTTCCTTTTTTTAACATTATCACAAAGAAAGTGATACCTAATGTAAATTTGCTTAGTTCTAGAATGTTGCATGGAGTTTTTAGCAATGCAAATGGCACTAGTGTTATCACAAAACAGTGGAACACAATCTAGATCAACGCCATAGTCCTTAAGTGTTTGAACAATGCAAAGAATTTGTGAGCAAGCACTAGCAGCAGCTACATATTCAGATTCATTTGTGGATTGTGCAACTGAGTTTTGTTTTCTAGAAGACCAAGCAACAAGTGAATTACCAAGAAAATGACAAGCACCGGAAGTACTTTTCCTATCAATCCTACAACCCCCACAATCAGCATCCGAAAAAGCTTTCAAAGTAATGGTTGAGGAAGAAGGATGAAAAATGCCAAATTCTTGAGTTCTAGGTAAGTACCTGAGAATCCTTTTGACGGCTTGACGATGCGAAGCACGTGGGGAGGCTTGAAACCATGCACAAAGACATACGCTGAATTGTATGTCTAGTCTTGATGTCGTGAGGTACAAAAGTGATCTAATCATGCTTCTATATTCTTTTTGATCCATGGGTTCACCATCTCATCAAGTTCAAGTGTTGTTGCTGTTCCCATTGGTGTCCGAAGAGGCTTGCTTTTGTCCATGTTGAAGCGCCATAGGAGGTCTTTTGTATAATTCGTTTGATGCACAAAGGTTCCCTCCTTGGTTTGCTTGATTTGTAGCCCCAAAAAGTACGTGAGTTCTTCCATCATACTCATCTAAATTCTGAACTCATCATAGCTGAAAACTTGGACACAAGATCATGAGAAGCACAACCAAAGATAATATCATCCACATACACTTGAACGAATAATGAGTCATTGCCATGCTTAAGCACAAAAAGAGTTTTATCAACCTTGCCCATGGTAAACCCCTTTTCAAGTAAGAATGTTTTTAACCTATCATACCATGCTCTGGGTGCTTGTTTGAGACCGCACAAGGCTTTGGTTTGTTTGTAAACATGATTAGGAAAATCTGAATTTTCAAAACCCGGTGGTTGTTTGACATAAACCTCCTCATCTATGTAGCCATTAAGAAAAGAACTTTTAACATCCATTTGATAAAGCTTAAAACTTTTAGATGCAGCAAAAGCTAACAAAATTCTTATGGCTTCTAATCTAGCAACAGGAGCAAGAATTTCATCAAAATCTAGACTTCCAACTTGAGTGAAACCTTGAGCAACCAACCTAGCCTTATTCCTAACCACAACACCATACTCACTTTGTTTATTTTTAAACACCCATTTTGTTCCAACTAAAGTGTGACTTTGAGGTGGAGGTACAAGTTTCCAAACATTATTTCTTTCAAAATTTTCTAAGTCTTCTTACATGGCAATAATCCACAATTCATTAGTGAGTGTGTGTGATATATCTTCGGGTTCAAAAGAAGCAACAAAAGCAGAATGAGCATGAGAGTTTGGATCGCAAAACCTAGACTGTGTGACTCATTCGTGCAGGCTTCCAATAATTTGTTGTGGGGGGTGAATTTGGAGAACCCGGAGGGGTGTGGACACTTCACAAGCTTCTTCTTCTTCATGTTCATCACAAATCGATGAGCTTGTGACTTGAGGAGGATTTCGACCAGCAATGGTGGTCGTCGGTGTTGGTTGTGAATCAAAATCAAAAGCTGGAACAATGTCATTAGCTGCTGAATTTTCAGGCAGCAGCACCACTTCTTCCTCATCTTCAACGAAAATGCTCTCCCCCTGCGAATATGGATCCGGACCTACAATGTTTGAGCTAGTACCTGTGCTAGCTTTATCAAAAGACACATCAAGTCTCCACAATTTTTTTAGTGTCAAGTAAAAGCACACGGTAGCCTCTAGTAAGAGATGGATAACCAAGAAATATGCCATCAATGGATCTAGGTTCAAATTTATCAAGATTACGATGTTTCTTAACAAAGAATTTGCAACCAAAGACCCGAAAGTGTGTAACACTACTCCTATGTCCAAATCGGAGCTCAAATGGTGTTTTACCTAGCCTAGCGCACAAGAAAACACGATTTGAGACATAACAAGCAGTTGCAATCGCATCAGCCTAAAATTTCCTGGGAGTTTGGTATTCATCAAGCATAGTCCTAGCCATCTCAACTAAGGTTCTGATCTTTCTTTCTACAACACCATTTTGTTGAGGTACATATGGTGAAGAAAATTGATGATCTATTCCATTTTCAGCACAAAAGTGATCAAAAGATTGATTTTTAAATTCGGTTTCGTTATCACTTCTAATTGCTATTAAATATCCTGGGTGATCAATTGATAATCTAAGAAATAAAGTTCTAAAGTGACTAAAATATTCATTCTTAGATGCCATAAAGAAAACCCAAGAGTATATAGAATAATCATCAACAACCACAAAAACATACCATTCACCCCCGAAGGATTGAACGCGTGATGGTCCTACGGTGTCAAGGTGCAAAAGATGACCCGGTTCAGTTGTCATGATCATTGTGAAAGAAGTATGTGAACCTGCAACTATCTTAGCATGTGTACAAGAAGAGCACACAATTTCATTGTTCCCTTTAAGCTTAGGCAGCCCACGTATGCGATCAAGAGCACTAACTCGCGTTAGATGATCAAATCCTACGTGACCAACTCTATGATGCCAAAAATATAAGTCCTTTGAATCATTAGCAACTAGACACCTATGCTTAGAGGAAGACATATCAAAATCAGCTTTAAAAACTCTTCCAAACCGAGACATGTTAAAAATAAGCTCACTATTTGAATTTACAACTTTGCAGCAATTTTTAGTGAAAATAATTTCCAGATTTTCATCTAGCAGTTGTGAAACAGAAAGCAAGTTGTATTTCAAATTTTTAACAAGTACCACATCCTTCAAAGTGTAGTGATTATTTACTCTAACCGAAACCTTAGCAATTATAGTAGTTGAAGAATTATTGGTAAAAGTAACATTCTCTACACGTGACACAAAAGAGAGGGAGGAGAACAATTCTTTCACTAGATGAAACGAGCAACACACCGTCGGTTTGTTTATAAACGTCGGGGCCTTCATATTTAATTTCCATAAAGATGTTGGTTTGTCAGGCCCGGCGACTACAGATTTAAAGCCGTCGACTAGGCAATTTACCCCGACGGATACAAATAAAACCGTCGGGCAGCACAAAAGACCCAACGACTACAATTTTTTTGTGTCGGCTACTCTTCCCAGAGCGACAGGCATAATTAAAACCGTCGGTTGTCTTCCCTGGCCGACAATCATATTGGTGGGCCCACCGGTCTTTGGCGTTGTGAGTTCCCACTTTCCCACTTGCCCAAATACCGGACCTATTTTTATATTCCCATTTAGCCCACGCCAAACCCTACCGCGCAATACATCTCCACCGCCGCCGCCCACTTCCCACAATGGCGCCACTCCAGTACGCGCGTGGCCGTGGCCATGGCCGGCCGTTCGCTGCCCCCACCCTTGCACAACCTTTCTCCCTCTGTTATGGCGCCACCTTTGGAAAGCCTCTCGAGATCCAGATCTGGCGTGGTGGAGGAGATCCGGCGAGATCCATTCTGCCACAGACTTGGAGTCCGCCGTCGACTTTCGGCGGCAGAGGGTTAATCGGGAGTGAAACATCTTTGACTGAGATGACGGCTTCAAACTTGTAATAATCTCCCATACACCCTTTCGTGCTCCAAGATCACCAACCATCCATCTCGTCTCGTTGCCGCATCCTTGTTCATGTCATTTCTCTTGCAATGCAAATGTCAGTACCAGCGAGCAATCATGGTGAAGGAAGAGGAGGTAATCACGGAGGCAGTAGGGCGCGGGTGCCTGGACATGGCTGGTCTCGAAGACGAGGACTTGCTCGTGTGCCTGTCACCTTCGTCCTACTTCTATTCCAGCATCGTCTCCGAGATGAGGACCCGAGGAGGCAGGACTCCGGTGACGAGGATTCGAGGAGGCCAAGGACCACCCTTCTTATTCTCTCACTGGATTGATCTATTTAGCACTGATTGTGCTCCGTTTTTGTTTGTTCTGTTTGTATTATCGCCAAGAAATGCGGCTTTGTATGATCTATTTGTAGTCACAGTTCTTTGTGTGGCAGATATTAAGATTCATATGTGTTTAATCAGTTTGAAAGATCTGGATTTCTATGATACGGATGACGGCATAAGAGGTATAAAGAAATGCGGCATGAGAAGATCCGGTTAATAATAATGTGGTTTTTTTATTTTTTTTTGTTTTGTCCCACTCATAAAGCCGTCGGGTGGCTATCTGTATGACGGTCATATCGGGTTAAAAGTGTCAGTTCCCTAATCGACGGTTATAAGGGGTTAAATGTGCGGGTATGGGAACCAATGTATGTAATCTTTAAAGCCGTCGGTACCGACGGTTATAATTATGACCATCGGTTTTACTACACAACCGACGGTTATAAGGCTGATGCCCTTTTGATCGTTTTTTGTTGTGTTTGTTACCGGTCATGTGGCGTGAGCAACCTGAATCCGCAATCCAAATGTTCTCTTTACCCAAACGTGTAACCTACATAGAAGCACAATATGTTGATGACTCAATATTGGGGTTAGTCAAAAGACATTTAGGAATCCAGTAGTGAGTCACACGACGTCCAGCAGGAATAACACGCGAAAGCTGAGATAAAATAGCAGGTTTATGAGCCAAAGCTTGAGGATTTTTGTACCCAAGTACTGACTTATGAGATGTTACATGTGTAGCACAAAAACAATAGTTTTGGGAGCAACCTTTGCATGTTTTTGACTCATTACAGCAGATTGAATGTTCCTATCATTCGGTTTAGCAAGTGCAGCAAATTTTGCATGAAAGTTATGAGGTCTAGCAATCATTCTTTCCTTTTCTTGTTGTTTAGCTAGTCTATAACAAAAATCTAAGACATGACCATCTCTACCACAGTAGGTACAATGAAATTTAACTTTGTGTTCATGACTAGATAAGCAAGCAACATTTTTATTTGAAACCGAATGAGACAACACTCCTGCAGATTTGAAACCCACTTCTTTTTGTTTAGGTATTGTTTGAATCAAACCACTTCCTAATGACTTTACAATTTTAATGGATGTTCCTTAGCATAGCATGAGAATCAAGACCTAAACCAGTTTTATCATTGCAAGACTTGGAAAAATTCAGAAGCAAGTTTAGGTTCTTATTCCCATTACAAAACCGATCTAATGTCCTATGCATGTTATCAAGTTTATTGGACAGATCATGGCAATTTTCACATGAAGTTTTTCCCTTTAATTTGCAATTTGAACAATATTTAACTTCATGAGAACATAAAGCACTGTTTAATATAGAAATTTCATTCATAGCATCTTGTAGTTTCTTATCAAGATCATCACAAGTAGAACAATGCAAATCAATTGTAGAACAGCTAGCATCTCTCAAGTTTTTATCATTAAGTGCAGCAACTCTCTGTTCTTTATTATTTCTAACTCAAGTTTATCAAGTGTGGAAGTGTGCGCACTTCTTAATGAGGAAAATTGTTCATATATTAAATCACATGAGGAACAAGAACCATCACTAGGAATCAAGGATTTTAAACGATTAATTTCAGATTCTAGTGACTCAATTTTAACAGCATTTGCCCTATGTTTTTTGTCCTTTTTCTTAACTATCACCGTGGCACGAGAAATAGCATCACACATTTCTTCGCAAGTAGGACATACCTCTTCATTGTCGCTGTTGTGTTCAGCCTCCTCCATACTTGATCTTGATTTGCCCGCCATGAAGCACAAGTTTTCCAAATCATCTTCATCTTCATCACTTCCAAAGTCCAAGTCGCTTGATCCAAGTTCCTGGAGTGCAGAGATAAAACTGTTCACCAGTTGGTGACCTTAAAGCCCTTCTTCTTCTTCTTTTTCTTATCAATTGTTGAGGAGTGCTTCATTCTTGATTGTTTTTCTTCTCTGGAAGTAGAACCTGAAAGGTTAGGACAATCTGTACGTAAGTGTTCTGTCTTACCACATTCGAAGCATCGTTGATGTTCGGAGCTTCCTGTCCTTCTAGTTTTCACATTTTGCAATGCTATTGAGAACCTAGTAGAGAGAAGTGCTAGCTCCTCCTCCGGAAATTCCTCAAATATCCAAGGGTAGAGAGGACAACAAAGCAAGTGTACCACAAGATGAAGATTGACCGGAGCTAGACACGTCACGTTGAAAAACAAAAGCAATAGACTTGTTGGGGTTCTTACGTGATATTATGTCAATTTCATGAGTCTTTAACTTGGAATATAGTACATATAATGTAAGTGTACTCATGACAGTAGATTCACGAATAGATGTGACTTTCATCTCCCAAATTGAAATATCTAATGAACTTAACATTTGCCTAGCATTTTCAGCATCTGTAAAATTAACATTGACACTACGCAAGTTGCTGAGAATTTTATTAAAGCGAGCAAAAAGGTCATCAATATAATCACCAGGTTGCATCTCGAAGCGCATGTATTCTTTCTTGAACATGTCTTTTCTTACCTCCTTGATCGTGTTGGATCCATCGTGGTACTCATAAAGTGCTTTCCACACATCGTATGCAGATCGGAGGTGTGCAACACGGTCGAAGTCGCTTTGAGTTAATCCTTGTATGATCAAGTTCCGAGCCTTGTTGTTGTTGTCAAAATCTCTCAGATTTGTAGCTGTAACTTGATCATTTGACAGCACTTCGTAAGTCTTGTGTACCTTCCACCATATCGCGAAGCCATGAGCCTAGATGAAGGCTTCCATACGTGCCTTCCAAACCTGAAAATCAATACCACTAAACACACAAGGTTTGGCGGAGTATTTCTCCATGATGATTAGTCAAAAACACGTGCAAATCACAAAGATTAGAGCACCTTGGCTCTTATACCAATTGTAGTATTGGGGGGCACGTGAAAAGCTACCAGAGGGGGTGAATGGTAGAATTAAAATTTTTTAACGGAAGCAATGAAAACCCCTCAGCAGAAAAACGATCTGTTATTGAAATCGTGTGCAAAACTAATCTAATCGTGTTTCACCATGACAAAAGTGATAGATATCAGATAGAATAAAGTCACGAAGACAACACAACAAGAATCACTCAAATATGTTGAGAGAAACTCAAGTTATGATCAAAAGATTGAACGAAGGTCAATCTGTCCTACCCGAGAAAAAAAGTTCTGGAACGCTACAAAGAAACTCGTGTAGATCAGAAACCACAAATCCAATGACCATGAAATTTTGAAAGATGATAGATAATAAAGTTTTGAAGAGAACCCAAAAAGAATCATGTCAAATGGATCTGTAAAACTCGAGTTATGATAAAACCACCGATGAAAGGTAGTGCTATGTAGAAACTCGTCGAGTAAAACTTGTGTGGAACAAGTCAGACGAACAAGGAACAAAAGTTCCTTCAAACTACGAATTTTATTGATCAAACCACAGGAGGAACAGGCCCAATGTCCTCTTACACGAGCTCTGGCCTCCCTTGCTTATATAACCAGCTCGAAAGACAACTCAACTCAAATCAGGACTCTAATCCTACTCCATTCACGAATCGAAACATTCCTTAACTGCTTAGGACTCTTCTATACGCAGATAGAAGCAATATTAAGAATTCCAAACACCTTAGGAACGTATTCCACATTCCTAAAACAACCCAAATTCGTGACCCACATGAAATCCTATCATAGCCAACTCAAAACTTTCAATATTTGAGTCTAACACGACTCAGCCACAGCCTGAGTCCATAACCTAGTCGGTTGGTCCTTTCCGACCAATTCTTTACATCCACATCTCTTCATCACACCTCGGAACCATGTAGCCACATCCATGCACTCCTTGCACATGTGCAAACATCTTCCAACGA
This sequence comes from Tuctoria greenei, assembly GCA_036927565.1. Taxonomy (NCBI): domain Eukaryota; kingdom Viridiplantae; phylum Streptophyta; class Magnoliopsida; order Poales; family Poaceae; genus Tuctoria; species Tuctoria greenei. Next base: position 175,435,273 of record JAYESD010000003.1, on the reverse strand, counting down.
CATCCACAATACCTTTATATGCATTGTTCTTTATTCAAACATGTTGCGCGACCTCCTGATCAACTCAACCACAATTCTTCTCGAACTTGGTTGTTGAACCTCATCTTCTCCATAAGACTAGTTCAATGGATCCCGTCACCAGCCATGTCTTGAACTCAAGCAACACCTGCACATGAACAAACAACCAATACTTCCGAGAACAAGTCCTCGACTTGACTCTCGTTAGTTCCGAACACAACACCTTATGTGAGCACCTCACATAAGCATGTTGCAAAGCATAGCAAAATGATATCAACCATAACCACCAGAACACACCAAAAACTTAGCAAATGAATACTAAGCAATCGTTCCATCAATTTAAAGCAAGTACAAATCATTGCAAGATAAAAGGAGAACCACTGCGATCAAGCTCTGAACCTTGCCAAGGCTAACCGGACCTTGAACCGGAGCTTACCAAAGCTAGCCAGACCTAGCGCCGGAGCTAACAAAAAAGAAGCCTTACCTATCATTGGACCTTGATGATAATGGTGTTTGGTAGTATTCAAAACTTTTATTGCCATAGCCAATGTATTCAACACACATAGGTCTCAAGCAAAATAATGGAACACTATCTAGATCAATCCCATAGTCCTTAAGTGTTTGAACAATCCAAAGAATTTGTGAGTAAGAACTAGCGGCAGCTACATATTCAGATTCGGTTGTGGATTGTGCAACTCAGCTTTGTTTTCTAAAGGACAAAGCAACAAGTGAATTAGCAAGAAAATGATAAGCACTGGAAGTACTTTTCCTATCAATCCTACATACCCCAAAATAAGGATCCGAAAAAGCTTTCAAAGTAACGGTTGAGGAAGAAGGACGAAAAATGCCAAATTCCTTAGTTCCAGGTAAGTACCTGAGAATCCTTTTGACGGCTTGACGATGTGAAGCACGTGGGGAGGCTTGAAACTGTGCACAAAGACATACGCTGAATTGTATGTCCGGTCTTGATGCCATGAGGTACAAAAGTGATCCAATCATGCTTCTATATTCTTTTTGATCCACGGGTTCACCATCTTCATCAAGTTAAAGTGTCATTGCTGTTCCCATTGGTGTCCGAAGAGGCTTGCTTTTGTCCATGTTGAAGCATTTAAGAAGGTCTCTTGTATACTTCGTATGATGCACAAAGGTTCCCTCCTTAGTTTGCTTGATTTGCAGCCCCAAAAAAGTACGTGAGTTCTCCCATCATGCTCATCTCAAATTCTGAACTCATCATAAATGAATAGTTGGACACAAGATCATGAGAAGCACAACCAAAGACAATATCATCCACATACACTTGAACGAATAATGAGCCATTGCCATGCTTAAGCACAAAAAGAGTTTTATCAACCTTGCCCATGGTAAACTCTTCTTCAAGTAAGAATGTTTTTAACGTATCATACCATGCTCTAGGAGCTTGTTTTAGACCATACAGGGCTTTAGTCAGTTTGAAAACATGATTAGGAAAATCTAGATTTTCAAAACCAGGTGATTGCTTAACATAGACCTCCTCGTCTATGTAGCCATTAAGAAAAGCACTTTTTACATCCATTTGATATAACTTGAAACCTTTAGATGCAACAAAAGCTAACAAAATTCTTATGGCTTCTAATCTAGCAACAGGAGCAAAAGTTCCATCAAAATCTAGACCTTCGATTTGTGTGAAACCTTGAGCAACCAATCTAGCCTTATTCCTAATCACAATGCCATACTCACTTTGTTTATTTTTAAACACCCATTTAGTTCTAATTAAAGTGTGATCTTGAGGTGGAGGTACAAGTTTCCAAACATTATTTCTTTCAAAATTTTCTAACTCTTCTTGCATGGCAATAATCCAAGATTCATTAGTGAGTGTGTGAGATATATCTTTGGGTTCAAAAGAAACAACAAAAGCAGAATGAGCATGAGAATTGGTGTCGATAAACCTGGAACTTGTAACTCATTCATGCAAGCTTCCAATTATTTGTTGCGGGGATGATTCTTGTAAATCCGTAGGGGAACAGGTGTCTTACAAGTTTCTTCTTCAGCAGGTTCATCGCAGATTGATGAGCTTGTGGTTTGTGGACGATCAGGACCAGCAGAGATGGTAGTCGGAGCTTGTTCAAAGTTCAAAGTTGGAAACGTGTCAACTTCGGAACTATGAGGCAATATCACCGACTCTTCTTCTTCTTCTTCTTCTTCTTCTTCTTCTTCTTCTTCTTCTTCTTCTTCTTCTTCTTCTTCTTCTTCTTCTTCTTCTTCTTCTTCTTCTTCTTCGAAAATACCCTCCCCCTAAGGATATGGTTCCAGACCTGCAATGTTTGAGCTAGTACCTGGGCTAGCTTCATCAAAAGACACCTGACAAGTCTCCACAATTTTGTTAGTGTCATGTGAAAGCACACAGTAGCCTCTATTATGATATGGATAACCAAGAAACATGCCATCAATGGATCTAGGTTCAATTTTATCAAGATTACCATATTTCTTAACAAAGCATTTGCAACCAAAGACCCGAATGTGTGTAACACTAGGCTTATATCCAAACCGGAGCTCATATAGTGTTTTACCTAGCTTAGGGTGCAAGAAAACACGATTTGAGACATAAGAAGCGGTTGCAATCGCATCAGCCCAAAATTTCGTAGGAGTTTGATATTCATCAAGCATAGTCCCAGCCATTTCAACTAAGGTTCTGTTCTTTCTTTCTACAACATCATTTTGTTGAGGTACATATGGTGAAGAACATTGATGATCTATTCCCTTTCCAACATAAAAGTCATCAATAGATTGATTTCTAAATTTGGTTCCGTTATCACTTCTAATTGCTTTTGAAGATCTTGGGTGATCAATTGATAATCTAAGAAATAAAGTTCTAAAGTGACTAAAAGCTTCATTCATAGATGCCATAAAGTAAACCCAAGAGTATCTAGAATAATCATGAACAATCACAAGAACATATCATTTACCTCTGAAGGATTGAACACGTGAAGGTCCTACAGTGTCAAGGTGCAAAAGTTGACCCGGTTCAGTTGTTATGATCATTGTGAGAGGAGTATGTGAACCTGCAACCATCTTATCATCTCTTCAAGAAGTGCACACAATTTCTTTGTCCCCTTTAAGCTTAGGCAGCCAACGTATGCGATCAAGAGCACTAACACGCGTGAGATAATCAAAGCCTACATGACCAAATCTACGACGCCAAAAATATAAGTCCTTTGAATCATTAGCAACTAGACACCTATACTTAGAGGAAGACATATCAAAATCAGCTTTAAAAACTCTTCCAAACCGAGACATGTTAAAAATAAGGTCACTATTTGAATTTACAACCTTGCAGGAATTTTTTGTGAAAATAATTTCTAAATTTTCAACTAGCAGTTGTGAAACAGAAAGCAAGTTGTTTTTCAAATTTTTAACAAGTGCCACATCCTTCAAAGTGTAGTGATCATTTACTCTAATCGAACCCTTGGAAATTATAGGAGTTGAAGAATTATCAGCAAAAGTAACATTCTCTACATGTGACACAAAAGAGAGGGAGGAGAATCATTCTTTGTTACCGGTCATTTGGCGTGAGCAACCTGAATCCACAATCCAAAGGTTCTCCTTCCTCAAGCATGTAACCTACATAGAAGAACAATACCTTGATGACTCAAAACTGGGGTTAGTCAAAAGGCATTTAGGAATCCAGTACTGAGTCACATGATATACAACAGGAAAAACACGCGAAAGCTGAGATAAAACAACAGGTTTATGAGTCAAACGCCAAGATTTTTTGTTCTTAACTACATACATATAAGGTGTTACTTGTGTAGCACAAAAATCAGTAGCGAATGTTTTTGACTCATGACAACAGGTTGCATGTTTTTGACATTCAGCTTAGTATGTGCAGCAAATTTTGCATGAGAGTTATAAGATCAATCATGTATTCCTTCATTTTTATGTTGTTTAGCTAGTCTATAACAAAAATCTATGACATGACCGTCGCTACCACAATAGGTACAATGAAATTTAACTTTGTGTTCATGTCTAGATAAGCATGCAGCATGTTTATTTGAACCCGAATGTGACAACACTCCTGCAGATTTAAAAACCACCTCTTTTGGTTTAGGAACTATTTTAATCAAACCACTTCCTAATGACTTTATAATTTTAGGTAGATGTTCTTTAGCATGAGAATGCGAAACAAAACCTAAACCGATTTTATCATTGCAAGATTTGGATGAATTCAGTAGCAAGTTTAGATTTTTGTTCCCAATACAAAACTGCTTTGGATTCCTATTCATGTGATCAAGTTTCTTAGAAAATTCTAGGAAGTTTTCTCATGAAGTTTTCCTTTTAATTTGCAATTAGAACAATATTCAACTTCATGAGCATGTAAAGCATTGTTCAGTAGTGAAATTTCATTCATAGCATCTTTTAATTTCTTTTTAAGATCATTACATGTAGAATAGTTCAAATCAATTGTAGAACAAGAAGCATCTTTTAAGTTTCTGTCATTAAGTGCATCAAGCTTTTTGTTCTTTTTAATCTCTAACTCAAGTTTATCAAGAGTGGAGGAGTGTGCACTTCTTAAGGAGAACAATTGTTCATATACTAAATCGCATGAGGAATAAGAATCATCACTAGGAATCAAGGCTTTAAAATGAGTAAGTTCAGATTCTAGTGACTCAATTTTAATAGCATTGTGCCTAAGCTTTTTGTCCATTTTCTTAATAATAACAATTGCACAGGAAATAACATCACACATTTCATCACAAGTAGGACTAACCTCTTCATTGTCACTGTTGTGTTCTGCATTCTCCATACTTGATCTTGATTCTCCCGCCATGAAGCACAAGTTTGCCAGATCATCGTCATCTACATCACTTCCAATGCCTACATCACTTGAGCCATGTTCTTGACGTGCGGTGATGAAACTGTTTATCAGTTTGCATCCTGTAAAACCCTTCTTCTTCTTGTTGGTATTGACAGAAGAGGACTTGACTTTATTCTGCTTTTCATCACGGGTAGATGGACCTAAAAGGTTAGAGCAATATGTATGAAAGTGTCCTGTCTTACTACATTCAAAGCATCGTTGAGGTCCGGAGCTTCCTCTCCTTCTCGTTCTCACATTTTGCAATGCTTTTGAGAACTAAGTAGAGATGAGCGCTAACTCTTGTTCTGGAAATTCTTCAATTTGTTCCAGGGTTAGTGAAGACAGCAAAGCAAGTGTATTGCTAGATGAAGATTGGCCGGAGCTAGGCATATCACGTTGAGAAACAAAAGAAAGAGACTTGTTGAAGTTCTTACGTGAGATTATGTCAATTTCATGAGTTTTTAATTTAGAATATAGCACATCTAATGTAAGTGTACTCATGATAGTAGATTCACGAATAGATGTGACTTTCATCTCCAAAATTGACATGTCTAATGCACTTAACAGTTGCCTAGCATTTTCAGCATCTAAAAAATTAACATTGACACTACGCAAGATGTTGAGAATTTTATTAAAGCGAGCAAAAAGGTCATCCATGGACTCACAGACTTGCATCTCGAAGCGCGTGTATTCCTTTTTGAACATATCCTGCTTTACCGACTTGATCGTGTTGGATCCTTCCTAGTAATCACAAAGTGCTCTCTACACATCGTACGCCGATCAAAGGTGTGCAACACGGTCGAAGTTGCTCTGAGTTAGTCCTTGGATTATCAAGTTGCGGGCCTTGTTGTTGTTGTCGACATCTCTGAAGTTTGTACTTGTGACATGATCGTTTGGCGGCACGTCGTAAGGCTTGTACACTTTTTCCCATATCGCAAAGCCTTGCGCCTAGATAAAAGCTTCCATGCGTGCCTTCCAAACTTGAAAATCAATACCAACAAACACACAAGGTTTTGCCGAGTATTTCTCCATGTGGACTAGTCATAAACACATGCGAATCATAAAGATTAGAGCATCGTGGTTCTGATACCAATTGTAGGATCGAAGAGCACGTGTAAAGCTACCAGGGGGAGGGGGTTGAATGGTAGATTAAAATTTTTTAGCGGGAGAAATGAAAACACCATTTGGCAAAAAACCGAACTGTTAAAGAAACTGTGTATGTGACTAATCTAAACATGTTCAACTGTGACAAAACTAGTATAGATTGTAGAGAATCAAGTCATGAATACATCACAGCAAGAATCTCGAAAATCCGTCGAGTGAAACTCAAGTTACGATCGGAAGATCAAACAAAGGTCAATCTGTCCTACCCGAGAAAAACATCTGAAACACTGCAAATAAAATCGTGTAGATAAGAAACCACAAATCCAATGATCGTGAAATTTTCACAGTTGACAGAAAATTAAGTTGTGAAGACAACACAAAAAAATCACGTCAATCAGATCTGTAAAACTTGAGTTATAATAAAACCACCAAAGCAAGGTAGTGTTATGCGGAAACTCGACGAGAAAAACTTGTCCGAAAACAAGTCGGACGAACAAGGCACAAAAGTTCCTTCAAACTACTAATTTTATTTATCAAACAACAAGAGGAACAACCCCAATGTCGTGCACCATGAGCTCTGGCCTCCCTTGCTTATATAACCAGCCCTAAGGCCAACCCAAACCTAACTAGGACTCTAATCCTACTCAATTCACGAATCGAAACTTTCCATAACTGCTTAAGACTTTTCTATACGCAGATAGAAGCAATCTTAAGACTTCCAAACACCTTAGTAACGTATCCCACATTCATAAAATAACTAAAATTTGTGACCCACATGAAATCCTATCATAACTAACTCAGAACTTTTTATATTTGAGTCAAACACGACTCAGCCGCAGCCTGAGTCCATAACCTAGTCGGTTGGACCTTTCCGACCAATTCATTACATCCACATCTCTTCATCACACCTTGGAACCATGTAGCCACATCCATGCACTCCCTGCACAAGTGCAAACATCTTCCAACGACGTCCATGATACCTTCATATGCATTATTCTTGATTCAAACATGTTGCGCAACATCCCGATCAACTCAACCACAATTCCTCCAAAACTTTGTTGTTGAAACCTCATCTTTTCCCTAAGACTAGTTCAATGGATCTCGTCACTAGCCATGTCTTGAAATCAAAAAACACCTGCACTTGAATAAACAACCAATACCTTTGAGCACAAGTCCTCTACTTGACTCTCATTAGTTCCAATAACTACAACACCTTACGTGAGCACCACACATAAGTATGTTGCAAATCTTAGCAAAAAGATATCAACCATAACCACCAAAACACACCAAAAACTTAGTAAAAGAAAATTAACAAAACTTTCCATAATCCAAAAAAGTAAGTTCGAAACATTGCAAATTAAAAGCAGAACCATTGCGATCAAGCTCCAAACCTTGCTAAAGCTAAACGGACCTTAAACTGGAGCTTACCAAAACTAACAAGATATAGCACTGGAACTTACCAAAGCTAGCAAGACCTAGCGCCAGAGCTAACCAAAGCTAGTCAGACCTAGCGCTGGAGCTTACCGAAGCTAGTCGGACCTAGAGCTGGAGCTAACCGAAGCTAGTCGATCCTAGACAAAGAAGTTGAACCTAGCCAAAACAAGTTGGACCTTACATCGGACCTTGCCAGAACTACCCAAAACAAGTCGGCCCTATCGTCGGACATTGCTGGAGCTCGGACCTAGAGTCAGAACTTGATGATGAAGGTGTTCTGGTAGTATTCAAATCTTTTATCGCCATAGCCAATGTATTCAACACACAAAGGTCTGACAAGTTCAGACAATCCAAAGCGAAAAGCACGTGCGAGTCACCACAGAAAAAGTTCGGGCACTCTGAAGCGTGAAACACGTGCAATTCAAATGAGGAAAGGTTCAGATAATACAAAACCATCAAGGGAAACATTACTTCCAAAAGCACTGAGACATGTTCGGACAGTGTGTATCGGGGTGTATCGTGGTGTATCAATTTAGGCTTCAAAACTTTGCATGTCCACCCTCACTTTTATTCTAATTGCCAATGTATTCAGCACACATTGTAAGACCTATGTGTGCTGAATACATTGGCTTGTAGTGAATACACTTGGCTTTGATGATAAAAGTTTTTAATATCACCAAAACACCTTTTTATCAAGGTCTGACTCTAGCTCTGAGCTACAGCAAGGTCCGACGGTAGGTCCGGCTTGGTTTGGGTAGCTCCTGTTACATTCGATGCTAGGTCCGACTAGCTTTGGTCAACTCCGGTGAAGTTTTGTCTTTAGCTCCGACATGATTTTGATAGCTCCATGTGTTTTTGCTAAGCTCCAAAGTTGATTTTTCTAGCTCCGGTTTTTGGGATTACTAGTTCCAACTAGTTCTGGTTAGCTCCGGCGCTAGGTCCTGCTAGTTTTGTAAGCTCCGGCAGGAGCTTGGTTGTACTAGTTTTGGTAAGCTCCATCGTTAGATTCTACTAGCTTTTGTTAGCCTCGGCTCAAGGTCCGGTTTGCTCTGGCAAGGTCTGGAACTTGACCGTAGTGCTTCTGCTTTTCATTTGAAATATTTCGTACTTGCTTTACATTGTTGGAAAGATTGCTTAGTATTCATTTGCTAAGTTTTTGGTGCGTTTTTGTTGATATGGATGATATCGTGTTACTGTGGTTTTGCAACATGCTTATGTGAGGTTCTCACGTAAGGTGTTGTGTTAGGAACTAACTTGAGTCAAGTCGAGGACTTGGGCTCGTATGGATTGGTTGTTTATTCATGTGCAGGTGTTGCTTGAGTTCAAGACATGGCTGGCGACGGGATCCATTGGACTAGTCTCAGGGAGGAGATGAGGTTCCAACAACCAAATTCAGGAGGAATTGTGGTTGAGCTGATCAGGAGGTTGCGCAACATGATTGAATCAAGAACAATGCATATGAAGGTATTGTGGACGTCATTGGAAGATATTTGCACGTGTACAAGGAGTGCATGGACGTGGATACATGGTTCCGAGACATGATGAAGAGATGTGGACGTAAAGAATTGGTCGGAAAGGTCCAACCGACTAGGTTATGGACTCAGGCTGCGGCTGAGTCGGGTTTGACTCAAATATGGAAAGATTTGAGTTGGTTATGATAGGATATTATGTGGGTCACGAATTTGAGTTGTTTAGGAATGTGAGATACGTTCCTAAGGTGTTTGGAAGTCTTAAGATTGCTTCTATCTGCGTATAGAAGAATCTTGAGCAGTTATGGAAAGTTACGATTCGTGATCTGAGTAGGATTGGAGTCCTAGTTGATATTGGTTTTGCCTAAGGGCTGGTTATATAAGCAAGGGATCCCAGAGCTCATGGTGCACGACTTTGGGGCTGTTCCTCTTGTGTTCTATTGAATAAAATTCGAAGTTTGTAGGAACTTTTGTGCCTTGTTCGTCCGACTTGTTCCAGACAAGTTTTACTCGTCGAGTTTCTGGACAGCACTACCTTTCGTCGGTGGTTTTATCATAACTCGAGTTTTACAGATCCAATTGACGTGATTCCTTTTGGGTTGCCTTCACAACTTGATTATCTATCATATGTAAAAATTTCACGGTCATTGGATTTGTGGTTTCTGATCTACATGAGTTTCTTTGTAGCGTTCCAAAACTGTTTTTTTCTCGGGTAGGGCAGATTGATCTTTGTTTGATCTTTCGATCATAACTTGAGTTTTTCTCGACGAATTTGAATGATTCTTTTTGTTTTGTCTTCGTGACTTGATTCTATCTGATATCTATCACTTTTTTCATAGTGAAACACGTTTAGATTAGTCTCACACACGATTTCTTTAACAGATCATTTTCTGCCGAAAGGGTTTGGGGTTTAATTTTTCCGCTGCGTAAGATTTATAAATCTACCATTCACCCCCCCTCTGGTAGATTTTCACGTGCTCTTCGATCCTACACACATAGGTCTCACAGGGTGGCCACTTGGACAACTTAAACCTTATGAGTGTAGTAGTATTCTCAAACTTGTGGTGTGTGGAGAAGTGAGGGAGTGAGGGGGTATTTGTACACGAGTTCAGTCGGTTTGGCGCCACATGTAGCACATGAATAGTCGTTTCCGCCATAAGGGAGCCACAGGAAGCCAACACGTGGAAGCTGATTGGGTTTGGCACCAGGGTCAAGTTGGTTGAGCTAGGGGGTCAGCCGACCTGGTCCTGCCCCCCCCCCCCCCCCAGCTGTGCTTTTTGGGGATGGCTTCCAGATGGGCACTGACACACTCTCTGTGCGAATCACTATTGGATCTCCTCGGGTACAACTGGGAATGATTCATGGATCCATGTGATGCCATGTGTCATCGCCCGATTGGCGAATGCAACTTTTAGGATAGTTCCCTGCATTCTTGGGTATTTGGGGCTAAATTTACCTGCATGCAAATAGAAACTAACAATTGTGGAATTTGATAGTTTTAACTCTTACGACTATGTTGTGCTCTCCATTTTATAATCTTAATGAGTGAATTGACGGTCATTTTAGAATTTGAGGAACGTCCAGTTGTGCTTTCTCTTGGTGAATGGCAGGTGGGTTCATGCCTCATCCCCGCATGAATCGATGTTGGATTCCCTCTAATACGACTGGGAATGGGTCCATGGATCCATGTGATGCCACATGTCATCGCATGATTGGCTGGGGTGGCACTTTTTGGGATTGCTCCACTCATTCTCCGTCAATTCTGCATAAAAAACTTCTACATGCATATTTCTCCAAGTAAAAGTGAACTTATGTCAAATCTAAATATAAAGTGTGGAGGAAATATTTATTACTTCACATATTTGAGTTATATTGACAATCAAAATTGGTATATCATGATCGTCAACAACCTCACCCTAGCTTAATCTTTGCTCGTTCCGAAGCAAAGATGAAGATTTAGGTTGTTGAACAGGAGTTGGTACAATGTACTATTTTTTAAAAGTACCAAGTGCACAACAAAATATTATACCTTCATTGAATAATTTGGCTATGGTACCTCACCATTTTTCAAAGTCATTATGAGGCTTATGCCTCATCCTTTTTCTTGGGTGGTTGAAAAATAGAACAACAAAGTGAGCATCCATCACCTAATATTTAAGTTCCACTCAAATTTCCGGAGAATTTTAATGGTGTTTGAATTTAATTTCATCAAATGATGCACTCAATCACTCCTATGTGGAAGTGGTATTTATATCCTCACCAAGGCAATGCCTCTCCTGTCCGACATCTAAATAATTCTTATATGTGGGGCCTGGTAGGGATTAAGAGTAGGCATATTTGCAACACATTTATTGCTAAGATAAAAGGGTAAGCCTAAGGAGAAAACAAATCATACTTTTGATCAATATTTGTCCAAGTGTGAAGGAATATTTGTGGAGTGGAATTATGAATATGACTCCTTTGTATGCACTCTCTTTATTGTGAGGATGAAACATGGCTACTTATTCTCTTTTTTTTGTCATGCTCTTGTACATGAGCATGTATTTTTCTTTTTCTTGTAGCCATGTCTTCTACTCCTCTTTTCAAATATTTTTTTGAAGAGAGTATTATGCATGAAAATTATGGAGTATCTTTTGATGGTGGAATGGTATGATGAAATTTTGCTAACTTCTAGTGTAGCAGTTTAGCATGTGCTTGTGCAATCTTGATCGCAAAAGCATGAAAATATTCTCACATAGTTCTATACTAGTTTGAATAGGCTCAATGTGAAGGCAAATAGCATATGCGTAGGGTTTATAAAATTCAAATCATCATATGGCTTCGGTAGAAATTTCTACCTAATAGGAACTTCTATTTTAGATTTTCTCCGAAAAATCAAGTCTCAATTTCAACTAGGATATTAGTAGCTCTATTATTGTATCCCATACCAACCTAGAATTGGACTACGCATTTGGTACCTACAAATCTTAAGTTTTAAGGCGATAATACTCTAAGCAAATAAACGCAATACTTGGAGAATACTAGGTTGTATGCAAGGGAATTAGAGAAAATAAAAAAGAGCAAATATTTAGCATTTCAACTTATACAAAGCAAAGAAACCACACATATTTTATTTTATGATCCCAACCAATACTACATTATTATATTTTTTAAATGCAAATGTGGTGTAAAGAAAGAAATAAGATAAAGGAATACAAATGGAATGTGATACAAGTTACCTCAAGTGGCGGTCCACCCGCAACCTTGTTCTTCTCAGTCTCTGTCATAAGGGTTGAACCCTAGATGACAGAAGTAGGCCATGAGGTCGGCCTGTTGTTGCTGCAACATGGTGTTGATGTTGTTAAATTGTGCATCCATTTGTTGCTGCTTACCTTGGATGTGGTCTTGAATATTGACGACGTCGCAAGTCCTCACTTCAAGGCCTGCCATCCTTTGAGTGAGTCTGCCATTCTTTTACCAAGGTCATGAGAATCTGGTGCCAAAATGGAATGACATGTACTCATCGATGGAGGAGGCAAGCTACTAGAGCTTGAGTTGGAACTGTAAGGGTCGCAACTCCCTCTAGTGGTAGTCCACTTCTGCCATTATGATCCTCCGTCCTCATACATTTGAGGTTGGGTCCAACCGAATGCATCACCCATCGGATCTACTTCGTCTTGGTACTCATATGCGGGAGTAGATCGTGGTGGCATCTCCATGGCTGCTCTTCGTGAACGACTTATTGTGACCATGCTACCAAGATTACTCCTATGAGCCTCGTTGATAGGTTGAAGAGCAATCGTTAGTTGTCGGCACATTTATAAATGAAAATACTGGTTAGGTAATTGAATAACATTTATATAGTCAAGATAGAAAACACTAATGATCCATCTTGATCTTGTTTAAGAGTGTGTCCGTGCACTAGGTAGTCCTCATCTATTAAGTAGCGGATTGTTGAAATATATTCAATTGAAGCATTTTCTGGAGCCCCCACTTTCATAGCAATGAGACAAATTAATGAAGTACATTCAATTGGTTCCGTCATTTTAGTGTTTTCTAACTATTGTGACATCATATTCTCAATATGAGCAATTTTAATCTTTCTAACCATGGCATGAAGGGTCCTAAGTTCATCTTCCCACACAATCCTAACATCTCCTCTAGAAAACATAGTCATAGCCACCCATCTATGCATGAAGCATATTTGGGATTTTGTATGTGGCTATTCCTAGGATTCCTACAGACTACCTCACAAGTCAATTCTTGCCAAAAACTTTGTTTATTAAATTTAGTCAAAGTGTCTAAATCTATTAAACCACGTCTATGGAAGCCTAGGAGTTCACTAAATTGTTTCCATAGGACAAAGTATTCTTTTCAGAAATACTTAGAAGAAATACCTTCAAATCCTACTTTAAGGATGAATAGTAATTGAATAGTGAGGAGGCGTAAACCTTTTTGATCTACTTGAGCAAAATTATCCCATCCTAATGCATGCCAAATGGTAAAGAGTCGGAATCCATACCAATTTTGGAGAGTAGTGCAGGATCGTTGGCCTTCGTATGAGCAGACTAAAGGAGGTTGTAGGCTTGTCGTTCAACACCGTGCTTCAAGTAGAGATCGTCATTGTTGAGATGGCGGAGTGGAGCATCATCTTCTTCCACCGGGACATCATCTTGAGCACCTCTTCAACTTGGACTTGTTGAAGGCTCGGGGGAGAGGTGTGATCTTAAGGGGCTCCCATGGCTTGAGCTTGGTGAAGGTCTCTTCGTCTTCCCAAAAAACTTTTTCATGCTCTTCGTGGCTGCACAACTTGAGAACAAACAAAATAAACTCGAAACAGGTTATGTTAGTGAAAACCAAATGAAAACCCCGACGAATTGTTTTGTCAACTTGAGATCAACTTGAAAATGCAAATGCAAAGTGCAAATAGAGATGAAGGCAAATATTTTTGGCTGGAAATTCGGTGTAGTGTTTCAGCAAAGAGGAAAACAATTCTTGAGCAAGTGTTAGAGTGAGTTGGGGAGGGGAAATGAGGTGAAGTGTGAAGCAATACACTCACGCGGGCATGTATAAAAGTGTAGCACCCCCAACGGTCATCAGAGGAAAGAATATAGCCGTTGGAGGGAAGAGAAGCAAAATGGCACTCTTCCCTTGTCGGCCGACCAGGGGGCTCGACCGTCCTGTAGGTGGGCCCCCTCTGATCCGTGTTTTAGCATGTGGCTCACCAACAGCTTTATTTCGAGCTGTTGGGTTGCACAAAATTGATCCAAAAAATTGTCTTTCAAATAAAATTTAACCAAATCCAATATTTTTTTTATTTTAAAAATTCAAAGAAAACAAATCTAAGTTGATACTACAAAATTCCCAACCCTCCTAAGGAAAAGCAAACATGCTGTGGAAAATGTAAAAAAGCCAAATGGGGATGAAAAATAAAAAAGAATAACATAACTACCAAACTAACCTATTGTCCAAGTCCTATCCAAAATTCGATGAGATGGGTTTTCCTCCGTCTTCATGAAGCTCTATTTTCAGCCTACGACCACGGAGTAGTAGGCACTGCCGGCTCGTCTTGCTTCTTCTGCCATTCCTTCCTTGGCGATCTAGTAGACTTGAGTCGTTCAAACGGCCCTGGCTTCTCCATCTTTTGAAATGTCGGCATGGGCGAAAAAATGAGTCTCCTCATAGATTAGTTTCCTCATGAATGCAATGAGGGTGTCCACTTGAGGTGGTGTAACCTCGACTTCCTTGGTATGTTTGACATTTGGGCCATACTTGATTTTGATCATGGAGCAGTCCTCCTTCCTTGGCCAAAAGTCAAACCTTTCCTCCTTGCCATTGATATGGAGGCAGATTTCTCTGACTTCCACATCGATGCGAGCATTCGCGATGCTAAGGAAAGGGCGCCCAAGAATGAGTTGAGTATCCTTCTCTACCTCCATGTCAAGCACCACAAAGTCCATGGGTATGAAGCAGTTTTGGATTCTCACCGGAACATCTTTCGCGATACCAACGGGATAATGGACCGATGAATCAGCCAACCGGAGTTGGATCGGTGTTGGATAACATGGTGAAGTTGAGCTTGTCGAAGACCACCTTTGGCATGACACTAACACTTGCACCAAGGTCACAAAGTTCCTTGTCAAAGTGTTGTGTACCAATGGAGCAGGATATAGTAGGGCATCCTGGATCCTTCTTCTTTTCCAGAAGCGTGTTGAGGATAGCAGCGCTACAATCCTCAGTGAGCTTTACAACTTTTGTGTCGGGCAATGGTTGCTCGTTTTCAATATTTCCTCAACATAGTGAGCATAGGTGGGTACTTGCATCGCATCTATAAAGGGCACATTGATGTGGATCTTCTTGATGACTTCAACAAAGCGATTGAATTGCTCATCCACAGTTGGCTTCTGATTTCTCTGAGGGAATGGCATGAAGGTAGTATCCTCAAATTCTCTTTTCATTCTCTCACTGAGCTTTTCTAACTTTTTGGACGGGACTTCTTCCTTGCTCTTCTCAATTGTTGTCTCCTCTTGAGTGGGGTATGGTGGGTCACGAGTGGTCTTTCCACCTCTCGTAGCCACTCCACTCACATTCTAAAGGGAAGCCTCGGTCTGCCCCAACGTATTCCCATTCTCCAATGGAGGGACAACAGCTACC
This sequence comes from Tuctoria greenei, assembly GCA_036927565.1. Taxonomy (NCBI): domain Eukaryota; kingdom Viridiplantae; phylum Streptophyta; class Magnoliopsida; order Poales; family Poaceae; genus Tuctoria; species Tuctoria greenei. The sequence goes on along the minus strand of JAYESD010000003.1, from coordinate 175,419,784 downwards.
ATTTGAGATAATTGAGTCTCGAACATCTTGTTGAAGCTAAACTAGTTATTGTAGATAGAAGCTAAGCCTTCAATCTCTGCATTGATGTTTTCCATGGTCTTGTCATTAGCCGACAACTTATTGGATATGACATCATTGATCTTTAGTTGGCTAATGGCAAGTTCCTTCAAGTTGGGCTGGTTTCCGTTGCCACTGGTGTTGTTGTAGCCCCCTTGAAGGAAAGGGTGTGGTTGGCCCCACCCTTGACCTCCTGGATGGTACCCATTGTTGAAATTCCCATCGTGGCTATGTATAAGGCATCCTCACGGGTCTCGAGGCTGTAACTCCCCAAATGACCCATGTTTCCACACACCTCACATGTCATGTGAGAGTCTATGGCTTGGGTGGTGCAAAATAGTTCTCCATCAGCTTGATAGTCCAACTTCTTGATTAGGAGATCAAATTTGGCAGTGATCATGTCCACCTCTTTCAAGGTTTGCATACCTCACTATTGAGGTAGGATACACTCATTGCTCCAACCCATGTTGGAACCATCTTCTCAATCAACTCTTTGGCCTTGGGTACCATAATCGAGAGCAAAGCTCCTCCAGCAGTAGCATCACTACGTAAGAAATCAAAATAGGAGACAAAGATGGGCGACGAGCTCATAGGCGAACGTCTCTGATGAGGTTAAGCGAGACGAGCCCGCTTAAGCGAGGACCTGACATGGCTCGGCTGAACATTCAAGGAGACGCATTTCAATACAACACGTCTCAGTTAAGTAGGTATCCGAGACGCGCCTTCTCGCCGACGAATGGGATGCACTTTTCTAAAAAAGTGTGTCTCCTATTAGCGAAAGAAATGAGGCATACTTTACAAAAATCTCGTCTCCTTTGTCTTCGCTTACAGACAGACACGAACTCTATAAAAGCCCTAATTTTCAAACTTTGAACTCAGCTTTGATTTAACAGAAATAAGGAGAAGAAAAAGAAATCAAAATGGTATTTGCAAAAATCAAATCGATTCAAACCCTACTTGAGGGAATTCAAAAAAAAATTAGCTACTGTTCAAATGAGGTTAACATGATGATCTGAGTTCACCATTAGCTTCCAAATATTCCAAATAGTATCTCTGTCCAATTTCATAACATTTTGAGCACATCTACTACTTAATCCAGTGTGTACATTGAATTCCATTCAAATTCAAATTTGAATTTGAATTTCAGCTGAAACTTGGTCAATTCGGTGATTTGATTTAAGAATCAAAGTCTTCATATTTGATTTGGTTTCCCCACGAAAATCTAGCATTTTTGGATAAAGATTGGAGGGAAAATTCATTGACCAGGGAGCAGATGAGGATGAACCGCTGTGGCACCCACCTGCCAGTTTCACATTTGCCGTTGCCAACTCTGTTCTTGGCAACATACGACGCGATCTTTTACCGTAGCCGGATCCCAGCTCATGGAGTGCTGGTTGCTCAGAAGGCAAGCTCATCTACTCCTCTCTCTCTCTCTCTCTCTCTCTCTCTGATCAACTTCCACTGAAGAGGAAAGCCAGCACTCGCTCTCTGCTCGCTCTCTGCTCGCTGTCACTCTCTCTTGTGCACCAGCAGCGTTGCGCTTGAGCTTCGTTTAACCGGCGATCCAGCCATCGTTTCCTCCCAACATCAAAAGCGAAGTGGAGCCTGACCTTATGCTCTACCTCCTGGTGCCAAACTTTCTTTGGTTCCTCACTGTTTGGCGTGCTATTTTGAAGTTTTGGCAGAGCTCACGGATGAAGCCGCCGGGAGCTGTCCCTGCTCCACCGTCGGCACCCCGCACAAAGCATCCTCAGCCCCCTGACCTCTACAGAAAAAAAGGTGCACTAGGGTAACTAGATCATGCTGGTGAATTTTCATCCCATGCCATGCTTCATAGCTCGCTTATTTCCATTTTTACTGAAACTAGTTCATAGCTTGGTCGTTAGGTCTCCGATTTAATTCGGTTTCTAGGTGCAACCATCCATCATCCAGTCAAATATATTTTTCACAACTTCCTAGCGCACTACCTAGATCAAGAATTATCAAGTTTCATGGAGTAATCGATCCAGGCTACAACTTTTCCCTATCGCCATTAGAAACAGTTCGGATTCACCATCGACGACCATCTTCCGGCCGTTTTCTCCCCGATTGGCGTCCAATATCTTGTTCCTTGGAGCACCAAGATGCTCCTGGACATCGCAGCGCATCATTTGGTGCATCCTCCTGCAAGATCAGCATTGGCCCTACCAAGTCCACCGCGTTTGCCGTCGCCGGCGAGGTTCTGCTCACCGCCGGCCATCACCAAGGTGCTCCAAAGGTGTTCTATGCGCCCTCGATTCGATCCCCACAAAAAGATCGAAGTTTGGTTTAGCATGGAAGTTGGAACGTGCAGGAGCCATTGTTTCCCCTGTTTTGGGGTGACCTGACGTGGGTTTGAAGATGAACCTGACCAGTGGAGCCCACTGGCAGTGTTTCAATCTGTTTTCCAAATTCCAGAAAATTGACCCAACTTAAAAAATAGATAAATCCCTGTAGAATGCTATGAAAAATAGCAAACAAATTTTGTTTGAAAGGCCTTAATCTCTAGTTTCCAGAAGGGCAGATGTTTAACCATGAAAAGCTATTTCCATTTCTGTATAATTCAAATACTCCAAACACTCCTGGAATTTTTCACAGCTAATCCCTTTATTAGAAATTCACCATATTTTGCCAGAACCTCAAGTTGGGTGTTCCTCACAGCTTTTAATTGATGCATAGAAATTAAACATGTATAAAATTCTGAACTTCAAATTTCCTCTCTGCTGTTCATTAATACACAGAAATACTTCACAGAATTTGAATCAAACTTCTAAATTCCATTACTCCTAGTAGACTTGCTCAAACAAATCCCAATAAATTATGGCAGGCTCATACTGATCCTTATTTTGTAGTGGTGCAATTTGTTGTACATCGAAGTCAAAGAATTTTCATAATTAATTCCTTTGAGCTAACTGCTTGGGAAGTTAATTACTCCTTTTATGCTTATTGGAAAATTCACAATTTTGGTCAGAACATGCACTATAACATACATGATATCCAATAAAAATTTCAAGTTCATTGGGCTTCATTTACTGGACCAAACAGTGTTCCAAATCTATATGTAGTTTGAAAATTGAGAAATATACATAAACAATTCCAGAATTTTCCAAACTTGTAAAATTAATTTCTCCCTGTAGGAAGCTCAGAAAAACATGAATTTCCTAGAACCAGTAAAAGCTCCTATACCAATATCATCCACTGTTAGCCATGACAAAACTCCATATTTATCACAAAATTTCAGAGAAAGCTTTTACTTGTTGGAATTGTAGAGACAACAAGCTTCCTTGAACATCTCCAATTCTTGGTCCAGTTCTTCCTCATATAACCTAGTATCCAATGTAAAAATCCCAAAGCCAATTAAAATCATTTTCTTACCTGATCAATGTTTATAAGATCCTTCATATAGTTTCACTATCACTCATGTACTTTATATATTGCATATCATATAGTGACAGAGATCGAGGAGGAGCCAGAGGCCTTGGACAGCATCATCCCGGAGACTAACTTTGAATCTGACTCGTAGCCAGGCAAGCCCCAGTTTGCATTTAAAAGCGTTTTAAACTTTGATTTTTATCACACTATATGGGTTAGCATTTATGTGCATTAAGTCTATGTTTTCTTGGAGTTTTCCACATGCATGACTAGAGAACCCATGAGAGAAGGGGTTGGTTAAGTCCTCAATATGTCCATTCTATGATTAATGTTATAGTTGCTTCGTTATAAGTCGAGTAGTAGGAATATACTTGCGAGTTCAGGAATTGGGTTCACACGGGATTGGTCGAGTGAGAGGTTCACCATTTGGTTAAATATGAGACCGGGCATGGAGTAGGAGCAGCTAGACATAGGGGCCTGTGAGTTGTAGCTATGCATGTGTCGAGCAAGGACCGATCCGTGTGCGGCACTGTTGAGCAAGTTTGAATGTAGCGATGACATACTCGATATATGGGGCCCAGTAAACCGATGCAACTTGTCCATCTTAGCGTCGAGGCATACCCCAATGCCTTATTGGTGTGGGTTGATAGCAGCAAGGTGTAAACCTGCCAGTGGGTACGACGTACTCCATGTGGGGCCTCCTGCTCAAAGCGGTGGGACCGGATCGGCGTGTAGGTAGCGGGTGAAAGGTTGCCGCATACAACATCAGTGGAGTGTGCATTCGCAGCTCCGAGTGTGGGTGTATGTGTCGTGCTATTCGGGTATCCCTATAGGTGTATATCGGTTCGAGTCGCCATCCCTCGCGGTTATTGAGTACCGCTTTTTCATTGAGCCGTGACGTAGTTAATTATTTGGAGCTGAATATTATTGAATCATGCTTTATGGATTAATAATGTTTTGATACTTGTATGTTTAGAACAGGTTGCTCACTAAATTGCGGATCCATGAAGCCTTAATTTTCTGCTAAAAGCTGAAAGTAAGGACAAACATTTAGGCGATTCTTTTGTTGCAAACTGTTGTCCTAAATTACGTATATCTTGCATGTAGAGTTCCATGTTTAGGTGAGACGGGTAAGACATGTTGAGCCTTCGTGCTCATGTTGCTATATTAAGTTGTTTGTAGGTTAAACGTGTGAGGAAGAACGCGAAGATGAGTTGATGCCCCTGTCAAGGTATACTACCGAGTGTGAGCCCTGCACGCCGCCTTGATTTTATTGTGTGTTGCTAGTGTGTACCATCCCCGGGCTGGACGGCTGCGCTTTTGCATAGCTAGGCTGAGAGTTTAGCTATGAGTATTACTTCCGTTGTATATTAAGTATTATAAAACACATCTGTTGATTTCTATAAATAAAACTTTGTATTTTGTCGTATTCTTTTCGTGTGTGCTGTTGGGTGCCGCATCGCACGGCACCACCCTCTGTGATTTCTGGAATGTGTGGACCCGGTCCTCACAGCCATTTCTCAGAGCTGCATTGGGAATAGCACACTTGAAAAGATCCTATATTGAAAACTTAGAAGTTGTCGACTGAGGATTAGTTACTATGCCCACATAAGGTCTATTATAGTATTAGTTACTTAAGGTGGCAAGCTAACTTATGTGTAATTATATTCTGTAATGACACTCCGATGTCAGGTAAGAGGTAAGGTACGCCACTGCAAGTGGATCAATTGTGATAAGCTCACCATGCGAGAGGTAGCATGTGATTGTTTCTGTGGCTTAGCGCGAAAAGTTAATATGAGTCTCTAAAACTCTACATGTTTCTGAGAACATATGACAAGCGGTACCCCAGCGTGCTTCAAAATTAGTGGGAGCCCCCATCTGGTGGGACATAACCCGATGCACCTCCTACTAGTGCTGCAATATGCAAAGATGTGGGCCCCCATCGGGTGGTAGAAAACCCGGTCATGTACCTCAAGATGTGACTTAGCTCAGGGCGACCTGTATGGAATGATACAAGATGTGTTAGTACCCTGCATACCGTATACCCCTTGGGACTACAAAAAGACTAAAGGAACTTTACCTGTCTGAGTTGAAGACCTGCACATGCCCCACGTGTCATACGAGACCGGACCTGCCTCCCATTTATGGCTAGTCCCGGTGCTGCTATGTGTATACTGCAACCGGACCTACATCCCACACATGGGATAGCTCTGGCTAAACACCTGTGCGGCACCCCCGGACCTAACCCCTAGCAGAGGGATGCTCCAGTACTGACATGTGTACATCTACACCGGACCTATCCATCCCAGACAGAAAGCTCCAAAGCTGCCACGTGTCCAACCGCCGGACTTTTAGCCTCAACAATTAGACTGGTGGACCCCCAATGGCTCAGACCTTCAAGGGGCAATCAAAGACTTCAAGACCCGATTAAGTGTTATTAATATCATATTAATGACACATGATCGGAAGGCCCTTAATACCGGTAACGGCACTGTCAAGGCCCGTTACCATGCTATTAAGGGTAATTAACCTCATTACTTGTGTATTAAGCATCAGTAACCGCCAGGGCCACATGTCGGGCCAGGCTAACGGTGTAACAACCAGTCCTTGTACTATAAAAGGACTGGTCGAACGATACACGGGGGGCTCTCTCCTCTCGATCTCTCGACTGTTGGACACTCTGAGACTTAGCTCTAACACACGCTCACGAGCGCTCAGAAGCTGAATATAACAACCCCACATCCCGTGGAGTAGGGTATTACGCTTAGGCGGCCCGAGCCACATAAATCCTCGTGTCTATTTGCCATTGTGTTTTGAATCTCTGCGCAGCCAATACCGAACTACAAACTCCGCGGGCTACCAATGGTAGTACCGGGAGAATTGACGGAACCACACTCCGACAAAGACAAATTTTCTTACTTTCACATATATTATTGTGACTGCCTGAAATGATTGTCCGTGCGGGCAGCTGTGCCGTACGGCACCATATGATTGATCTGTAATTTGTGTGTAGTTGCAGGACACTGACCACGCTTTAAGTAGCTCAAGTTGAAAACGTTTGCGAGTGAACATCATTTGTGCCACTGTTGAGACGTATGCCAGAATAGCAGCTTAGGATTTTCTTTGTTGAGAGCGTAGTACCGGCATTGCATTCGAGTTTCATCAGACAAGTCGACAACGATATCCGCGTTGAAGGTGTAACTTGACAACAAATAAAAATTTCCAACATAGGATTAAGTTTCAAATTGTAATCTTTGTTTCCGAGCGTGCTGGTCAGAATGACAATTAATCATGTGGTTACTGCGGTAAGCAGGCATATGGTTTGGGAACTTTAGGAAGTCATCCACAAGTTTCATTTTCAGCTCCAAGGCATATTTCAAGATTTAAAACTTGAAAATTTGAATTTTACTTAAACTGCCAGGTTCCTAATTCAAATTGAGAATCTGGCAGCAAAATGTTTATCTTTGGAATAGCATAAATCTTTGTAGGAGTAACCACTGAAGGTCTTCCATACATGGTTGGAATGTTTAGAGAGTCCTCTAAAACTATTATATTCAACTCCAGATCAGAATCCCCCCTGTAAACTAACGAAAAATTAGAATTTCCAAACTCTGTCAAATCTGAACAGAGACTGGACAGTTTCTGGATCCTGTCACTATCATTATCATATCTCTTAGTACAATCGATGAATCACTTAACGTAAAACATTTTTGTAATCCTGAGGATGTATGAAACAATGTTGTAATTTATGATTTTTTTCATATTTTTGATATTTTGTATCTGGAAAAATTTCGACAAAATCAGCCTTAAACAGAGGAGGTGCTGTCAAAATTTTCCAAAAACACTGTCAACTTGCAAAAGTCGTATCTCCTGATACAGAAATTAAATGGAGGCAAATAAATACATTCTAAAAAGCTATTTGAGAGTACTACAATTTTGTAGTTGAACCAAGTTTTGACTTTGCCTCTAACTGGTCGAAACATTTTAATGTCTCCAGACTGGTCAGCTGGATCAGAATCTGGACAGTGAAACCAGATTTTGAATGTTGCAATTCAAATCAACTTGGTTTAAACTTCTCGTGTCACATCTAATGTCCAACCCACTGTGCCGAGTGCAGTTCTTGAGGCCGTCTATGGCCTCTTTTTCACTCCATGACCAGTTTTCCAAGATAAACTAGTGAAATGATCAATGGAACACAAACTGTTGCAAACTGTAGAACACAAAAATGTATTTCTGTACTTTGTAGTGTTTTGATCATAACTAGCATTGCACAACTTACAAAGAGTTGAGTGATACATCTCCAAAAAGTGCATGACTTATATTACAACTTTGTGGTTATGAGTTTTGTAAGATTTGAATCGGAATTGTATGAAATAAGTGAATCAAAGTGTATACCTCCATATGTAAAGCTGCTGAAAAGTTTCCAGCAGGTCTGTCCACTTTGAACTTTCATATATTTTTATCCAGAATTGATATGGGGGTGAATGAATACTTGTTGTAAAGATGCTTGAGTTAACGTCATCTTTTGTTTCTGGCTCAAGGCATGAAAATGCTGGTAGCGTAATCAAAATTAAGTTTTTGTGAAACTGGTCCAATCTGCCAGTGTTGTGACCAGTCCACTAGTTTTGTCTTGGACAGTGCTGAACCTGGGTTGTTAAATCTTTTATGTATCCACAGAAGCCAAAATTCTGCTATCCAAAGTCATCCACCAGATTTACTCATCTTTTCTAGGGCTATCGCTTTTGGCATAATGGGCGTTAGGGTGCATATGTATGCATGTTGGAGAGAATTGACGCTCCTCTTTTCACAAGCATCTTTTGCTTGTCCTTGAGTTATTTTGAATATTCCCGTCAAGTTAGTCTATACAGATTTGCTGGTTCGGAAATCTTGACGCATCAACCAACTTTCCAACAGCCCTAACAGGTATTCATTGTTATGTGTTATCTTTCATTTTTCCATAGTCAACAAAAGTGCTGATTATACTCCCACAAATGTCACTTTCTCAATTTCAACTGTTATGCAGTTGCTACGGTTTATGAGAATTCTTAGTCAGTTAAGCAAAAATTTCCGGAGGTGATACTCTAGTAAAGCCTTAACTGATTATTAAACTTGCTTAATGAAATAATTATGCCATGTTTTTGGGATTGCTTCTCCTTAAGTGTGACACAAGGAAGAATAATTTCCTTTTCGTGATCCACTTTTCTTTTGGGGGAGTATGCGCAAGTGGTCAAAGCTATTTTACTTGCGTGGCTGATAACTCCTTACTAACGGGTGTGTGCACACCATCTTTTTGAAAGTGAAAAACTTCAGCAAAGCAGTTTTGTCCGTCACATTTTACCTTGTTAACGGAGGCTAGTTACCGCTAACACAAAAAGTAATAAGGACGAATAATTTCACCATCATTTCCATTGGTCAACAATGGCACGTCTCAAGGGTATGAGACCATCGTTGCACTTGGCCTTCCTGATAGAAGTTCAAAAGGAGTTTCCAAGCTCCTAAACAAGAACTTAAGGGGGAGGAGTGCCCTCCATTTAACCTTGGTGTTTGATTACAAAACCTCATTTGTACCGTAGGACTTCAACACCAAAGTGGTGACAGAGAATCTTGTTTTCAGGTGGGCGAAGTCGGAATACCTCACCGACTCAACTTTGAGAATAATAGTAGCTTTAGCCTCTTCACCGTTTTGAGAAAACAGCTAGTATGATCTCCATCAGAGTTTGCTGCAGCAAAAGTCAGATAAGAGTATTGATTTGGATGGTAAGGTCATCACAACAGTACGCACATGGAGCATGGTGAGAATATTGTGTGTACTAGATCACCTATTCCGGAAGGCTGCATTTTACCATCAACATTTTTTGATGGATTAGTCGACCAACTTTTAGTGTGATATGACCTTGATATCTTATAGTGGTTGTATTAGTGGTTGAACCATCACCGTACATCATCTTTATTGCCTACCAAAGTGGAGGTTGTTACGTACTCTTCAAAGTTATTCTTTTACCACTTCAGAAGGCAACCCAACCATGCCCACGAACGAATGAAGGTTGTTAGTAAGAACACTTCGAGATGAAAAATCTAACCTTTGTTATTAAACTACAATTCCGTTTCTAACTTGTGGTTAGAAAGTGTCAAGGAGTGCTACCTCATCGACAAGTTTAAGCCTTTAGCTCAACCGTACTCGCTATGTTCATTTCGGTTGAGTACCACCTGTTCTTCTCATCTTGTTAACTGGTGTTCAACAACCTTAGTCAAGTTACGCGGGGTGTAATCTTTGTCTAACACCTTCCATGACCAGGTTCGTCATGCCTTGTGAATCTTGAGATACGTCTCATCGCGTTTGAGTTGTTTTACCTATTTTTGCTGAAATCATTAAAGTGAATGCACCATACCTTATGCATCTTGCCCAGGATTGCATTGCATATTCACGACACCATCCAACTTGTGATGCACTATGAAACATAATTAATAAAGAACTTTGAGCAAGAATATGTATCTCCATTCAAACACCTGAGTAGTGTATAAATAAACATGAGTGATGGACAACTTAATCGTTCACAACGCCAATTGCGTGATTCATCATCTTAAGTAATCCTACGAGCATCCAACCTGGATCATCAATAAAAGAACTCAAACCACCAGAAATTTTACTTTATACTTCTACAATGTCTTGTGGAGTAACCATGCCGCTGAGGAAGCGGCACGAAAAAAGTGAGAACTATCTCCGATCAAACTATCCAGACTTGCTTTCATCTCATACAGGGAAATCTTTTATTTCCGTCTCTTTTATTTGTAATCACGGGTCAAGATTCTATTAGGGGGGGGGGGTGTAAAAGCCCTATTTTTCAAACTTTGAACTCAGCTTTGTTTTAACAGAAATGAGGAGAAGAAAAAGAAATCAAAATGGTAAGTGCAAAAATCAAAACGATTCAGACCCTGCATGAGGGAATTCAAAAAAAAAATTAGCTACTATTCAAATGAGGTTAACATGATGATCTGATTTCAACATTGGCTTCCAAATATTCCAAATAGCGTGTCTGTCCAATTTCATAGCATCTGGAGCACATGTACTACTTAATTCATTGTGTACATTGAATTCCATTCAAATTCGAATTCAAATTTGAATTTCAGCTGAAACTTGGTCAATTCTGTGATTTGATTTCAGAATCAAAGTCTTAATATTTGATTTGGTTTCCCCATAACAATCTAGCATTTTTGGATTAATATTGGTGGGGAAATTCATTGACCAGAGAGTAGATGAGGATGAACCGCTGTGGGACTCACCTGCCAGTCTCACATTTGCTACTACCGACTCTGTTCCTGGCACATACGGCGCGATCTTTTACCGTAGCCGGATCTCAGCTCATGGAGCGCTGGTTGCTTGGAAGGCAAGGTTATCTACTCCTCTCTCTCCCTCTCTCTCTCTCTCTCTCTCTCTCTCTCTCTCTCTCTCTCTGATCGACTTCTACTGAAGAGGAAAGCCAGCACTCGCTCTCTGCTCGCTCTCAATCTCTCCCGCGCCACTAGCAGTGTTGCGCTTGAGCTTCGTTTAACCGGCGATCCAGCCATCGTTTCCTCCCGACTTCAGAAGCAAAGTGGAGCCTAACCTTCTGCTCTACCTCCTGGTGCCAACCTTTCTTCGGTTTCTCACTGTTTTGCATGCTATTTTAAAGTTTTGGCGGAGCTCATGGGTGAAGCCGCCAGGAGCTGTCTCTGCTCCACCGTCGGCACCCTGCACAAAGCATCCTCAGCCCCCGACCTCTACAGCAAAAAGGTGCGATAAGGTACCTAGAACATTCTGGTGAAGTTTTATATCATGCCATGCTTCATAGCTCTCTTATTTCCATTTTTACCGAAGCTAGTTCATAGCTTGGTCATTAGGTCTCCGATTTAATTCGATTTCTAGGTGCAACCATCCTTCAATCCAGTCCAATATATTTTTCACAACTTCCTAGTGCACCACCTAGATCAAGAATTATCAAGTTTCATCGAGTAATCGATCTAGGCTACAACTTTTCCCCATCGCAATTAGAAACAGTTTGGATTCACCGTCGACGACCATCTTCCAGCTATTTTCTCTTTGATTGGCATCCAATATCTTGTTCCTTGGAGCACCACAATGCTCCTGGACATCTCAGCATACATTTGGTGCATCCCCCTGCGAGATCAACGTTGGCCCTTACAAGGCCGCTGCGGTTGCTGTCGCCCGCGAGGTTCTGCTCGCTGCCGGCCATCACCAAGGTGCCCCAAAGGCGTTATTTGCGCCCCGGAGTCAATCCCCACAAAAAAATTTAAGTTTGGTTGAGCATGGAAGTGGGAATGTGCGGGCGCCTTCTTTCCCCTGTCTTGGGGTGACCTGACGTGAGGTTGAAAATGAACCTGACCAGTGGGGCCCACTGGCAGTGTTTCAATCTGTTTTCCAAAATCCAGAAAAATTGACCCAACTTTAAAAATAGATAACTCCATGTAGAATGCTCGAAAAATTAGAAAACGATTTTTTTTAAAGGCCCTAATCTGTAGTTTCCAGAAGCGCAAATATTTAACCATGAAAAGCTATTTTCATTTCTGTAAAATTCAAATACTCCAAACACTCCAAGAATTTTCACAGCTGATCCCTTTATTACAAATTCACCATATTTTGAAAGAACCTCAACCTGGGTATTCTTCACATCTTGTAAATATTGCGTAGCAATTAAACCTGTATAAAGTTCCCAACTTCAAATTTCCCCTCTGCTGTTCATTAATACACAGAAATACTTTACAGAATTTAAATCAAACTTCTAAATTCAATTACTCCTAGTAAACTTGCTCAAATATTTCCCAATAAATAATAGTAGACTCATATTGATCCTTATTTTGCAGTGGTGTAATTTGTTGTGCATGAAAGTCCCAGAATTTTCATAATTAATTCCTTTGAGCTGACTGCTTGGGAAGTTAATTACTCCTGTTCTTCTAATTAGAAAATTCCCAATTTTGGTCAGAACCTTTTCTATAATACACTTGATATTCATTAAAAAAATTCAAGTTCATTGGGTTTCATTTTCTGGACCGAACAGTGTTCCAAATGTCTATGTAGCTTGAAAATTGAGAAATATACAGAAACAATTCCAGAATTTTCCCAAACTTGTAAAATTAATTTGTCCAAGTAGCTAGCTAAGAAAAATATGAAACAAATTTTACTAGAACCAGTACAACCTCCTACACCAATAACATCCACTATTAGCCATGAAAAAAGTCCAGATTTAATACCAAATTTCAGAGAAGGCTTTTAGTTGTTGGAATTTTAGAGACAACAAGCTTCCTCGGACATCTTTAATTCTTGGTCCAGTTCTTCCTCATGGAACCTAGTATCCACTGTAAAAATACCAAAGCCAACTAAAATCATTTTCTTATAGTGTTTATAAGTGTTTATAAGATCATTCATATAGTTTCACTATCACTCATGTACTTTATACAGTGATCGAGATCGAGGAGGAGCCGGAGGCCTTGGATCAACCCGGAGACTAACTTTGAATCCGACTCGCAGCCAGGCAAGCCCCGGTTTCATTTAACAGTGTTTTAAACATTGATTTGTTTCACACTATATGGGTTAGCATGTATGTGCATTAAGTCTAAGTTTTCTTGGACTTTTCCACATGCACGACCAAAGAACCCATGAGAGAAGGGTAGATGGTTATGTCCTCGATATATCCATGCTATGCTTAATGTTATAGTTGCCTCGATATATCCATGCTATAGGAACCTACTCACGAGTTCAGGAATTGGGTTTACACGGGATTGGTCGAGTGAGAGGTTCACCATTTGGTCAAATATGAGACCGGGCATGGTGTAGGAGCAGCAAGACATAGGGGCCTGTAAGCTGTAGCTATGCCTGTGTTAGTCAAGGACCAATCTGTGTGCGGTGTTGTTGAGCAAGTTTGAATGTACCAAAGGCATACTGGATATATAGGACCCAGTAAACCGATGTAACTTGTCCACCTTATCGTCGAGGCATACCCCACCTTCTTATAGGTTCAGGTTCAAGGTAGCAAGGTGTAAACCTGCTAGTGGGTACGACATACTCCATGTGGGGGCCTCCTGCTCATAGCGGTGGGACTGGTTCGACATGTAGGTAGCGGGTAAAAGGTTGTTGCATACAACATAGGTGGAGTGTGCCTTCGCAGCTCCGAGTGTGGGTGTATGTGTGGTGCTATTTGGGTATCCCTACAGGTTTATATCGATTCGAGTCGCCGTCCCTCGCGGTTATCGAGTACCGCTTGTTCACTGAGTCGTGACGTAGTTAATTATTTGGAGCTGAATATTATTGAAATATGCTTTATGGATTAATAATGTACTGATACTTGTATGTTTAGAACACGTTGCCCACAAAATTTTAGATTCATGAAGCCTTAATTTACTGCTAAAAGCTGAAAGTAAGGACTAACATTTAGGCGAGTCTTTTGTTGCAAACTGCTATCCTATATTACGTATATCTTGCATATAGAGTTCCATGTTTATGTGAGATGAGTAAGTCTTGCTGAGCCTTCGTGCTCACGGTTGCTATATTAAGTTGTTTGCAGGTGATATGTATGAGGAAGGGCCCAAAGATGAGGCGATGCCCCCGTTGGGGTATACTGCCGAGTGGGAGCCCTGCACGCCGCTGTGATTTTATTACGTGTTGCTAGTGTGTAGTGTCCCCGGGCTGGACGGCTGCACATATGCATAGCTAGGCTGAGTGTTTAGCTAAGAGTATTACTTTCGCTGTACATTAAGTATTGTAAAAGACTTCCGTTGTTTCTATAAATAAAACTTTGTATTTTGTCGTATTTATTTTGTGTGTGCTGTTGGGTGCTGCATCGCATGGCACCACCCTCTGCGATTCCTAGATTGTGTGGACCCGGTCCTCACAAACTCGTCGCTGAATGATTAATTCATTCATGTACAGATGAACATACAAAATGTTCATCACATAGATGAACACAGATAACATATTCATTCATTAACAAATATATTACAAAACATAAGAAAAAAGTACAAGACATAAGAAAATAAAAACAACATCAACTAAAAAACAACAAAAGAAAACAAAAATTATACTCCTCCTCCCCCTCCTCATCCTCCTCCGGTTGCTCCGGCTGCTCCACCAGGTGCTCCGGCTGGTCCGGATCCTGTGGTACAACCTCGTGACCAAGGTTCCTCGCCATCATTGCCACCAGGATACTGCAGCCCTCAGGGCCGAGCACCTCGACCATTGTCTCCAGCAGCCTCTGGAACCGGACAAACAGCATGTCGAACAGCATCTCAAGCAGCTCGTTGTTGAGCCTCTCGGGGGAGAGGCAACACTGTTTCTTACAGGGTGGCTCCCTCAGCGGGCTTGGCGGTGGAACATTGGCCATGGTGGGTTCTCTGTGCGGAGAAGACGAACGTAGAGAATATGAGAGACTGATGGCGCCTTATATAAGGACTGTGCAGAGACACGAAATGGAGACGCGCTTAACACCAATGCTTGTCGCCTATGCTCGATGTCTCCCACTCCTCTGCTAAAAGGGAGACGTGCTCTTACATAAAGCGTGTCTCCTATTACGCATGTCTTCTTTAGGTTCGCGGTTTCCTCCATTTTGCTTCATTTCTAGTTCAATATCACAAATCACTGAACTTAGAGCACATTCACTTGATAACAAAATCATTCACTTGTCCAAAAAATAATCAAATCCTTCCTTATGATTCTTGAGGAACACGATGAACACACCACACATCCATTCATTCACACAGTGGCTAACGTTTTGTAATATATTCATTCACACAGTTGTTGAACAGACAAGATAATATTAAATCACATAGATGAAAAAGATAGAATTCATTCATTAACACAATATATTAGAAAACACAAGAAAAAAGTACAAGCAACTAAAAACAACAAAGAAAAACTAAATCCTACGACTCCTCCATCTCCTCTGGATCATACTCCTCTTCATCCTCCTCCTCCTCCTCCTCCGTCGGCGACTCTGGCACCAGTGCAACAGAAGCCTGGGCCGGCTTAGCAGGCTGTGTAGGATGCGCCGGTGGTGCAACCCCAAGACCAATGTTGCTCTCCATTGCCTCCACCAAGTTTCTGCGACCCTCGGCATCGAGCTCCTGGGCCATCGTTCTAAACATAATGTTGAGACGATCGGCCACACCCGTAAGGGCGAAGAGGTAGTGGTCATTAGTACCCATCTCTGTAAACTGTGAAAGGGTACCCAAACCAAAGGAACTCATGGCGCGAGATGTATTGTTGTATGCCTCTTGCGCCATAAGGAGGCGCTGCTCGGTGTTGAACCTTGTTGATATTTCCTAAGCACTAGTAACAATTTATCCCAAGCAGGGGTGCTAGAAATGCTTGCTGGTAGGTTTTATATTATACATGTAAATCTACAAGCGCACATAAACTATCGATGTAGCATTTCCCCTCTAAGAGTATTCCCAAAGGGTGTCATTTATAATCTCCCAAAGGAAGGATAGGTGGTAGCAAAGCAATCATCAAATGGAGAGGCTAGGCTGGGCTAGATAGGGTTCTACCAGGCATGGGTTAATTGATAAGTGGAGGTAGTGTGACACACACAAGAGCATTCTATCCTAAGGGGATAAAAAAAGTAATAGAGAGACTAGGCTAAGAGTTAGGTAGATACTCCTACTATGCTTCTAATGTACATATTCATAGCCTAAGTTAGTTACTATTGATCATTTTAATTATGAATTCTTATGCTAAGTGTATTAACACATCGGGCATGGGTTTACCCTAGCAACAATAGGCGACTCCCGCCAAGAGCCTGTGGCATAGCCGAACATGGAGGATTGCTGTAAGACCTATATGTGCTGAATACATTGGCTTGTAGCGAATACACTTGGCTTTGATGATAAAAGTTTTAAATATAACCAAAACACCTTTTTATCAAGGTCCGACTCTAGCTCTGAGCTACAGCAAGGTCCGACGGTAGGTCTGGCTTGTTTTGGGTAGCTCCGGTTACGTTAGATGCTAGGTCCGGCTTCTTGGTAAGGTTCGACTAGCTTTGGTTAGCTCCGGTGAGCTTTATATTTAGCTCCGGCATGTCTTTGATAGTTCCGGCATATATTTGATAGCTCCGGAATGCTTTTGCTAAGCTCCGACGTATTTTGTCTATCTCCGGTTTTGGGTTGACTAGTTTTGACTAGTTTTGGTATGCTCCGGTGCTAGGATCTACTAGTTTTGGTAAGCTCCGGCAGGTGCTTCTTTGTACTAGTTTTGTTAGCTCCGGCTCAAGCTCCGGGTTGCTCTGGCAAGGTCCGGAACTTGACCGTAGTGCTTCTGCTTTTCATTTGCAATGTTTCGTACTTGCTTTACATTGTTGGACAAATTGCTTAGTATTCATTTGCTATGTTTTTGGTGCGTTTTGGTTGATAAGGCTGATATCGTTTTACTGTGGTTTTGCAACATGCTTATGTGAGGTGCTCACGTAAAGTGTTGTGTTCGTAACTAACTTGAGTCAAGTCGAGGACTTGGGCTCGTATGGATTGGTTGTTTATTCATGTGCAGGTGTTGCTTGAGTTCAAGTCATGGCTGGTGACGGGATCCATTGAACTAGTCTCAGGGAGGAGATGAGGTTCCAACAACCATGTTCGGGAGGAACTGTGGTTGAGCTGATCAGGGGGTCGCGCAGGATGTTTGAATCAAGATTAGTGCATATGAAGGTTACTAAACGTCGAAGGAAGGTGTTCACACGTATGCATGCGGTGCATGACGTGGCAACATGGTTCCGAAGATGGGATAAGGAAGGAAAGATCTGGTTGGAAGGATCGGATCGTACCGGTTGATGACTTTGGCTGCGGCGGAGTCGGTTATGGCTCGGTATGGAAAGTATCGAGTTGGTTATGTTAGGATTTCGTGTGTGTCACGAATTTGAGTTGTTTAGGAATGTGGGATACGTTCCTAAGGTGTTTGGAAGTCTTAAGATTGCTTCTATTTGCGTATAGAAGAATCTTGAGCAGTTATGGAAAGTTAGGATTCGTGATCTGAGTAGGATTGGAGTCCTAGTTGATATTGGGTTGGCCTAAGGGCTGGTTATATAAGCAAGGGAGCCCAGAGCTCGTGGTAGAAGATTTTGGGGCTGTTCCTCTTGTATTCTATTGAATAAAATTCGTAGTTTGAAGGAACTTTTGTGCCTTGTTCGTCCGACTTGTTCCAGACAAGTTTGACTCGTCGAGTTTTTGGACAGCACTACCTTTCGTCGGTGGTTTTATCATAACTCGAGTTTTACAGATCCAATTTACGTGATTCTTTTTGGGTTGTCTTCAAAACTTGATTATCTATCATATGTCAAAATTTCACGGTCATTGGAATTGTGGTCTATGATCTACACGAGTTTCTTTGCAGCGTTCCAGAACTGTTTTTTCTCCAGTAGGGCAGATTGACCATTGTTTGATCTTTCGATCATAACTTGAGTTTTTCTCGACGGATTTGAGTGATTCTTTTCGTGTTGTCTTCGTGACTTGATTCTCTCTGATATCTATCACTTTTGTCACGGTGAAACATGTTTATATTAGTCTCACACACGATTTCTTCAACAGATCGTTTTTCTGCCGAAGGGTTTGGGGTTTAATTGTTTCCGCTGCGTAAGATTTTTAAATCTACCATTCACCCCCCTCTGGTAGCTTTTCACGTGCTCTTCGATCCTACAATTGGTATCAGAGCCACGGTGCTCTAATCTTTGAGATTTGCACGTGTTTTTGACTAATCATCATGGAAAAATACTCCGCCAAACCTTGTGTGTTTGCTGGTATTGATTTCCAGGTTTGGAAGGCACGCATGGAGGCTTTCATCCAGGCACAAGGCTTTGCAATATGGGAGAAGGTGTATAAGCCTTATGAAGTGCCACACTATGATCAAGTTACGGCCACAAACCTACGGGACGTCGACAACAACAACAAAGCCCGAAACTTGATCATCCAAGGACTCACTCAAAGCGACTTTGATCGTGTCGCGCACCTCCGATCAGCATACGATGTTTGGAGAGCTCTCTGTGATTACCATGAAGGCTCCAACACA
Organism: Tuctoria greenei; assembly: GCA_036927565.1. Lineage (NCBI taxonomy): Eukaryota > Viridiplantae > Streptophyta > Magnoliopsida > Poales > Poaceae > Tuctoria > Tuctoria greenei. Next base: position 175,401,300 of record JAYESD010000003.1, on the reverse strand, counting down.
ATCAAGGAGGTAAAACAAGATATGTTCAAAATGGAATATATGCGTTTTGAGATGCAACCAGGTGAGTCTATCGATGACCTTTTTGCTCGTTTTAATAAAATTCTCAGCAACTTACGTAGTGTCAATGTAAATTTTTCTGATGCTGAGAATGCTAGGCAACTTCTTAGTGCGTTAGAAATGTCAATTTGGGAGATGAAAGTAACATATATTCGTGAATCAACTGTCATGAGTTCTCATACATTAGATGTACTTTATTCTAAACTAAAAACTCATGAAATTGGCATCCTAGCACGTAAGAACCCAAATAAGTCCATTGCATTTGTTTCACAACGTGATATGTCTAGCTCCGGCCAATCATCATCTTGCAATACTCTTGCTTTATTGTCCTCACTAACCCTGGAGCAGATCGAAGAATTTCCAGAAGAGGAGTTGGCACTCATCTCTACTAGATTCTCAAAAGCATTGCAAAATGTGAGAACTAGAAGGAGAGAAAGCTCCGGACCTCAACTCTGTTTTGAATGTGGTAAAATAGGACACTTTCGTACAAAATGCCCTAACCTTTCAGGTCCGACCACCCGGGAAGAAAAACAAAGCAAGGTCCGGACCTCCTCTGGAAATTCCAACAAAAAGAAAAAGAAGGGTACCATAGGACGCAAGATGATTAACAGCTTCATCACCGCACTTCAAGAACTTAGTTTAAGTGATGTAGACTTTGAAAGTGATGAAGATGATGACGATCTGGCCAACTTATGCTTCATGGCGGGCAAAACAAGATCAAGATCAAGTCAGGAGGATGCAGAACACAACAGTGAAGACGATGATGTATGTTCTACCTGCAATGAAATGTGTGATGCTATTTCTCATGCGACTATTATTTTCAAGAAAAAGGACAAAAAGCTTAGGGATAATGCTGCTAAAATTGAATCACTAGAATCTGAAATTAACCGTTTAAAAACTTTGATTCCTAGTGATGATGCATGTCCCTCATGTGACTTAATCTATGAACAATTGTCCACATTAAGAAGTGCACACTCCTCCACTCTAGATAGACTTGATGAAGAAATTGAAAAGAACAAAGAGCTTGCTGCACTTAATGATAAAAACTTGAAACATGCTAGCTGTTCTACAATTGATTTGCATTGTTCTACTTGTGAGGATCTTGATAAGAAACTACATGATGCTATGAATGAAATTTCTATATTGAACAATGCTTTACGTTCTCATGAAGTTAAATTTTGTTCAAATTGAAAACTAAAAGGAAAAACTTCATGTGAAAATTGCCTTGATCTGTCCAATAAACTTGATGACATGCATAGGACATTAGATCGGTTTTGTAATGGGAATAAGAACCTAAACTTGCTGCTGAATTCTTCCAAGTCTTGCAATAATAAAACTGGTTTAGGTTTTGATTCTCATGCTCATGCTAAGGCACATCCACCTAAAATTGTAAAGTCATTAGGAAGTGGTTTGGTTCAAACAGTTCCTAAACAAAAAGAAGTGGTTTTCAAATCTGCAGGAGTGTTGTCTCATTCGGTATCAAATAAAAATGTTGATTGCTCATCTAGACATGAATACAAAGTTAAATTTCATTGTACCTACTGTGGTAGAGATGGTCATGTCATAAATTTTTGTTATAGACTAGCTAAACAACAGAAAAAGGAAAGGATGATTGCTAGATCTCATAACTGTCATGCAATTAGAAAAACACAACCTACTTTAATGAGTCAGAAATTTGAAAAGGTAGCTTCCGGAACTTTTGGCAAGAAATCTACAAAGGCAGCTCCGGTAGTTCTGATAGCTCCGAGAGCTCACGGATCTTCTGCTGTTCCCTCCAAAGCTTTAGTTTTTGCCTCCGGACCTTCTGCTTTTACCTCCGGAGCTACTGGTTTTCACTCTAAACAAGTAACAACTTCTAAATCAATTGTTAAGAAAAGAAAACCTCAAACCTTGACTCATAAACCTACTGTTTTGTCTCAGCTTTCGCGTGTTTTTCCTGCTGCACGTCGCGTGACTCAGTACTGGATTCCTAAATGCCTTTTGACTAACCCCAGTATTGAGTCATCGACGTATTGTGTTTCTATGTAGGTTACACGTTTGAGGAAGGAGAACATTTGGATTGTGGATTCAGGTTGCTCACGCCACATGATCGGTAACAAAGATTGATTCTCCTCCCTCTCTTTTGTGTCACGTGTAGAAAATGTTACTTTTGCCGATAATTCTTCAACTCCTATAATTGCTAAGGGTTCGGTTAGAGTAAATGATCAGTACACGTTGAAGGATTTGGCACTTGTCAAAAATTTGAAATACAACTTGCTTTCTGTTTCACAATTGCTAGATGAAAATCTGGAAATTATTTTCAATAAAAACTGCTGCTAAGTAGTAAGTTCAAATAGTGAGCTTATTTTTAACATGTCTCGGTTTGGAAGAGTTTTTAAAGCTGATTTTGATATGTCTTCCTCTAAGCATAGGTGTCTAGTCGCTAATGATTCAAAGGACTTATATTTTTGGCATCGTAGACTTGGTCACGTAGGCTTTGATCACCTAACGCGTGTTAGTGCTCTTGATCGCATACGTGGGTTGCCTAAGCTTAAAGGGGACAAAGAAATTGTGTGCTCTTCTTGTAGACATGCTAAGATGGTTGCATGTTCACATACTCCTCTCACAATGATCATGACAACTGAACCATGTCAACTTTTGCATCTTGACACCGTAGGACCTTCACGTGTTCAATCCTTCGGAGGTAAATGGTATGTTCTTGTTATCGTTGATGATTATTCTAGATACTCTCGGGTTTACTCTATGGCGTCTAAGAATGAAGCTTTTAATCACTTTAGGACTTTATTTCTTAGATTATCAAATGATCACCCAGGATCTTTAAAGGCAATTAGAAGTGATAACGGAACTGAATTTAAAAATAAATCTTTTGATCACTTTTGTGCTGAAAATGGAATAAATCATCAATTTTCTTCACCATATGTACCTCAACAAAACGGTGTTGTAGAAAGAAAGAACAAAACCTTAGTTGAGATGGCTAGGACTATACTTGATGAATATCAAACTCCTAGGAAATTTTGGGCTGATGCGTTAGCAACCGCTTTTTATGTCTCAAATCGTGTTTTCTTGCGAGCTAAGCTAGGTAAAACACCATATGAGCTTCGGTTTGGACATAAGCCTAGTGTTACACACTTTCGGGTCTTTGGTTGCAAATGCTTTGTTAAGAAATATGGTAATCTTGATAAATTTGAACCTCGATCCATTGATGGCATGTTTCTTGGTTATCCATCTCATACTAGAGGCTACCGTGTGCTTTTACTTGACACTAACAAAATTGTGGAGACTTGTGAAGTGTCTTTTGATGAAGCTAGCCCAAGTACTTGCTCCGGTGTTGCAGGACCAGATCCGTATCCTCAGGGGGAGCTATTTTCGAAGATGAAGAAGAGCCCGTGATATCGCCTGGTAGTTCCGAAGTTGACACGTGTCAAGCTCCGGACATTGAACAAGCTCCGGCTATCATCTATGCTGGTACTGATCATCCACAAGTCACAAGCTCATCAATCTACGATGAACCTAATGAAGAAGAAGCTTGTGAGACATCTGTTCCCCTACGTTTTTACAAAGATCATCCCCCACAACAGATGATTGGAAGCTTGCACGAACGAGTCACATGGTCTAGGTTTTGCGATCCAAACTTTTATGCTCATTCTGCTTTTGTTGCTTCTTTTGAACCCAAAGATATATCACACGCACTCACTAATGAATCTTGGATTATTGCCATGCAAGAAGCGTTAGAAAATTTTGAACGAAATAATGTTTGGAAACTTGTACCTCCACCTCAAGGTCACACTTTAATTGGAACTAAATGGGTATATAAAAATAAACAAAGTGTGGATGGGGTTGTGGTTACGAATAAGGCTAGGTTGGTTGCTCAAGGTTTCACTCAAGTTGAAGGTCTAGATTTTGATGAAACTTTTGCTCCTGTTGCTAGATTTGAAGCCATAAGAATTTCCTTAGCTTTTGCAGCATATGAAGGTTTTAAGCTATTTCAAATGGATGTTCAAAGTGCCTTTCTTAATGGCTACATAGATGAGGAGGTTTATGTCAAACAACCACCAGGTTTTGAAAATCCAGATTTTCCTAATCATGTTTACAAACTGTCCAAAGCCTTATACGGTCTCAAACAAGCCCCTAGAGCATGGAATGATAGGTTAAAAACATTCTTACTTAAAAAGGGGTTTACCATGGGCAAGGTTGATAAAACTCTTTTTGTGCTTAAACATGGCAATGACTCATTATTCGTTCAAGTGTATGTGGATGATATTATCTTTGGTTGTGCTTCTCATGATCTTGTGTCCAAGTTTTCAGCAATGATGAGTTCCGAATTTGAAATGAGTATGATGGGTGAACTCATTTACTTTCCGGGGCTGCAAATCAAGCAAACCAAGGAGGGTACCTTTGTGCATCAAACGAAGTATACCAAAGACCTCCTAAGGCGCTTCAACATGGACAAAAGCAAGCCTCTTCGGACACCAATGGGAACTGCAACAACACTTGAACTTCATGAAGATGGTGAACCCGTGGATCAAAAAGAATATAGAAGCATGATCGGATCACTTTTGTACCTCACGGCATCAAGACCGGACATACAATTCAGCATATGTCTTTGTGCACGGTTTCAAGCTTCCCCACGTGCTTCACATCGTCAAGCCGTCAAAAGGAATCTCAGGTACTTACATGGAACCCAAGAATTTGGCATTTTTCTTCCTTGTTCCTCAACCGTTTCTTTGAAAGCTTTTTCGGATGCTGATTTTGGGGGCTGTAGGATTGATAGGAAAAGTACTTCCGGTGCTTGTCATTTTCTTGGTAATTCTCTTGTTGCTTGGTCCTCTAGAAAACGAAATTCAGTTGCACAATCCACAGCCGAATCTGAATATGTAGCTGCTGCTAGTGCTTGCTCACAAATTCTTTGGATTGTTCAAACACTTAAGGACTATGGGGTTGATCTAGATAGTGTTCCACTGTTTTGTGATAACACTAGTGCTATTTGCATTGCCAAAAACCCCGTGCAACATTCTATAACTAAGCACATTGATATTAGGTATCACTTTCTCCGAGGTAACGTTGAAAAAGGAAACATTGTGCTTCACCATGTAGATACCGAACATCAATTGGCTGACATTTTTACAAAACCTTTGGATTTCACTCGTTTCTGTTTCATTCGTAGTGAAATAGGGGTTATGCATCCTCATGGCTTAAATTGAGGGGGAGTTTTTGAAACTTGGGAAGTCTATGTGTGAATCTAAAATTAAAATAATATGAGCATAGTATTTCATACATATATGACTTTGTGATTCCTTTTACATACTGAAAGTTCTTACTACATTACTCGTGTTATACATTTTGTAGTTTTTGCCATGTCTAGTAATTGGAATAATTACTTACACTAAATCTTGTCATGGTCGAACTTTCTTGCTGTTTTGAACTTGTTGCATGCTCAAAAATGCTTTTAATCATTAAGAATTAATCAAGTAATCAACTCACATGTTGAGTTTTTATGAACAAATATAAATTGAGAAAAGATCAAGAGAATATGCATGCATTGCACTTCTTCTTTTGAGATGGCTTGTCATTGCACTTAGATATGAACTTGGAAGAAGTTGTGTATGACTAAAACCATGTCCTTAAGCTTCTGATTGTCAAATGACATAGGCTTGGCTTGGTTGGTTAGAATAAGGCAGATGCGCATATAATCTCTTGCAAATATCATATGATCTAAATTTATGCTTCGAAAAATAATAAAATGCAGCAACTAGTGTCATGCTTTCAGGTTTTGAGATAGTTAAGTTTGTGAGATCATGACTTGCTTAAATTGAAAATTACATTTGATCTCTATCATGGCTTACACTACTTTATGTATTTCATTGATGTGATAATGTAAGGTACTTGATAGTATGACTTGGATGAGCTTTGTTTATATATATATGTTATAATATGCTCATAACAACTAAAGAGGAAGAGATAATTTGTTTATATGCTCATGACTTGCTGAATACATTGTCAAAGGGGGAGAGATAAGCATGAAGAGAAAGAGAATATGTCCATAAGGAGAGATAATAAAAGGGGGAGCGATAATATGGGATAATTTTTCTTCTACTTTTGATTTACAAAAGGGGGAGAAATTGCCTTCAAAACTTTTATGTGAATAAGCCAATGTTCGGATTTTAAATGATGTTGCCAAAGCATTCATCAAGGGGGAGATTGTAAGACCTATATGTGCTGAATACATTGGCTTGTAGTGAATACACTTGGCTTTGATGATAAAAGTTTTAAATATAACCAAAATACCTTTTTATCAAAGGTCCGACTCTAGCTCTGAGCTACAGCAAGGTCCGGCGGTAGGTCTGGCTTATTTTGGGTAGCTCCGGTTACGTTAGATGCTAGGTCTGGCTTCTTGGTAAGGTCCGACTAGCTTTGGTTAGCTCCGGTGAGCTTTATATTTTGCTCCGGCATGTCTTTGATAGTTCCCGCATATATTTGATAGCTCCGTAATGCTTTTGCTAAGCTCCGACGTACTTTGTCTAGCTCCGGTTTTGGGTTGACTAGTTTTGACTAGTTTTGGTAAGCTCCGGTGCTAGGATCTACTAGTTTTGGTAAGCTCCGGCAGGTGCTTCTTTGTACTAGCTTTGTTAGCTCCGGCTCAAGCTCCGGGTTGCTCTGGCAAGGTCCGGAACTTGACCGTAGTGCTTCTGCTTTTCATTTGCAATGTTTCGGACTTGCTTTACATTGTTGGAAAGATTGCTTAGTATTCATTTTCTAAGTTTTTGGTGCGTTTTTGTTGATAAGGCTGATATCGTTTTACTGTGGTTTTGCAACATGCTTATGTGAGATGCTCACGTAAGGTGTTGTGTTCGTAACTAACTTGAGTCAAGTCGAGGACTTGGGCTCGTATGGATTGGTTGTTTATTCATGTGCAGGTGTTGCTTGAGTTCAAGTCATGGCTGGTGATGGGATCCATTGGACTAGTCTCTGGGAGGAGATGAGGTTCCAACAACAAAGTTCGGGAGGAACTGTGATTGAGCTGATCAGGAGGTCGCGCAGGATGTTTGAATCAAGGGCAGTGCATATGAAGGTTACTAAACGTATGCATGTGGTGCATGACGTGGCAACATGGTTCCAAAGATGGGACAAGGAAGGAAAGATCTGGTTGGAAGGATCAGATCGTACCGGTTGATGACTTTGGCTGCGGCGGAGTCGGTTATGGCTCGGTATGGAATGTATCGAGTTGGTTATGTTAGGATTTCGTGTGTGTCACGAATTTGAGTTGTTTAGGAATGTGGGATAAATTCCTAAGGTGTTTGGAAGTCTTAAGATTGCTTCTATCTGCGTATAGAAGAATCTTGAGCAGTTATGGAAAGTTATGATTCGTGATCTGAGTAGGATTGGAGTCCTAGTTGATATTGGGTTGGCCTAAGGGCTGGTTATATAAGCAAGGGAGCCCAGAGCTCGTGGTAGACGACTTTGGGGCTGTTCCTCTTGTATTCTATTGAATAAAATTCGTAGTTTGAAGGAACTTTTGTGCCTTGTTCGTCCGAATTGTTCCAGACAAGTTTTACTCGTCGAGTTTCTGGACAGCACTACCTTCCGTCGGTGGTTTTATCATAACTCGAGTTTTAAAGATCCAATTGACATGATTGTTTTCGTTTTGTCTTCAAAACTTGATTATCTATCATATGTCAAAATTTCACGGTCATTGGAATTGTGGTCTATGATCTACACGAGTTTCTTTGCATCGTTCCAGAACTGTTTTTTTCTCGGGTAGGGCAGATTGACCATTGTTTGATCTTTCGATCATAACTTGAGTTTTTCTCGACGGATTTGAGTGATTCTTTTCGTGTTGTCTTCGTGACTTGATTCTATTTGATATCTATCACTTTTGTCACGGTGAAACACGTTTGGATTAGTCTCACACACGATTTCTTCAACAGATCGTTTTTCTGCCGAAGGGTTTGGGGTTTAATTGTTTCCGCTGCGTAAGATTTTTAAATCTACCATTCACCCCCCCTCTGGTAGTGTTTCACGTGCTCTTTGATCCTACAATTACAAAGGACAGATAGGGTTGTCACCACTTACTGCCTACTTCTTTAATCTGTGGGTCTATGAGACATTCAATGCCACTCTTTATCGTAGCACCATGCTAGCATATTAAGTAATTACCTTAAGAGCCTAGGCACAAGGCATCCTAAGGCAATGAACTAAATCATCGTTGAACCAATGTTAAATCATAGCACAAGTGATTCATGTTAACATAATCATATCATAGCTAATTAGACTATATTGTAGGTTTATAGTGTTTATGATGACGTGATAAGAATGGTATATCACAATCATAAATACTATTCCTACCACATACATGGAATCCACAATCAAACGAGAAATACTTCATCTAAGTATTTATACAATAGAAGACAAAATATATCATATTTATTATGAATAAAGTCACAAATACAAATAGGAATATGGGAGACATAGCTTTCCCAATTGGAAATGATAGTTGAAAAAATAAAGGAATAAAAATGATAGTTGAGAATATAAGATTCTCAACTTACTAAGAAAATCAAATATGCAGTGGGAAAAATAAAACTAAATGGGGAAAACCAAATAAAGAGAAAAGAAAAACAAAGAAGAAGATTACTACCAATTTAACCTATTGGCTCGGTCTGACCATCGTCCGATGGGATGGACATTCCTCCTTCATTTCTTAACTTTCGAGCCTAGTGGATGAGCTCGGACGGCTTGTCTTGCTTCTTCCGCCATTTGGAAACATGGTGGACTTGGGCTTTTGGGGAGGCCTGGACTTCTCCGTCTTCTTGGTGTGTCGTCCTGGATGATAAGACAGGTTTTCCGCATAGATCAAATTCCTCATGAATGCAATGAGTGGGTCCACCTTTGGAGGTGTGATTTCGACCTCTTGAATGTGCTTAACATTCGGCCCATACTTGATACGGATCATGGAACATTACTCCCACTTTAGGCGAAAGTTAAATTTCTCCTTCTTGCCATTGATGTGGAAGTGGATTTCTACAGCTCCCACATCTGTGCAAGCCCTCGAGGTGCTTAGGAATGGGTGCCCGAGAATGAGCGGTGTATCCTTCTCGACCTCCATGTCGAGCACCACAAAATCCACATGTATGAAGCAGTTCTGGATTTTCTCCAGAACACCTTCAGCAATACCCGTCGGATAACAGACTAAGGAATTAGCCTGTTGGAGTTGCATTGGTGTTGGAGTAAGCTCTATGACGTTCAGCTGGTCGAAAATGACCTTGGGCATCACAATCACGCTTGCTCCAAGGTCACAAAGGGCCTTGTTAAAGTGGTGTGCCCCAATTGAGCATGAGATTGTAAGACATCCAGGGTCCTTCAGCTAGTTGACTCATTGTAAATAAATCATGTTGGCACTTTCCATAGGAGGTTCGGGCTGTCCTGGCATCTTGCCATTCTCCATTGGAGGAACAACAGTTGCCAGTTGAGCCAAATGAGTCTCCGACATCTTGTTGAAACTCTTGATTCTTGAAGGTTGAGGGTAGTCTTTCAATCTTGGCATTGATGTTTTCTAGGTTCTTGTCATTGGCCAAAAGCTTCTTGGATATAGCCTCATTGATCTTCAACTGGCCAACGGCAAGTTCTTTCAAGTTGGGTTGATTTCCATTGTTGCCATTGTTGTGGTACCCTCCTTGAAAGAATGGGTGTGGTTGGCCCCACACTTGACCTCCTGGACGATAGCCATTGTTATTTCCATTATTGGCTAGGTATAGGGCATCCTCACGGGTTTCTAGACAGTCATTGCCCATATGACCCTTGTTTCCATAGGCTTCACAAGTGATGTGAGAGTCTAAGGAATAGGCATCGCCACATACCTCACCATTGCCTTGTCCATCAATCTTTTTCATTGGGAGGTACAATTTGGCAGCGTTCATGTCCACCTCCTTCATGGTGTGCATGCCTCGCTGGTGGGTATGGAGATGCTCATCACTCCATCCCATGTTTGACACCATATGCTCAATCAAGTCTTTGGCTTTTGGCACCGACGATGAGAAGAAGGCACCTCCAGCAGCAGCATCAACATGATCACGGGCAAAAGGGAGCAGCCCGTCGTAGAAGTTTTGGATGATGAGCCAGTCATCCATCTCATGGTGGGGACACGCTAGGATATACTCCTGAAGCCTTTCCCAAGCCTCGAGAATAGATTTATTGGCATCTTGCTGGAAGCTGGAAATTCTTCCATGTACGGCATTGGTCTTTCCCAATGGGAAAAACTTGGCAAGGAATGTCATAGAACACTTCTCCCAAGTATCTACAATACTTCGGTTCGCGTAGCATCACTGTTTCGCTCTCCCAAGAAGAGAGAATGTAAATAGCCTAAGACGGACAGCATCAGGAGATACATCCTTTATTTTAAAAGTGCTGCAGATCTCAAGGAACTGTTGCAGGTGAGCACTTGCGTCCTTGTTAGCCTTCCCACAAAGTGGGCTGGCTTGCACCATAGTGATAAGGCCAGTCTTGATTTTGAAGTTTACGTCTCTCGTGTTAACAGTGGGCCCAACAGGCACATGGTTAGCAGAGGGAGCCGAAAACTCACGAAGGGTCTTCTGGGCCATTAGCATTTCGGTTGTTGGTGCGGTTGTGCTGGATTGCTTTGCCGCTTGAAGCTTCTGTGGAGTAACGACACGAGGTCAAAATCTCAGAAGGGATTTAGGATCTTCAACAATATTTTCTGGCAAGCGGAAACCAGACATATACTACCCTGTTTTCACATGGAATGCGAAAACAAGAAAGGGTCATCCTACTAAAACCTACCAGGGTCCTATCTTATTAACTCGATCATGCAATACATCAGCTGCCTTCCCTGGCAATGATGCCAAATATGCTTGTTGATATTTCCTACGAACTACTAACAATTCATCCCTAGTAGGGGTGCTAGAAATGCTTGTTGGTAGGTTTTATATTATTCATGTAAATCCGCAAGCGCACAGAAACTATCGATGTAGCATTTCCCATCTAAGAGTATTCCCAAAGGGTGTCATTTATATTCTCCCAAAGGAAGGCAAGGTGGAAGCAAAGCAATCATCAGATGGAATGGCTAGGTTGGTCTAGGTTGGGTTCTAGCAAGGATGGGTTAATTGATAAGTGGAGGTAGTGTGACACACACAAGAGCATTCTATCCTACGGGGATAAAAGAGGTAATAGAGGGACTAGGCTAAGAGTTAGGTAGATACTCCTACTATGCTTCCAATGTACATATACATAGCCTAAGTTAGTTACTAATGATCATGTCAATTATGAATTCTCATTCTAAGTGGATTAACACATCGGGCACGGGTTTACTCCTAGCAACATTAGGCGACTCTAGCAAAGAGCCTGTGGCATAGCCGAACGTGGAGGATTACAAAGGACAGATAGGGCTATCACCACCTACTATCTACCTCTTCAATGTTTTGGTCTATGAGACCTTCAACGCTACTCTCTATCGTAGCACTGTGCTAGCATATTAAGTAAGGACCTTAGGAGCCTAGGCACAAGCCATCCTAAGGCAATGAACTAAATAATCGTTGAATCAATGTTAATTCATAGCACAAGTGATTCATGTTAACATAATCATATCATAGCTAATTAGACTATAGTGGAGGTTTATAGTGTTTATGATGATGTGATAAGAATGGTATAGCACAATCATAAATAATATTCCTACCACATACATAGAATCCACAACCAAACAAGAAACGCTTCATCCGGGTATATGAAAAATAGAAGACTAAAGATATCATCTTTATTATGAATAAAGTCACAAATACAAATAGGAATATGGGAGACATACCTTTCCCAATTGGAAATTGGGAAGAGACTCCTTCTACTCCTCTCCTACTTGGACTATGGACTAGAAACTCTCCTCTCTACAGCCTATACTCCTCTAAACCTATGGAGAGTAGTGGATACAATTGATGAATACTCAAGTGGTGTGTCTTGAAGTGACGGCTGAGGGGTCCTATTTAAAGCTTGGAGAAGGGTTGGTTCCTACCACCTAAAGTGCGCGAATCAGTCACCCATGACCTCTTGAAGCTGGGAGGAGCCAACACGTAGTGTTTGACTGTATTTGGCGGCAAGACCTAGACAGCCGACTAGGGGGGTCGACCGACCTGGTCTTGGCCCCGTTGGGGTTGTGCTTCCTCTAGGTCTCTATCAGGTGGATCCTATTTCTTTGTATGGGTTCTACACCGTTGGACGGCCTGGGATACATTTGTTTGTGGGCCGTTTGATCCATGTGGTGCCACGTGTCATCGCTTGATTGGCCAGAATGATATTTAATAGGATCCACCCCCTTGTTTCACTTCGATTCTGCACGAAACTCCGGCATGTACCATTTTCTCCAAGGACAAGTGGAAATGTCTAAAATGAAAGGTGATGTGTGCAAGAAATGAAAATTCCTTCACATAATTGAGTTATATTGATGGAGGAAATTGGTATATATTAGCCATTAACAAACCTCTTAGAGGAGCTACAACAAAATTTCTTGCACGATGGCTCCCTTGGCAGGCTTGGCAGCGGAAGGTCAGCCATGATGGTGGTGGGTCGTTGGCGCGGAGAAGACGAACAAGAAGAAACGGACTCAAAGTGAGAAAGGCACTTGTGGATAACTGACGGGTGATGGCGCGTCTTAAATAAGGTCTGCGCGGAGTCGATGATGGATCTTTTGGTTTCCCGCACATTGATGGAATGATGGGATGCATCGATATCGCATTGGGGAAATGAAAGGTCGTGCACGCAGGTCGCACATGTCTCTGCACCATCGCCGCCAGAATTAAATTATCCACATTCCTCGTGACACATGTCTATCTTTGAGCAATGGAAGACAAGCTTTCATATAGCGCGTCTCGCTTTAGTCTCCAGCGCATCTCGCTTTAGTCTCCCACACGTATCGCGTTTATCTCGCTTGTCTCTTCGCCTCCGGTGCTCCTGTACTAAGACCAACGCTCCTTTACTAATCAACTAACTCTAGTGCAACTGCCGCCTATGTTCCCCATCGCCATCGTCGTCGCCGTCCTCATCGTTATCATCACTGTTCATGGCTGGGTTAGATATCGTTTGGCACATAGCCGACTGAAGGAGGAGCGCTTGGCGTGGCGCAAAAACTATCCTCATGTATCTACATATGGCATCGGTCGCATGGTTGTATATATGTGGCTCTGCAAGGGACTGATGAACATAAATGTTTGTTTTTGGTATTTTCAATTTCTCTACGTAGGGTTTCTCTACGAAGCCTAAATCAGAAGATTTATTGATGTGGCAGTGCATCATTCCCAGTAAAGAAGGGGTAATTCATAAAGAACAAGCACAATCATATGAGTTTAACTATCGTCCTCTTACTAATGAATTTCCTTTGTAGACTAACTACGAAGGTGGTTATTACCCCCTAACAATCTCCTTCTTGGAGGACTATCCGTTGGTACCTCCAAGATGCGCCTTTCTACTTGGTTTCTTCCACCCAAATGTCCATCGATCAGGAGCACATTGCATTGGGATTCTTGATTAAGAGACTGTAAGATAGACTTATATTGCTCATTTTGAAAATAATTGTTGTCGGACATATTTGAAGTGGTTTCTTATGTTGCCTAAATTGATATTTCGTAGGGGTGGTGGACTGGTTTTACAATCAAAACTATACTACTTGAAGTTCAGCGTTTGCTTGATCATCCAAATGCGCTCGATGTTGATAATGATTGCTATAATCTACTTATCAAGGTTAGACACTTTGTGCTAGTGACCAACAACGGTTATTCATTTCTCATTCGACATTTGTTAATTTAAAGAATGTCAATATTTTAAGGATCAAGTGGAATATAAGAGATGTGTTTAGGAGCAAGCTGGACGGTACAGTTTAGATTGATCGATGGGAGCTTTAGGAATAAGTTTAGATTTGAAATTAGTTTAGAGGGCATGCAATTTTTATGAACTATGAATCATAAAGTTGCAAGTTATCTCTGAATTGCAATGTCACTGCGTTTGTTTATCCCTGAATTCCTTTTATATTCCTTAATTGCAATATCATTGCATTTGTTTATACTATAATGGACGCTCATGATAATGTGCGAGTGGTAGCGGACGCTCGCGACAACGTGCGAGTGGCAATTGGGAGATGAGTGCATGAGAGACGCTCTTTAAAAAAGCGCGTCTCCAATTTCTAAGATCTGGCAAAAGGGAGACATGCCTTACTCGGGCACATTCCCGATTCGGGAAAAAATAATGCGAGATGCGCCTTACCTGTACAGCTGTTGCATACGGCTGGCCCGTACGACCAAATCATAATGCGAGACGCGTCTTATCTGCGCACGCCTTTGATTCTTGCTGAAGATTTTTGTCACACCTCGGAAAGTTGTGCTCGTTGCGACGATCATATAAGGCATTTCGCACAATTGCTAGTTGGACATGCCAGAAGGTGAAAGATGGCATCGCACCCCGCGAACAACATCTTTTGCATGTTGCATGTCCGTTCGGCCACAAAATAATGAGAGACGCGCATTACCCGGGCTCGTCTACGATTCATGCCGACAATCATTTGTCCCACCACGGAGAGCTGAGTACGCGCTCCTGGCAAAAATTTCTATATCTTGCGCGCTCTCTCCCAATACTTGGCAAAAAATTTTAGCTCTCACGCGCTCTGTCAACATAGAAAACTGCAGCTCCTGAGCACACTGTCGCAGTCCCTCTTCCTCAACTCGCTCTTCGTCATTGTCGCGCTGCCGCCATCGAACCCGACCTCGTCGTTGGCCCCGACCTTCGTCATCAGAGAGTTGAGCATGCTGAAGCACGCTGCCTCATCCCCTGTGCCCAGATCATGCCGCCACCTCGACCCCGACCTCGTTAATCAGTATGAGCACGCCGCCACCTTCACATAAGTGGAAATATTCTCCCTATCCCCGGAAAATGTCTGCCTGCCGTCATTAGAGAGTTGAGGAACCGCCGCTCCGCCGCCTCTGCCAGCTCATCCCGAAGCACGCCAGCGCTTCGTACCCTGCCCCTGGAGCACGCCGCCGCCTCGACCCTGCCCTCAAAGTGTGCATTATAGTGATTTTATTGAATTTGAGGATGTCCAATGAAGGCTCTTCATTAATGAATTCAATGATCCAAAGGGAGAATTTTCATTATGGTAGATATTCACCTTCCTTGTTTATGTCCAATGCAGAAGTAATGTATTTGTTTGGACTATCATTGTATAATGAGTTCTGATTCACAAACCCCTGAAACTGCAGCAAACTGTGGTTGACACTAGCATTTGCCATCCAACTGAGTTTGATTTCTACCTCTGCAACCATGCTGGAATCAAGGTACCTATGCGATAATTGGTGTTTCTCTCACGATTTTTCGATATCAGTCTATAAAAGCATCAGTGGAATGTAAATTGTTTGTTTTTTTAGGGGACAAGCACATCAGCTCAGTACAATGTCCTTTACCATGATAAAGATTTCTCTGTTGATGCCATGCATATGCTCACCAACTGCCTGTGCTACAAGTAAGCTTGGTTCTTCATTCACTAATAGTTCTTGTGTTTATTACAATTGTATACCAATTTGTTTCTAAGCCTTTAGATATTTGCTACCTTATGTGACTGGTTAATCGAATGTGACTGCAATTTGATAATGTTGTATATGATTTCAGTTATTTTATTGTATTTAGGATGTCAGAGCATGAGAGGCTATGAAGGCCTACCGTTAATGAAGTTATTGATCGATAGAATTTTCATTACGGTAAAAAGGATTGGATGATGACAGTTATGATATGTGTAATTAGTAACATTGTAATTAGGATGAACAATTTGTTAATATTTGATTGATAAATATAATTTAAGATTTGATCTTTTTGGCTATACATATGTTCATGTATGTGTATGTTGCTAACACTGGAAATGGGGCTGCCAAAGCCTTGCTAGCTCCAATATGCAGCCGGCAATCAGGATAATCAAGGGTGGGGGCACCTAATAGGATATCCTGCCTGTAAATAATACACAATAAGTTGTAATAGAGAACGTCTCAAATTACCTAAATAAAGGAGACAGGCTTCCATAATGAACGTATCTGATCATTAAACAAATCTGCGACGGGCTACAATAATGCACGTCTCGAACCAGCCAATAAATCTGCAACGGGCTTTGTTAGTGTTTGTCTCGCGTGTATGTCGATGGGCGACACGCACCACTCACATCTCCAATGACCCCATAAAGGATGTCTGTTACGACACAAAGAAAGGATATGCCCTTCCTTTGATCATGTCTTGCACTTAGGATGATCGACGATGCGCTAGCCACACGTCTCTCATGACAGCGTAATGCGAGATGCAATGACGAAGACGCACAGTTTGTTCGTCTCCATTCTTCGTCGGGGCTCATCTTGGATTAGCCTTTCTTACGTAGTGCATCCACATGGTCATCGGCTAGCGAAGTCATCCCATTGTAGAAGTTTTGGATGATGAGCCAATCATCCATCTCATGGTGGGGACATGCCAGGATATACTCATGCACCCTTTTCCAAGCTTCGGGAATGGACTACGTCGAAGTGTTCCAACCACACTTCCACCGTTACTACGAAGATGTAGTCCGCAGAGGTTTGTATTTAGGCAGGGAGCAAAATCAAGATCCAAGAGCAAGGTGACAAAAGTAGTTTTACGTGGTCCGGGCCGCCTATGCGTAATACCCTACTCCATGGGGGCGTTTGTGTATTGTAAGAGCTTGTGTAAGCTTCAGTACAGATGATTGAGCATGTCCTCTTCTACTGTGTAGCCAGTCCTTTTATATGCCAAGGGCTGGATGTTACAACATGTTTCGTGGCTCCACAGGTGGCCCTGACTGTAATAATCACCCTATACACGATCTACAGATGTTAAAGGGAGGATAACATGCCTTAATGACAGTGTCACTGGTCTTGATAGTCTTATGATCGTTTGTTATTAATGATGTGTTAACCAGGTCTTGTAACGGCCGATTGATAGCCCTTGAATGTCTGCGCTGTTGGAGATCCCTATGTCTTCCCGTTGTAGACATAGATCCGGACTCGTGACACGTGGCAGCACTGAAGCTTCCCTCTGCAGGGAGGTAGGTCCGGAGCTACTGGACATGTGGCAGTACCGGAGCCTCCCTTATAGGGGAGGCTGGTCCAGCACCCTGGCACATGTGGTAGCACCAGAGCCACACTGAGGAGGGAGGCAGGTATGGCACTGGAGGACACATGGTAGTGCTGGAGCCAACCTAAGGAGGAAGGCAAATCCGGCACTGCGGGACACGTTGTAGCATTAGAGCTCCCCTAAGGAGGGAGGCAAGTCTGGCACTACAGGACACGTGTTGCCTTCGGATGTCCACAACACTGGAAGGTGGAACTCAACACTTCTTCTTCTGGTACGAATGGATACCTAGTATGCAGGGTATGGGCAGTGACCCCCGGGCCCACCTCTGGTGAGATTGTGAGGTTTTAATGCTGGAGGTGGGGCCATTATCTCCACCGCACTACTGCTTCAACTTTTCCTCTTTGTACACATGTCCCTTCTTGATTTGGTAGTTGAGATACACGACGTGTGGATCTCATGCAATTGAAGGATGCTGGTTCCCAAGATGATTTCCGCATCGTTTCCCAACGTAAACTTTGTAGCCCTGTCAGGCCGCCGCCCTCAGGCTTCCAACTTCTCATCATGACAACGGTTCATCTGGTGTGACTTTTTTGGCGAAGTGAACCCAGGCCGCCCTGTCATCGACGAGGTAACATTGTTGAGCATGATCAAGGTTCGGATGCATATGCTATCCAAGCATTACAGAGGCTCAACAAAGGGAGAGGCGCTACAAGGTGAGAGAACTCTTACACATCAATCTATTCTTGCTCATAGAGTTCTCCGATTGAACCCTTGCATCGGGCTCCAACTTTTGCTCTACTTTGCGGCGATGGAACTCGGACTCCCCCCAACAAGATTGAGAGAGAGAGAGAGATCTTACAAGAGTCTGGAAGCTGAAAGGATGGCAGAGTGACTCCTTCAACAATGCTATTCACTGCGGCAAGCTCCTGTTCAAGAAGGAATCTATGGCGACATTGTCTACTTCTCCGGGCATGCCATTGTTGGGCTGGTTCCACCGGTATCAAACTTCTTGTTGATGCTGCTGAAGTCATAAAGGCTCCAACTGCATCATCTCAGACCTTATTCGATCTTGCTGGTGGTGACCTTCGTCCAATTTTGCGAGATGTGGGTAAGCGTGCAACCCTGCATGCTACTGTTCCATACCTTGTTCACCCTCTGAGCGACAGGAAAAGGTAATAGCTTGTTGATATTCCACTACTTTGTAAGGTGTAGTAATCCCCCATACAAGTACATTAAGTCTTCCTTCTGGAAAGTGGGATACTTGGAATACTAACTGGGTAGTTATTCGGGTGGACCCTCATGACTGGCTGGAGCTGCCATAAGGGTTCTCGCCGACGGAGTCCAACTCCTGAGAGGAGCTCTCGGAGCTGACTGAAGAGTACAACCCCGTGCTATCAAGAATTCGTAACTTGGACGATGGAGGATTGTCATCCCTGATGGTCCTCAACAACTTACTGACCAATCGCTGGGCTCCACTCAAGGAGCGAGAATATGCAGCTTGGTCATACTCTGGAGAAACGGATTTACTCTGGATTGAAGTTGGTCGGGGAACCATCTTAGATGAGCATGCCTTGGACCTCCATCTGCAGAAGTTGAACAGTGGAACTCTATCAAGAGATGACCTCGTACCTCAAGCTGAGTTCTTGCCTCTGTGTCTAGTTCAGGAGGTCCGGAGGGACCTGCCAAAGGTGATGCCGCTCCTTGATGATACAAATCTTGCAGTGCGACAAAGGAGCACTCCGCCAGCAGGGATTGTAATCTCAAGAGCTTTAGCCCCCTGTCGACATGAAGCTCGACTCTGCACCTGTCAGCGGAAATGGCAAGGCTCCTACAGATCAGAGCCAGAAAAAGTCTGACTCAAGTCGGGGTAAAGGCAAAGAACCCATCGACGCCTCCAGTCGAAAGAGGAAGTTGAAGCGAACTAATGGCAGCTCTGTCAGATCAGCTCTGATGCATGCGGTGTCACTACCTCGCCTGACCCTCAAGTCAGTGTTGGTTGTGCCTCCAGCAACGGCAACTCCGGCTCTGACGACCAAATTATCTTCGGATCCAGTGCTTACGGCGGGCACTAGGTCAGGCAAGCCTACTCCAATCCCAGTGCCAGCGGCGGGATCTGGGTCCAAAGTATCTTCACAGATGGCGGATATCCCATCTATGGCGACACCGATGGCAGTCACGACTCCTTGGATGATGCCCAGAGCTTCTGCCTTACTGACGATAGTGGGTTATGACTCGGACCGTCCAAGGAAGATGTTTCGTGCCAACTGGAGTGGCAGTGTGCCCCGGTAATGATAGGCACTTGAAACTGTGTTTTCTTTTTGTTTTTTTCTTTTCCTTAAATTCTCTATTCCTCTATTTCCAGAGTATCGAGAGGAGGAGCTACTACTCCGGCACCTGCCAGCACCACAGCAGGAGAGACCGCTCAGACTGGAGCCCACATTGCGGATACGGCTTCTCCTAAGGTCGTGGCGGACGACATGGTAGCTCTAGTGCCAACTGGCGTTGAGAGGATGTCGGTGCCAGCGGCTGAAGAATCCTTGGTTTCGTTGAACCACAAAGAAGAAACACCGAAGCAAGCTTTAACTGCTCTGGAGCCAGCATCGAAGATACCGACATCAGTGCCATAGATTTTGGATGCTGCAACTGAAGTTCCGACGCCAGCTCTGAAGGTAACAGCACCGTTGGCTGATGTCGATATGCCAGAGATGGCCATACCAGAGCTGATACCTCAGATCTACCTCAGAGCCGATACTCGGAACTCAGCGCTGCAGACATTGTGCTGTTGGAATCCATGCTTGTGCCATGGGCCCTGACAACTATTCCGGAAGACTTGAGGGAACCAGACGAACCTCCTGCAGGTCCTGAGCATTCTCCCTAGACATGTCAATTGACAACGCCTGCTGGAGCCTCCACCAAGTTCAGCTCGCCTTCGACTACGAGCGCAAAGCCCTGGATGATGAGCGTGAGACCCTAAGGCACTGGCGCAAGCTGCTTTACATGAAAATGAAGTTGGCACAGTCTCAGCTAGCATACCTAAGGGATTGGCTGGAGGCCGAGGAAGCTCGGTAGACACATTTGAACAACACGCTGGATGAAAGAGAGGCTTCAATAAAATACCTTGATGACATGACTTGAGAGATCTACGAGCATGCCAAGAAAGTCAATGTATTGGCAGTTGATCGCTCAGAGAGTCTCAATGCTTTGAGGGAACAGCTCCTCAAGCGCCAAGATGCATTAGACAATAAGGACGAGCTCCTAATGAGAGATGCTGAGATCCCTCCGAAGTTAGAATGTAGTGAGCAGGACTTGGCTAACCGCGTTGAGAAACTCAAGTCCTAGTGCGATAAAGAAAAGCACCAAGTATGGCTGGCAGAAGAAGTCAGCAAGCGAGAAAGTGTTGTCTCTACTAGGGAAAACAAGGTGAAGTCTAAGTAGAGGGACCTTGCGGAGAAGCAAGACCGCT
Source organism: Tuctoria greenei (assembly GCA_036927565.1). Lineage (NCBI taxonomy): Eukaryota > Viridiplantae > Streptophyta > Magnoliopsida > Poales > Poaceae > Tuctoria > Tuctoria greenei. The sequence goes on along the minus strand of JAYESD010000003.1, from coordinate 175,380,674 downwards.
TGAATCTCTTGGACATGCAAATCGCTAACCAAGAGAGCCAGCTAACTGAATAGATTCAACAGCATGCTAAAGTGGTCGAGCGGTTATCGAAGGAGGGCTCTAGGGAGCTATCATCGGCAAGAATGATGTTGGTGGGGTTGCGGACTACGAGGGCAATAGAGTCCTAGTAGGTCTGGGACATCCTTGGGTGAGCGGAAGATGCTCTGATGCCACTGGCGTTTATTCTGGTCCGACCAGTTGACCCGCAGCCAGATATGGACAAAACTTTGGTGGCGCCCAACTCTGTCGAAGCTAAGCTAGAGGCGATGGAAGATGTGATCAGTGACCAGCTCGAGATCGAGGGAAGATCATTGGCGAAGAATGTCGCATAATATGTGCTGACATGCTTCTGAAGCTGGATCACTCTATGTCTCTAGCTCCGGTGATTGATGAACCCATAGCCGAGGAGGAAGAAGCTGCCGAGGATAGCGTCCAAGAAGCCGCCCAAAAGGTTGTTGGGTACTTCTAGCGGAAATCTAGTAGCTAGAATCCTTTCTATTTGTACCTTCATCTTTTACATATCCAAATTTTGAATGAATTAAATCCTCTTGAACTCCATTTCTATCTTCAATTTTTCATTGCCTTTATCTCTTTGGCCCACTGGTAGACGTGCTCAATTGATTGAGGACATCTACCATAAGGAATTTGGCAATGTCTTGAATTTTTTACTGCTTCAAACTTGTAGCTATTGTGATAGCTCCGAGGTCTGAGTCCTGCATCTGAAATCTCCAAGGAACATTCGCCACGTTCTTGACATCGACAGTGGGCCCTCTGGGAGTTGTCAGAGCCTAGTTGCTTCGATGGCACCCACGATCAATGTATGAAATGTTGATGGTGAGCTCTTGGGTGTTGCCGAAGCTTATTTGCTTTGATGGCTCCCACTATCAATCTATGAAACATTGACAACGGGCCCACCTGGTTGTTGTCGTAGCTAGGTGCTCTGGTGTCACCCACCATCAACGTGCGGATCACCGTCAATTATTCATTTTCCCTGCACATGAGAGACGAGAAAAGCAGTAAAATTCATCCTCTTGCCTATACCTTATTTGCGGCTTATTATCCCTTTTTTGAATTTTAGGTCCTAATAAACTCATTGTGACAATATAAATATAATGGTTAATCTTTCATAGATTCGTGTGCTCTCTGGACCAGCCTTACTGAGACCCACCAGAATAAGTAGAGTGGCGTACTTAGGGTGCTGGACTAGGCTAAGTCGATAGTGCAATATGAACCTATCAATTGCATTTGTTTTCAGGCGAGTTGGTCATCCAGCAATACTAAGATCCAATAGAAGTTCACCAATAAAACTTATTTATATATCACATGAATCTTTAGGACTAACTTTCAAGTGGATTGCGCAACATCACTATCGACAAGAGGTATAAGAACGAATAATAATGAGCATGCACAAAATTAATGCATGTAGAATTTGTTTTCATATAAATGTACTACATTATAGGTCCGGATAACAGGGGAAGGCAAGGACACACTTAAAGTACATGACCAAGTTAAGTGTGCTATTCATCTTGCACCAACCCAACTATGTTCATAGACTCTACGAGATACATTATATACAAATACAAACTCACCTCCGTGCTACTATGTATAGAACTTACGGAGATGCTAAATATTCTAGGAGATGTTAAAGGTTAGAGCAATATGTATGAAAGTGTCCTGTCTTACTACATTCAAAGCATCGTTGAGGTCCGGAGCTTCCTCTCCTTCTAGTTCTCACATTTTGCAATGCTTTTGAGAACTGAGTAGAGATGAGCACTAACTCTTGTTCTGGAAATTCTTCAATTTGTTCCAGGGTTAGTGAAGACAGCAAAGCAAGTGTATTGCTAGATGAAGATTGGTCGGAGCTAGGCATATCACGTTGAGAAACAAAAGAAAGAGACTTGTTGAAGTTCTTACGTGAGATTATGTCAATTTCATGAGTTTTTAATTTAGAATATAGCACATCTAATGTAAGTGTACTCATGACAGTAGATTCACGAATAGATGTGACTTTCATCTCCAAAATTGACATGTCTAATGCACTTAACAGTTGCGTAGCATTTTTAGCATCTAAAAAATTAACATTGACACTACGCAAGATGTTGAGAATTTTATTAAAGCGAGCAAAAAGGTCATCAATGGACTCACAGAGTTGCATCTTGAAGCGTGTGTATTCCTTTTTGAACATATCCTGCTTTACCTCCTTGATCGAGTTGGATCCTTCCTAGTAATCACAAAGTGCTCTCTACACATCGTACACCGATCAAAGGTGTGCAACACGGTCGAAGTTGCTCTGAGTTAGTCCTTGGATTATCAAGTTGCGGGCCTTGTTGTTGTTGTCGACATCTCTGAAGTTTGTACTCGTGACATGATCGTTTGGCGGCACGTCGTAAGGCTTGTACACTTTTTCCCATATTGCAAAGCCTTGCGCCTGGATAAAAGCTTCCATGCGTGCCTTCCAAACTTGAAAATCAATACCAACAAACACACAAGGTTTTGCTGAGTATTTCTCCATGTGGACTAGTCAAAAACACATGCAAATCATAAAGATTAGAGCATCGTGGTTCTGATACCAACTGTAGGATTGAAGAGCACGTGTAAAGCTACCAGGGGGAGGGGGTTGAATGGTAGATTAAAATTTTTTAGCGGGAGAAACGAAAACACCCGTTGGAAGAAAACCGAACTGTTAAAGAAACTGTGTATGCGACTAATCTAAACATGTTCAACTGTGACAAAACTAGTATAGATTGTATAGAATCAAGTCATGAATACGTCACAGCAAGAATCTCGAAAATCCGTCGAGTGAAACTCAAGTTACGATCGGAAGATCAAACAAAGGTCAATCTGTCCTACCCGAGAAAAACATCTGAAACACTGCAAATAAAATCGTGTAGATCAGAAACCACAAATCCAATGATCGTGAAATTTTCACAGTTGATAGAAAATTAAGTTGTGAAGACAACACAAAAAAATCACGTCAATCAGATCTGTAAAACTTGAGTTATAATAAAACCACCAAAGCAAGGTAGTGTTATGCAGAAACTCGACGAGAAAAACATGTCCAAAAACAAGTCGGACGAACAAGGCACAAAAGTTCCTTCAAACTACTAATTTTATTTATCAAACAACAAGAGGAACAGCCCCAATGTCGTGCACCATGAGCTCTGGCCTCCCTTGCTTATATAACCAGCCCTTAGGCCAACCCAAACCTAACTAGGACTCCAATCCTACTCAATTCACGAATCGAAACTTTCCATAACTGCTTAAGACTTTTCTATACGGAGATAGAAGCAATCTTAAGACTTCCAAACACCTTAGGAACGTATCCCACATTCATAAAATAACTAAAGTTTGTGACCCACATGAAATCCTATCATAACTAACTCAGAACTTTTTATATGTGAGTCAAACACGACTCAGCCGCAGCCTGAGTGCATAACCTAGTCGGTTGGACCTTTCCGACCAATTCATTACATCCACATCTCTTCATCACACCTCGGAACCATGTAGCCACGTCCATGCACTCCCCGCACAAGTGCAAACATCTTCCAACGACGTCCACGATACCTTCATATGCATTATTCTTGATTCAAACATGTTGTGCAACATCTCGATCAACTCAACCACAATTCCTCCCAAACTTTGTTGTTGAACCTCATCTTTTCCCTAAGACTAGTTCAATGGATCTCGTCACTAGCCATGTCTTGAAATCAAAAAACACCTGCACTTGAATAAACAACCAATACTTTTGAACACAAGTCCTCGACTTGACTCTCATTAGTTCCAATAACTACAACACCTTACGTGAGCACCACACATAAGTATGTTGCAAAGCTTAGCAAAAATATATCAACCATAGCCACCAAAACACACCAAAAACTTAGTAAAAGAAAATTATCAAAACTTTCCATAATCCAAAAAAGTAAGTTCGAAACATTGCAAATTAAATGCAGAACCATTGCGATCAAGCTCCAAACCTTGCCAAAGCTAAACGGACCTTAAACTGGAGCTTACCAAAACTAACTAGATATAGCACTGGAACTTACCAAAGCTAGCAAGACCTAGCGCCGGAGCAAACCAAAGCTAGTCGTACCTAGCGCCGGAGCTTACCGAAGCTAGTCGGACCTAGAGCTGGAGCTAACCAAAGCTAGTCGATCCTAGACAAAGAAGTTAAACCTAGCCAAAACAAGTTGGACCTTACATCGGACCTTGCCGGAACTACCCAAAACAAGTTGGCCCTATCGTCGGACCTTGCTGGAGCTCGGACCTAGAGTTAGACCTTGATGATAAAGGTGTTTTGGTAGTATTCAAATCTTTTATCGCCATAGCCAATGTATTCAACACACAAAGGTCTGACAAGTTCAGACAATCCAAAGCGAAAAGCACGTGCGAGTCACCACAGAAAAAGTTCGGGCACTCTGAAGCATGAAACACGTGCAATTCACATGAGGAAAGGTTCAGATAATCCAAAACCATCGAGGGAAACATTACTGCCAAAAGGACTGAGACATGTTCGGACAATGTGTATCGGGGTGTATCGTGGTGTATCAATTTAGGCTTCAAAACTTTGCATGTCCACCCTCACTTTTATTCTAATTGCCAAAGTATTCAGCACACATTGTAAGACCTATGTGTGCTGAATACATTGGCTTGTAGTGAATACACTTGGCTTTGATGATAAAAGTTTTGAATATCACCAAAACACCTTTTTATCAAGGTCCGACTCTAGCTCTGAGCTACAGCAAGGTCCGACGGTAGGTCCGGCTTGGTTTGGGTAGCTCCGGTTACGTTCGATGCTAGGTCCGACTAGCTTTGGTCAGCTCCGGTGAAGTTTTGTCTTTAGCTCCGACATGATTTTGATAGCTCCGCCGTGTTTTTGCTAAGCTCCGAAGTTGATTTTTCTAGCTCCGGTTTTTGGGATTACTAGTTCCGACTAGTTCTGGTTAGCTCCGGCGCTAGGTCCTGCTAGTTTTGTAAGCTCCGACAGGAGCTTGGTTGTACTAGTTTTGGTAAGCTCCGGCGTTAGATTCTACTAGCTTTTGTTAGCTCCGGCTCAAGGTCCGGTTTGCTCTGGCAAGGTCCGGAACTTGACCGTAGTGCTTCTACTTTTCATTTGAAATATTTCGTACTTGCTTTACATTGTTGGAAAGATTGCTTAGTATTCATTTGCTAAGTTTTTGGTGCGTTTTGGTTGATATGGATGATATCGTGTTACTGTGGTTTTGCAACATGCTTATGTGAGGTTCTCACGTAAGGTGTTGTGTTCGGAACTAACTTGAGTCAAGTCGAGGACTTGGGCTCGTATGGATTGGTTGTTTATTCATGTGCAGGTGTTGCTTGGGTTCAATACATGGCTGGTGACGGGATCCATTGGACTAGTCTCAGGGAGGAGATGAGGTTCCAACAACCAAATTCAGGAGGAATTGTGGTTGAGCTGATCAGGAGGTTGCGCAACATCATTGAATCAAGAACAATGCATATGAAGGTATTGTGGACGTCATTGGAAGATATTTGCACGTGTGCAAGGATTGAATGGACGTGGATACATGGTTCCGAGACGTGATGAAGAGATGTGGACGTAAAGAATTGGTCGGAAAGGTCCAACCGACTAGGTTATGGACTCAGGCTGCGGCTGAGTCGGGTTTGACTCAAATATGGAAAGATTTGAGTTGGTTGTGATAGGATATTATGTGGGTCACGAATTTGAGTTGTTTAGGAATGTGAGATACGTTCCTAAGGTGTTTGGAAGTCTTAAGATTGCTTCTATCTGCGTATAGAAGAATCTTGAGCAGTTATGGAAAGTTACGATTCGTGATCTGAGTAGGATTGGAGTCCTAGTTGATATTGGTTTGGCCTAAGGGCTGGTTATATAAGCAAGGGAGCCCAGAGCTCGTGGTGCACGACTTTGTGGCTGTTCCTCTTGTGTTCTATTGAATAAAATTCGAAGTTTGAAAGAACTTTTGTGCCTTGTTCGTCCGACTTGTTCCAGACAAGTTTTACTCGTCGAGTTTCTGAACAGCACTACCTTTCGTCGGTGGTTTTATCATAACTCGAGTTTTACAGATCCAATTGACGTGATTCTTTTTGGGTTGCCTTCACAACTTGATTATCTATCATATGTAAAAATTTCACGGTCATTAGATTTGTGGTTTCTGATCTACATGAGTTTCTTTGCAGCGTTCCAGAACTGTTTTTTTCTCGGGTAGGGCAGATTGATCTTTGTTTGATCTTTCGATCATAACTTGAGTTTTTCTCGAGGAATTTGAGTGATTCTTTTTGTGTTGTCTTTGTGACTTGATTCTATCTGATATCTATCACTTTTGTCAAAGTGAAACACGTTTAGATTAGGATCACACATGATTTCTTTAACAGATCATTTTTCTGCCAAAAGGGTTTGGGGTTTAATTGTTTCCGCTGCATAAGATTTTTAAATCTACCATTCACCCCCCCCCCCCTCTGGTAGATTTTCACGTGCTCTTTGATCCTACACACATAGGTCTCACAGGGTGGCCACTTGGACAACTTAAACCTTATGAGTGCAGTAGTATTCTCAAACTTGTGGCGTGTGGAGAAGTGAGGGAGTGAGGGGGTATTTGTACACGAGTTCAGTCGGTTTGGCGCCACATGTAGAACATGAATAGTCGTTTCCGCCATAAGGGAGCCACAGGAAGCCAACACGTGGAAGCCGATTGGGTTTGGCACCAGGGTCAAGTCGGTTGAGCTAGGGGGTCAGCAGACCTGGTCCTGCCCACCCCCCCCCCCCCCCAGCTGTGCTTTTTGGGGATGGCTTCCAGGTGGGCACTGACCCCCTCTCTGTGCGAATCACTATTGGATCCATGTGATGCCATGTGTCATCGCCTGATTGTCGAATGCAACTTTTAGGATAGTTCCCTGCATTCTTGGGTATTTGGGGCTAAATTTACCTGCATGCAAATAGAATATAACAATTGTGGAATTTGATAGTTTTAACTCTTACGACTATGTTGTGCTCTCCATTTTATAATCTTTATGAGTGAATTGACGGTCATTTTAGAATTTGAGGAACGTCCAGTTGTGCTTTCTCTTGGTGAATGGCAGGTGGGTTCATGCCTCATCCGCGCATGAATCGATGTTGGATTCCCTCTAATACGACTGGGAATGGGTCCATGGATCCATGTGATGCCACATGTCATCGCATGATTGGCTGGGGTGGCACTTTTTAGGATTGCTCCACTCATTCTCCGTCAATTCTGCATAAAAAACTTCTACATGCATATTTCTCCAAGTAAAAGTGAACTTATGTCAAATCTAAATATAAAGTGTGGAAGAAATATTTATTAGTTCACATATTTGAGTTATATTGACAATCAAAATTGGTATATCATGATCGTCAACAACCTCATCCAAGCTTAATCTTTGGTCGTTCCGAAGCAAAGATGAAGACTTAGGTTGTTGAACAGGAATTGGTACAATGTACTATTTTTTAAAAGTACCAAGTGCACAACAAAATATTCTACCTTCATTGAATAAATTGGCTATGGTACCTCACCATTTTTCAGAGTCATTATGAGGCTTATGCCTCATCCTTTTTCTTGGGTGGTTGAAAAATAGAACAACAAAGTGAGCATCCATCACGTAATATTTAAGTTCCACTCAAATTTCCGGAGAATTTTAATGGTGTTTGAATTTAAGTTCATCAAATGATGCACTCAATCACTCCTATGTGGAAGTGGTATTTATATCCTCACCAAGGCAATGCCTCTCTTGTCCGACATCTAAATAATGGTTATATGTGGGGCTTGGTAGGGATTAAGAGTAGGCATATTTGCAACACATTTATTGCTAAGTCAAAAGGGTAAGCCTAAGGAGAAAACAAATCATACTTTTGATCAATATTTGTCCAAGTGTGAAGGAATATTTGTGGAGTGGAATTATGAATATGACTCCTTTGTATGAACTCTCTTTATTGTGAGGATGAAACATGGCTACTTATTCTCTTTTTTTTTTGTCATGCTCTTGTACATGAGCATGTATTTTTGTTTTTCTTGTAGCCATGTCTTCTACTCCTCTTTTCAAATATTTTTTTTGAAGAGAGTATTATTCATGAAAATTATGGAGTATCTTTTGATGGTGGAATGGTATGATGAAATTTTGCTAACTTCTAGTGTAGCAGTTTAGCATGTGCTCGTGCAATATTGATCGTAGAAGCATGAAAATATTCTCACATAGTTCTATACTAGTTTGAATAGGCTCAATGTGAATGCAAATAACATATGCGTAGGGTTTATAAAATTCAAATCATCATATGGCTTCGGTAGAAATTTCTACCTAATATGAACTTCTATTTTAGATTTTCTCCGAAAAATCAAGTCTCAATTTCAACTAGGATATTAGTAGCTCTATTAGCGTATTGTATCCCATACCAACCTAGAATTGGACTACGCTTTTGGTACCTACAAATCTTAAGTTTTAAGGCGATAATACTCTAAGCAAATAAACGCAATACTTGGAGAATACTAGGTTGTATGCAAGGGAATTAGAGAAAATAAAAAAGAGCAAATATTTAGCATTTCATCTTATGCAAAGCAAAGAAACCGCACATATTTTATTTTATGATCCCAACCAATACTACATTATTATATTTTTTTTAAATGCAATTGTGGTATAAAGAAAGAAATAAGATAAAGGAATACAAATGGAATGTGATACAAGTTACCTAAAGTGGTGGTCCACCCGCGACCTTGTTCTTCTCAGTCTCTGTCATAAGGGTTGAACCCTAGATGACAGAAGTAGGCCATGAGGTCGGCCTGTTGTTGCTGCAACATGGTGTTGACGTTGTTGAATTGTGCATCCATTTGTTGCTGCTTACCTTGGATGTGGTCTTGAATATTGACGACGTCGCAAATCCTCACTTCAAGGTCTGCCATCCTTTGAGTGAGTCTGCCAAAGGTCATGAGAATCTGGTGCCAAAATGGAATGACATGTACTCATCGATGGAGGAGGCAAGCTACTAGAGCTTGAGTTGGAACTGTAAGGGTCCGAGCTCCCTCTAGTGGTAGTCCACTTCTGCCATGATGATCCTCCGTCCTCATACATTTGAGGTTGGGTCCAACCAAATGCATCACCCATCGGATCTACTTCGTCTTGGTACTCATATGCGGGAGTAGATCGTGGTGGCATCTCGATGGCTGCTCTTCGTGAACGACTTATTGTGACCCTGCTACCAAGATTACTCCTATGAGCCTCTTCGATAGGTTGAAGAGCAATCGTTAGTTGTCAGCACTTTTATAAATGAAAATACTGGTTAGGTAATTGAATAACATTTATATAGTCAAGAAAGAAAACACTAATGATCCATCTTGATCTTGTTTAAGAGTGTGTCCATGCACTAGGTAGTCCTCATCTATTAAGTAGCGGATTGTTGAAATATATTCAATTGAAGCATTTTCTGGAGCCCCTATTTTCATAGCAATGAGACAAATAATGAAGTACATTCAATTGGTTCCGTCATTTTAGTGTTTTCTAACTATTGTGACATCATATTCTAAATATGAGCAATTTTAATCTTTCTAACCATGGCATGAAGGGTCCTAAGTTCATCATCCCACACAATCCTAACATCTCCTCTAGGAAACATAGTCATAGCCACCCATCTATGCATGAAGCATATTTGGGATTTTGTATGTGGCAATTCCTAGGATTCCTACACACTACCTCACAAGTCAATTCTTGCCAAAAACTTTGTTTATTAAATTTAGTCAAAGTGTCTAAATCTATTAAACCACGTCTATTGAAGCCTAGGAGTTCACTAAATTGTTTCCATAGGACAAAGTATTCTTTTCAGAAATACATAGAAGAAATACCTTCAAATCCTACTTTAAGGATGAATAGTAATTGAATAGTGAGGAGGCGTAAACCTTTTTGATCTACTTGAGCAAAAATATCCCATCCTAATGCATGCCAAATGGTAAAGAGTCGGAATCCATACCAATTTTGGAGAGTAGTGCAGGATCGTTGGCCTTCGTATGAGCAGACTAAAGGAGGTTGTAGGCTTGTCGTTCAACATCGTGCTTCAAGTCGAGATCGTCATTGTTGAGATGGCGGAGTGGAGCATCATCTTCTTCCACCGGGACATCATCTTGAGCACCTCTCCAACTTGGACTTGGTGTAGGCTCGGGGGAGAGGTGTGATCCTAGGGGCCTCCCATGGCTTGAGCTTGATGAAGGTCCCTTCGTCTTCCCAAAAAACTTTTTCATGCTCTTCGTGGCTGCACAACTTGAGAACAAACAAAACAAACTCGAAACAGGTTATGTTAGTGAAAACAAAATGAAAACCCCGACGAATTGTTTTGTCAACTTGAGATCAACTTGAAAATGCAAATGCAAAGTGCAAATAGAGATGAAAGCAAATATTTTTGGCTGGAAATTGGGAGTAGTGTTTCAGCAAGGAGGAAAACAATTCTTGAGCAAGTGTTAGACTGAGTTGGGGAGGGGAAATGAGGTGAAGTGTGAAGCAATACACTCACGCGGGCATGTATAAAAGTGTAGCACCCCCAACGGTCATCAGAGGAAAGAATGTAGCCGTTGGAGGAAAGAGAAGCAAAATGGCACTCTTCCCTAGTCGGCCGACCAAGGGGCTCGACCGTCCTGTAGGTGGGCCCCCTCTGGTCCGTGTTTTAGCATGTGGCTCCCCAACAGCTTTATTTCGAGCTGTTGGGTTGCACAAAATTGATCCAAAAAATTGTCTTTCAAATAAAATTTAACCAAATCCAATATTTTTTATTTTAAAAATTCAAAGAAAACAAATCTAAGTTGATACTACAAAATTCCCAACCCTCCTAATGAAAAGCAAACATGCTGTGGAAAATGTAAAAAAGCCAAATGGGGATGAAAAATAAAAAAGAATAACATAACTACCAAACTAACCTATTGTCCAAGTCCTATCTAAAATCGGATGACATGGGTTTTCCTCCGTCTTCATGAAGCTCTATTTTCAGCCTACGGCCACGGAGTAGTAGGCACTGCCGGCTCGTCTTGCTTCTTCTGCCATTCCTTCCTTGGCGATCTAGTAGACTTGAGTCGTTCAAACGGCCCTGGCTTCTCCATCTTCTGAAATGTCGGCATGGGCGAAAAAATGAGTCTCCTCATAGATTAGTTTCCTCATGAATGCAATGAGGGTGTCCACTTGAGGTGGTGTAACCTCGACTTCCTTGGTATGTTTGACATTTGGGCCATACTTGATTTTGATCATGGAGCAGTCCTCCTTCCTTGGCCAAAAGTCAAACCTTTCCTCCTTGACATTGATATGGAGGCATATTTCTCCGACTTCCACATCGATGCGAGCATTCGCGATGCTAAGGAAAGGGTGCCCAAGAATGAGTTGAGTATCCTTCTCTACCTCCATGTCAAGCACCACAAAGTCCATGGGTATGAAGCAGTTTTGGATTCTCACCGGAACATCTTTCGCGATACCAACGGGATAATGGACCGATGAATCAGCCAACTGGAGTTGGATCGGTGTTGGATAACATGGTGAAGTTGAGCTTGTCGAAGACCACCTTTGGCATGACACTAACACTTGCACCAAGGTCACAAAGTTCCATGTAAAACTGTTGTGTACCAATGGAGCAGGATATAGTAGTGCATCCTGGATCCTTCTTCTTTTCCAGAAGCATGTTGAGGATAGCAGCGCTACAATCCTCAGTGAGCTTTACAACTTTTGTTTCGGGCAATGGTTGCTCGTTTTCAATATTTCCTCGACATAGTGAGCATAGGTGGATACTTGCATCGCATCTATAAAGGGCACATTGATGTGGATCTTCTTGATGACTTCAACAAAGCGATTGAATTGCTCATCCACAGTTGGCTTCTGATTTCTCTGAGGGAATGGCATGAAGGTAGTATCCTCAAATTCTGTTTCCATTCTCTCACTGAGCTTTTCTAACTTTTTGGACGGGACTTCTTCCTTTCTCTTCTCAATTGTTGTCTCCTCTTGAGTGGGGTATGGTGGGTCACGAGTGGTCTTTCCACCACTCGTAGCCACTCCACTCACATTCTAAAGGGAAGCCTCGGTCTGCCCCGACGTCTTCCCATTCTCCAATGGAGGGACAACAGCTACCATTTGAGATAATTGAGTCTCGAACATCTTGTTGAAGCTAAACTAGTTATTGTAGATAGAAGCTAAGCCTTCAATCTCTGCATTGATGTTTTCCATGGTCTTGTCATTAGCCGACAACTTATTGGATATGACATCATTGATCTTTAGTTGGCTAATGGCATGTTCCTTCAAGTTGGGCTGGTTTCCGATGCCATTGTTGTTGTTGTAGCCCCCTTGAAGGAAAGGGTGTGGTTGGCCCCACCCTTGACCTCCTGGATGGTACCCATTGTTGATATTCCCATCGTGGCTATGTATATGGCATCCTCACGGGTCTCGAGGCTGTAACTCCCCAAATGACACATGTTTCCACACACCTCACATGTCATGTGAGAGTCTATGGCTTGGGTGGTGCAAAATAGTTCTCCATCAGCTTGATAGTCCAACTTCTTGATTAGGAGATAAAATTTGGCAGTGATCATGTCCACCTCTTTCAAGGTTTGCATACCTCACTATTCAGGTAGGATACACTCATTGCTCCAACCCATGTTGGAACCATCTTCTTAATCAACTCTTTGGCCTTGGGTACCATAATCGAGAGCAAAGCTCCTCCAGCAGCAGCATCACTACGTAAGAAATCAAAATAGGAGACAAAGATGGGCGACGAGCTCAAAGGCGAACGTCTCTGATGAGGTTAAGCGAGACAAGGCGCTTAAGCGAGGACCTGACATGGCTCGGCTGAACATTCAAGGAGATGCATTTCAATACAACACGTCTCAGTTAAGTAGGTATCCGAGACGCGCCTTCTCGCCGATGAATGGGATACACGGTTCTAAAAAAGCATGTCTCCTATTAGCGAAAGAAATGAGGCATACTTTAGAAAAATCTCATCTCCTTTGTCTTCGCTTACAGACAGACATGAACTCTATAAAAGCCCTAATTTTCAAACTTTGAACTCAGCTTTGATTTAACAGAAATGAGGAGAAGAAAAAGAAATCAAAATGGTATTTGCAAAAATCAAATCGATTCAAACCCTACATGAGGGAATTCAAAAAAAAAATTAGCTACTGTTCAAATGAGGTTAACATGATGATCTGAGTTCACCATTAGCTTCCAAATATTCCAAATAGTAACTCTGTCCAATTTCATAACATTTTGAGCACATCTACTACTTAATCCAGTGTGTACATTGAATTCCATTCAAATTCAAAATTGAATTTGAATTTCAGCTGAAACTTGGTCAATTCGGTGATTTGATTTCAGAATCAAAGTCTTCATATTTGATTTGGTTTCCCCACAAAAATCTAGCATTTTTGGATAAAGATTGGTGGGAAAATTCATTGACCAGAGAGTAGATGAGGATGAACCGCTGTGGCACCCACCTGCCAGTTTCACATTTGCCGTTGCCAACTCTGTTCTTGGCAACATACGACGCGATCTTTTACCGTAGCCGGATCCCAGCTCATGGAGTGCTGGTTGCTCAGAAGGCAAGCTCATCTACTCCTCTCTCTCTCTCTCTCTCTGATCAACTTCCACTGAAGAGGAAAGCCAGCACTCGCTCTCTGCTCGCTCTCTGCTCGCTCTCACTCTCTGTTGCGCACCAGCAGCGTTGCGCTTGAGCTTCGTTTAACCGGCGATCCAGCCATCGTTTCCTCCCGACATCAAAAGCAAAGTGGAGCCTAACCTTCTGCTCTACCTCCTGGTGCCAACCTTTCTTTGGTTCCTCACCGTTTGGCGTGCTATTTTGAAGTTTTGGCAGAGCTCACGGATGAAGCCACCGGGAGCTGTCCCTGCTCCACCGTCGGCACCCCGCGCAAAGCATCCTCAGCCCCCTGACCTCTACCGAAAAAAGGTGCACTAGGGTAACTAGATCATGCTGGTGAATTTTTATCCCATGCCATGCTTCATAGCTCTATTATTTCCATTTTTACTGAAACTAGTTCATAGCTTGGTCGTTAGGTCTCCGATTTAATTCGGTTTCTAGGTGCAACATCCTTCATCCAGTCAAATATATTTTTCACAACTTCCTAGCACACTACCTAGATCAAGAATTATCAAGTTTCATGGAGTAATCGATTCAGGCTACAACTTTTCCCTATCGCCATTAGAAACAGTTCGGATTCACCATCGACGACCATCTTCCGGCCGTTTTCTCCCCGATTGGGTCCAATATCTTGTTCCTTGGAGCACCACGATGCTCCTGGACATCGCAGCGCATCATTTGGTGCATCCTCCTGCAAGATCAGCATTGGCCCTACCAAGTCCACCGCGTTTGCCGTCGCCGGCGAGGTTCTGCTCACCGCCGGCCATCACCAAGGTGCTCCAAAGGTGTTCTATGCGCCCTCTAGTCGATCCCCACAAAAAGATTGAAGTTTGGTTTAGCATGGAAGTTGGAATGTGCAGGAGCCATTGTTTCCCCTGTTTTGGGGTGACCTGACGTGAGTTTGAAGATGAACCTGACCAGTGGAGCCCACTGGCAGTGTTTCAATCTGTTTTCCAAATTCCAGAAAATTGACCCAACTTAAAAAATAGATAAATCCCTGTAGAATGCTATAAAAAATAGCAAACAAATTTTGTTTGAAAGGCCTTAATCTCTAGTTTCCAGAAGGGCAGATGTTTAACCATGAAAAGCTATTTCCATTTCTGTATAATTCAAATACTCCAAACACTCCTGGAATTTTTCACAGCTAATCCCTTTATTAGAAATTCTCCATATTTTGCCAGAACCTCAAGTTGGGTGTTCCTTACATATTTTAATTGATGCATAGAAATTAAACATGTATAAAATTCTGAACTTCAAATTTCCTCTCTGCTGTTCATTAATACACAGAAATACTTCACAGAATTTGAATCAAACTTCTAAATTCCATTACTCCTAGTAGACTTGCTCAAACAAATCCCAATAAATTATGGCAGACTCATACTGATCCTTATTTTGTAGTGGTGCAATTTGTTGTACATCGAGTCAAAGAATTTTTATAATTAATTCCTTTGAGCTAACTGCTTGGGAAGTTAATTACTCCTGTTATGCTTATTGGAAAATTCCCAATTTTGGTCAGGACCTGCACTATAATATACATGATATCCAATAAAAATTTCAAGTTCATTGGGCTTCATTTACTGGACCAAACAGTGTTCCAAATCTCTATGTAGTTTGAAAATTGAGAAATGTACATAAACAATTCCAGAATTTTCCCAAACTTGTAAAATTAATTTCTCCCTGTAGGAAGCTCAGAAAGACATGAATTTCCTAGAACCAGTAAAACCTCCTATACCAATATCATCCACTGTTAGCCATGACAAAACTCCATATTTATCACAAAATTTCAGAGAAAGCTTTTACTTGTTGGAATTGTAGAGACAACAAGCTTCCTTGAACATCTCCAATTCTTGGTCCAGTTCTTCCTCATATAACCTAGTATCCAATGTAAAAATCCCAAAGCCAATTAAAATCATTTTCTTACCTGATCAATGTTTATAAGATCCTTCATATAGTTTCACTATCACCCATGTACTTTATATATTGTATATCATATAGTGACAGAGATCGAGGAGGAGCCGGAGGCCTTGGACAGCATCATCCCGGAGACTAACTTTGAATCTGACTAGTAGCCAGGCAAGCCCCAGTTTGCATTTAATAGCATTTTAAACTTTGATTTGTATCACACTATATGGGTTAGCATTTATGTACATTAAGTCTATGTTTTCTTGGAGTTTTCCACATGCATGACCAGAGAACCCATGAGAGAAGGGGTTGGTTAAGTCCTTGATATGTCCATTCTATGATTAATGTTATAGTTGCTTCGTTATAAGTCGAGTAGTAGGAATATACTTGCGAGTTCAGGAATTGGGTTCACACGGGATTGGTCGAGTGAGAGGTTCACCATTCGGTTAAATATGAGACCGGGCATGGAGTAGGAGCAGCTAGACATAGGGGCCTGTGAGTTGTAGTTATGCATGTGTTGGGCAAGGACCGATCCGTGTGCGGCACTGTTGAGCAAGTTTGAATGTAGCGATGACATACTCGATATATAGGGCCCAGTAAACTGATGCAACTTGTCCATCTTAGCGTCGAGGCATACCCCAATGCCTTATTGGTGTGGGTTGATAGCAGCAAGGTGTAAACCTGCCAGTGGGTACGACATACTCCATGTGGGGCCTCCTGCTCAAAGCGGTGGGACCGGATCGGCGTGTAGGTAGCGGGTGAAAGGTTGCCGAATACAACATCAGTGGAGTGTGCATTCGCAGCTCCGAGTGTGGGTGTATGTGTCGTGCTATTCGGGTATCCCTGTAGGTGTATATCGGTTCGAGTCGCCGTCCCTCGCGGTTATTGAGTACCGCTTGTTCATTGAGCCGTGACGTAGTTAATTATTTGGAGCTGAATATTATTGAATCATGCTTTATGGATTAATAATGTTTTGATACTTGTATGTTTAGAACAGGTTGCTCACTAAATTTCTGATCCATGAAGCCTTAATTTGCTGCTAAAAGCTGAAAGTAAGGACTAACATTTAGGCGATTCTTTTGTTGCAAACTGTTGTCCTAAATTACGTATATCTTGCATGTAGAGTTCCATGTTTAGGTGAGACGGGTAAGACTTGTTGAGCCTTCATGCTCATTGTTGCTATATTAAGTTGTTTGTAGGTTAAACGTGTGAGGAAGAACCCGAAGATGAGGTGATGCCCCTGTCAAGGTATACTGCCGAGTGTGAGCCCTGCACGCCGCCTTGATTTTATTCTGTGTTGCTAGTGTGTAGCATCCCCGGGCTGGACGACTGCTCTTTTGCATAGCTAGGCTGAGAGTTTAGCTATGAGTATTACTTCCGTTGTACATTAAGTATTATAAAACACATCCATTGATTTCTATAACTAAAACTTTGTATTTTGTCGTATTCTTTTCGTGTGTGCTGTTGGGAGCCGCATCGCACGACACCACCCTCTGTGATTTCTGGAATGTGTGGACCCGGTCCTCACAGCCATGTCTTAGAGCTGCATTGGGAATAGCACACATGAAAAGATCCTATATTGAAAACTTAGAAGTTGTCGACTGAGGATTAGTTACTATGCCCACATAAGGTCTATTATAGTATTAGTTACTTAAGGTGGCAAGCTAACTTATGTGTAATTATATTCTGTAATGACACTCCGATGTCATGTAATAGGTAAGGTACGCCACTGCAAGTGGATCAATTGCAATAAGCTCACCATGCGAGAGGTAGCATGTGATTGTTTCTGTGGCTTAGCACGAAAAGTTAATATGAGTCTCTAAAACTCTACATGTTTCTGAGAACATATGACAAGCGGTACCCCAGCGTGCTTCAAAATTAGTGGGAGCCCCCGTTGGCTGGGACATAACCCGATGCACCTCCTACTAGTGCAGCAATATGCAAAGATGTGGGCCCCCGTCGGGTGGTAGAAAACCTGGTCATGTACCTCGAGATGTGACTTAGCTCAGGGCGGCCTGTATGGAATGATACAAGATGTGTCGGTACCCTGCATACCGTATACCCCTTGGGACTACAAAAAGACCAAAGGAACTTTACCTGTCTGAGTTGAAGACCTGCACATGCCCCACGTGTCATACGAGATTGGACCTGCCTCCCATCTATGGCTAGTCCCGGTGCTGCTACGTGTATACTGCAACCGGACCTACATCCGACACATGGGATAGCTCTGGCTAAACACCTGTGCGACACCCCCGGACCTAACCCCCGACAGAGGGAAGCTCCGGTACTGACACGTGTACATCTACACCGGACCTATCCGTCCCAGACAGAAAGCTCCAAAGCTGCCACGTGTCCAACCGCCAGACCTTTAGCCTCAACAATCAGACTGGTGGACCCCCAACGGCTCAAACCTTGAAGGGGCAATCAAAGACTTCAAGACCCGATTAAGTGTTATTAATATCATATTAATGACACATGATCAGAAGGCCCTTAATACCAGTAACGGCACTGTCAAGGCCCGTTACCACGCTATTAAGGGTAATTAACCTCATTACTTGTGTATTAAGCATCAGTAACCGCCAGGGCCACATGTCGGGTCAGGCTAACGGTGTAACAACTAGTCCTTGTACTATAAAAGGACTGGTCGAACGATACACGGGGGGCTCTCTCCTCTCGATCTCTCGACTGTTGGACACTCTGAGACTTAGCTCTGACACATGCTCACGAGCGCTCACAAGCTAAATATAACAACCCCACATCCCGTGGAGTAGGGTATTATGCTTAGGCGGCCCGAGCCACGTAAATCCTCGTGTCTATTTGCCATCGTGTTCTGAATCTCTGCGCACCCAATACCGAACTACAAACTCCGCGGGCTACCAATAGTAGTACCGGGAGAATTGACGGAACCACACTCCGACAAAGACAAATGTTCTTACTTTCACATATATTATTGTGACTGCCTGAAATGATTGTCCGTGCGGGCGGCTGTGCCATACGGCACCATATGATTGACGTGTAATTTGTGTGTAGTTGCAGGACGCTGACCACACTTTAAGTAGCTCAAGTTGAAAGTTTGCGAGTGAACATCATTTGTGCCACTGTTGAGACGTATGCCAGAATAGCGGCTTAGGATTTTCTTTGTTGAGAGCGTAGTACCGGCATTGCATTCGAGTTTCATCAGACAAGTCAACAACGATATCCGTGCCGAACGTGTAACTTGACAACAAGTAAAAATTTCCAACATAGGATTAAGTTTGAAATTGTAATCTTTGTTTTCGAGCGTGCTGGTCAGAATGACAATTAATCATGTGGTCACTGCGGTAAGCAGGCATATGGTTTGGGAACTTGAGGAAGTCATCCACAAGTTTCATTTTCAGCTCCAAGGCAGATTTCAAGATTTAAAACTTGAAAATTTCAATTTTACTTAAACTGCCAGGTTCCTAATTCAAACTGAGAATCTGGCAGCAAAATGTTTATCTTTGGAATAGCATAAATCTTTGTAGGAGTAACCACTGAAGGTCTTCCATACATGGTTGGAATGTTTAAATAGTCCTCTAAAACTATTATATTCAACTCCAGATCAGAATCCCCCTGTAAACTAACGAAAAATTCAAATTTCCAAACTCTGTCAAATCTGAACAGAGACTGGACAGTTTCTGTATCCTGTCACTATCTTTATCATATCTCTTAGTACAATCGATGAATCACTTAACGTAAAACATTTTTGTAATCCTGAGGATGTATGAAACAATGTTGTAATTTATGATTTTTTTCATATTTTTGATATTTTGTATCTGGAAAAATTTCGACAAAATCAGCCTTAAACAGAGGAGGTGCTGTCAAAATTTTCCAAAAACACTGTCAACTTGCAAAAGTCATATCTCCTGATACAGAAATTACATTGAGGCAAATAAATACATTCTAAAAAGCTATTTGAGAGTACTACAATTTTGTAGTTGAACCAAGTCTTGACTTTGCCTCTAACTGGTCGAAACATTTTAATCTCTCCAGACTGGTCAGCTGGATCAGAATCTGGACAGTGAAACCAGATTTTGAATGTTGCAATTCAAATCAACTTGGTTTAAATTTCTCGTGTCACATCTAATGTCCAACCCACTGTGCCGAGCGCAGTTCTTGAGGCCGTCTATGGCCTCTGTTTCACTCCATGACCAGTTTTCCAAGATAAACTAGTGAAATGATCAATGGAACACAAACTGTTGCAAACTGTAGAACACAAAAATGTATTTCTGTACTTTGTAGTGTTTTGATCATAACTAGCATTGCACAACTTACAAAGAGTTGAGTGATACATCTCCAAAAAGTGCATGACTTATATTACAACTTTGTGGTTATGAGTTTTGTAAGATTTGAATCGGAATTGTATGAAATAAGTGAATCAAAGTGTATACCTCCATATGTAAAGCTGCTGAAAAGTTTCCAGCAGGTCTGTCCACTTTGAACTTTCATATATTTTTATCCAGAATTGATATGGGGGTGAATGAATAATTGTTGTAAAGATGCTCGAGTTAACGTCAGCTTTTGTTTCTGGCTCAAGGGATGAAAATGCTGGTAGCATGATCAAAATTAAGTTTTTGTGAAACTGGTCTAATCTGCCAGTGTTGTGACCAGTCCACTAGTTTTGTCTTGGACAGTGCTGAACCTGGGATGTTAAAACTTTTATGTATCCACAGAAGCCAAAATTCTGCTATCCACAGTCATCCACCAGATTTACTCATCTTTTCTAAGGCTATCGCTTTTGGCATAATTGGCGTTAGGGTGCATATGTATGCATGTTGGAGAGAATTGACGCTCCTCTTTTCACAAGCATCTTTTGCTTGGCCTTGAGTTATTTTGAATATTCCCGTCAAGTTAGTCTATACAGATTTGCTGGTTCGGAAATCTTGACGCATCAACCAACTTTCCAACAGCCCTAACAGGTATTCATTGTTATGTGTTATCTTTCATTTTTCCATAGTCAACAAAAGTGCTGATTATACTCCCACAAATGTCACTTTCTCAATTTCAACTGTTATGCAGTTGCTACGGTTTATGTGAATTCTTAGTCAGTTAAGCAAAAATTTCCGGAGGTGATACTCTAGTAAGGCCTTAACTGATTATTAAACTTCCTTAATGAAATAATTATGCCATGTTTTTGGGATTGCTTCTCCTTAAGTGTGACACAAGGAAGAATAATTTCCTTTTCGTGATCCACTTTTCTTTTGGGGGAGTATGCGCAAGTGGTCAAAGCTATTTTACTTGCGTGGCTGATAACTCCTTACTAACGGGTGTGTGCACACCATCTTTTTGAATGTGGAAAACTTCAGAAAAACAGTTTTGTCCGTCACATTTTACCTTGTTAACGGAGGCTAGTTACCGCTAACACAAAAGGTAATAAGGACGAATAATTTCACCATCATTTCCATTGGTCAACAACGGCACGTCTCAAGGGTATGAGACCATCGTTGCACTTGGCCTTCCTGATAGAAGTTCAAAAGGAGTTTCCAAGCTCCTAAACAAAAACTTAAGGGGGGAGGAGTGCCCTCCATTTAACCTTGGTGTTTGATTACAAAACCTCATTTGTACCGTAGGACGTCAACACCAAAGTGGTGACAGAGAATCTTGTTTTCAGGTGGGTGAAGTCAGAATACCTCACCCACTCAACTTTGAGAATAATAGTAGCTTTAGCCTCTTCATCATTTTAAGAAAACGGCTAGTATGATCTCCATCAGAGTTTGCTGCAGCAAAAGTCAGATAAGAGTATTGATTTGGATGGTAAGTTCATCACAACAGTACGCACATGGAGCATGGTGAGAATATTGTGTGTACTAGATCACCTATTCCGGAAGGCTGCATTTTACCATCAACATTTTTTGATGGATTAGTCGACCAAGTTTTAATGTGATATGACCTTGATATCTTATAGTGGTTGTATTAGTGGTTGAACCATCACCGTACATCATCTTTATTGCCTACCAAAGTGGAGGTTGTTACGTACTCTTCAAAGTTATTCTTTTACCACTTCAGAAGGCAACCCAACCACGCTCACTGACGAATGGAGGTTGTTAGTAAGAACACTTCGAGATGAAAAATCTAACCTTTGTTATTAAACTACAATTCCGTTTCTAGCTTGTGGTTAGAAAGTGTCAAGAAGTGCTACCTCATCGACAAGTTTAAGCCTTCAGCTCAACCGTACTCGCTATGTTCATTTCGGTTGAGTACCACCTGTTCTTCTCATCTTGTTAACTGGTGTTCAACAACCTTAGTCAAGTTACGCGGGGTGTAATCTTTGTCTAACACCTTCCATGACCAGGTTCGTCATGCCTTGTGAATCTTGAGATACGTCTCATCGCGTTTGAGTTGTTTTACCTATCTTTGCTGAAATCATTAAAGTGAATGCACCATACCTTATGCATCTTGCCAAGGATTGCATTGCATATTCACGACACCATCCAACTTGTGATGCACCATGAAACATAATTAATAAAGAACTTTGAGCAAGAATATGTATCTCCATTCAAACACCTGAGAAGTGTTTAAATAAACATTAGTGATGGACAACTTAATCGTTCACAACGCCAATTGCGTGATTCATCATCTTAAGTAATCCTACGAGCATCCAATCTGGATCATCAATAAAAGAACTCAAACCACCAGAAATTGTACTTTATACTTCTACAATGTCTTGTGGAGTAACCATGCCGCTGAGGAAGCGGCACGAAAAAGTGAGAACTATCTCCGATCAAACTATCCAGACTTGCTTTCATCTCATACCCGGAAATCTTTTTATTTCCGTCTCTTTTATTTGTAATCACGGGTCAAGATTCTTTTAAGGGGGGGATGTAAAAGCCCTATTTTTCAAACTTTGAACTCAGCTTTGTTTTAACAGAAATGAGGAGAAGAAAAAGAAATCAAAATGGTAAGTGCAAAAATCAAAATGATTCAAACCCTGCATGAGGGAATTCAAAAAAAAAAAAAATTAGCTACTATTCAAATGAGGTTAACATGATGATCTGATTTCAACATTGGCTTCCAAATATTCCAAATAGCGTCTCTGTCCAATTTCATAGCATCTGGAGCACATGTACTACTTAATTCATTGTGTTCATTGAATTCAATTCAAATTCAAATTCAAATTTGAATTTCAGCTGAAACTTGGTCAATTCTGTGATTTGATTTCAGAATCAAAGTCTTAATATTTGATTTGGTTTCCCCATAACAATCTAGCATTTTTGGATCAATATTGGTGGGGAAATTCATTGACCAGAGAGTAGATGAGGATGAACCACTGTGGGACTCACCTGCCAGTCTCACATTTGCTACTACCGACTCTGTTCCTGGCACATACGGCGCGATCTTTTACCGTAGCCGGATCTCAGCTCATGGAGCACTGGTTGCTTGGAAGGCAAGGTTATCTACTCCTCTCTCTCCCTCTCTCTCTCTCTCTCTCTCTCTGATCGACTTCTACTGAAGAGGAAAGCCAACACTCGCTCTCTGCTCGCTCTCAATCTCTCCCGCGCCACTAGCAGTGTTGCGCTTGAGCTTCGTTTAACCGGTGATCCAGCCATCGTTTCCTCCCGACATCAGAAGCAAAGTGGAGCCTAACCTTCTGCTCTACCTCCTGGTGCCAACCTTTCTTCAGTTTCTCACTGTTTTGCATGCTATTTTAAAGTTTTGGCAGAGCTCATGGGTGAAGCCGCCAGGAGCTGTCTCTGCTCCACCGTCGGCACCCTGCACAAAGCATCCTCAGCCCCCGACTTCTACAGCAAAATGGTGCGCTAAGGTACCTAGAACATTCTGGTGAAGTTTTATATCATGCCATGCTTCATAGCTCTCTTATTTCCATTTTTACCGAAGCTAGTTCATAGCTTGGTCATTAGGTCTCCGATTTAATTCGATTTCTAGGTGCAACCATCCTTCAATCCAGTCCAATATATTTTTCACAACTTCCTAGTGCACCACCTGGATCAAGAATTATCAAGTTCATCGAGTTATCGATCAAGGCTACAACTTTTCCCCATCGCCATTAGAAACAGTTTGGATTCACCGTCGACGACCATCTTCCAGCCATTTTCTCTTTGATTGGCATCCAATATTGTCGACTGTTGGAGTCGGTAGATCTCCTAACACTGCTAAAGTGTTGAAGGAGGTTGTGGTTCGGTGTGGGCGCGCGGAGACTCAAGAAGGTGAATTGTGATTTAACATAGGAGACACAAGGATCTACGTGGTTCGGGCCGCCTGAGCGTAATACCCTACTCCACGGGTGTGTTGGTGTTGTATTCGCTTGTCACGTATGATTGCTTGTCCACGTCTGTGAACGTCTCTCTCGCGTGTATCGTCGGCCTGTTCTTTTATAGTACAAGGACAGACTGTTACAAGCTAGCCTGGCCCGACATGTGGCCCCAACGGTTACTAGTATTGATACACGATTAATTGCTATTAATGATTCTATAACGGGCTCCAACAGTGCCGTTACTAGTGTTAAGATCGTCTGTTTAAGCGTCATTAATATGGCATTAATGACGCTTAATCGGGTCTTGAAGTCCTTGGCGCTCCTTTGAAGATCCGGAGCCGTTACAAGGTCTTCCGGAGGTTAGAGGCTGCCAGCTCCGACGTTTGGACACGTGGCAGCTCCGGAGCTTGCTGTGGGAAGCAGGTAGCTCTGGGGCTATCTGACACGTGTCAGGTCCGGAGCTTCTCTCGATCAGGGGTTAAGTCCGGGGGTGCCATTTCGGTACTTGGCCCGGAGCTTCCCCCTTGTGGGCGGTAGCTCCGGTTTGGCAGTACACGTGGCGACCTAGGGATTAACCATGTTGGAGAAGCAGGTTCGGTCATGTCTGACAAGTAGGCCTCCGAGGGTCTTCAATCCAAGTAGACGGCTTCCCTCAAGATCTTTGTAACCTCAGGGGTTGTACGGTTTTTAGGGTACCGACAGTGGCCCCCTGGACCTACCTCCGAGGAAGGTCACTGGGGTGAAGGCGTTCCGTCGGGGGTGGGTCCATCCATGCGACTCTTGAACTGGGTCTTCAAGGGTCTTCGGAGGTGCCGTTGGCAGGGTTTTACAGTTAGATCCCGCCGCGTGGCGCACCTCAGGCGGCAGATGAGATCTTTGACATGCGGATCTCACGCAATTGAAGGTCGCCGGTTCCCGATACGAAAACCGTATCGGTTCCGAGCGCCCTGTCAGGCCGCCGCCTTTGGGTTTCCCGCCTCGTGATGACAACCATTCGCCTGGGTAAGAGCATCGACTTGATCGTCGGGGTGGTCCCGGGCCCTCTTGTCATCGGCTGGGTTGAATTCTTGAGTAGTATCTTCGACTTCCCTGCGGTTTCCATCCAAGCGTTGCGAGGGCTTACTTAAGAATGAAAGTTGCCTAGAGGGGGGGGTGAATAGGCTAATTGACCTGCAAATGACTCAATAAAACGAGATTAAATTACAGGGGGCGGACTAGTCCGGTCAGGGGGCGGACTAGTCCGGTCAGCCTGCGTGAATAACCCTAAAAAGATGTTTCTAGCAAGTTTTAGGGGATTTTCTCAATGCTACAAGTGAGTGTATGTTTAAGTCAAGTTGAGCAACAACCTAAACAAGAGCAAGTCAAGTTTCCACAAGTTTGTAGCAATGCGGAATATGAAACGAGACTACCAACTCTAGAACGAAGTAATCAATAGAGTAAATGCGAAGAACACAAGGAGACAAGGATTTTATCCCGAGGTTCGATCCCACACAAGGAATCTACGTCCTCGTTGAGGAGTCCACAAAAGGACCGGGTCCAACAACCCTTCCCTCACCAAGTTTACCGCACGGGCCTAACTTGGTTCTCCACTAATCACAACGGTGATTACAAAGTTCGTTGGGGCTTCTCACAAACTGAGGCTCCCACACCACAAAGATGATCAACACAGTAAAACAAACTCAATACACAGCCCACAAAGACTCAACGAGTGCAAGAGATCAAACCGGGAGCACAAGCGCGATGTTCTTCCTCTTCTCCACCTCACTAAACCCTAATCCACTGAAGAATTAGTTTTAGAGGGAAAGTAGGCAAGAAGGAGGCTTAGGAGTGCTCCAAGTTGGCTGTGGCGGCGCTAGGGTTTGAGTTTTTCCAAGGGTGTTTGAAATGAGGCCGGGGGTCCCCTTTTTATAGAGGTCCCAACCCCAATTTGCTGACTTCAGCAAAAGGACGGACTAGTCCGGCCACTGGCCCGGACTAGTCCGGCCTAGGGGACCACTGACTCCTTTGTCAGGTCCCGACAGCTGACACACGATCGTCACGCTACCCGCCAAACTTCAAATTCAAACGGTCACTTCCAGAACGGACTAGTCCGGTCAACACCGGACTAGTCCGATCTCACACAGAGCCTTCTGCTCCGGGTGAAAACGGACTAGTCTGAGGACCACGGACTAGTCCGGCCCCTAGGGCGGACTAGTCCGGTACTCCCAGACTTAGCCATAGAAGCACCTTTTCTTAGTCAACCCGGACTAGTCCGGCCCCACGGGCGGACTAGTCCGTTCTCACTCAGGACCTCTTGGTCCGGTCCAAAACGGACAGGTCCGTGGTTTTGGGACTTCATCCCAAAACTCACTCACAGCTAGCCGGACTAGTCCGGTCACAAACGGACTAGTCCGATCTCAGTCAGACCCTTCTGGTCCGGCCAGAAACGGACTTGGCCGGCTATGGACGGACTAGTCCGGCCTCCTGCACGGACTAGTCCGGCCCTACGGCCAGACCACTCAATCACTCATTTCTTTCATAGGTTTGACCTCTAAACCACTTTGAGCTCCCAAACTTGATCTTAATGCACTTGACACACACACCCTCCTATTACTACGGCTAGTCTAACTCAACCACGCTAGAAACCCTAGTTTCTACGCTTCGAGTTGACTCCGTTTCCTTCCTTTTCCTTTTTGAGGGTTTGCGTCTCCAATTGAGTCCATACCTGTGCTAAGATCACTTGAGCTCATTAGCGACTTAATTGTCGTCATCAATCATCCAAAACCCACAGGGAACCTAGATGCACTTTCAATCTCCCCCTTTTTGGTGATTGATGACAACACATTAAGTCCTTCACAAATAAGAGTGTAAAGTTTGGTTTTCATAACATGTGTGCGTATGAATGACTCCCCCTCAAAGTATGCAACAAGTAAAAGGGATGGAGAAGTTCTTTCATACCCACATACGTTATGGTGGGGTGCCTACGTGATGTGCTCAACAGTTTGTGTCAAGACATGAATAACATCAATACATTCATAAGATTGACAATAAGAGCAATATATTGATAGTAAGCAACATTAACGAGTCTTGCACAAATGTAAAAGCATAAATATGTTACAAGATAAGTCAAACATCACAACACACACCCACAAAAGAAGATTGACTCCCCCTTAACTCTCCCCCTTTGGCATCAAGGCACCAAAAAGGAAAAGAAGGGAGGAAGCTAAGACTTAAGAGCTAGTCCTCGTCTTCGCCACTTCCACTCTCCGTGGCCTCGGAATCTTCGACGTCGTCCTCATCATCGACATCGTCGCCGTCGTCGTCGGAGTTCCTTGCCGAGGGAGCAGCACGAGAGGAGCTTCCATCCTCTTGGAGCTGGGCGAGCTCATCGGCGGTGAAGGTGGGGAATGGAGTGATCTCCCCATCACTCTCCTCCGGAGAGGACATCGGGACCTCCAGCTTGTCGCACACCGCCTTAAGGTACTTCTCTTGGCGCTTGTGTGCCCTCTGAGCGCGAATCTCTTGCTTCCGGCACGAGGTGAAGATGGCCTTGAAGCACTTGAAGAACGCACTCATGGACTGAGGCGGAGGCGGAGAAGGAGGTGCCACTGGGCGAGACGGAGGATCTGCATTCTTGCGACGAGGAGGCACCGGCACATTTGGCGGCTTCTGGGGGCGCAGAGGTCGGTGCGATACATCCTTGACAAAGGACACGCCCGACACCTTCTCAATGAGGCACATGATGTAGGGGGCATACCCGCACGCCCTGTTGGGAGTATGCGAGATGTTGAAGATGTCGTCGAAGATGTAATCGACGAGGTTGAACTTTTCTTCCCCATCGATCAGAAGTAGTAGGTGCCTCAGATTCCCTTGAATCACCCCAGCATCACCATCCTTTGGTGCTATCGTCCGTCTGAGGATTCTGTTCATGATGCTGTAGAAGGGCTTGATGTTTCGAGCGAGTCCGGCATCAAACGGGAGGTGGCTTGGATACATGTAAGCCAGCTCCTCACGATCCACAGCCTTGAGGTTCGAGATAATGATCTCGTGGTCCATGTGAGCCTCAAGACCAAGGATCCTTGCAAACTCAGCATAGGTGACAGAGTATTGTTCACCATGAGTCATCCAAGTTATCCTCCTGTCACCTGAGCTTGAAAAGTAGATTGTGGAGTAGAATTGAAGAATGATTTCCACATTCCAATCATATTTGAAGCCCATGATTTTCTTGAGATCATGGCGCTCGGCAGCCTCAATCACGGCATCAAAGGCCGAGTGCTCCTTCTTTGCCATGTAGTCCCAGTCCACCCACTGAGCCTCTATCACTGGCCTCTTCATTTGTTGGTAGACTAGCCTGTAATAATCACAGTGGAAGTCACACCAAAATCTGGGATCTGCCGTGCTCCTCTCATACTTGTAGACCTTTTCTTCCCTTAGCCTCCTTGCCTTTTCAGACCCCTTGCCATGAAATACATTTGCCGACAGTTCCTTTTGCCGGTTGGGATTTCTTTCCGGTGTGTGGACTTCGAGGGGGCCAATAGAGGTGGCCTTCCCCTTCTCCTTGATCACAACCCCTCCGGGTGCCTTCTTGGCTGTCACCTTGATGGAGGGCTTCTTCTTTTTCGGCTCAACTGGAGCCGGGGCTTTTCCCTTCTTTGGGTCGCGCTCGACCCTAGGGGCAGCCTCTTCTTGGGCTGGCTCCTTGCCCTTCGCTTTCTCGCCAACAGTGACGAGCTTCTTTCGCTTAGGAGCGCTGGCCTCAGCAGCCCTGGAGTTGTGGGCCTCCCTATCCTCTCTTTTCTTCTTTCTCAGCTCATGGAGGGATTCCGCGGTGGCACGAGCAATGGCTTCATCCTCATTGTAAATGCTCGCAGCCACCTTGGATGCTTCGAGTGCCTTGAGCTTTCTTTCCTCCTTGGCCTTCTGCGCCTCAATTAGCGCAGCCTTAGTCCGGGCCTCGGCAATTTGGGCCTTGGTACGCCCCTCGAGGTGGACACGCGGAGGAGAGCGCTCGGAGTTCGACATTCTGTAAAAAGATGGAGGAAGGAAGATATGAGCCTAGGAAGAAGAAGTATTGCCGAAAAGATCTCGAGAACCAACTAGAAGTAGGGTTTGCCCTGTGCAGACCGGACTTGTCCACCCCAGGGACGGACTAGTCCGCTGGCCGGACTTGTCCGCCTGGTGGCCGGACTAGTCCGGGTTACACAGGAAGAACCCTAACCCTAATCAATTCATCGAAAAATTTTTGAATCAATGTGCAATACTCCTAGGCTATGATCGCAAGGATGTATGGAACAACATTAACGAAGATGTTCCTATCAAAAACTTGAAGAATCAAGAATGGGGCTAGTTTTTGAGGAACGGTGAAATACCTTCAAAAATCCGCTTGATTCGTCGAAATCGGCGTGGATCTCGAAGGTGAAGCGCGGGGAAGTGGTCCCTAACTCCCAAAGGCTTCGATGCGCGGATTGGAGTTGAGTTTTGGTGGTTGGGGCGCAAAATCGCCGATTTGGGGGCGGTTGTGCGCGTGTGGAAGTTTGAGAGGCAAAAGAGAGAGAGAGAGGGGGTTTGGGCCGCCTGGGGGTTTAAGTCCCCAAGGGCCGGACTAGTCCGGTTGAAGGGCCGGACTAGTCCGGTCAGCGGACCAGACCCAGACTAGTCCGGGTCCGGACTTGTCCGGTTGAAGGCCGGACTAGTCCGGTGTGCGGACTAGCCGCGGACTAGTCTGACCCGGACTTGTCCGGCCGTAGGGGCGGACTAGTCCGGTTCAGCTGGGCTGAAAAAGAATATATTTGGGTTTTGCCCATAGAGTTAAGTCCTTTTGTACGAGTATAGCAAGGAAAACATGACAAGCATGATTGTGAGCCAATAAGGAACAACTTATGAACATTTTCATGAGGAAAATAGATTTCTCAAACAAATTTGAGGAGAGATCGACATAGAGAGGAGTTTTTCGAAATGTGGCTCAAAAAAAATATGAGGGATATGGTGCTTTAAGCCACGTTTCGAGAATCCAACACATTGAGCTCACTTCTTAGCTCACAGAAACGCTTCTCGTCAAGAGGCTTTGTGAAAATGTCCGCAAGTTGATGTTCCGTCCTCACATGCGAAATCTCAATGTCTCCCTTCATTGAGTGATCTCGCAGGAAATGGTGTCGAATGTCTATATGTTTGGTCCTAGAGTGTTCCACCGGATTATGGGCTATCTTGATTGCACTCTCATTGTCACACAAGAGTGGAATTTTACGCAAGTTAATCCCATAGTCCCTAAGAGTTTGTCGCATCCAAAGAAGTTGTGCACAACAACTTCCGGCCGCAACATATTCCGCTTCGGCGGTGGATAGAGCAATAGAGTTTTGCTTCTTGGAGGACCAAGACACAAGAGATCGACCTAAGAATTGGCACGTACCCGATGTGCTCCTCCTATCAACTTTGCACCCCGCATAGTCCGCATCGGAATATCCAATGAGGTTAAACTTGGATCCTTTGGGGTACCAAAGTCCTAGGGTAGGTGTGTGTACAAGGTATCTCAAGATCCTTTTAACGGCGGTCAAATGACAAGCCTTGGGTGCTGCTTGAAAGCGTGCACACATACACACACTTAGCATGATATCGGGCCTAGATGCACAAAGATAGAGGAGTGATCCGATCATGGACCTATATAGCTTTTGATCCACACTTGGACCGTCCTCATTTAGGTCTAGGTGTCCATTTGTCCCCATAGGGGTTTTGATGGGTTTTGCTTTGTCCATGTCAAACTTTCTTAGAATGTCTTGAGTATACTTAGTTTGACTTATGAATGTCCCTTCTTTGAGTTGTTTCACTTGAAATCCTAGGAAGAACTTTAGTTCACCCATCATGGACATTTCAAATCTCTCCGTCATTATCTTGGAGAACTCATCACAAAACACCTTATTTGTGGAACCAAATATGATGTCATCCACATATATTTGGCACACAAAAAGATCCTCATTGAAGTGTTTTGTGAAAAGGGTATAATCAGCTTTTCCTATCCTAAAACCATTTTCAACTAGAAAGTCTCTTAGGCACTCATACCAAGCTCTAGGAGCTTGCTTGAGACCATAAAGAGCCTTTCGTAATTTGTAAACATGGTTAGGACAGTCTTGATCTTCAAACCCTGGAGGTTGCTCTACAAAAACTTCTTCCTTGATTGGTCCATTAAGGAATGCACTCTTAACATCCATTTGGTAGAGTTTGAAGTCATGATGAGTAGCAAAGGCTAGTAGTATCCGAATGGACTCAAGCCTAGCTACGGGGGCAAATGTCTCATCAAAGTCCAATCCTTCAACTTGTGAGTATCCTTTTGCCACAAGTCTTGCCTTGTTCCTAGTTATCACTCCATGCTCATCTTGTTTGTTGTGAAACACCCACTTGGTTCCAACAACATTAGCTTGGGGGCGCTTGACAAGCTCCCAAACCTTGTTCCTTTCAAAGTTGTTGAGCTCCTCTTGCATGGCAACCACCCAATCCGGATCCCTTAAGGCATCTTCAACCTTATGTGGTTCCAAGGATGAGACAAAAGAGAAATGCTCACAAAAGTTTGCAACACGAGAGCGTGTAGTTACTCCTTTTGTGATATCTCCTAGAATGTTGTCAACGGGATGGTCCCGTTGAACACTTTGATGAACACGAGGATGCGGGGGTTGACCTCTTGAATTACTTGGTTCATCTTCTTCACTTTGGTCTCCCCCTTGATCCAAGCCTCCCCCTTGATCCTCATTCTCATTATCACTTTGGGGAGCTTCTAGTGGATTTTCAACTTGTCCAATGGGGATTTGACCTACTTCATAATGATGATGGTCACTTGGGCTTTGAGATGGTTCTTGAGGGCGAACATCTCCAAGTGCCATTTTCCTTAGAGCTTCTAGTGGAGGTTCCTCTTGATCAAGGGCATGTTGATCAACTTGCTCCACTTGAGAGCCATTGGTTTCGTCAAACACCACGTCACGTGCTACTTCAACAATTCCGGAGGATTTGTTGAACACACGGTACGCATGAGTGTTTGAGTCATATCCAAGCAAGAAACCCTCATCAGACTTTGAAGCGAACTTCGAAGTCCTAGGCTTCTTGTTGAGGATATAGCACTTGCTACCAAAGACCCGAAAGTAAGAAACATTGGGTTTCTTACCAATTAGAAGCTCATAAGGGGTCTTCTTGAGGAGGCGATGAAGGTACAATCGATTCACGGCATGGCAAGCGGTGTTAACCGCTTCCGCCCAAAACCGGTCCGATGTTTTGTACTCATCTAGCATCGTCCTTGACATCTCAATGAGCGTCCTATTCTTTCTTTCGGCTATGCCATTTTGTTGTGGAGAATAGGGAGCGGAAAACTCATGCTTGATGCCCTCCTCATCTAGGAACTCTTCTACTTGCATGTTTTTGAATTCGGTGCCATTGTCACTCCTTATAGCCTTTATCCTTAAGGTGAACTCATTTTGAGCTCTCCTTAGGAATTTCTTGAGGACACCGGGAGTTTCACTTTTATCATGCAAGAAGAACACCCAAGTATATCTAGAGAAGTCATCAACGATGACTAGACCATACTTGCTACCACCAATGCTAATGTAAGCAATGGGGCCAAAAAGATCCATATGGAGTAACTCCAAAGGTCTAGTTGTCGTCATGACATTCTTAGAGGGGTGTTGAGCTCCTACTTGCTTTCCCGCTTGGCAAGCACTACATGGCCTATCCTTTTCGAATACTACATCCTTTAGGCCACGAACATGCTCACCCTTAAGGAGCTTTTGAAGGTTCCTCATTCCAACATGGGCTAGCCTTCTATGCCAAAGCCATCCCATGTTGGCTTTAGCCATTAAGAATGTGTCAAGTTGAGCTTTATCCGCGGTGAAGTCCACAAGATAGAGCTTTCCCTTGAGCACTCCCTTAAAGGCTATCGAGTCATCACCTTCTCTAATGACATTCACTCCCTCACTAGAAAACACACATTTATATCCTCTATCACATAGTTGTGATATGGATAGGAGATTATAGTCTAGGGAATCAACATGCAAGACATTTGATAAAGTATGTAATGAGGAGATAGAAATTTTACCGGAGCCAAGGATTTTCCCTTGGCTATTATCCCCAAAGAAGATTCCTTCACTTGGGTCCTTATTCTCCTCATACTCTATGAACATGCTTCTCTCTCCGGTCATGTGGTTGGTGCATCCGCTATCCAACACCCATTTCGATCCACCGGAGGAGTATGCCTACAAAACAAGTTTATGCCTTCCTTTTAGGTACCCAAGCGGGGTTGGGTCCTTTGACGTTAGTGGTTAGGCATTTTGGCACCCACACGCAAGGCTTGGGGCTCTTGCGGAGTGGCCCAACATATCTAGCAAATACCTTGCCGTGTTTGTTCTTCTTCAACACATAAGATGCATCAAAATCATGAAATAAATGATGCGGTTCAGATTTAGGTAAGTTTTTGCTAGAGGGTGAGTTCTTTTCATTTTTAGTTTGGGATGAACTCCCCTTAACAAAGACAATCATGTCTTTGCCATACTTGGAGGTTTTGGTGTTATGCCTTGCACCTCTAGTATAGCCAAGACCATCCTTGACATGGGGTGGTCTTGTGTTGGTGAATGCACTTCGCGCATATGCCACCTTTTCCTTGTCAAAGATGGCACCCTTAGGTGCTTGTTTGCCTTGTGCTAGGTTGAGTTCATCCTTAAGTTTAAGGATCAAGTTGGAGCACTTGCAAGGTGATGTTGCCTTGGATGAGGCCTTTGAGGAGGTTGAGCTCTTGAAGGAAGAGGTTACATTGTTCTTGAGTGACTCAATTTGAGTCTCAAGGATCTTGTTAGCTTTTGACAAGCTCCCAAGTTCATCCTTGAGCTCAAACGACTTCTCCTCAAGACTTGAACACGTTTTCTTGCAAAGTGCAAGTTCGTGTTCCAATGCCTTGCTCTTCTCTCTTTCGAGCTCAAGGAGCTCGTCAAGCTCTTGACATCTCTCCTTCTCAAGGATGAGCATGTCCTCCTGTCTATTGATGAGATCTTCCTTCTCAAAGATCTCATCCATAAGCAACTTCATCCTACGCAAGGTGCTTTTGCTTATGTCCTTAAACATATGCTCATTTTCACTAGCACTATCAAAATCATCATGTGAGGAAGTTGGGGAGGAAGGATGAGATGTTACCTTTCTCTTTCCTTCCCTTGCCATAAGACAAGTAGGCTTGTGGTCGTTGTTGAGGTTGGGGAAGAGCTTGCCTCCCTTGGAGTTCCTCCCGATGGCTATGGTGGCCATCTTCTCCTCTTCTTCTTCGGAGGAGGACTCATCGTTAGAGTCCCACTCCTTCCCCAAATGGGCTTGTCCGGAGGACCTCTTCTTCTTGAAGAATCTCCTTTCTTGAGGCTTCCCTTCCTTCTTCTTCTTCGTTTCTTCGTGTGGGCAATCAGCGATGAAGTGCCCATACTCGCCACAGTTGTAGCAAGACCTTCTTGATTTTGGTCTTGCTCTTTCCTTTCCCTTGCCTTCATGGTTGTGCCCCCCTTTCTTCCTCCTCATCATTCTCTTGAATTTGTTGATGAAGAAGGCCTCCTCCTCATCGGTGTCGAGGCTCTCCTCATCACTTTCTTCTTGCTCTTTTGAAGAGGGCGTTGCCTTGAGTGCAACGTTCTTCATCTTGGAGGCGGTGAACTTTTGGAGATCGTTGTAGAAGAGCGCCTCCTTCTCCATGATTTCATGGTTAATGATCCTCCCAAGGACCTCCTCCGGGGTCATTTGAGTGAACCCCGGGCTTTCCCGAATCATGGAGCATAAAGAGACGTTCCTAGGCATGAATGCCCGGATCATCCTCTTCACCACCTCGTGGTCGGTCCACTTGGTGCAGCCATAAGATCGGCTCTTGTTGATCAGCACCTTTAGCCGATTGTACATGTCTTGGGGGGATTCACCATCCAAGATGGCAAATCTCCCAAGCTCTCCTTCGATGAGCTCGATCTTGGCCTCCTTGACCACTCGGTTTCCCTCATGCGCCGTCTTGAGGGTGTCCCATATGTCTTTGGCCACTTCAAGGCCATCGACACGGTTGAACTCATCTCTAGAGAGAGATGAGATGATCACACCCGCAGCTTGAGCGTTGCGGTGGATGAGGATGGCTTGTTCTTGTGTTATGTTGTCCTCATCCTTTGGAATCTCCACCCCGGTCATGACAATTTGCCACAACGCTGGGTTGAGTGACACGAGGTGGATCTTCATGTTATGTTTCCACATACCGTAGTCCGTTCCATCGAATTGGGGAGGTTTCCCCAATGGGATGGACAGGTAGTGGTTGTTGGCGGCAAGGCGTTCATAGTTGAACCCTTGCCGGTTGTAGTTGACTCCACCGCCACCGCTTGATTGGTTTGATGGATCAATCTTGGAAATGTTCAACTTCTCCCGGAGCTTCGCCTTGAGTTGGCGAGTCTCCTCATCGTCCGTTGGCTTATCTTGATAGGCCAACGTCTCCTCACGGGTCGCCTCGTAGTTGCTGCTCGATGCATCATCGTTCACCACTCCGGCCATCTCTCCGAGTTGTTAGACTCTTTGTGGAGAGTCCCGCTCTGATACCAATTGAAAGTTGCCTAGAGGGGGGGTGAATAGGCTAATTGACCTGCAAATGACTCAATAAAACGAGATTAAATTACAGGGGGCGGACTAGTCCGGTCAGGGGGCGGACTAGTCCGGTCAGCCTGCGTGAATAACCCTAAAAAGATGTTTCTAGCAAGTTTTAGGGGATTTTCTCAATGCTACAAGTGAGTGTATGTTTAAGTCAAGTTGAGCAACAACCTAAACAAGAGCAAGTCAAGTTTCCACAAGTTTGTAGCAATGCGGAATATGAAACGAGACTACCAACTCTAGAACAAAGTAATCAATAGAGTAAATGCGAAGAACACAAGGAGACAAGGATTTTATCCCGAGGTTCGATCCCACACAAGGAATCTACGTCCTCGTTGAGGAGTCCACAAAAGGACCGGGTCCAACAACCCTTCCCTCACCAAGTTTACCGCACGGGCCTAACTTGGTTCTCCACTAATCACAACGGTGATTACAAAGTTCGTTGGGGCTTCTCACAAACTGAGGCTCCCACACCACAAAGATGATCAACACAGTAAAACAAACTCAATACACAGCCCACAAAGACTCAACGAGTGCAAGAGATCAAACCGGGAGCACAAGCGCGATGTTCTTCCTCTTCTCCACCTCACTAAACCCTAATCCACTGAAGAATTAGTTTTAGAGGGAAAGTAGGCAAGAAGGAGGCTTAGGAGTGCTCCAAGTTGGCTGTGGCGGCGCTAGGGTTTGAGTTTTTCCAAGGGTGTTTGAAATGAGGCCGGGGGTCCCCTTTTTATAGAGGTCCCAACCCCAATTTGCTGACTTCAGCAAAAGGACGGACTAGTCCGGCCACTGGCCCGGACTAGTCCGGCCTAGGGGACCACTGACTCCTTTGTCAGGTCCCGACAGCTGACACACGATCGTCACGCTACCCGCCAAACTTCAAATTCAAACGGTCACTTCCAGAACGGACTAGTCCGGTCAACACCGGACTAGTCCGATCTCACACAGAGCCTTCTGCTCCGGGTGAAAACGGACTAGTCTGAGGACCACGGACTAGTCCGGCCCCTAGGGCGGACTAGTCCGGTCCTCCCAGACTTAGCCATAGAAGCACCTTTTCTTAGTCAACCCGGACTAGTCCGGCCCCACGGGCGGACTAGTCCGTTCTCACTCAGGACCTCTTGGTCCGGTCCAAAACGGACAGGTCCGTGGTTTTGGGACTTCATCCCAAAACTCACTCACAGCTAGCCGGACTAGTCCGGTCACAAACGGACTAGTCCGATCTCAGTCAGACCCTTCTGGTCCGGCCAGAAACGGACTTGGCCGGCTATGGACGGACTAGTCCGGCCTCCTGCACGGACTAGTCCGGCCCTACGGCCAGACCACTCAATCACTCATTTCTTTCATAGGTTTGACCTCTAAACCACTTTGAGCTCCCAAACTTGATCTTAATGCACTTGACACACACACCCTCCTATTACTACGGCTAGTCTAACTCAACCACGCTAGAAACCCTAGTTTCTACGCTTCGAGTTGACTCCGTTTCCTTCCTTTTCCTTTTTGAGGGTTTGCGTCTCCAATTGAGTCCATACCTGTGCTAAGATCACTTGAGCTCATTAGCGACTTAATTGTCGTCATCAATCATCCAAAACCCACGGGGAACCTAGATGCACTTTCAAAGAAGGAAAGCGCGCACCATCGGGAGTTCTTTACGCCTCTCATCTGATCTTGCGCTCAAACTCCCGACTCGTACTTTGCTCCTCTTCTCTTGCCTAGCTGTGCCGCGATGGAGTTGGGTCTGCGTGAGAGTCGCCTGAAGACCGACAACGATTTGAAGAAGGTCTGGGCCCTCATGGGGTGGTCCTCGGACTTCTTCAACCGCTTGGTCTGTGCCGGCGGAGAGCTCCCCTTTGAGAAGGAGCGCGCTGGCGAAATGGTGTACTTTTCTTCGTACGCCATGGTGGGGCTCATCCCACCTTTTTCTTCTTTCTTCTTGATGTTGCTAGACTTCTATGGTCTGCAGCTATACCACCTTGGCCCTCACTCCATTCTCCTCGTGTCCATCTTTGTCCACTTCTGCGAGATGTGGGTGGGCATCCCCCCTGCGTCGAGCTCTTCCGAACCTTCTTCACCGTTCACACCACCGGCCGGAGCAATGAGTACCTTGGCTTCTACTACTTCGTGAAGCGCAAGAAGTGCCCATTCAAGTACCTCCGGTCGTTCCCTTCCGGGAAGTGGGATGACTGGAAGAAAGATTGGATAGTCATCAGGGTGGAGGAGCACGAGCGGTTGGAGCTACCAGACGGTCTGCCCGGCGTCGACACGTCGATATGGAGTGAAGTTCCGGTGCTGGCGGAAGATTTCGACCCTGCCCTGACCAGGATCCGTCGATGCGTGGAGGGAGGATTGACTCCCCAGGCGGTGTTCTGCAACTTCCTGGCCAACAGGTGGGCGCCGCTGAAGAGGAGGGAGAAGCTCGCCTGGGCCCTCAACAGCGTGATGGACGAGGATCGGGTTGAGACCGGGTTGAAGTCCATCATGGTGGGGAAGGCCTTGGAGTTTCACCTCAAGAAATTCCAGCACGGCATCGACGTCGACAGTGATGACTTGACTCCACCGTCGACCTTTCTCCCCCTGAACATGGAAGTGGAGTTCAGCAGGGAGCTCCAGCGGACGATGCCCGCGCTTGACGACCTTGGTGTCATCGAGAGAAGACCAACCACCCGGGTGGCAATCCCCGGGGTGCCCGAAGACGGCTCGGTCCCTGCTCCACAGCCGAGGGTCGAGGTCATCGGCAAGGGCAAGGAGCTGGCGGAGGAGCCGGAGAGTCGGAAGAGGAAGCTACGACATGCCGATGGAAGGTCCGTCAGGCCCGCTACTTCCGCCTCGGTTCCTTCTCCCCAGGGGGGAAGATCTTCTGCCGCCGTGGCGACTGTCCCCGTAGTGGGGTCCTTCCGGAACGATACTGTTCCTGCAGTGGGATCCTCCCAGAGCGCGTCTGTCCTCGTGGTGGAGCCCTCGTGGGGTGCTAGCTCCGGGTGCACGACTCCGGCACCTGGGGCGGTGGAAGCCTCCAGGTCCAGGGGTTCCTCCCGATCGAGGAGAGCCTCGACCCGGGAAACGCCCGTGGCTGCGACAAGTTCTGAGGGGCCTCCCGGAGCTCCTACGCCGACCATGGCCAGCCCGGAACGTCCGGGAAAGAGGTTCCACGCAAGCTGGTGCGGAAGCCTTCCAAGGTAATTTTTGATCTTTACCTTGGTTAACTTTTTAATTGTAGTGATTGTTTGTTAATTTTCTTTATCCATCCTCTGCAGCGTCCCCAAGAAGGGGAGTGAAGCTCCACCCTCGGCCACGATGTCTGAGGCCGTGGGAGCTTCTCCTCCTGTCCCAGTGCCGCCCCAGGTGGTGGCTGAGGCTGCGACAGCTCCGGCGCCGGCTGTCGTGGTCATGAACCTCGACTCGTCCCCAGAATTTCCCATGGTAGCGTCGGACCACGGGAGTGAAGACACACCAGTGGCACTTGTCTCGGAAGTTGAAGCTTCGGGTCCTGGTGCTGCAGTGGTGGAAGCTCCGGCTGTAGAGCCGGAGGAAGTAGTAGTCCCGGTCTCGGAGCCGGAACTTGTCGAAGCCCCGGCGATTGAGCCGGAGGTGACTAAAGATCCGGCATGCGAGCCGAAAGTCGAGGTAGTTCCGGCAGTTGAGCCGGTTACCTCCGAAGCACCGGTCACTGAGCCGGTTATTGTTGGAGCGCCGGTCACAGAGCCGGCGGTTGAAGAGGCGAGGGAGCTCGAAACTCCCTCGGAAGAGGTGTCGCGGTCGGAGCCTGTAGCAGCTCCTGTTCCGGAGGCGACGACGTTGATGGTACCTGCGGCCGAGCCGGAGTGCCCAAGCGAAGTCGCTGGCCCCCTGCCCGAGGGGGCGAATGAAGACTTGGCGGCGGGGCCTTCTTCGATGGCGACTGAGGCCATCCCGGAGGACAGCCCTAGCGCCTCGGAAGGTCAGGGTTCCACTCTCGTAGAGTGGAACCCAATTTTTGTATGTGAAGACCCGCTGGAACCAGCGGAGGAGACCCCAGAAGGTCCGGAGCCCATCCCGCTGTCAATGTCTATCGACAACGCCTGCTCCAGTCTACGTCAGGTCCAATTGGCCTTCTTCCACGACAGCAAGGCTCTTGAAGAGGAGCGCCAAACCCTTAGGCAGTGGCTTAATCGGCTCCACTTCGAGACTAAGCTGGCGCAGTCAAGGCTAGCGGACGACAAGGAGTGGATCAAGCGGGAGAAGATCCGCCTGGAGTACTGGGACAAGCTGCTGGATGAGAGGGAGAGCATGACCCATGCCCTCGATGCTCAATCCCGGGAGATCCTCGATCAGGCCAAGGCTGCCAACGACGCGTCCAATGCTCGGTACGAACAGCTTGAGGCCATCAACACCGCACTCATCAAGCGCCGAGAGGCACTCGAAGGGAGGGAGAGACGGCTTGAGGACGAAGAGCAGAAACTCCTGGAGCTGCGGGATGACGTCCTGAGGAGGGAAGAGGAGCTCGCCGAGAAAGTAGCTCTGGCTGACAAGGGCCTCGAGGAGCGCACTAAGAAGTTGGAAGAGCGCTGCCTCGAGGAAGAGGAGAAGACCTGGGTGCGGGGGCAGGAACTCTACGAATACGAGTGTGCCCTTGTTGCCTGGGAGAAGAAAGTGGAGGCTAGGGAGAAGGACCTGGTCGATCGTCGGAACAAGATCCACCTCCGGGAGGAGGAGCTCGGAAGACTTGAGAGGCGGGTTGCTGCAAAGATTCAGCAAAACGCCAAAGAAGTTGAGCGCCTCGCCCGTGAGAATTCCGAACTAACGGCGGCCAAGAGATCCCTGGAAGAGGTGAAGAGCCTGAGGACGGCGGACTCCCTGCAGATTTGGGAGTTCCTGGGCAAGGCCAATGATGCGCTGACGCCGATGGGTTTCAGCCCCGTGCGCCCGGATGATCCGGAGCCGGAGCCGGACCTTGCGCTGCAGGCGTTGAGCGCAGCAGGTAGCAAGCTCTCCAAGGTGGGCGACGTCATCGCGGACCAACTGGAGGTCGAGGGGCAATCCCTGGCGAGGAACGTCACAGAATATGTATTGACGTGCTACACCAGCCGGAACCCTCAATTTCCTCTGGACTCGATGCTTGAAGGCCCCGTCGAAGGAGAAGGCGAAGCTACCCGAGCAAGCGTGTCGGAGGTCGCCCAGAAGGTCGCCGAGTTCTTCCATAGGGTCTAGGACCATCTCTTTAGCTCTCACTTGTATTTTCTCTTCTTCTTCCTCAATTTTGTAATCCCTTGTCTCCAGATGTAATCTCCTGTCTCCAGATGAATGAAATCCCAAAATTTTTGCGAATTTCATTTTTTGTCTTCAACATCTTTATCTTCACTTGGCCCCCTGGTAGATGTACACAATTTGATTGTGAACATGTACCAAAAGGATATTGAGTTTTGTTGAAGACGCATTTGCTCCGAACTTGTAGAATTTAGGTCCGAAGTCTTCGATAGTGAAGGTCCCCTGAGGTTGTCGGAGCTTAGAAGCTCCGGCATTGTCCATCGCTGGAGCTTGGTAGCTCCGGCAATAGCCTCTATCAACACGTAGAGCGTCGATAGTTAGTCCTCCGGGGTGTCGAAGCTTAGTAGCTCCGGCAGTGACCTTTGCCAACACTTGGTTTGTTGGCAGCAGACTCCATTTATGGGGTCTTCTCACCATCTTTTACTCATCGTCGACGGTTGACCCCCTTGAGGGAGTCAGAGCTTGGTTAGCTCCGGCTTTTCTCCATCAACGTAGAGTTTATTTTTCCTGCACACTTAAGCCAAGAAAAATGGTAAAATTCGTTCCTTGTCTATAATATCATCGCGGCTTACGATTCTCAAGAAAATTTTAAGTTGAACGCGATTTTAAATACAATCGGATGCGTTGTCTTTTCTCTTAGATCCAATTGTCCATGGACCCGCCTTACTTCGGCCTGCCGGGGTGTAGGTAGAGTGGCGTACTTAGGGTGCTTGACCAGGCTAAGTCGATAGCACACTCCGGCCCTAGATTGGCTTGGCGGCTTTCAGGCGAGTTGGCAACAAACGATATCTAAATCCAAAAGATCTGACAATGCAACTCGAATCGTATATAAACCAGTCAAACTAAAATTTCTTAAGAATTGCACGTCTCTGTTATAGACAAGAAAGAGAAAAATAAAAATGTCGAGCCTGCACAAAATGAATGCACGTGGAGTCTATTTCACATGAAGATGTCTTTCATTATAGGTCCGGGGTACAGGGGGAAACAAGTACACTCTTAGGGTACGGAACAAGGCTAAGTGTGTTTGGTTTCTCGTTTGACCCAGGGTAGTTAGCCACACTTTTAGTGCGGAGACTGTGACAAGTGCTGCATGAGCATTGCAGACCTTTCGGGAAAGGTCCGGCTGCTCTCCCGGAGGAACTACCCGACTCTGTACAATGACTCTATAACATACATCTCAAGTTACTTAAGACTCACCTCCGTGGAATTAAGTGTAGAACTTACGAAGGTGCTCGATGTTCCAAGGATTTGGGAGAGGTGTCCCATCCTCGGTAGCCAAGCGAACGCTTCCGGGACGGGATACTTTGATCACTCGGAAGGGCCCCTCCCAGCCGGGGGAGAGTTTGTTTAACCCTTCTCTGGATAGTATTCTCCATAGCACCAGATCGCCTTCCTCGAGCTGTCGGTTGTGTACAAGCCGCTGGTGATAATGTCGTAGAGCTTGGCGATATCGGGCATTCCGAACAGCTTCTTGGCACCTTCCCTCCTCGAGGAGGTCTAGGTCTTCACGCCGGAGCTGGTCCTGCGCGGCTTCGTCGAAGGTTCGGACCCGGAGCGAACCCAAGGTGACTTCCGGAGGAAGGATTGCTTCAGCTCCGTACACCATAAAGAAGGGTGTTTCTCCGGTTGACCGGTTTGGAGAAGTCCTGTTGGCCCATAGAGTGGGCGGAAGCTCTTCGATCCAGTTGGCTCCGTGTTTTTTCAAGCGCTCATAGGTGCGCGTTTTGAGTCCTTTAAGGATTTCTGCATTTGCTCTCTCGGCTTGGCCATTGCTGGCTGGATGAGCTACGGAGGCGTAGCAAACTTGTATGCCGAGGTCTTCGCAATATCCTTGGAATGCGGAGCTTGTGAATTGAGTCCCATTATCAGTGATGATCTTGTTTGGGACTCCAAATCTG
Organism: Tuctoria greenei; assembly: GCA_036927565.1. Classification (NCBI taxonomy): domain Eukaryota; kingdom Viridiplantae; phylum Streptophyta; class Magnoliopsida; order Poales; family Poaceae; genus Tuctoria; species Tuctoria greenei. Next base: position 175,338,154 of record JAYESD010000003.1, on the reverse strand, counting down.
CTCACAATGGATTGCAGAAAGTTGATAGCAGATTGCTTGTTGATCGTCACAACTGGAGTTGCTTCCGGCCACTTGGTGAACTTGTCAATGGCGACGTACAGGAACTTGTAACCTCCGACGGCTCTTGGGAAGGGTCCCAAGATGTCCATCCCCCACACAGCGAAGGGCCATGTAGGAGGTATCATTTGTAGGGGTTGAGCAGGTGTATGAATTTGCTTTGCATGAAATTGGCATGCTTCGCATTTCTTCACCAGCTCAGTGGCATCCTGGAGCGCTGTAGGCCAGTAGAAGCCATGCCAAAAGGCTTTTCCGACCAGCGTGCGGGAAGATGCGTGGTTCCCACACTCGCCTCCATGGATTTATGCGAGGAGCTCGCAGCCTTCTTCCCTTGTGATGCACCGCATTAGGATGCCGTTGGCACCACGCTGGTAGAGATCCCCTTCTACTAGCGTGTATCTTTTAGCCAATCTGACTACCCGGTCAGCGGATACATCATCATCAGGAAGGATGTTGTCTTTCATGTAGTTCTGGATCTCCGAGATCCATGCATCGGAACTGACTTGAGCATTTGCGTGCTGGGTTGCTCGGAGCTTCCGGCAGCACCTACGACCCTTGATGGCTGCCATGGTAACAGGGCCATCGGGACCGTCAGCTTCGGGATGCTGATCTCGCCCCCTTCGTTCAGTTCGGCAGGCTGAACTGTGGGTTTTGACAACCTCCGGACAAAGATTCCGTCAGGAGCCAGAGCTCCGGTTGACGCTTTGGTCGAGAGTTCGTCAGCTTCAGCGTTGTGGGCACGCTGAACATGGTGGAGATCTAGGACTTCAAAGTCCTTCTGAAGCCTCTGGACTTCAAGGAGGTAAGCAGCTAGTTGGAGATTATTGCAGGAGCATTCACCCTTCACCTGCTTGATTATGAGCTGTGAATCTCCTTTGACCAGCAGTTGCTTGACACCGTATGACAGTGCCACCTTTAGTCCGTAGATGAGTGCTTCATACTCCGCCATGTTGTTGGTTGCCTTGAAGTCAAGGTGCACCATGTATTTCACCTTCTCCCCAGTCGGTGCAAGGAGAAGGATTCCAGCTCCGGCCCCCTGCTTCTGCATGGAGCCATCGAAGTAGAGGGTCCAGTGAGGCTCGGTGAAGGTTGGATCTTGATGCTCCGTCTTCTGTTCACTGGGGCCCCCAGGGTTTGATGGAGAAGGAGTCCATTCCGCCACAAAATCTGCCAACGCTTGACTCTTGATTGCTTGCCTCAGAATGAATTCGAGATCGAATTCAGCCAATTCCGCTGCCCACTTTGCAATATTCCCAGTTGAATTGGGATTATGCAAGATCGCTCGAAGTGGATAGGAGGTGACCACCGAGACTTTATGAGCTTGGAAGTAGTGTCGAAGCTTCCTGGAGGCAATAAGAACTGCATAAAGCAGCTTATGCACCTCTAGGTATCGAGTCTTGGCATCATGTAATACTTCACTGATGAAATATACCGGGCGTTGAATGGTCCGGACCCTCCCGGAGGGGTCCGGAGCTTCCTCTTCATTGATCCGGACCCTGTTGGAGGAGTCCCGATTCTCTTCGGGGACCTCCGGGTTCTGGCTGGAGGAACCCGAAGCTTCTTCAGAAATGACCTGGACCCTCTCAGAGGGGTCTGGGTCTTCTGAAGTGACTTCTTGTGGGTTTGAGTTTGGGAGCTGGGACCCAGACTCACTTTCAGGAACCTCCGGACCCTCCCGAAGGGGTCTGGATTCCTGAGTATGGGGTAGTTCCGGTCTCTCCGCAACCAGAACCATACTGACGACTTCGTCAGTAGCTGAAATGTAAAGCAACAAAGGCTCACCAGGGTTCGGAGCTACCAGAATTGGTAGGGTGGTGAGGAACTATTTCAGCTCCTGGAATGTCTTCTCTGCTTCTTCGGACCATTGGAATGGTCCAGACTTCCTCAACAACTTGAAGAAGGGAAGTGCCCGTTTCGCCAGTCTTGATATGAATCGGCTGAGGGCCGCTAGACACCCAGTTAACTTTTGGACGTCTTTGATGCGGGTTGGTGGCCACATGTCTTCAATGGCTTTTATCTTCGCCGGATTAGCCTCTATGCCCCGGTGACTTACCAGGAAACCAAGAAGTTTTCCGGAGCTAACCCCGAAGACACACTTGTCTGGGTTTAGCTTCGTGCGGGTGGCCCGCATCTTGTCGAAGACAGCCTGCAAGGTGTCCAAGAGGGACTCCTTGTTCTTGACCTTGACCACGATGTCATCGACGTACACTTCCACTATGTCTCTGATGAGTTCTTCAAAAGTGTTGTACATAGCTCGTACAAAAGTTGAAGCTGCATTATTGAGACCAAATGGCATGGATGAGTAACAATACAATCCATCTACTGTGATGAATGAAGTATGCTCTTCATCCTCCCTAGACATCCTGATTTGATGATACCCTGAATATGCGTCTAGGAAACACAGTAACTCACACCCGGAGGTGGAATCCACTATCTGATCTATTCTAGGTAGTGGGAATGGATCTTTTGGACATGCCTTATTCAGTGTGGTGTAGTCGATGCACATCCGAAGCTTCCCGCCTGCCTTGGGCACAACGACTGGGTTCGCCAGCCATTTTGGATGGAAGACTTCTCGGATGAATCCGGCTTCGAGCAACTTCTTCACTTCTTGTCGGATGAAGTTCTGCCGCTCTATGGATTGCTTCCGAGGCTTCTGATGCACAGGCCGAGCATCGGGGTAAATCTTCAGATTGTGCTCAATCACTTCCCTGGGGATCCCAGGCATTTGTGACGGTTGCCAGGCAAACACGTCAACATTAGCCCGGAGGAAAGTGATGAGCGCGAGTTCCTATTTGTCATTCAACCCTCCCGATATACGGGTGGTTTGAGCGGCATCGGAACCAATTTGGATGACTTTGACGGAAATGTCGGTGTCGCCGCTTGGCTGCACACGGGGTGCAGAGGTTGAGCCTCGTTGACGAATGCTCGGGGGTTTCGGAGCTTGCTCCTGTCTGGAGTCCTCCTCTTGTGCCGTGGTGAGTGCATGGAGCTCCTCCAGAGCAGTTACTCCGGCGGTGCGATCTCCGCGGATCCGGAGAACGCCTACTGGTGTTGGCATCTTCAACACCAGGTATCCATAATGAGCAGCTGCCATAAATTTGTATAGGGCAGGTCTACCCAAGATGGCGTTGAATGGTAAGTTGATCTGAGCGACGTCGAAGACCAACTTCTCGGTGCGATACTTCTCCCGTGTCCCGAAGGTAACGGGGAGAGTTATAGCTCCGAGTGGGGTAAAGGCCCCCGGACCTACTCCGGAGAAAGGTTGAGAGGGCTGGAGATCCGAAGGTCGGAGCTGAAGCTTGGTAAAAGCTTCAAAGCTTATGAGGTTCAGCCCCGAACCTCCGTCCACCATAACATGATGGAGCTGGATGTTATTAATGGTGGGAGATACCATCAAAGGTAACTGTCCAGCTCCGACCATGCTTCGAGGATAGTCCGAAGCATCAAAAGTGATGGATATGTCCATCCACTTTCGATGTGGCTCCGGTCTAGCTGTAGGAGCTACAACGGCCATATCCCGCCGCATAGTCTTGATGACGCGACGGGAGGTGATGTCCCATGATCCACCAAAAATGGTGTTCATGGTTTTCCGAAGCTCGTTGTCAGAGACGTCAGAGTCATCGTCGACGGAGGTGTAAACGGCCTTCAGAACCTTTTTGGTGTCCTGAAACCCTAACTCCTCTTCAGCTGGAGCTTCGTCGACCTTCTGTTTTCCTTCCCTCTGTCGGAAAGGGGACCCTTCCCTGCGCTTGCTGTAGCGCTCGGCAAGGTTTTGGACCTCCCAGCAGTCTTCCAAGCTGTGGCTACCCGTTTTGTGAATGGGACACCACACATTGGGTTTGCCACCGTCTTGGGAAGACGGTCGAGGTCGCTTCTCGGGGCGTGGCCCCCGGCCACCCAGAGTAGCAGCATCTGCAACGTTGGATGTGCTGGCCGACGGCTTCCTCTTGCCGTTGGTCTTCTTTTTCTTCTTGTCACCCCCGGAGGTAGCGGCTTCTTCTTTGGAGGATTTCTTGTGATCCTCCGAGGCTGGTTTGGAGAGCATTTCACGGCCCTCCGCAGCTCTGGCACATTTGTCTGCCCGGCTGAAGAGTTTCGTGACGCTGGTGATCTCTTTGATCGCCAGCTTCTCCAACATCTTCTTGTCCCGTACGCCCTGTCTGAATGCCACAATGACAGAAGCGCTTGAGATAGAAGGGATTGTGTTGCGTACCTGAGAGAACCTCTGGATGAAGGACCACAAAGATTCTCCCCCTTTTTGCACGACCGCAAAAAGGTCCAGTTCAGTGCCTGGTCGGGTGTATGAACTCCTGAAGTTGGCAGTGAACTGACGGCACAGCTCCTCCCAACTGTTGATAGAGTTGGGTGGAAGACTCATAAACCAGGACCTGGCGGTCCCAGTTAAGGCCACTGGAAAGTAATTAGCCATTACAGCCTCGTTTCCTCCAGCTGCCAAAATTGCAGTGGAGTATATCTGAAGGAATTCGGCGGGGTTGACAGTCCCGTCGAATTTTTCCGGCAGGTGTGGCCGGAACTTCTGTGGCCATCTAACCATGCGCAAGTGCATGGCTAGGGCTGAACAGCCTCCTCCTACTCCTTCCAGAGTAGAAAGGTCCTGAGCTTCCCGTCTTTCACGAGCGCGCTCGATATGGACACAACCATCCTGTTGACGGTATCGGCGATCAAGCTCCGCCCGGAGGTCATGAGTCGAAAGCCTGGATACCGTATGGGTGCGTCGTGCCCCAGAGGGCAACGATGTCACCTGTTGTGACGCAGATCGTCTCCTGTTGTTGGAGACGTGCGGACCAAGTCTACCTGACAAAGTCCGCCGCAGCGACGGGGCTCGTCCCGAAGGAGGAGGACCCTGGTTGTTGAGGCGTTGGGCCGCTGCTGCGACCAAATGCTCCACATCGGACCTCCACTGCTCCATTGCATCTCGAGATGCATTCGGAGGTGGTGGACGTTGGAGAAGAGCACGCGCTGCATGGAGCGCGTGTTCCGGGTTGTCATGACTTGCCGACGCAGTAAGTGATGCCGGCGCACCATCACGTTGCCCAACACGATTTGCTGGAGAAGACGGTGGTGGTAGGAGTGTGGCTCCTGCTGGTGCTGAGGCTCCTGCTGGTGGCTGCCTGTTGGGGGGATTGCCCCCAACAGCATGAGCAGCAGGTTGGCCGTTGGATGATCCAGCCGCGGAGTTCACCATTCTCGAAAATCTCAGGCGCCCCCTACCTGGCACGCCAACTGTCGACTGTTGGAGTCAGCAGATCTCCTGACACTGCTAAAGTGTTGAAGGAGTTTGTGGTTCGGTGTGGGCGCGCAGAGACTCAAGAAGGTGAATTGTGATTTAACACAGGAGACACAAGGATCTACGTGGTTCGGGCCGCCTGAGCGTAATACCATACTCCACGGGTGTGTTGGTGTTGTATTCGCTTGTCACATATGATTGCTTGTCCACGTCTGTGAGCGTCTCTCTCGCGTGTATCGTCGGCCTGTCCTTTTATAGTACAAGGACAGACCGTTACAAGCTAGCCTGGCCCGACATGTGGCCCCGGCGGTTACTAGTATTGATACACGATTAATTGCTGTTAATGATTCTGTAACGGGCTCCGACAGTGCCGTTACTGGTGTTAAGATCGTCCGTTTAAGCGTCATTAATATGGCATTAATGACGCTTAATCGGGTCTTGAAGTCCTTGGCTCTCCTTTGAAGATCTGGAGCCGTTACAAGGTCTTCCAGAGGTTAGAGGCACTTACAAGGGCACTGCGGTTGCCGTCGCCCGTGAGGTTCTGCTCGCTGCCGGCCATCACCAAGGTGCCCCAAAGGCGTTATTTGCGCCCCGGAGTCAATCCCCAAAAAAAGATTTATGTTTGGTTGAGCATGGAAGTGGGAATGTGCGGGCGCCTTCTTTCTCCTGTTTTGGGGCGACCTGACGTGAGGTTGAAAATGAACCTGACCAGTGGGGCCCACAGGCAGTGTTTCAATCTGTTTTCCAAAATCCAGAAAATTTGACCCAACTTTAAAAATAGATAACTCCATGTAGAATGCTCGAAAAATTAGCAAACGAATTTTTTTTAAAGGCCCTAATCTGTAGTTTCCAGAAGCGCAAATATTTAACCATGAAAAGCTATTTTCATTTTTGTAAAATTCAAACACTCCAAACACTCCAAGAATTTTCACAGCTGATCCCTTTATTACAAATTCACCATATTTTGAAAGAACCTCAACCTGGGTATTCTTCACATCTTGTAAAAATTGCGTAGCAATTAAACCTGTATAAAGTTCCCAACTTCAAATTTCCCCTCTGCAGTTCATTAATACACAGAAATACTTTACAGAATTTAAATCAAACTTCTAAATTCAATTACTCCTAGTAAACTTGCTCAAATATTTCCCAATAAATTGTAGTAGACTCATATTGATCCTTATTTTGCAGTGGTGTAATTTGTTGCGCATGAAAGTCCCAGAATTTTTATAATTAATTCCTTTGAGCTGACTGCTTGGGAAGTTAATTACTCCTGTTCTTCTAATTAGAAAATTCCCAATTTTGGTCAGAACCTTCTCTATAATACACTTGATATTCATTAAAAAAATTCAAGTTCATTGGGTTTCATTTTCTGGACCGAACAGTGTTCCAAATGTCTATGTAGCTTGAAAATTGAGAAATATACAGAAACAATTCCAGAATTTTCCCAAACTTGTAAAATTAATTTGTCCAAGTAGCAAGCTAAGAAAAATATGAAACAAATTTTACTAGAACCATTACAACCTCCTACACCAATAACATCCACTATTAGCCATGAAAAAGTCCAGATTTAATACCAAATTTCAGAGAAGGCTTTTAGTTGTTGGAATTTTAGAGACAACAAGCTTCCTTGGACATCTTTAATTCTTGGTCCAGTTCTTCCTCATGGAACCTAGTATCCACTGTAAAAATACCAAAGCCAACTAAAATCAGTTTCTTCTAGTGTTTATAAGTGTTTATAAGATCATTCATATAGTTTCACTATCACTCATGTACTTTATACAGTGACCGAGATCGAGGAGGAGCCGGAGGCCTTGGATCAACCCGGAGACTAACTTTGAATCTGACTCGAAGCCAGGCAAGCCCCGGTTTCATTTAACAGTGTTTTAAACATTGATTAGTTTCACACTATATGGGTTAGCATGTATGTGCATTAAGTCTAAGTTTTCTTGGAGTTTTCCACATGCACGACCAATGAACCCATGAGAGAAGGGTAGATGGTTATGTCCTTGATATATCCATGCTATGCTTGATGTTATAGTTGCCTCGATATATCATGCTATAGGAACCTACTCACGAGTTCAGGAATTGGGTTTACACGGGATTGGTCGAGTGAGAGGTTCACCATTTGGTCAAATATGAGACCGGGCATGGTGTAGGAGCAGCAAGACATAGGGGCCTGTGAGCTGTAGCTATGCCTGTGTTAGTCAAGGACCAATCTGTGTGCGGCGTTGTTGAGCAAGTTTGAATGTACCAAACGCATACTGGATATATAGGACCCAGTAAACCGATGTAACTTGTCCACCTTATCGTCGAGGCATACCCCACCTTCTTATAGGTTCAGGTTCAGGGTAGCAAGGTGTAAACCTGCTAGTGGGTACGACGTACTCTATGTGGGGGCCTCCTGCTCATAGCGGTGGGACTGGTTCGACATGTAGGTAGCGGGTAAAAGGTTGTCGCATGCAACATAAGTGGAGTGTGCCTTCGCAGCTCCGAGTGTGGGTGTATGTGTGGTGCTATTTGGGTATCACTACAGGTGTATATCAATTCGAGTCGCCGTCCCTCGCGGTTATCGAGTACCGCTTGTTCACTGAGTTGTGACGTAGTTAATTATTTGGAGCTGAATATTATTGAATCATGCTTTATGGATTAATAATGTACTGATACTTGTATGTTTAGAACACGTTGCCCACTAAATTTTAGATTCATGAAGACTTAATTTACTGCTAAAATCTGAAAGTAAGGACTAACATTTAGGCGAGTCTTTTGTTGCAAACTGCTATCCTATATTACGTATATCTTGCATATAGAGTTCCATGTTTAGGTGAGATGAGTAAGCCTTGCTGAGCCTTCGTGCTCACGGTTGCTATATTAAGTTGTTTGCAGGTGAGATGTATTAGGAAGGGCCCAAAGATGAGGCGATGCCCCCGTCGGGGTATACTGCCGAGTGGGAGCCCTGCACGCCGCCGTGATTTTATTATGTGTTGCTAGTGTATAGTGTCCCCGGGCTGGACGGCTGCACATTTGCATAGCTAGGCTGAGTGTTTAGCTAAGGGTATTACTTCCGCTGTACATTAAGTATTGTAAAAGACTTCCGTTGTTTCTATAAATAAAACTTTGTATTTTGTCGTTTTATTTTTGTGTGTGCTGTTGGGTGCTGCATCGCATGGCACCACCCTCTGCGATTCCTAGATTATGTGGACCCGGTCCTCACAAACTCGTCGCTAAATGATTAATTCATTCATGTACATATGAACATACAAAATGTTCATCACATAGATGAACACAGATAACATATTCATTCATTAACAAATATATTACAAAACATAAGAAAAAATTACAAGACACAAGAAAATAAAAACAACATCAACTAAAAAACAACAAAAGAAAACCAAAATCATACTCCTCCTCCCCCTCCTCATCCTCCTCCGGTTGCTCCAGCTGCTCCGCCAGGTGCTCCGACTGGTCCGGATTCTGTGGTACAACCTCGTGACCAAGGTTCCTCGCCATCATTGCCACTAGGATACTGCAGCCCTCAGCGCCGAGCACCTCGACCATTGTCTCGAGCAGCCTCTGGAACCGGACAAACGGCATGTCGAACAGCATCTCAAGCAGCTCGTTGTTGAGCCTCTCGGGGGAGAGGCAACACTATTTCTTACAGGGTGGCTCCCTCAGCGGGCTTGGCGGTGGAACATTGGCCATGGTGGGTTCTCTGTGTGGAGAAGACGAACGTAGAGAATAGGAGAGACTGATGGCGCCTTATATAAGGTCTGTGCGGAGATGCGAAATGGAGACGCGCTTAACACCAAAGCTTGTCGCCTATGCTCGATGTCTCCCACTCCTCTGCTAAAAGGGAGACGTGCTCTTACATAAAGCATGTCTCCTATTACGCATGTCTTCTTTAGGTTCGCGGTTTCCTCCATTTTGCTTCATTTCTAGTTCGATATCACAAATCACTGAACTTAGAGCACATTCACTTGATAACAAAATCATTCACTTGTCCAAAAAATAATCAAATCCTTCCTTATGATTCTTGAGGAACACGATGAACACACCACACATCCATTCATTCACACAGTGGCTAATGTTTTGTAATAAATTCATTCACACAGTTGTTGAACACATAAGATAATATTAAATCACATAGATGAAAAAGATAGATTTCATTCATTAATACAATATATTAGAAAACACAAGAAAAAAGTACAAGCAACTAAAAACAACAAAGAAAAACTAAATCCTACTACTCCTCCATCTCCTCTGGATCATACTCGTCTTCCTCCTCCTCCTCCTCCTCCGTCGGCGACTCCGACACAGGTGCAACAGAAGCCTTGGCCGGCTTAGCAGGCTGTGTAGGATGCGCCGGTGGTGCAACCCCAAGACCGAGGTTGCTCTCCATTGCCTCCACCAGGTTTCTGCGACCCTCGGCATTGAGCTCCTGGGCCATCGTCTTGAACATAATGTCGAGACGATCGGCCACACCCGTAAGGGCAAAGAGGTAGTGGTCGTTAGTACCCATCTCAGTAAACTGTGAAAGGGTACCCAAACCAAAGGAACTCATGGCGCGAGATGTATTGTTGTACGCCTCTTGCGCCATAAGGAGGCGCTGCTCGGTGTTGAACCTTGTTGATATTTCCTAAGCACTAGTAACAATTCATCCCAAGCAGGGGTGCTAGAAATGCTTGCTGGTAGGTTTTATATTATACATGTAAATCTGCAAGCGCACATAAACTATCGATGTAGCATTTCCCCTCTAAGAGTATTCCCAAAGGGTGTCATTTATAATCTCCCAAAGGAAGGATAGGTGGAAGCAAAGCAATCATCAAATGGAGAGGCTAGGCTGGTCTAGATAGGGTTCTACCAGGCATGGGTTAATTGATAAGTGGAGGTAGTGTGACACACACAAGAGCATTCTATCCTACGGGGATAAAAAAAGTAATAGAGAGACTAGGCTAAGAGTTAGGTAGATACTCCTACTATGCTTCTGATGTACATATACATAGCCTAAGTTAGTTACTATTGATCATTTTAATTATGAATTCTTATGCTAAGTGTATTAACACATCGGGCATGGGTTTACCCTAGCAACAATAGGCGACTCCCGCCAAGAGCCTGTGGCATAGCTGAACAGGTAGGATTACTGTAAGACCTATATGTGCTGAATACATTAGCTTGTAGTGAATACACTTGGCTTTGATGATAAAAGTTTTAAATATAACCAAAACACCTTTTTATCAAGGTCCGACTCTAGCTCTGAGCTACAGCAAGGTTCGACGGTAGGTCTGGCTTGTTTTGGGTAGCTCCGGTTACGTTAGATGCTAGGTCCGGCTTCTTGGTAAGGTCCGACTAGCTTTGGTTAGCTCCGGTGAGCTTTATATTTAGCTCCAGCATGTCTTTGCTAGTTCCGGCATATATTTGATAGCTCCGGAATGCTTTTGCTAAGCTCCGACGTACTTTGTCTATCTCCGGTTTTGGGTTGACTAGTTTTGACTAGTTTTGGTAAGCTCCGGTGCTAGGATCTACTAGTTTTGGTAAGCTCCGGTAGGTGCTTCTTTGTACTAGTTTTGTTAGCTCCGGCTCAAGCTCTGGGTTGCTCTGGCAAGGTCCGGAACTTGACTGTAGTGCTTCTGCTTTTCATTTGCAATGTTTCGTACTTGCTTTACAATGTTGGAAAGATTGCTTAGTATTCATTTGCTAAGTTTTTGGTGCATTTTGGTTGATAAGGCTGATATCGTTTTACTGTGGTTTTGCAACATGCTTATGTGAGGTGCTCACGTAAGGTGTTGTGTTCGTAACTAACTTGAGTAAAGTCGAGGACTTGGGCTCGTATGGATTGGTTGTTTATTCATGTGCAGGTGTTGCTTGAGTTCAAGTCATGGCTGGTGACGGGATCCATTGAACTAGTCTCAGGGAGGAGATGAGGTTCCAACAACCAAGTTCGGGAGGAACTGTGGTTGAGCTGATCAGGAGGTCACGCAGGATGTTTGAATCAAGGGTAGTGCATATGAAGGTTACTAAACGTCGAAGGAAGGTGTTCGCACGTATGCATGTGGTGCATGACGTGGAAACATGGTTCCGAAGATGGGATAAGGAAGGAAAGATCTGGTTGGAAGGATCGGATCGTACCATTTGATGACTTTGGCTGCGGCGGAGTCGGTTATGGCTCGGTATGGAAAGTATCGAGTTGGTTATGTTAGGATTTCGTGTGTGTCACGAATTTGAGTTGTTTAGGAATGTGGGATACGTTCCTAAGGTGTTTGGAAGTCTTAAGGTTGCTTCTATCTGCGTATAGAAGAATCTTGAGCAGTTATGGAAAGTTAGATTCGTGATCTGAGTAGGATTGGAGTCCTAGTTGATATTGGGTTGGCCTAAGGGCTGGTTATATAAGCAAGGGAGCCCAGAGCTCGTGGTAGACGACTTTGGGGCTGTTCCTCTTGTATTCTATTGAATAAAATTCGTAGTTTGAAGGAACTTTTGTGCCTTGTTCGTCCGACTTGTTCCAGACCAGTTTTACTCGTCGAGTTTTTGGACAGCACTACCTTTCGTCGGTGGTTTTATCATAACTCGAGTTTTACAGATCGAATTGACGTGATTATTTTTGGGTTGTCTTCACAACTTGATTATCTATCATATGTCAAAATTTCACGGTCATTGTAATTGTGGTCTATGATCTACACGAGTTTCTTTGCAGCGTTCCAGAACTGTTTTTTTCTCCGATAGGGCAGATTGACCATTGTTTCATCTTTCGATCATAACTTGAGTTTTTCTCGACGGATTTGAGTGATTCTTTTTGTGTTGTCTTCGTGACTTGATTCTCTCTGATATCTATCACTTTTGTCATGGTGAAACACGTTTAGATTAGTCTCACACACGATTTCTTCAACATATTGTTTTTCTGCCGAAGGGTTTGGGGTTTAATTGTTTCCGCTGCGTAAGATTTTTAAAGCTACCATTCACCCTCCCTCTAGTAGCTTTTCACGTGCTCTTAGATCCTACAATTGGTATCAGAGCCACGGTGCTCTAATATTTGAGATTTCACATGTTTTTGACTAACAATCATGGAGAAATACTCCGCCAAAACTTGTGTGTTTGCTGGTATTGATTTCCAGGTTTGGAAGGCACGCATGGAGGCTTTCATCCAGGCACAAGGCTTTGCAATATGGGAGAAGGTGTATAAGCCTTATGAAGTGCCACCCAATGATCAAGTTACGGCCACAAACCTACGGGACGTCGACAACAACAACAAAGCCCGAAACTTGATCATCCAAGGACTCACTCAAAGCTACTTTGATCGTGTCGCGCACCTCCGATCAGCATACGATGTTTGAAGAGCTCTCTGTGATTACCATGAAGGCTCCAACACAATCAAGGAGGTAAAACAAGATATGTTCAAAAAGGAATATATGCATTTTGAGGTGCAACCAGGTGAGTCTATCGATGACCTTTTTGCTCGTTTCAATAAAATTCTCAGCAACTTACGTAGTGTCAATGTAAATTTTTTTGATGTTGAGAATGCTAGGCAACTTCTTAGTGTGTTAGACATGTCAATTTGGGAGATGAAAGTAACATCTATTTGTGAATCAACTGTCATGAGTTCTCTTACATTAGATGTACTTTATTCTAAACTAAAAACTCATGAAATTGGCATCCTAGCACGTAAGAACCCAAATAAGTCTATTGCATTTGTTTCACAACGTGATATGTCTAGCTCCAGCCAATCATCATCTTGCAATACTCTTGCTTTATTGTCCTCACTAACCCTGGAGCAGATCGAAGAATTTCCAGAAGAGGAGTTGGCACTCATCTCTACTAGATTCTCAAAAGCATTGCAAAATGTGAGAACTAGAAGGAGAGAAAGCTCCGGACCTCAACGCTGTTTTGAATGTGGTAAAACAGGACACTTTCGTACAGAATGCCCTAACCTTTCAGGTCCAACCACCCGGGAAGAAAAACAAAGCAAGGTCCGGACCTCCTTTGGAAATTCCAACAAAAAAGAAAAAGAAGGGTACCATAGGACGCAAGATGATTAACAGCTTCATCACTGCACTTCAAGAACTTAGTTCAAGTGATGTAGGCTTTGAAAGTGATGAAGATGATGACGATCTGGCCAACTTATGCTTCACGGCGGGCAAAACAAGATCAAGATCAAGTCAGGAGGATGCAGAACACAACAGTGAAGACGATGAGGTATGTTCTACCTGCAATGAAATGTGTGATGCTATTTCTCGTGCAACTATTATTGTCAAGAAAAAGGACAAAAAGCTTAGGGATAATGCTGCTAAAATTGAATCACTAGAATCTGAAATTAACCGTTTAAAAACTTTGATTCCTAGTGATGATGCATGTCCCTCATGTGACTTAATCTATGAACAATTGTCCACATTAAGAAGTGCACACTCCTCCACTCTAGATAGACTTGATGAAGAAATTGAAAAGAACAAAGAGCTTGCTGCACTTAATGATAAAAACTTGAAAGATGCTAGCTGTTCTACAATTGATTTGCATTGTTCTACTTGTGAGGATCTTGATAAGAAACTACAGGATGCTATGAATGAAATTTCTATATTGAACAATGCTTTACGTTCTCATGAAGTTACATTTTGTTCAAATTGCAAACTAAAAGGAAAAACTTCATGTGAAAATTGCCTTGATCTGTCCAATAAACTTGATGACATGCATAGGACATTAGATCGGTTTTGTAATGGGAATAAGAACCTAAACTTGCTCCTGAATTCTTCCAAGTCTTGCAATAATAAAAATGGTTTAGGTTTTGATTCTCATGCTCATGCTAAGGCACATCCACCTAAAATTGTAAAGTCATTAGGAAGTGGTTTGGTTCAAACAGTTTCTAAACAAAAAAAAGTAGTTTTCAAATCTGCAGGAGTGTTGTCTCATTCGGTATCAAATAAAAATGTTGATTGCTCGTCTAGACATGAACACAAAGTTAAATTTCATTGTACCTACTGTGGTAGAGATGGTCATGTCATAAATTTTTGTTATAGACTAGCTAAACAACAGAAAAAGGAAAGGATGATTGCTAGATCTCATAACTGTCATGCAATTAGAAAAACACAACCTGCTTTAATGAGTCAGAAATTTGAAAAGAAAGCTTCCGGAACTTTTGGCAAGAAATCTACAAAGGCAGCTCCGGTAGTTCTGATAGCTCCGAGAGCTCCCGGATCTTCAGCTGTTCCCTCCAAAGCTTTAGTTTTTGCCTCCGGACCTTCTGCTTTTACCTCCGGAGCTACTGGTTTTCACTCTAAACAAGTAACAACTTCTAAATCAATTGTTAAGAACAGAAAACCTCAAACCTTGACTCATAAACCTGCTGTTTTGTCTCAGCTTTCGCATGTTTTTCCTGCTGCACGTCGCATGACTCAGTACTGGATTCCTAAATGCCTTTTGACTAACACCAGTGTTGAGTCATCGACGTATTGTGTTTCTATGTAGGTTACACGTTTGAGGAAGGAGAACATTTGGATTGTGGATTCAGGTTGCTCACGCCACATGATCGGTAACAAAGATTGGTTCTCCTCCCTCTCTTTTGTGTCACGTGTAGAAAATGTTACTTTTGCCGATAATTCTTCAACTCCTATAATTGCAAAGGGTTCGGTTCGAGTAAATGATCACTACACGTTGAAGGATGTGACACTTGTCAAAAATTTGAAATACAACTTGCTTTCTGTTTCACAATTGCTAGATGAAAATCTGGAAATTATTTTCAATAAAAATTGCTGCAATGTTGTAAGTTCAAATAGTGAGCTTATTTTTAACATGTCTCGGTTTGGAAGAGTTTTTAAAGCTGATTTTGATATGTCTTCCTCTAAGCATAGGTGTCTAGTTGCTAATGATTCAAAGGACTTATATTTTTGGCATCGTAGACTTAGTCACGTAGGCTTTGATCACCTAACGCGTGTTAGTGCTCTTGATCGCATACGTGGGTTGCCTAAGCTTAAAGGGGACAAAGAAATTGTGTGCTCTTCTTGTAGACATGCTAAGATGGTTGCAGGTTCACATACTCCTCTCACAATGATCATGACAACTGAACCATGTCAACTTTTGCATCTTGACACCGTATGACCTTCAGGTGTTCAATCCTTTGGAGGTAAATGGTATGCTCTTGTTATCGTTGATGATTATTCTAGATACTCTTGGGTTTACTTTATGGCGTCTAAGAATGAAGCTTTTAATCACTTTAGGACTTTATTTCTTAGATTATTAAATGATCACCCAGGATCTTTAAAGGCAATTAGAAGTGATAACGGAACTGAATTTAAAATTCAATCTTTTGATCACTTTTGTGCTGAAAATGGAATAAATCATCAATTTTCTTCACCATATGTACCTCAACAAAACGGTGTTGTAGAAAGAAAGAACAGAACCTTAGTTGAGATTGCTAGGACTATACTTGATGAATATCAAACTCCTAGGAAATTTTGGGCTGATGCGTTAGCAACCGCTTGTTATGTCTCAAATCGTGTTTTCTTGCGTGCTAAGCTAGGTAAAACACCATATGAGCTTCGGTTTGGACATAGACCTAGTGTTACACACTTTCGGGTCTTTGGTTGCAAATGCTTTGTTAAGAAACATGGTAATCTTGATAAATTTGAACCTCGATCCATTGATGGCATGTTTCTTGGTTATCCATCTCATACTAGAGGCTACCGTGTGCTTTTACTTGACACTAACAAAATTGTGGAGACTTGTGAAGTGTCTTTTGATGAAGCTAGCCCAGGTACTAGCTCCGGTGTTGCAGGACCAGATCCGTATCCTCAGGGGGAGCTATTTTCGAAGATGAAGAAGAGCCGGTGATACCGCCTGGTAGTTTCAAAGTTGACACGTGTCCATCTCCGGACATTGAACAAGCTCCGGCTATCACCTATGCTGGTCCTGATCATCCACAAGTCACAAGCTCATCAATCTATGATGAACCTAATGAAGAAGAAGCTTGTGAGACATCTGTTCCCCTACGTTTTTATAAAGATCATCCCCCATAACAGATGATTGGAAGCTTGCACGAACGAGTCACATGGTCCAAGTTTTGCGATCCAAACTTTTATGCTCATTCTGCTTTTGTTGCTTCTTTTGAACCCAAAGATATATCACACACACTCACTAATGAATCTTGGATTATTGCCATGCAAGAAGCGTTAGAAAATTTTGAACGAAATAATGTTTGGAAACTTGTACCTCCACCTCAAGGTCACACTTTAATTGTAACTAAATGGGTATATAAAAATAAACAAAGTGTGGATGGGGTTGTGGTTAGGAAGAAGGCTAGGTTGGTTGCTCAAGGTTTCACTCAACTTGAAGGTCTAGATTTTGATGAAACTTTTGCTCCTGTCGCTAGATTAGAAGCCATAAGAATTTTGTTAGCTTTTGCAGCATCTGAAGGTTTTAAGCTATTTCAAATTGATGTTCAAAGTTCCTTTCTTAATGGCTACATAGATGAGGAGGTTTATGTCAAACAACCACCAGGTTTTGAAAATCCAGATTTTCCTAATCATGTTTACAAACTGTCCAAAGCCTTATACGGTCTCAAACAAGCCCCTAGAGCATGGTATGATAGGTTAAAAACATTCTTACTTAAAAAGGGGTTTACCATGGGCAAGGTTGATAAAACTCTTTTTGTGCTTAAACATGGCAATGACTCATTATTCGTTCAAGTGTGTGTGGATGATATTATCTTTGGTTGTGCTTCTCATGATCTTGTGTCCAAGTTTTCAGCAATGATGAGTTCCGAATTTGAAATGAGTATGATGGGTGAACTCATTTACTTTTTGGGGCTGCAAATCAAGCAAACCAAGGAGGGTACCTTTGTGCATCAAACGGAGTATACCAAGGACCTCCTAAGGCGCTTCAACATGGACAAAAGCAAGCCTCTTCGGACACCAATGGGAACAGCAACAACACTTGAACTTGATGAAGATGGTGAACCCGTGGATCAAAAAGAATATAGAAGCATGATCGGATCACTTTTGTACCTCACGGCATCAAGACCAGACATACAATTCAGCGTATGTCTTTGTGCACGGTTTCAAGCTTCCCCACGTGCTTCACATCGTCAAGCCGTCAAAATGATTCTCAGGTACTTACATGGAACCCAAGAATTTGGCATTTTTCTTCTTTCTTCCTCAACCGTTTCTTTGAAAGCTTTTTCGGATGCTGATTTTGGGGGTTGTAGGATTGATAGGAAAAGTACTTCCGGTGCTTGTCATTTTCTTGGTAATTCTCTTGTTGTTTGGTCCTCTAGAAAACAAAATTCAGTTGCACAATCCACAGCCGAATCTGAATATGTAGCTGCTGCAAGTGCTTGCTCACAAATTCTTTGGATTGTTCAAACACTTAAGGACTACGGGGTTGATCTAGATAGTGTTCCACTGTTTTGTGATAACACTAGTGCTATTTGCATTGCCAAAAACCCCGTGCAACATTCTAGAACTAAGCACATTGATATTAGGTATCACTTTCTCCGAGATAACGTTGAAAAAGGAAACATTGTTCTTCACCATGTAGATACCGAACATCAATTGGCTGACATCATTACAAAACCTTTGGATTTCACTCGTTTCTGTTTCATTCGTAGTGAAATAGGGGTTATGCATCCTCATGGCTTAAATTGAGGGGGAGTTTTTGAAACTTGGGAAGTCTATGTGTGAATCTAAAATTAAAATAATATGAGCATAGTATTTCATACATATATGACTTTGTGATTCCTTTTACATGCTGAAAGTTCTTACTACATTACTCGTGTTATACATTTTGTAGTTTTTGCCATGTCTAGTAATTGGAATAATTACTTACACTAAATCTGGTCATGGTCGAACTTTCTTGCTGTTTTGAACTTGTTGCATGCTCACAAATGCTTTTAATCATTAAGAATTAATCAAGTAATCAACTCACATGTTGAGTTTTTATGAACAAATATAAATTGAGAAAAGATTAAGAGAATATGCATGCATCGCACTTCTTCTTTTGAGATGGCTTGTCATTGCACTTAGATATGAACTTGGAAGAAGTTGTGTATGACTAAAACCATGTCCTTAAGCTTCTGATTGTCAAATGACATAGGCTTGGCTTGGTTGGTTAGAATAAGGCAGATGCGCATATAATCTCTTACAAATATCATATGATCTAAATTTATGTTGAAAAATAATAAAATGCAGCAACTAGTGTCATGCTTTCAGGTTTTGAGATAGTTAAGTTTGTGAGATCATGACTTGCTTAAATTGAAAATTACATTTGATCTCTAGCATGGCTTACACTACTTAATGTATTTCATTGATGTGATAATGTAAGGTACTTGATAGTATGACTTGGATGAGCTTTGTTTATATGTATATGTTATAATATGCTCATAACAACTAAAGAGGAAGAGATAATTTGTTTATATGCTCATGACTTGCTGAATACATTGTCAAAGGGGGGGAGATAAGCATGAAGAGAAAGAGAATATGTGCATAAGGAGAGATAATAAAAAGGGGAGTGATAATATGGGATAATTTTTCTTCTCATTTTACTTTTGATTTACAAAAGGGGGAGAAATTGCCTTCAAAACTTTTATGTGAATAAGCCAATGTTCGGATTTTAAATGGTGTTGCCAATGCATTATTCAAGGGGGAGATTGTAAGACCTATATGTGCTGAATACATTGGCTTGTAGTGAATACACTTGGCTTTGATGATAAAAGTTTTAAATATAACCAAAACACCTTTTTATCAAGGTCCGACAATAGCTCTGAGTTATAGCAAGGTCCGACGGTAGGTCCGGCTTGTTTTGGGTAGCTCCGGTTATGTTAGATGCTAGGTCTGGCTTCTTGGTAAGGTCCGACTAGCTTTGGTTAGCTCCGGTGAGCTTTATATTTAGCTCCGGCATGTCTTTGATAGTTCCGGCATATATTTGATAGCTTCGGAATGCTTTTGCTAAGCTCTGACGTACTTTGTCTAGCTCTGGTTTTGGGTTGAGTAGTTTTGACTAGTTTTGGTAAGCTCCGGTGCTAGGATCTACTAGTTTTGGTAAGCTCCGGCAGGTGCTTCTTTGTACTAGTTTTGTTAGCTCTAGCTCAAGCTCCAGGTTGCTCTGGCAAGGTCCGGAACTTGACCGTAGTGCTTCTGCTTTTCATTCGCAATGTTTCAGACTTGCTTTACATTGTTGGAAAGATTGCTTAGTATTCATTTGCTAAGTTTTTGGTGCGTTTTGGTTGATAAGGCTGATATCGTTTTACTGTGGTTTTGCAACATGCTTATGTGAGGTGCTCACGTAAGATGTTGTGTTCGTAACTAACTTGAGTCAAGTCGAGGACTTGGGCTCGTATGGATTGGTTGTTTATTCATGTGCAGGTGTTGCTTGAGTTCAAGTCATGGCTGGTGATGGGATCCATTGGACTAGTCTCAGGGAGGAGATGAGGTTCCAACAACCAAGTTTGGGAGGAACTGTGATTGAGCTGATCAGGAGGTCGCGCAGGATCTTTGAATCAAGGGCAGTGCATATGAAGGTTATTAAACGTCGAAGGAAGGTGTTCGCACGTATGCATGCGGTGCATGACGTGGAAACATGGTTCCGAAGATGGGATAAGGAATGAAAGATCTGGTTGGAAGGATCGGATCGTACCGGTTGATTACTTTGGCTGCGGCGGAGTCGGTTATTGCTCGGTATGGAATGTATCGAGTTGGTTATGTTAGGATTTCGTGTGTGTCACGAATTTGAGTTGTTTAGGAATAGGGGATACGTTCCTAAGGTGTTTGGAAGTCTTAGGATTGCTTCTATCTGCGTATAGAAGAATCTTGAGCAGTTATGGAAAGTTAGGATTCGTGATCTGAGTAGGATTGGAGTCTTAGTTGATATTGGGTTGGCCTAAGGGCTGGTTATATAAGAAAGGGAGCCTAGAGCTCGTGGTAGACGACTTTGGGGCTGTTCCTCTTGTATTATATTGAATAAAATTCTTAGTTTGAAGGAACTTTTGTGCCTTGTTCGTCCGACTTGTTCCAGACAAGTTTTACTCGTCGAGTTTCTGGACAGCACTACCTTTCGTCGGTGGTTTTATCATAACTCGAGTTTTACAGATCCAATTGACGTGATTCTTTTTGGGTTGTCTTCAAAACTTGATTATATATCATATGTCAAAATTTCACGGTCATTGGAATTGTGGTCTATGATCTACACGAGTTTCTTTGCAGCGTTCCACAACTGTTTTTTCTCGGGTAGGGCAAATTGACCATTGTTTGATCATTCAATCATAACTTGAGTTTTTCTCGACGGATTTGAGTGATTATTTTCGTGTTGTCTTCGTGACTTGATTCTCTCTGATATCTATCACTTTTGTCACGGTGAAACACGTTTAGATTAGTCTCACACACGATTTCTTCAACAGATCGTTTTTCTGCCACCTACTGCCTACTTCTTTAATCTGTGGGTCTATGAGACATCCAATGCCACTCTCTATCGTAGCACCATGCTAGCATATTAAGTAATTACCTTAAGAGCCTAGGCACAAGCCATCCTAAGGCAATGAACTAAATCATCGTTGAACCAATGTTAAATCATAGCACAAGTGATTCATGTTAACATAATCATATCATAGCTAATTAGACTATAGTGTATGTTTATAGTGTTTATGATGACGTGATAAGAATGGTATATAACAATCATAAATACTATTCCTACCACATACATGGAATCCACAATCAAACGAGAAACGCTTCATCTAAGTATTTATACAATAGAAGACTAAATATATCATATTTATTATGAATAAAGTCACAAATACAGATAGGAATATGGGAGACATAGCTTTCCCAATTGGAAATGATAGTTGAAAAAATAAAGGAATAAAAATGATAGTTGAGAATATAAGATTCTCAACTTACTAAGAAAATCAAATATGCAGTTGGAGAAATCAAACTAAATGGGGAAAACCAAATAAAGATAAAAGAAAAACAAAGAATAAGATTACTACCAATTTAACCTATTGGCTCGGTCTGACCATCGTCCGATGGGATGGACATTCCTCCTTCATTTCTTAACTTCCGAGCCTAGTGGATGAGCTCGGACGGCTTGTCCTGCTTCTTCCGCCATATCTTCTTTGGCAACTTGGTGGACTTGGGCTTTTGGGGAGGCCTGGACTTCTCCGTCTTCTTGGGGTGTCGTCCTGGACGATAAGACGGGTTTTCCGCATAGATCAAATTCCTCATGAATGCAATGAGTGGGTCCACCTTTGGAGGTGTGATTTCGACCTCTTGAATGTGCTTAACATTCGGCCCATACTTGATACGGATCATGGAACATTACTCCCACTATAGGCGAAAGTTAAATTTCTCCTTCTTGCCATTGATGTGTAAGTGGATTTCTACAGCTCCCACATCTGTGCAAGCCCTCGAGGTGCTTAGGAATGGGTGCCCGAGAATGAGCGGTGTATCCTTCTCGACCTCCATGTCGAGCACCACAAAATCCACATGTATGAAGCAGTTCTGGATTTTCACCGGAACACCTTCAGCAATACTCGTCGGATAACGGACTAAGGAATTAGCCTGTTGGAGTTGCATTGGTGTTGGAGTAAGCTCTGTGACGTTCAGCTGGTCAAAAATGACCTTGGGCATCACAATCACGCTTGCTCCAAGGACACAAAGGGCCTTGTTAAAGTGGTGTGCCCCAATTGAGCATGAGATTGTAGGACATCCAGGGTCCTTCAGCTAGTTGCCTCATTGTAAATAAATCATGTTGGCACTTTCCATAGGAGGTTCGGGCTGTCCTCGTTAGCCTTCCCACAAAGTGGGTTGACTTGCACCATAGTGATAAGGCCAGTCTTGATTTTGAAGTTTACGTCTCTCGTGTTAACAGTGGGCCCAACAGGCACATGGTTA
Source organism: Tuctoria greenei (assembly GCA_036927565.1). Classification (NCBI taxonomy): domain Eukaryota; kingdom Viridiplantae; phylum Streptophyta; class Magnoliopsida; order Poales; family Poaceae; genus Tuctoria; species Tuctoria greenei. The sequence continues at coordinate 175,315,993 of JAYESD010000003.1, read as the reverse complement.
GCAGAGGGAGCCGAAAACTCACGAAGGGTCTTCTGGGCCATTAGCGTTTCGGTTGTTGGTGCAGTTATGCTGGATTGCTTTGCCGCTTGAAGCTTCTGTGGAGTAACGACACGAGGTCAAAATCTCAGAAGGGATTTAGGATATTCAACAATGTTTTCCGGCAAGCGGAAACCAGACATATACTACCCTGTTTTCACATGGAATGCGAAAACAAGAAAGGGTCATCCTACTAAAACCTACTCGATCATGCAATACATCACCTGCCTTCCCTGGCAACATTGCCAGATATGCTTGTTGATATTTCCTACGAACTACTAACAATTCATCCCTAGTAGGGGTGCTAGAAATGCTTGTTGGTAGGTTTTATATTATTCATGTAAATCCACAAGCGCACGGAAACTATCGATGTAGAATTTCCCCTCTAAGAGTATTCCCAAAGGGTGTCATTTTTATTCTCCCAAAGGAAGGCAAGGTAGAAGCAAAGCAATCATCAGATGGAATGGCTAGGTTGGTCTAGGTTGGGTTCTAGCAAGGATGGGTTAATTGATAAGTGGAGGTAGTGTGACACACACAAGAGCATTCTATCCTACGGGGATAAAAGAGGTAATAGAGGGACTAGGCTAAGAGTTAGGTAGATACTCCTACTATGCTTCCAATGTACATATACATAGCCTAAGTTAGTTACTAATGATCATGTCAATTATGAATTCTCATTCTAAGTGGATTAACACATCGGGCACGGGTTTACCCCTAGCAACATTAGGCGACTCCAGCAAAGAGCCTGTGGCATAGCCGAACGTGGAGGATTACAAAGGACAGATAGGGCTATCACCACCTACTGTCTACCTCCTCAATATTTTGGTCTATGAGACCTTCAACGCTACTCTCTATCGTAGCACTGTGCTAGCATATTAAGTAAGGACCTTAGGAGCCTAGGCACAAGCCATCCTAAGGCAATGAACTAAATCATCGTTGAATCAATGTTAATTCATAGCACAAGTGATTCATGTTAACTTAATCATATCATAGCTAATTAGACTATAGTGGAGGTTTATAGTGTTTATGATGATGTGATAAGAATGGTATAGCACAATCATAAATAATATTCCTACCACATACATGGAATCCACAACCAAACAAGAAACGCTTCATCCAGGTATATGAAAAATAGAAGACTAAATATATCATCTTTATTATGAATAATGTCACAAATACAAATAGGAATATGGGAGACATACCTTTCCCAATTGGAAATTGGGAAGAGACTCCTTCTACTCCTCTCCTACTTGGACTATGGACTAGAAACTCTCCTCTCTACAGCCTATACTCCTCTAAACCTATGGAGAGTAGTGGATACAATGGATGAATACTCAAGTGGTATGTCTTGAAGTGACGGCTGAGGGGTCCTATTTAAAGCTTGGAGAAGGGTTGGTTCCTACCACCAAAAGTGCGTGAATCAGTCACCCATGACCTCTTGAAGCTGGGAGGAGCCGACACGTAGTGTTTGACTGTATTTGGCGGCAAGACCTAGACAGCCGACTAGGGGGGTCGACCGACCTGGTCTTGGCCCCGTTGGGGTTGTGCTTCCTCTAGGTCTCTGTAAGGTGGATCCTATTTCTTTGTATGGGTTCTACACCGTTGGACGGCCTGGGATACATTTGTTTGTGGGCCGTTTGATCCATGTGGTGCCACGTGTCATCGCTTGATTGGCCAGAATGGTATTTAATAGGATCCACCCCCTTGTTTCACTTCGATTCTGCACGAAACTCCGGCATGTACCATTTTCTCCAAGGGCAAGTGGAAATGTCTAAAATGAAAGGTGATGTGTGCAAGAAATGAAAATTCCTTCACATAATTGAGTTATATTGACGGGTGAAATTGGTATATATTAGCCATTAACAAACCTCTTGGAGGAGCTGCAACAAAATTTCTTGCACGATGGCTCCCTTGGCAGGCTTGGCAGCGGAAGGTCAGCCATGGTTGTGGTGGGTCGTCAGCGCGGAGAAGACGAACAAGAAGAAACGGACTCAAAGTGAGAAAGGAACTTGTGGATAACTGACGGGTGATGGCGCGTCTTAAATACGGTCTGCGCGGAGTCGACGATGGAGCGTTTGGTTTCCCGCACATTGATGGAATGATGGGACGCATCGATATCGCATTGGGGAAATGAAAGGTCGTGCACGCAGGTCGCACATGTCTCTGCACCATCGCCGCCAGAATTAAATTCTCCACATTCCTCGTGACACGTGTCTATCTTTGAGCAATGGAAGACAAGCTTTCATATAGCGCGTCTCGCTTTAGTCTTCAGCGCGTCTCGCTTTAGTCTCCCACACGTCTCGCGTTTATCTCGCTTGTCTCTTCGCCTCCGGTGCTCCTGTACTAAGACCAACGCTCCTTTACTAATCAACTAACTCCAGTGCGACTGCCGCCTATGTTCCCCATCGCCGTCGTCGTCGCCGTCCTCATCGTTATCATCACTGTTCATGGCTGGGTTAGATATCGGCTTGGCACGTAGCTGACTGAAGGAGGAGCGCTTGGCGTGGCGCAAAACTATCCTCATGTATCTACATATGGCATCGGTCGCATGGTTGTATATATGTGGCTCTGCAAGGGACTGATGAACATAAATGTTTGTTTTTGGTATTTTCAATTTCTCTACATAGGGTTTCTCTACGAAGCCTAAATCAGAAGATTTATTGATGTGGCAGTGCATCATTCCCAGTAAAGAAGGGGTAATTCATAAAGAACAAGCGCAATCATATGAGTTTAACTATCGTCCTCTTACTAATGAATTTCCTTTGTAGACTAACTACGAAGGTGGTTATTACCCCCTAACAATCTCCTTCTTGGAGGACTATCCGTTGGTACCTCCAAGATGCGCCTTTCCACTTGGTTTCTTCCACCCAAATGTCCATCGATTAGGAGCACATTGCATTGGGATTCATGATTAAGAGACTGTAAGATAGACTTATATTGCTCATTTTGAAAATAATTGTTGTCGGACATATTTGAAGTGGTTTCTTATGTTGCTTAAATTGATATTTCGTAGGGGTGGTGGACTGGTTTTACAATCAAAACTATACTACTTGAAGTTCAGCGTTTGCTTGATCATCCAAATGCGCTCGATGTTGATAATGATTGCTATAATCTACTTATCAAGGTTAGACACTTTGTGCTAGTGACCAACGTAGGTTATTCATTTCTCATTTGACATTTGTTAATTTAAAGAATGTCAATATTTTAAGGATCAAGTGGAATATAGGAGATGTGTTTAGGAGCAAGCTGGACGGTACAGTTTAGATTGATCGATGGGAGCTTTAGGAATAAGTTTAGATTTGAAATTAGTTTAGAGGGCATGCAATTTTTATGAACTATGAATCATTAAGTTGCAAATTATCTCTGAATTGCAATGTCACTGCGTTTGTTTATCCCTGAATTCCTTTTATATCCCTTAATTGCAATATCATTGCATTTGTTTATACTACAATGGACGCTCACGATAACGTGCGAGTGGTAGCGGACGCTCATGATGTCATGCGAGTGGCAATTGGGAGATGAGTGCATCAGAGACGCTCTTGAAAAAAGCGCGTCTCCAATTTCTATGATCTGGCAAAAGGGAGACATGCCTTACTCGGGCACATTCCCGATTCGGCAAAAATAATGCGAGATGCGCCTTACCTGTACAGCTGTTGCATACGGCTTGCCCGTACGGCCAAATCATAATGCGAGACGCGTCTTATCTGCACACGCCTTTGATTCTTGCTGAAGATTTTTGTCACACCTCGGAACGCTGTGCTCGTTGCAACGATCATATAAGGCATTTCGCACAATCGCTAGTTGGACATGCCAGAAGGCGAAAGATGGCATCGCACCCCGCGAACAACATCTTTTGCATGTTGCATGTCCATTCGGCCACAAAATAATGAGAGACGCGCATTACCCGGGCTCGTCTACGATTCATGCCGGAAATCATTTGTCCCACCACGGAGAGCTGAGTACGCGCTCCTGGCAAAAATTTCTATATCTTGCGCGCTCTCTCCCAATACTTGGCAAAAAATTTTAGCTCTCACGCGCTCTGTCAACATAGAAAACTGCAGCTCCTGAGCACACTGTCGCAGTCCCTCTTCCTCAACTCGCTCTTCGTCATTGTCGCGCTGCCGCCATCGAACCCGACCTCGTCGTTGGCCCCGACCTTCGTCATCAGAGAGTTGAGCATGCTGAAGCACGCTGCCTCATCCCCTATCCCCAGATCATGCCGCCACCTTGACCCCGACCTCGGTAATCAGTATGAGCACGCCGCCACCTTCACATAAGTGGAAATATTCTCCCTATCCCCGGAAAATGTCTGCCTACCGTCATTAGAGAATTGAGGAACCGCCGCTCCGCCACCTCTGCCAGCTCATCCCGAAGCACACCGGCGCTTCGTACCCTGCCCCCAGAGCACGCCGCCGCCTCGACCCTGCCCTCAAAGCGTGCATTATAGTGATTTTATTGAATTTGAGGATGTCCAATGAAGGCTCTTCATTAATGAATTCATTGATCCAAAGGGAGAATTTTCATTATGGTACATATTCACCTTCCTTGTTTATGTCCAATGCTGAAGTAATGTATTTATTTGGACTATCATTGTATAATGAGTTCTGATTCGCAAACCCTTGAAACTGCAGCAAATTGTGGTTGACACTAGCATTTGCCATCCAACTGAGTTTGATTTCTACCTCTGCAACCATGCTGGAATCAAGGTACCTATGCGATAATTAGTGTTTCTCTCACGATTTTTCGATATCAGGCTATAAAAGCATCAGTGGAATGTAAATTGTTTGTTTTTTAGGGGACAAGCACATCAGCTCAGTACCATGTCCTTTACCATGATAAAGATTTCTCTGTTGATGCCATGCATATGCTCACCAACTGCCTGTGCTACAAGTAAGCTTGGTTCTTCATTCACTAATAGTTCCTGTGTTTATTACAATTGTATACCAATTTGTTTCTAAGCCTTTAGATATTTGCTACCTTATGTGACTGGTTAATCGAATGTGACTGCAATTTGATAATGTTGTATATGATTTCAGTTATTTTATTGTATTTAGGATGTCAGAGCATGAGAGGCTATGAAGACCTACCGTTAATGAAGTTATTGATCGATAGAATTTTCATTACGGTAAAAAGGATTAGATGATGACAGTTATGATATGTGTAATTAGTAACATTGTAATCAGGATGAACACTTTGTTAATATTTGATTGATAAATATAATTTAAGGTTTGATCTTTATGGCTATACATATGTTCATGTATGTGTATGTTGCTAACACTAGAAATGGGGCTACCAAAGCCTTGCTAGCTCCAATATGCAGCCGGCAATCAGGATAATCAAGGGTGGGGGCACCTAATAGGAGACCCTGCCTGTAAATAATCCATAATAAGTTGTAATATAGAACGTCTCAAATTACCTAAATAAAGGAGACAGGCTTCCATAATGAACATCTTTGATCATTAAACAAATCTGCGACGGGCTACAATAATGCACGTCTCGAATCAGCCAATAAATCTTTGATGGGCTTTGTTAGTGTTTGTCTCGCGTGTATGTCGATGGGCGACGCGCACCACTCACATCTCCAATGACCCCATAAAGGACGTCTGTTACGACACAAAGAAAGGATATGCCCTTCCTTTGATCATGTCTTGCACTTAGGATGATTGACGATGCGCTAGCCACACGTCTCTCATGACAGCGTAATGCGAGATGCAACGACGAAGACACACAGTTTGTTCGTCTCCATTCTTCGTTGGGGCTCATCTTGGATTAGCCTTTCTTACATAGTGCATCCACATGGTCATCGGCTAACGAAGTCATCCCATTGTAGATGTTTTGGATGATGAGCCAATCATCCATCTCGTGGTGGGGACATGCCAGGATATACTCATGCACCCTTTTCCAAGCTTCGGGAATGGACTACGTCGAAGTGTTCCAACCACACTTCCACCGTTACTACGAAGATGTAGTCCGCAGAGGTTTGTATTTAGGCAGGGAGCAAAATCAAGATCCAAGAGCAAGGTGACAAAAGTAGTTTTACGTGGTCCGGGCCGCCTAAGCGTAATACCCTACTCCATGGGGGCGTTTGTGTATTGTAAGAGCTTGTGTAAGCTTTAGTACAGATGATTGAGCATGTCATCTTCTACTGTGTAGCCAGTCCTTTTATATGCCAAGGGCTGGATGTTACAACATGTTTCGTGGCTCCACAGGTGGCCCTGACTGTAATAACCACCCTATACACGATCTACAGATGTTAAAGGGAGGATAACATGCCTTAATGACAGTGTCACTGGTCTTGATAGTCTTATGATTGTGTGTTATTAATGATGCGTTAACCAGGTCTTGTAACGGCTGATTGATAGCCGTTGAATGTCTACGCTGTTGGAGATCCCTATGTCTTCCCGTTGTAGACATAGATCCGGACTCGTGACACGTGGCAGCACTGAAGCTTCCCTCTGCAGGGAGGTAGGTCCGGAGCTACTGGACACGAGGCAGTACCGGAGCCTCCCTTATAGGGGAGGCTGGTCCAGCACCCTGGCACATGTGGCAGCACCAGAGCCACACTGAGGAGGGAGGCAGGTATGGCACTGGAGGACACGTGGCAGTGCTGGAGCCAACCTAAGGAGGAAGGCAAATTCGGCACTGCGGGACACGTTGTAGCATTAGAGCTCCCCTAAGGAGGGAGGCAAGTCTGGCACTACAGGACATGTGTTGCCTTCAGAAGTCCACAACACTGGAAGGTGGAACTCAACGCTTCTTCTTCTGGTACGAATGAATACCTAGTATGCAGGGTATGGGCAGTGACCCCCGGGCCCACCTCTGGTGAGATTGTGAGGTTTCAATGCTGGAGGTGGGGCCATTATCTCCCCCGCACTACTGCTTCAACTTTTCCTCTTTGTACACATGTCCCTTCTTGATTTGGTAGTTGAGATACACGACGTGTGGATCTCATGCAATTGAAGGATGTTGGTTCCCAAGACGATTTCCGCATTGTTTCCCAACGTAATCTTTGTAGCCCTGTCAGGTCGCCGCCCTCAGGCTTCCAACTTCTCATCGTGACAACGGTTCATCTGGTGTGACTTTTTTGGCGAAGTGGACCCAGGCCGCCCTGTCATCGACGAGGTAACATTGTTGAGCGTGATCAAGGTTTGGATGCATATGCTATCCAAGCATTGCAGAGGCTCAACAAAGGGAGAGGCGCTACAAGGTGAGAGAACTCTTGCGCATCAATCTATTCTTGCTCATAGAGTTCTCCGATTGAACCCTTGCATCGGGCTCCAACTTCTGCTCTACTTTGCGGTGATGGAACTCGGACTTCCCCCCCAACAAGATTGAGAGTGAGAGAGAGATCTTACAAGAGTCTGGAAGCTGACAGGTTGGCAGAGTGACTCCTTCAATAATGCTATTCACTGCGGCAAGCTCCTGTTCAAGAAGGAATCTATGGCGACATTGTCTACTTCTCCGGGCATGCCATTGTTGGGCTGGTTCCACCGGTATCAAACTTCTTGTTGATGCTGCTGAAGTCATAAAGGCTCCAACTGCATCATCTGAGACCTTATTCGATCTTGCTGGTGGTGACCTTCGTCCACTTTTGCGAGATGTGGGTAAGCGTGCAACCCTGCGTGCTACTGTTCCATACCTTATTCACTCTCCGAGCAACAGGAAAAGGTAATAGCTTATTGAGATTCTACTACTTTGTAAGGTGTAGTAATACCCCATACAAGTACATTAATTCCTTTCCTTCTGGAAAGTGGGATACTTGGAATACTAACTGGGTAGTTATTCGAGTGGACCCTCATGACTGGCTGGAGCTGCCAGAAGGGTTCTCGCTGACGGAGTCCAACTCCTGGGAGGAGCTCTCGGAGCTGACTGAAGAGTACAACCCCGTGCTATCAAGAATTCATAACTTGGATGATGGAGGATTGTCACCCCAGATGGTCCTCAACAACTTACTGACCGATCGCTGGGCTCCACTCAAGGAGCGAGAATATGCAGCTTGGTCATACTCTGGAGAAACGGATTTACTATTGATTGAGGTTGGTCGGGGAACCATCTTAGATGAGCATGCCTTGGACCTCCATCTGCAGAAGTTGAACAGTGGAACTCTATCAAGAGATGACCTCGTACCTCAAGCTGAGTTCTTGCCTCTGTGTCTAGTTCAGGAGGTCAGGAGGGACCTGCAAAAGGTGATGCCGCTCCTTGATGATACAAATCTTGCAGTGCGACAAAGGAGCACTCCGCCAGCAGGGATTGTAATCTCAAGAGACTTAGCCCCCTGCTGACATGAAGCTCGACTCTACACCTGTTAGCAGAAATGGCAAGGCTCCTACAGATCAGAGCCAGAAAAAGTCTGACTCAAGTCGGGGTAAAGGCAAAGAACCCATCGACGCCTCCAGTCGAAAGAGAAAGTTGAAGCAAACTAATGACAGCTCTGTCAGATCAGCTCTGATGCATGCGGTGCCACTACCTCGCCTGACCCTCAAGTCAGTGTTGGTTGTGCCTCCAGCAATGGCAACTCCGGCTCTGACGACCAAATTATCTTCGGATCCAGTGCTTACGGCTGGCACTAGGTCCAGCAAGCCTACTCCAATCCCAGTGCCAGCGGCGGGCTCTGGGTCCAAAGTATCTTCACAGATGGCGGATATCCCAGCTATGGTGACACCGATGGTAGTCACGACTCCTTGGATGATGCCCAGAGCTTCTGCCTTACTAACGATAGTGGGTTATGACTCCGACCGTCCAAGGAAGATGTTTCGTGCCAACTGGAGTGGTAGCGTACCCCGGTAATGATAGGCACTTGAAACTGTGTTTTCTTTTTGTTTTTTGCTTTTCCTTAAATTCTCTATTCCTCTATTTCCAAAGTATCGAGAGGAGGAGCTACTACTCCGGCACCTGCCAGCACCACAGTAGGAGAGACCGCTCAGACCGGAGCCCACGTTGTGGATACGACTTCTCCTAAGGTTGTGGCGGACGACACGGTAGCACTAGTGCCAACTGGCGTTGAGATGATGTCGGTGCCAGTGGCTGAAGAAGCCTTGGTTTCGTCGGACCACAAAGAAGAAACACCGAAGCAAGCTTTAACTGCTTTGGAGCCAGCATCGGAGGTACCAGCATCAGTGCCATAGATTTTGGATGCTGCAACTGAAGTTCCGACACCAGCTCTGAAGGTAACAGCACCGTTGGCTGATGTCGATATGCCAGAGATGGCCATACCAGAGTTGATACCTCCGATCTACCTCAGAGCCGATACCCAAAACTCAGCGTTGCAGACATTGTGCGGTTGGAATCCATGCTTGTGCCATGGGCCCTGACTACTATTCCGGAAGACTTGAGGGAACCAGACGAACCTCCTGCAGGTCCTGAGCATTCTCCCTAGACATGTCAATTGACAACGCCTGCTGGAGCCTCCACCAAGTTTAGCTCGCCTTCGACTACGAGCGCAAAGCCCTGGATGATGAGCGTGATACCCTAAGGCGCTGGCGCAAGCTGCTTTACTTCAAAATGAAGTTGGCACAGTCTCAGCTAGCATACCTAAGGGATTGGCTGGAGGCCGGGGAAGCTCGGTAGACACATTTGAACAACACGCTGGATGAAAGAGAGGCTGCAATAAAATCCCTTGATGACATGACTTGAGAGATCTACGAGCATGCCAATAAAGTCAATGTATTGGCAGATGATCACTCAGAGAGTATCAATGCTTTGAGGGAACAGCTCCTCAAGCGCAAGGATGCATTAGACAATAAGGACGAGCTCCTAATGAGAGATGCTGAGATCCCTCCGAAGTTAGAGTGTAGTGAGCAGGACTTGGCTAACCGCGTTGAGAAACTCAAGTCCTAGTTCGATAAAGAAAAGAACCAAGTATGGCTGGCAGAAGAAGTCAACAAGCGAGAAAGTGTTGTCTCTACTAGGGAAAACAAGGTGAAGTCTAAGGAGAGGGACCTTGCGGAGAAGCAAGACCGCTTGAATCTCTTGGAAAAGTAAATCGCTAACCAAGAGATCCAGCTAACTGAATAGATTCAGCAGCACGCTAAAGGGGTCGAGCGATTATCGAAGGAGGGCTCTAGGGAGCTATCATCGTCAAGAATGATGTTGGAGGAGTTGCGGAGTACGAGGGCAATAGAGTCCTAGTAGGTCTGGGACATCCTTGGGCGAGCGGAAGATGCTCTGATGCCACTGGCATTTATTCTGGTCCGACCAGTTGACCCGCAGCCAGATATGGACAAAGCTTTGGTGGCGCCCAACTCTGTCCGAGCTAAGCTAGAGGCGATGGAAGATGTGATCAGTGACCAGCTCGAGATCGAGGGAAGATCATTGGCAAAGAATGTCGCATAATATGTGCTGACATGCTTATGAAGCTGGATCCCTCTATGTCTCTAGCTCCGGTGATTGATGAACCCATAGCCGAGGAGGAAGAAGCTACCGAGGATAGCGTCCAAGAAGCCGCCCAAAAGGTTGTTGGGTACTTCTAGCGGAAATCCAGTAGCTAGAATCCTTTCTATTTGTACCTTCATCTTTTACATCTCCAAATTTTGAATGAATTAAATCCTCTTGAGCTACATTTCTATCTTCAATTTTTCATTGCTTTATCTCTTTGGTCCACTAGTAGACGTGCTCAATTGATTGAGGACATCTACCATAAGAAATTTGGCAATGTCTTGAATTTTTTACTGCTTCAAACTTGTAGCTATTGTGATAGCTCCAAGGTCTGAGTCCTGCATCTGAAATCTCCAAGGAACATTCGCCACGTTCTTGACATCGATGGCGGGCCCTCTAGGAGTTGTCAGAGCCTAGTTGCTTCGATGGCACCCACGATCAACGTATGAAATGTTGATTGTGTGCTCTTGGGTGTTGCCGAAGCTTATTTGCTTCGACGGCTCCCACTATCAATCTATGAAACGTTGACAACGGGCCCCCCTGGGTGTTGGCGTAGCTAGGTGCTCTGGTGTCATCCACCATCAACGTGCGGATCACCGTCAATTATTCATTTTCCCAGCACATGAGAGACGAGAAAAGCAGTAAAATTCATCCTCTTGCCTATACCTTATTTGCGGCTTATTATCACTTTTTTGAATTTTATGTCCTAATAAACTCATTGTGACAATATAAATATACTGGTTAATCTTTCATAGATCCGTGTGCTCTCTGGACCAGCCTTACTGAGACCCACCAGAATAAGTAGAGTGGCGTACTTAGGGTGCTGGACTAGGCTAAGTCGATAGTGCACTCTGAACCTATCATTGGCATTTGTTTTCAGGCGAGTAGGTCATCCAGCAATACTAAGATCCAATAGAAGTTCACCAATAAAACTTATTTATATATCACATGAATCTTTAGGACTAACTTTCAAGTGGATTGCGCAACATCACTATCGACAAGAGGTATAATAACGAATAATAATGAGCATGCACAAAATTAATGCATGTAGAATTTGTTTTCATATAAATGTACTACATTATAGGTCCGGATAACAGGGGAAGGCAAGGACACACTTAAAGTACAGGACCAAGTTAAGTGTGCTATTCATCTTGCACCAACCCAACTCTGTTCATAGACTCTACGAGATACATTATATACAAATAAAAACTCACCCCCGTGCTACTATGTATAGAACTTACGGAGATGCTAAATATTCTAGGTGATGGGAAGTGGTATTCCATCCTCTGTTGCCAAGCGAACGCATTCGAGGCGAGAAACTTTGATAACTCAGAAGGGATCCTCCGAGCTGGGGGAAAGTTTGTTCATCCCTTCTCGAGTGATTATTTGTCGCAGCACCAGATCACCTTCTTCCAACTGTCGGTTGTGCACATGCCTTTGATGATGGCACCAGAGCGCCTGGCGATATCACAAGTTTCGAACAGTTGCTTAGCACCTTGCCTCGTCAATGAGGTCTAAGTCATCACATCACTGCTGGTCCTGTGTGACACCCGGTTCTGAAAAATGAACCAAGTGAATGCGTATGTGTGCCCAAGACGTTCAACACACATACACAAGTGCAATCCCAAAAAAGTATGCAGAAAATTACCACAAAACAAGATTTATTAACCATTTTTATTACACAAACCATAATATCCTTGATTACAAGCTCTAAAAAATATTAATGACAAGTTCAACTAACGCAGCGGAAAGAAACTAATAAGCAACTAAGCAAAAGGGATAGTGTAGCTCCACGCAACACCAAAAGCTAAGTTGACGGTAGACACGACCTAGAACTCCGCATTATCATCATTAAACTCCCAATCCTCACCTGCAATTGTTGGTGGGGGAATTACAAGAGTGAGTACCTGTCGTACTCAACAAGTGTGGAAAGTATGACATGTAGCTGATACAAATGACGAATATATTAAAGGCTAAGTGCTAAAAAGTATATTAAAACATTTGAAAAGCAACATAATATATGTATGTGAAATAAACCCATCATAAACCATATAGTCATCATAATACCAATCCAGATTTCTTTACCATCCTCCAAATTCCAGATTTCATCATTACCATTAACCATATTCAATACCAGAATTTAATCCATAACCAGCCATAACAATTACCAAACCATAACCATCCCAAAAACCATCCCAATACCAAGTTCCCTCTAATAATGGAAGTTGTCCAGGTGCTCATAACCGGGAGCACGGCTATCATGATAGTTTATTAGACTCTGCAGGGTTTGTACCACTTTACCCACGTGTTTGTGATTTCATCACCCGTCGGCGACTAAAGGAAAACCGCCATTATGCCAATTACACTTCCTTTGGTGTATGACCAAGAGATCACAAAATAGCCTCTACAAAGGGATTACTAGCCTATTTAGACCCCAATGAGTTTTTACTGGTGGCGATGCCTCCAACTAAGCACATCTTCAACCAAGGGACCCTCTTTAGCCATTCGGATCCCAGGGTAGTCCCACCAATCATCAACAAACCCAATCCGACTACCCCTTCCCCGAGCATCCTTAATGGTCCAAATAGAACTGGTAAAGCCCTAATTAATCAGCTACGCCGCACCCATACTTGGCCTTGTGGTGGCACTATAGTCCTGGCTTATTCTCGCATGAACCAATCATTAGATCTAAAGCAAGCAAACCATCATAACTTCCAATCCATCCACATACCAGGCTTGCTTAGATCACCAATTACCATATCACATTAACCTGTTCATATTAACCATAATCTCATAAAGGCATAATTAAGTTAAGGGGTATAGTTGTCTTCCCATCCCAATTAATTAAGCGAAGCAAAAAGGTAAAAAACCCTTCCCGACTCTCTACCATGAATTCGAGGTGACAAGTGTAGTCAAACAAATCTAGTAAACTTCCTACCATAGGATTCCCATCAAAATTGACACAAGCATGCAGTTTTGCAAACAAAAAATTTATTTTAAAAACAAGATCAATATGCTTCAAGGACACATGACTTACTCTTGGGCCTAATTAGGATCAAAGGCTTCAAACCCCTGGTGCTGGAGATCCTCCGCGGCACTCTCAAGCGCAAATCTATCTAATCCACACAATAAACATACAAACAAGAAACACAATCAAAGAGTGCACAAATATTACTCAATATGACATGATATGCATGATTGATGCAAATGCATGGTGGAACTTGTTAATGAGTTGCTTTTAATTATCACAAACTAGTTCTAAAAGCTTTTAACAAGTTTATACAAGTTCGGAGTTGATTCGATCAAATTTAAGATTTAACTTCAATAGAAATTAACTAGGAAAATTGGACTAGTCTGCTAGGTATTGGACAAGTCCGCACTGTGCAATATCAGCAGATTAGGATTTTCTAGATCGACGTGAATTTGGAGATTAGGGTTGAATTCACGTAAGGAAAAGAGAATAGAAGGTATACTAGGTGTTTAGAACTCCAATGAATCAAGAATCTTGGAGGTAACACATGTATCTTGACGATCTAGGGTTGATAAAGAACTTGATGGTGAATTATTGACGAAGAACGCGAAGTTGATGGAGATCTTGATCCTGTTTCATTTCCTCCTCTTCTTCTTCTTCCTCTAGATCTACTTCTACCTCCTTGGTGGCGACTAATCACAAGCAAGGGTTTTGGTGTGAGGAAAAGTGGCAAATAGATGTCAAGCCAAGGGGTGGGGTTGTTTATATAGAGGTGGAGGTTAGGGTTAGACGGATTTCGAGTTTGGGGGTTGGTAGAGGCCGGTTTAGAGTATTATATGGGCTCTAAAAGAGTTAGGCACGATGTCCCTAGGCCCACTTAACATAAAACCCAAGAATAAGAAGTGAAACAAAAGATCAACTCGAAGTCGCGATTTATCAGACAAGTCTGAAAAGGGCTGGACTAGTCCGAAGTTGGACAGAGAGAAATCGGATAAGTCCGGACTGGACATCGTACAGGTCCAAACTTATCCAGAGGGGGAAAACAGACAAGTCTGGCCAAAAATCGGACAAGTCCGACTTTAGTCAGAGGGAAAACGGACAAGTCCGTTAGAACTCTGGACTAGTCCAGACAGGTCCAGGGACTTAGCAAACTTTCAAGGAATTGGAACACCGGACTAGTCCGCACAGGACTGGACAAATCCGAAATTGCCCAGAGGAAAAAACAGACTGGTTCGGAGCAAAACGGACAAGTCCGTTTGAAGTCAGAGAGAAATCAGACTAGTCCACACCAAAATCGGACTAGTCTGCTCTTCCCAGAATTCTTAAGTGCGGTTCTGTTTCTAATTCATTTTAAACTTGTTCCTTTTTAAGTTGCTCAATATTAAACATGTATTGGAATATATGCAATGCATGATGGATGAAAATGAGTGTGTTACATCCTGCGTGGCTTTACCGTAGCTCCGGACTCCGAGAGACCCCATGGCAATTTCCAGAGGAATGACAGCTTCGGCTTCGTACACCATGAAGAAGGGTGTTTCTCGTGTTTCCTGGTTGGGTGTTTTCTGGCTTGCCCCCAATGCAGACGGAAACTCTTCTATCTTGGTGGCACCATGCTTACTCAAGCGCTCATAAGTGCGCGACTTGAGTACCTTGAGAATTTTTGCGTTTGCACTCTCGGCTTGGCCATTGCTTGCCGAATGAGCTATTGACGCGTAGATGACAGTTATGCCGAGGCCTTCGCAATACTATTGGAAAGCTGCACTAGTGAATTGGGTTCCATTGTCTGTGATGACTTTGTTCAGAACTCTAAATTTGCACACAACGGACGTGAACAATTTGATGGCAGATTGCTTGTTGATTTTAATAACTGGAGTAGCTTCCGGCAACTTTGTGAACTTGTCGATGGAGACGTATAAGATCTTGTACCCTCTGACGGCTTTTGGGGAAGGTCCCAAACTATCCATCCTCCACACAACGAATGGCGAAGACGAAGGAATCATTTGTAGTGGCTGCGTCGGTGTATGAATTTGCTTCGCATTGAACTAGCATGCCTCGCACTTCTTGACCAGCCCGACTGCATCATGTAGTGCTGTTGGACAGTAAAAACCATATCAAAAGGCCTTACCGACCAGCGTGCGGGATAACACGTGATTCCCACACTCACCTCCATTGATCTCTGCGAGAAGTTTGCAGCCCTCTTCCCGGGAAATGCACCGCATTAGAATGCTGTTGGCACCACATCGCTAGAGATCGACTTCTACCAACGTGTATCTTTTAGCCAATCAGACAATTTGCTCAGCGAACACACCATCTTCAGGAAGGATGTTGTCTTTCAAGTAGTCCCGGACCTCCGAGATCCATGCCTCAGGACTGACTTGAGCTTCTTGATCTTGCGCGCTTGGTTGCTCGGAGCTTCCTGTAGCGCCTACGATCCTTGGTAGACGCCATGGTAACAAGGACACCTGGACCACCAGCTTCGAGGTGCTGGCCCCGCCACACCCACACAGTTCGGGAGACATAGAGGAAGGTGCTGGTAATCTCCTAACAAAAACCCCATCAGGTGCCTGAGCTCTGATTGAAGCATTCATCGAGAGATTTTCTGCTTTAGCATTGTTGGGACGGTGGACATGGTAGAGGTCCAGGACCTAGAACTCCTTTTCCAACTTTTGTACTTGAAGCAAATATGCAGCAAGTTTAGGGTTATTGCAACTACATTCACCTTTGACTCGTTTGATCATGAGCTACGAATCTCCCTTCACTAGCAGCTGCTAGATGTCAAATGATAGCTCCGCCTTGAGTCAGAAGATGAGAGCTTTGTATTATCCCATGTTCTTGGTTTCCTTGAAGTTGAGGCACACCTCGAAGCGAGGAGAAGGATTCCAGCTCTGGCCCCTTGCTTTTGCATGGAGCCATCAAAGTAGAGAGTCCAGTGAGGCTCATTGAAGATTGGGACCTTAGGTTCAGGCTTCTGCTCGCCGAGGCCCCACGCAGTTGATGGAGAAGGTGTCCATGTTGTCACGAAGTGAGCTAGAGCCTCACTCTCGATTGCATGTTGAGGCAGGAATTCGCGATCAAATTCTGCCAGCTTTGCAGCTCACTTGGCGATATTTCCCGTTGAATTGGGGTTATGCAAAATAGCATGCAGTGGATAAGATGTTACCACTGATATCTTCCTAGCACGCCAAATGTCGAAGTGCTCCAACGACACTTCCCCCGATACTACTAAGAAGTAGTTCGCTAAGGTTCGTATTTAGGCAGGGAGCAAAATCAAGATCCAAGAGTGAGGTGACACAAGGAGTTTTACGTGGTTCGCGTTGCTTGAGAGTAAAACCCTACTACACGGGGTGTTTATGTGTTGTAAGAGCTTGTGTAAGCTTCAGTATGGATTATTAAGCATGTCCTCTTCTACCGTGCAGCCATTCCTTGTATATGCCAAGGACTGGCTGTTACAGCTTGTCCCATGGCCCAACAGGTGGCCCCGGCTGTAATAACCACCCTACACACGATCTACAGTTGTTAAAGGGAGGTTAATAGTGTCATAACGTGCCTTAACTGTGTGAGAGTTATGTGTGTTGAATACATTGTCTATGGCGATTGTCGATACCCTATGTACCGGGTACCCAACGATACCGCAAGAAGTGCAAGAAAATTCCACTCGTCAGAATCAAAGGCTCTCGTAGGTCCCACATGGCACGTTGCACTGGACCCACTCCCCTCACATGGCTGGCTTCCAGGTTAACACGTGTAAGATAAGACCGGAACAAGACTCCCAACCAAGGGAAGCTCCAGCGACTACACATGTATAAACAGCCCCGGACCTAGCCCCCGCCAGAGAGGAGCTCCGGTACCAACACGTGTACAACAACCCCGGACCTACCCTCCCGCAAGGGAAAGCTCCGGATCTGTCACGTGTGGAGCCCCCGGACCTTCGTCACCAATAGAAATACAAGCCAATCATGACCATCACAGACATTCAGGGATGGTTAAAGCGGCAGTTACAAGGTCTTATAACGTGTTATTAATGCCATATTAATGACACACGATCAATGCACTGTTAATAGGGGTAACGCTGCCATGAAGGCACGTTACCACACTATTAATTGTACTTAATACTCTTTAGACAATGTATTAGGTCATTAAGCACGCTAGGGCCACAGGTCGGGCCAGGCCAGCTTTGTAACGGTCAGTCCTTAGAACTATAAAAGGGTTGCACCATACGAACTTGAGGCTCATTCGGATCCAGGCTATTGTGACCCGACCTTAGCAAAGGCATTTGCTCAATACAGTCACACAAACCCCGTGGAGTAGGGTGTTATGCTCAGGCAGCCCGAACCACGTAAATCTCTAAGGTCACCATCTTGATATTGGTCTTTGTGTGCCCCAACAACAAAAGAACCTTCACGGGTTGCTTCTCAGCGGGTCCAGGGGAAGTGTCATAATGAACACTTCGACATTTGGCGCGCCAGGTAGGGGTGTATCATCTCGAGATCACAAGATGGTGAATTCAGCTGCTGGATCATCCAACGGCAATCATGTTGAACAACCTGCTGGAGGCAACCCCTCCAACGTTTAGCAACCAGCAGGTGCCAATTCTATGGCAGGCACTGTAGCATGATCTGTTCCGACAAACAATGCCGATCAACGAGATGGGGCATCTGCGTCGATCATCGCATCGGCAAATGTAAAAGCCCGCTTTTCGGAAGAACAAAAACGCACAAATGCAAACTTAAAAATTGTGAAAATGGACTTGGAAATCCAAACTCACATGAACCATATGAGTTAACCAATCTTCACTTAAAATAGGGACTTGTTAAAATTTTACATACAGAACATATTTGCTAATGTATATTGGAACTTAAGGTGTAAAATCCTTAATTTCCAGGTATTCACATTTTCAATGAAAAATTAAAGGAGAAAAGAAAACAAATTAGAGAGAAAGAAAAAGGAATTATTCCAACCCTAATATGGGGCATCCAAAAATATTCAAATCTCATGCCGTAATTTTTTCCATGACCTTCTAATATTTCAAATAGACTCTCGGTAAAGTTTCAAAAATTTTGAAGCACGTTTCCCATTTATTGGACACGTACTCAGAGTTTCCTCAAAGTCGACTTCAAATTTAAACTTTGTGCTCAACTTTGTCAAAATCAACTCCAAATTTTTCCTGAGGTCCCTTATGGTTCAAAAAGGGTAACTTCAAAGTTTCAGGATTTTTGAACCTAATCTACTATTTATTTCCTTGAGTCAAGTATCACCACTTGAATTCAAATTCAAACCGGAGTTAAAAATTCAACTTGCTCGGTTTTGAAATCTGATTGCACCAAAAAATTTCTCACATTTTATTTAGTCATTGGGCCAAAGTTGAATATTTTTGAAGCATGTTTGCTAGCCCTGATTGAAATTTGAAAGAGGAATGAGGGAGGTGGGTCCCACAAGTGGTCCCCACCTGTCAGGTCAGCAAGGCTTCCTCTTTCCTCCCCTGCCTCCACGCAGACGCGTGCATGTGCCACCGCGGTTGCCACCGCGATGAAAACGTCGGTACTTATCCCACGCCCCGCCTTCTCCCGGTCCTATCCACGGCACCCTGCTCCTCCCGTCGGCCGCCGGCTCGTCGTTCGCTTGGCCGCCGTCCGCGCGCCTCCTGCTCTACCGGCCGTGCCTGTCGCTCGCCCGACCCCACGCGCCGCCATCCTGCCGCTCTGCCCTGCAGCTAGCCATCACGGCGTCGTCCCCCGCTCACGCCTCCGACTGCCGGCGCCAGGCCACGCCTCTTCCGCCGGCCCCCCCTCAAGCTCGCCTCCTCGCGCGCCTGCCTCCCCACGCGCATCCGCGCTCGCTACCAACGCACGCCGTCGCCGCACTCCCGTGCCCGCGCATCCACGGACGCAACCGCCCGCCTGCTTCGACCTCCGCCACGCCGCAACGTACCCTTGCCGTGCCGCCTCGGCCTGCTCCCGACCGCCTGTAGCGCGCGCCCATGGCCGCTGTCTGCCGCCTCCAGTGCCGTTCCCGCGCGTGCCTCCCCTCTGCTCCTGCGCCGCCGCTGGCCGTGTCCCAGCGTGCCCCACGCAGACTGCCTTTGCCCGCCCGTGCCCTGCACACGTACCCCAGTAGCGCTGGCAACCGTGCCCCTTGTCCTCCTGCGGCCCTGCGCCCTGGCCGCCGATGCTGCACCCAACCCACTACTGCGCGTCGCTTTCCAGCCGCCGCCGCAGGCTGCGCCATGCCGACCACCCGTACCATGGTCTTGCCATCCTGCTTGTGCCCTGTTCCAATTCCAGCGCGCCATGGTCGCTGTTGCACACGCCAAGCCTGCACATCATAGCCGCCTTATGGTGACAATGCCCGCTGCTATGCCGCGCTTCGCCTGTCATGCGTTCCCTTTTCCATCGTTCACTGATGGCGCTCAGTCTGCTTGCCATTTCTTCACACATCGCCGCTGTCACACCTCAACCGGTGGTCGACACCCGGCATCGTCACCCCGTTCCGCATCGTGGCTACGAAATGCAGGAACACGTCGTTGACACACCAGCATCGACAATTGATCCAAGGTTAGCTCTGATCTGTGTAATGATTGGTCGGATCAATGCTGCTGTCAACCTGTTCGATGAAATGTTTACAAGGAAGAAACTAGATGTATTGACGTTCCATGCTAGTCTTGGATGCAGGTCTGTTGTGGGGTGGAAATCGACAAGCCTAAGTGCCAAGATAACCTTTGAATGGTGATGAAGCGACAAAATCAAGAACTCACTCAAGACATTCGGCGAAATGCCTACAAGGTGAGCCTTGCCCTAAAATGCATTGTTTGACATCACCGAAGTCCGTTCGTCGTGATCGCTAATGGTACTCATATGTCGTCAAGTCGTACGTCCTTGTTTCGCATTAATATCATTTCTATAGGTGTCCCCAAGTCGACCTCCTTTGTCATTTGCATCACGTTGGATGTCCGTGCATGCTCGTGATGCTCCACCATGAGCCACGTCGACGTCGTTGACCATATGACGTCGTCGTGATGCTTCGAGCCGTTATCGTGTCCTGACATCGAGATGAAGGATGCTTGTGATGTGTGTGGTGCTGAAACACCAGCACGTCTCGTCGTACAATGGTCATTTAGCCAAATTAGGGTTTAGTCGAGGCGAGACTCGTCGAGTCCTGGGTGTAGCCAGGGTGCTCGATGAAATGCCTTCTAGGTCAAACCAAGTGGTTCGGTGATCACCGATGACCTGTGGTTGAGTAATGCGAGAACGTTGCGATCGACAAGGAAAACTAGACCAAGGGGAACCTTGGATAAGAGTTTCTTGTTTGTGTCGATGATGTTTCCTAACCGTCCGCAGAATTTCTTAACTTGGTGTACCACTTCATCTACGGCAGGTTCGTCGAGTCGCTTATCAACAACTGAGTCGACATCACTAGCCTTAAGACTCACAAGGTGGTGTTTGGGATTCCGTTCACCCATTGATGAGTCCGGGTTGATGTGGACCTCGATAAGACGATCTTCTCGAGATAGCAAAGCATTCCTTCACGGCAAGGTCTCGCATCATATTTAAGACCTGAGAGCTTACCGAGCTCACCTGGAAAAGCTTGCGGGAGACACTACATTAGTGTCGTCGTGTAAGCACCTGAACGATTCTTGCAACGTTAGTCGTAGCAACTGGTTTACCTAAAAGCGGTTTGAAAGTTGTCTTGGTGCTCATGCTAGGTTAACAGTGCTTGTTATGACTCTTTGAGTCCAAGCAATGTCGATATCACTTCACTCCCAAGTATCGCTAGGGTTCCACCTTGATTCATCCTATTCCAGAACCCCGCGGCAACACTTCTCAGCTATGACTAGCTTTACTCCTTTACGAGTTAGAACAACTTCATTGGTCGACTGTTAAGTCACGACCTTCGTCTTGTACACTCCACTCATACGCAAGCTTTCGATGCCACCTTGACACTTAGGTCATCCTTACACTACTAGTCCAACACTTCCACACCATTCAACTATATCGTCCTTGAGTGGCATAGCGTCGAGTGTTGAGTGCCAAGTTGCAATGTTTGCTTACATTGCACCTTTCAATTCACATCTCGATACTACTTTGACCACTTGACTCCATCCTTTGTTCATCCACACAACAGAGGTATATCGGTCCTTCCTAGTCGAACTCCTCATTCCTAGAGTTTACACAACCCCGTGGAGTCTACTCTTAAATTACTTAATTACTTATATGCATATCATGTCGATAGGAACATGCTGATAGGTGATCGACAAGAAACTTCGCTTGGAGGAGAAGGCCAAGGTGTTTCCACTGAGGTTCCATGGCAGGTTCTTCGGAGGAAGACCAAGCCCTAACAACTGACATTGTTATAGAGTCGCAAACAAGGCAAGCCCCGGTTTGCATTTAAAAGCTTTACAGAGTTCTGCAGTATTTCTCACTTGCGTCTTTAGTTGATATTGTGCATTACATATAAGGTGTTTGATACCCCACTTGCATATCCATAAAATCCTATGGGAAGGTTGGGAAGGTTTACAGATTGACCTATAGTAACTGCTTTGCTAATGTATAGGAATTCCAGTAGAAGTCGAGTAGATGGAATCTACTCGCGAGAGGATCACATTTTATTGATCACAAGTGAAGTAGTTGAATTCTACTTGCGAGAGAAGTCGGGTAAGGGAAACCTACTCGCGAGA
Organism: Tuctoria greenei; assembly: GCA_036927565.1. Classification (NCBI taxonomy): domain Eukaryota; kingdom Viridiplantae; phylum Streptophyta; class Magnoliopsida; order Poales; family Poaceae; genus Tuctoria; species Tuctoria greenei. The sequence continues at coordinate 175,293,941 of JAYESD010000003.1, read as the reverse complement.
TGTTACAAAAATGTTCACTCTTAATAATTGGAGATGTGGACGGGGATGTTCCTGTAGGACGGGACGCGCAAGGTTGTCTGATCCCGGATGAGGGGGACAATGCTTGCGACCACATTTGGGTCTGGGCCGGTAAGGGTAAGGCAAATGTGGAGGTTGGTTGTAGCCCCGTCTGTGTCGGTTAAGGACCGTCTCGTGTGCGGCCCTGTTGAGCAAGTTTGAACAGTACCGGTTACATAATGGATTAATGGGGTCCATTAAACTGATTTAGCTCGGGCACCCTCGTGTCGAAACTTATACCGCCGTCCTTCGGGGGAAGATGATCGTAAGGTGGGAACCTCTAAGGAGCAACTTCGATGTGCTCAGTTAGGGACCTTACTTTTGGGACGGTAGAACTGGTTCGACATCAGGATGACGGGTGAAAGGTGGCAACATACGACGTGGGAGTGGAGTACAGTGAAAGGTACTTTCGAGCGGGCGTATGTGTCGTGTATTCCGGGTGTGTCCTGATTGCAATCACCGTCCCTCGCGGTAATAGAGTACCACTTGTTCACTGAGTTGTGACGTAGTAAATAAGAGTAACGGAATGATGATAAATAATGTCGATCTCTTTAATCATTGTATTTCAACCTTGTTTGTCTTAGAGATAGTACAATTAAAAGTTTTCAGTTTCCCCATACTTTAGCTGTAATAGCATTATGTGCTTTGGGCATGTCATATCATCGGCAAAGCGTTTCTTGTTTGATTGTGGAACCCATGATGTGTTGTGCTTGGAGAATGTCATTTGCTACTTAAAACATGATTATAAGGATCCACTTATAGGCGAGTCTATTTATGCTATTCCTTACCTATGTTTAGTATTCTCCCTGCATATGTCTAGTGAGACGGTTAAGTCTTGCTAAGCCTTATGCTCACATTTGCGCTTTAACGATTTTTGCAGGTATTAGTTTTATTTTGCTGTTCAGGTTGTACATGAGACTCGAGGTGTCGAGATAAATCTCATGTGAACCACGCCGCTGCTGCATGTTCTTCTTGTTGCTAGTGAGAATCATCCTTGGGCATGGACGTCTTCTCTCCTGCTTAGTTAGGTGAGATTATGAGTATGTATTTTCCGCTGCGTGTGTACTTATGTGGTACACTCTTTTGTAAACTCTTCTTATTATAAAATGAAAACTTTATATGTTTTGATATCCTTTTTGTGTGTGCTGTTAGGTGCCACATCGCACGGCACCACCCAATGAGATCCTCGGGTGTGTGGACTCCGGTCCCCACAGACATCGTATCAGAGCATCATTGGGAATAGCACACTCGAAAAGAGCCTATTTTCGAAAACTCCAAAGTAGTCGAGTGAGAATTAGCTATATGCCCATTAAGTACTATTACTAGTATAAGTTATAAAGGTGGTAAAGTAATTTGTTATATTATTCTGTAACGAAGCTCCGTCTTCAAGGTAAGAGGTAAAGTACGCCACCGAGAGCGGATCAATCTCGGTAAGCTATGCATACGAGATATGGTATGTGATATTTCCGTGGCTTGGCATGGAAAGTTAATATGAGTCTCTGAAACTTTCCATGTTTCTGAGAACATATGACACGCGGTACCCCAGTGTGACACAAAATTAGTGGGAGCCCCCGTCGGGTGGTGTATAACCCGATAGTATGCATCTCTAGAACCATTCATGTTCTCTGGGATCATGCGAAACACGTATGCCCGAGCGTGTAAGCCGGTTCGTGCGGGAGTCTTTGCTGTACAGACGTATTTACAGTCATGTACCTCGAGACATGACCTCGCTCGAGGGCGACTCATACCAGAGTCGTATGCATTTACTTTTGATTATATCTTATTGTGACTGCCTATCGTGTTTCCTCGTGCCGCCCTTGAGGTGTGAAAGTGTGAAAGGGGATTGTTTGTCTTCTGCAGGTACACTAACTCCGGTAGCGACCCGTGTAGAATACGTTTGCGAGTGATCGATATTAGAACCACCTATAGACGTATCCGGATATACCGTATTAGACTTTTCTTTTGGTAAGGCACGTAGTACTGTCAATATCACATTTGATACTTTGACCATCCCCCACGAAATAATGGCTTCATTATCATCTTATAAGATCCAACTACCAGATGCTGGTATGTTTTGGGTCAAAGTTTCAACATGGATAGTGCAACGCGAAGAAGGATGAAGATTAAGGTTTTTGTGTACTCTTTGACGAATTCTAGCTCGATTATGACATGATGTGCTTCTAGTTAAACTTCATAGGACATCGTACAATGCCATAGGGATGGGAAACATCTTCAGGTCCTCGACGATTTCTCTATGGACGAGTTGGACAGAACAACATTGGAGAAACTCGTCCAAATCATTAGAAACCAATATTTCTTCACCCCTTTGATATAATGATCTAGCCTTGGCATTTCAACCATAACTCTTTGTAGAATCGTCGAATACCTTCGTGTAATACATTTCCGGAAACCTTGCGACTTGTGCAACAAGTTTGTAATGGGACTTGCTATCAAATTGTGAGGTTATCCATCTGAAAAATAAGTGATGAAATCAGCAAAAAACCAACCAATTTCTGACAAATTAATTTCTGAAACCTGAACACCTTGTTCCAATTCGAAATTCCATATCTCTTCAACCTATATGGCTTTGGAGGCATGTGAATACTTTTTGGAAAGCTTTTGAAGTCTTCTATAAGTTTTCTATTGACCTCCAAGCCAAAAGACGCTTTTATGGTGATGCAAATGCACCATTATCACAGCAGCTGCTGTTCTGAAACTACATGGACCAGCCTCTGAATTTTTGCCATATTTCCTTGTAGAAAGCTCTTCTATTCCATTATGATACATTTCTGGAAAGGGGAAGAGCTATTCTACAACTTTGTTATTCAGTGATACCTCAAATTCAGCTGATAACTAATAAGAAAACAGAGTTGAAGATAGTACATGTATATAGGTGCTATCTGAAACAGTCAAATTCTGAACTTTGAACCGCCATAACTCTTAAACTAGAAATGCAACCTATTCATGTTTATACATGTATGGAAATCATAAAGAGTCCTCTATCAACTTCCTATTCAACACAAAGGCTAAAACTCACATTAACAAGGTCTAAATTGAAGTGTCGTTTAAGAGGTTCTGGCAGCCCGGAAGAGGGGACAGAATCTGAACTCTTCACCAATTGAATCATAACTTTTTGCAGACTTCACCTCTGCAGGCATACTTTATGGGGTTGGAAAGTATATAGAGTCCTCTACAACTTTTCTATAGAACTCCATAGCAGAATCCTTCTCTAGCATACTCAAAATTTCAGATTTCTAAACTTGATCAAATCTGGACAGCGAGTGGACAGTCCTGTATACAGTTACTGTTTCTCGCATAACTCGCTGTAGAATTGTCGAAAGACTATATAATTTTCATTTATGGAATCTTGAGAATTTATGAAACATGTTTGGTATGAATTATTTTGCAAATGTTGATGTTTGTATATCTGAAAATTGTGGACAAAATCAGCCTTAAACAAAGGAGGTGCTGTCCAAATTTTCAGAAAAACTGTCAACTTGCAAATGCCATATCTTCTCAACCAGAAGTGCTAAGAGGGCAAGTAAGTACTCCCTAGAACTTTTTGGAAGTACTTTACAAGTTCTATATTCAGCTCAAGACCAAAATCCTTTTCTAAATGGGTGAAATTTGGATAATCGCAGAAACTGTCCAGGCACACCCAAACTGGACAGCAATCTGTACATCTCTGGGTTTAATCAATAACTCGCAGACCCTTGATCCAATGGTGTTGCGCGAGTAACCGTTGGAAAGGTTAGAGAGTCATATACAATTTTTGCAATTGGCTCCATACCTGAATCGGTCATCTACCTATTACAAATGAAGTTTGAATGCAGAGTGGTCAATCTGAACTGAATTCAAATTCTGAATGCTGAAATTTCAGCCAACTTCAAAACTTCATATCTTTTGAACCAGGACTGATATGAATACAATTAAGTACATTATGTAAAGCTTATTACATTGGATACAACTTTTTATATAAGAATATTTCCAGATTTCCATCAGAACAGTCTGAAAACTGTAGATCAAAACTGCTACTTTTTCAGCAGGCTCTGCTGAAAGTGCTGAACAATCTGCTGACTTTAAAATCGCATAACATGCAAACCAGGGATGATATAGAGGCAAACCAATACTTTTTGGGGAGGTATTGAAGTGTACTTTAACTTTGTTATTCACCTCGAGATCTGATTTTGCATTTAACTTGATAAAAATCGAGTTTGCATTCAGACTGGTCGTTTGTCACCATAGCCTGGCCAGTTGAACCTTTTGGTTTTTGTTAGGCATGTGGTTCTCGAGTTCAACTCGAGGAGTTTCATAACATCACAGGTGTTGTGATTCAAAAATAATTACCATTAGAGTTAAGTATTAAACTCAATCAAATCTCTTTGACTCGGTTGCTCATGATTAGTGTTTTAATTAGGTAACCGTGCACCTCACACTTTAAGGATGTATTGAGTATGTGTTGCACTTCCATTAGTCAACGACCCTCCCCGTAAGGATCATTTGGGGTATGTTTCTCGCTTACCTAGCTTGAACCTTAAGGTGGAAGGAGTGCACCTAGTAATCAAAGTGATACGTTCACCTAGGTGTCATACCAAGGTACATCGACACCGAAGCAACGTACTGGAAGCAATGCTCAAGTAAGTAGGACCGAGTACAACATTGACTCATTGGGTCAATGAGAAGCTTAATTAACGGTCCTTCTCGAACCCCGTTTCTTGGAGAACTCGATCATCGAGTTAAATAAGTCAGTTGATTCTTCACGCTAAACCACTCCCTTACTTCAGTCTCTGAGACGAGAAGCCATAGGTGAGTAGTATGAGCTGGAGATTCCTTATCAAGAACGTGGATCACTAACCAAGGTCGTGCTTAAAACTGTACCTTGTCAACCACATAGTGTAACCTACGGAAGTGATGAGAACCTTACTCTTCAAAGGTTACTCTCTTTGCGACTTCTGAAGGCAACCCTACCGCACCTTTTAAAGGTTAGACATACTACCTTAGGAATCCTACGTGATGAAAAACCTGACCCTTTGTTAAGGAATCACAACTACCTGTAAGCTGTGATTAGCAAGCTTCAGGGAACTTCACATCAACAAGAAGTTCAATCACCTTGTTCCATTTTGTACACTCCGTTGCCTTGAGATGAACCTCACCATTCCTTGCTAATACTTTTACCTTGAAACCATCGAACTTGGTCGAGATATGAATGTAGCAAGCCTTGTCTAGCGCCTTTAATGACCAAGTTTATTCAATCCTACTGTATTTGGGATATTTCTGATTGTTTTTGAATTGTCTTACCTACTTTTGCTCAAAGCATAATAATGAATGCATCATATTGTCTACATTTCTAGCTGGCCAGCATTGCATCATTAATGCATCACATTATTCCACTTGTGATGCATCATGAAACGTAATTACCAATGAGTTTTGAGCAAGAATATATGACTCCATTCAAATACCTACGTTGTGTCTCACAATTTTGAGTTGTGATCAACTTTGTCATTCGCAATGCCTTCGACTTGTTTCATTATCTTGAGTGGCACAAGGGAAACCACTTAAAACCTTGTGACCAAAACATAGTTGAGCCTTTGTCCTTGACTCGTTGAAACTCAAATCAACTTGAGTCCTGGAAACTGATTGTTTCTAGTTGCGAGGAACTTCCTATGGACTTCTCGACCTCGCTAAAACCCTGCATCTTTCTTTTCGTGAGGTTATCAGTTAATTATCAATTCTTGGAACTCCTTGACTTGTAATGGATGGTGACATTGCTTTGGCCACAAGACCAGGGCAAAAAAGTCTTCGTAAGAGAAACACCCAGAGTTAAGGACACCTAACTATCATAGAGTTCTAAGGTCCTCCAATGCAGAAGCATACTTCTTTTTGACGAAAAGAAGAAGACCCCAATATATCAACATAGCTTTCTAAGCTACAAACTTTACGTTGTGATCCCAGTCACGTCGAGCATCCTGTCAAGATTTTCAACCTAAAGACTGGAATCACTTGAAGCAGACTTTAGAATTTCTTAAGATGCTTGAACATAATCACTATTTCGTAGAACCCAAGTCTTAAGGGCATTGTCATTTTCCTTAGTTAATGACCCTCTTTTATGGATCGTCCCCTCATCGTTCCTGTTATTCTACTTTTTAGAATCTCGGGACGAGATTCCTTTAAGGGGGAAGGATTGTAAAAGCCTGCTTTTCGGAAGAACAAAAACGCACAAATGCAAACGTAAAAATTCTGAAAATGGACTTGGAAATCCAAACTCACATGAACCATATGAGTTAACCAATGTTCACTTAAAATAGGGACTTGTTAAAATTTTACATACAGAACATATTTGCTAATGTATATTGGAACTTAATGTGTAAAATCCTTAATTCCCAAGTATTCACATTTTTAATGAAAAATTAAAGGAGAAAAGAAAACAAATTAGAGAGAAAGAAAAAGGAATTATTCCAACCCTAATATGGGGCATCCAAAAATATTCAAATCTCATGCCGTAAATTTTTCCATGACCTTCTAATATTTCAAATAGACTCTCGGTAAAGTTTCAAAATTTTTGAAGCACGTTTCCAATTTATTGGACACGTACTGAGAGTTTACTCAAAGTCGACTTCAAATTTAAACTTTGTGCTCAACTTTGTCCAAATCAACTCCAAATTTTTCCTAAGGTCCCTTATGGTTCAAAAAGGGTAACTTCAAAGTTTCAGGATTTTTGAACCTAATCTACTATTTATTTCCTTGAGTCAAGTATCACCACTTGAATTCAAATTCAAACCTGAGTTAAAAATTCAACTTGCTCGGTTTTGAAATTTGATTGCACCATAAAATTTCTCACATTTTATTTAGTCATTGGGCCAAAGTTGAATATTTTTGAAGCATGTTTGCTAGCCCTGATTGAAATTTGAAAGAGGAATGAGGGAGGTGGGTCCCAAAAGTGGTCCCCACCTGTCAGGTAGGCAAGGATTCCTCTTTCCTCCCCTGCCTCCACGCAGACGCGTGCATGTGCCACCGCAGTTGCCACCTCGACGAAAATGTCGGTACTTATCCCACGCCCTGCCTTCTCCCGGTCCTATCCACAACACCCCGCTCCTCCCGTTGGCCGCTGGCTCGCCGTTCGCCTGGCCGCCGTCCGCGCGCCTCCTCCTCTCCTGGCCGCGCCTGCCGCTCGCCCGACCCCGCGCATCGCCATCCCGCCGCTCCGCCCCGCAGCTCGCCCTCGCTGCGTCGTCCCCCTCTCACGCCTCCGACTGACGGCGCCAAGCCGCGCCTCTTCCGCCGGCCCCCCCTCAAGCTCGCCTCCTCGCGCGCCTGCCTCCCCATGCACATCTGCGCTCACTGCCAACACACGCCGTCATCGCACTCCCGTGCTCGCGCATCCATGGACGCAACCGCCTGCCTGCTTTGACCTCCGCCACGCCGCAACGCCCCCTTGCCGCGCCGCCACGGCCTGCTCCCGGCCACCTGTAGCCCGCGCCCATGGCCGCCGTCCGCCGCCTCCGGTGCCGTTCCCGCGCGCGCCTCCCCTATGCTCTTGCGCCACCGCTGGCCGCGTCCCAGCGCGCCCCACGCCGGCTGCCTTTGCCCGCCCGTGCCCTACACGCGTACCCCAGTAGCACTGGCAACCGTGCCCCTTGCCCTCCTGCGGCCCTGCGCCTGGCCGCCGACGCTGCGCCCAGCCCACTGCTGCGCGTCGCGTTCCAGCCGCCGCTGTAGGCTGGGCCACGCCGACCACCCGTACCATGGTCTTGCCATCCTGCTTGTGCCCTGTTCCAATTCCAGCGCACCATGGTCGCTGTTGCACACGCCTAGCCTGCACACCATAGCCGCCTTCTGCTGACCATGCCCGCTGCTATGCTGCACTTCGCCTGCCGTGCATTCCCTTTTCCATCGTTCACTGATGGAGCTCAGTCCGCTTGCCGTTTCTCCACACATCGCCGCTGTCCAACACCTCAACCGGTGGTCGACACCCGGCATCGTCGCCCCATTCCGCGTCGTGGCTATGTCCTGGAAGCAAGGCGAGTAATGGGTGTGATGGATGAAATGCAGGAACACCTCATTGACACACCAGCATCGACAATTGATCCAAGGTTAGCTCTGATCTGTGCAATGATTGGTCGGATGAATGCTGCTGTCAACCTGTTCGATGAAATGTTTACAAGGAAGAAACTAGATGTATTGACGTTCCATGCTAGTCTTGGATGCAGGTCTGTTGTGGGGTGGAAATCGACAAGCCTAAGTGCCATGATACCCTTTGAATGGTGATGAAGCAATGAAATCAAGAACTCACTCTATAAGACCTATATGTGCTGAATACATTGGCTTGTAGTGAATTCACTTGGCTTTGATGATAAAAGTTTTAAATATCACCAAAACACTTTTTATCAAGGTCCGACTCTAGCTTCGAGCTATAGCAAGGCCCGACCATAGGTCCGGCTTGTTTTGGGTAGCTCCAGCTACGTTAGATGCTAGGTTCAGCTTCTTGGTAAGGTCCGACTAGCTTTGGTTAGCTCCGGTGAGCTTTATCTTTAGCTCTGGCACGTCTTTGATAGCTCCGACATGTTTTTGATAGCTCCGACATGTTTTTGCTAAGCTCCGAGTTGATTTTTCTAGCTCCGGCTTTTGGGTTTACTAGTTCCGACTAGTTCTGGTTAGCTCCAGCGCTAGGTCCTGCTAGTTTTGTAAGCTCCGGCGGGAGCTTGGCTGTACTAGTTTTGGTAAGCTCCAGCGATAGGTTCTACTAGCTTTTGTTAGCTCCGTCTCAAGCTCCGGGTTACTCTGGCAAGGTCCGGAACTTGACCGCGGTGCTTCTGCTTTTCATTTGCAATGTTTCGTACTTGCTTTACATTGTTGGAAAGTTTGCTTAGTATTCTTTTACTAAGTTTTTGGTGCGTTTTGGTTGATATGGATGATATCGTTTTACCGTGGTTTTGCAACATGCTTATGTGAGGTTCTCATGTAGGGTGTTGTGTTCGGAACTAACTTGAGTCAAGTCGAGGACTTGGGCTCGTATGGATTGATTGTTTATTCATGTGCAGGTGTTGCTTGAGTTCAAGTCATGGCTGGTGACGGGATCCATTGGACTAGTCTCAGGGAGGAGATGAGGTTCCAACAACCAAGTTCGGGAGGAACTGTGGTTGAGCTGATCAGGAGGTCGCGCAGGATGATTGAATCAAGGGCAGTGCATATGAAGGTTACTGGACGTCGAAGGAAGGTGTTTGCACGTATGCATGCGGTGCATGACGTGGCAACATGGTTCCGGAGATGGGATAAGGAAGGAAAGATCTGGTTGGAAGGATCGGATCGTACCGGTTGATGACTTCGGTTGCGGCGGAGTCGGTTATGGCTCGGTATGGAAAGTATCGAGTTGTTTATGTTAGGATTTCGTGTGTGTCACGAATTTGAGTTGTTTAGGAATGTGGGATCCGTTCCTAAGGTGTTTGGAAGTCTTAAGATTGCTTCTATCTGCGTATAGAAGAATCTTGAGCGGTTATGGAAAGTTACGATTCGTGATCTGAGTAGGATTGGAGTCCTAGTTGTATTGGGTTGGCCTAAGGGCTGGTTATATAAGCAAGGGAGGGCCAAAGCTCGTGGGAGACGACTTTGGGGGCTGTTCCTCTTGTGTTTATATTGAATAAAATTCATAGTTTGAATGAACTTTTGTGCCTTGTTCGTCCGACTTGTTCCAGACAAGTTTTACTCGTCGAGTTTCTGGACAGCACTACCTTTCATTGGTGTTTTTATCATAACTCGAGTTTTACAGATCCAATTGACGTGATTCTTTTTGGGTTGTCTTCACAACTTGATTTTCTATCATATGTCAAAATTTCACGGTCATTGGATTTGTGGTATATGATTTACACGAGTTTCTTTGCAGCATTCCAGAACTGTTTTTTCTCGGGTAGGACAGATTGACCATTGTTTGATCTTTCGATCACAACTTTAGTTTTTCTCGTCGGATTTGAGTGATTCTTTTTGTGTTTTCTTCTTGACTTGATTCTCTCTGATATCTATCACTTTTGTCATGATGAAACACGTTTAGATTAGTCTCACACACGATTTCTTTAACAGATCGTTTTTCTGCCGCAAGGGTTTGGGGTTTAATTGTTTCCGCTGCGTAAGTTTTTTAAATCTACCATTCACCCCCCCTCTGGTAGATTTTCACGTGCTTTTCGATCCTACACACTCAAGACATTCGGCAAAATGCCTACAAGGTGAGCCTTGCCCTAAAATGCATTGTTTGTCATCACCGAAGTCCGTTCGTCGTGATCGCTAATGGTACTCATATGTCGTCAAGTCATACATCCTTGTTTCGCATTAATATCATTTCTATAGGAGTCCCCAAGTCGACCTCCTTTGTCATTTGCATCACGTTGGATGTCCATGCGTGCTCGTGATGCTCCACCATGAGCCGCGTCGACGTCGTTGACCATATGACGTCGTCGTGACGCCCCGAGCCGTTATCGTGTCCTGGCATCGAGATGAAGGATGCTTGTGATGTGTGTGGTGCTGAAACACCAGCACGACTCGTCGTACAATGGTCGTTTAGCCAAATTAGGGTTTAGTTGAGGGGAGTCTCGTCGAGTCCTGGGTGTAGCCAGGGTGCTCGATGAAATGCCTTCTAGGTCAAACCAAGTGGTTCGGTGATCACCGATGAGCTGTGGTTGAGTTTCTTGTTTGTGTCGACGATGTTTCCTAACCGTACGCAGAATTTCTTAACTTGGTGTACCACTTCATCTAAGGCAGGTTCGTCGAGTCGCTTATCAACAGCTGAGTCGACATCACTAGCCTTAAGACTCACAAGGTGGTGTTCGGGATTCTGCTCAACCATTGATGAGTCCAGGTTGATGTGAACCTCGCTAAGACGATCTTATCGAGATAGCAAAGCATGCCTTCACAACAAGGTCTCGCATCATATTTAAGTCCCAAGAGCTTACCGAGATCACTTGGACAAGCTTGCGAGAGACACTACATTAGTGTCGTCGTGTAAGCACCTGAACATTGCTCGCGACATTAGTCATAGCAACTGGTTTACCTAAAAGCGGTTTGAACGTTGTCTTGGTTCTCATGCTAGGTTAACAGTGCTTGTTATGACTCTTTGAGTCCAAGCAATGTCGATCTCACTTCACTCCCAAGTATCGCTAGGGTTCCACCTTGATTCATCCTATTCTTGAACCCCGCGACAACACTTCTCAGCTATGACTAGCTTTACTCCTTTACGAGTTAGAACAACTTCATTGGTCGACTGTTAAGTCACGACCTTCGTCTTGTACACTCCACTCATACGCAAGCTTTCGATGCCACCTTGACACTTAGGTCATCCTTACACTACCAGTCCAACACTTCCACACCATTTAGCTGTATCGTCCTTGAGTGGCATAGCGTCGAGTGTTGAGTGCCAAGTTGCAATGTTTGCTTACATTGCATCTTTCAATTCACATCTCGATACTACTATGACCACTTGACTCCATCCTTTGTTCATCCACACATCAGAGAAATATCTGTCCTTCCTAGTCGAACTCCTCATTTTTAGAGTTTACACAACCCCGTGGAGTCTATTCTTAAATTACTTAATTACTTAATTACTTATATGCATATTATGTCAATAGGAACATGTTGATAGGTGATCGACAAGAAACTTCGCTTGGAGGAGAAGGCCAAGGTGTTTCCACTGAGGTTCCATGGCAGGTTCTCCGGAGCAAGACCAAGCCCTAACAACTGACATTGTTATAGAGTCACAAACAAGGCAAGCCCCGGTTTGCATTTAAAAGCTTTACAGAGTTCTGCAGTATTTCTCACTTACGTCTTTAGTTGATATTGTGCATTACATATAAGGTGTTTGATACCCCACTTCCATATCCATAAAGTCCTATGGGAAGGTTGGGAAGGTTTACAGATTGACCTGTAGTAACTGCTTTGCTAGTGTATAGGAAATCCGGTAGAAGTCGAGTAGTCGGAATCTACTCGCGAGAGGATCACATTTTATTGATCACAAGTCAAGTAGTTGAATTCTACTTGCGAGAGAAGTCGAGTAAGGGAAACTTACTCCCGATATGTTACCAAAATGTTCACTCTTAATAATTGGAGATGTGGATGGGGATGTTCCTGTAGGATGGGACGCGCAAGGTTGTCTGATCCCGGATGAGGGGGACAATGCTTGCGACCACATTTGGGCCTGGGCCGGTAAGGGTAAGGAAAATGTGGAGGTTGGTTGTAGCCCCATCTGTGTCGGTTAAGGACCGTCTCGTGTGCGGCCCTGTTGAGCAAGTTTGAATAGTACGTGTTACATAATGGATTAATGGGGTCCATTAAACTGATGTAGCTCGTGCACCTTCGTGTCGAAACTTATACCGCCGTCCTTCGGGGGAAGATGATCGTAAGGTGGGAATCTCTAAGGAGCAACTTCGACGTGCTCAGTTAGGGACCTTACTTTTGGGACGGTAGAACTGGTTCGACATCGGGATGATGGGTGAAAGGTGGCCACATATGACCTGGGAGTGGAGTACAGTGAAAGGTACTTCCGAGCGGGCGTATGTGTCGTGTATTCCGGGTGTGTCCTGATTGCAATCATCGTCCCTCGCGGTAATAGAGTACCACTTGTTTACTGAGTTGTGACGTAGTAAATAAGAGTAATGGAATGATGATAAATATTGTCAATCTACTTAATCATTGTATTGCAACCTTGTTTGGCTTAGAGATAGTACAATTAAAAGTTTACAGTTTCCCCATACTTTAGCTGTAATAGCATTATGTGCTTTGGGCATGTCATATCATCGGCAAAGCGTTTCTTGTTTGATTGTGGAACCCATGATGTGTCGTGCTTGGAGAATGTAATTTGCTACTTAAAACATGATTATAAGGATCCACTTATAGGCGAGTCTATTTATGCTATTCCTTACCTATGTTTAGTATTCACCCTGCATATGTCTAGTGAGACGGTTAAGTCTTGCTGAGCCTTATGCTCACGTTTGCGCTTTAACGATTTTTGCAGGTATTAGTTTTATTTCTGCTGTTCAGTTTGTACATGAGACTCGAGGTGACGAGATAAATCTCATGTGAACCACGCCGCTGCTGCATGTTCTTCTTGCTGCTAGTGAGAATCGTCTAGGGCATGGACGTCTTCTCTCCTGCTTAGTTAGGTGAGATTATGAGTATGTATTTTCCTCTGCGTGTGTACTTCTGTGGTACACTCTTTTGTAAACTCTTCTTATTATGAAATGAAAACTTTATATGTTTTGATATCCTTTTTGTTTGTGCTGTTAGGTGCCGCATCACAGGGCACCACCCAATGAGATCCTCGGGTGTGTGGACTCTAGTCCCCAAAGACATCGTATCAGAGCATCATTGGGAATAGCACGCTCGAAAAGAGCCTATTTTTGAAAACTCCGAAGTAGTCGAGTGAGAATTAGCTATATGCCCATTAAGGACTATTACTAGTATAAGTTATAAAGGTGGTGAACTAACTTCTTATATTATTCTGTAACGATGCTCCGTCTTCAAGATAAGAGGTAAGGTATGCCACCGAGAGCGGATCAATCTCGGTAAGCTCTGCATACGAGATATGATATGTGATATTTTCGTGGCTTGGAACGGAAAGTTAATATCAGTCTCTGAAACTTTCCATGTTTCTGAGAATATATGACATGCGGTACCCCAGCATGACACAAAATTAGTGGGAGCCCCCGTCGGGTGGTGTATAACCCGATAGTATGCATCTCTATAACCATTCATGTTCTATGGTATCATGCAAAACACGTATGCCCGAGCGTGTATAAGCCTGTTCGTGCGGGAGTCTTTGCTGTACAGACGTATTTACAGCCATGTACCTTGAGACATGACCTCGCTCGAGGGCGACTCATACCAGAGTTGTATGCATTTACTTTTGATTATATCTTATTGTGACTGCCTATCTTGTTTCCCCGTGCCGCCCTTGAGGTGTGAAAGTGTGAAAGGGGATTGTTTGTCTTCTGCCGGTACGCTAACACCGGTAGCGACCCGTGTAGAATACGTTTGCGAGTGATCGATATTAGAACCACCTATAGACGTATCCGGATATACTGGATTAGACTTTTCTTTTGGTAAGGCACGTAGTACTGTCAGTATCACATTTGATACTTTGACCATCCCCCACAAAAGACTGGCTTCATTATCATCTTATAAGATCCAACTACCAGATGCTGGTAAGTTTTGGATCAAAGTTTCAACATGGATAGTGCAACGCGAAGAAGGATGAAGATTAAGGTTTTTGTGTACTATTTGACGAAATCTAGCTCGATTATGTCAAGATGTGCTTCTAGTTAAACTTCATAGGACATCGTAGTATGCCATAGGGATGGGGAAGATCTTCAGGTCCTTGACGATTTCTCTATGGACGAGTTGGACAGAACAACACTGGAGAAACTCGTCCAAATCATTAGAAACCAATATTTCTTCACCTCTTTGATATAATGATCTAGCCTTGGCATTTCAACCATAACTCTTTGTAGAATCGCCGAATACCTTCGTGTAATACATTTCCGGAAACCTTGCGACTTGTGCAACAAGTTTGTAATGGCACTTGCTGTCAAATTGTGAGGTTATCCATCTGAAAAATCAGTGATGAAATCAGCAATAAACCAACCAAGTTCTGACAAATTAATTTCTGAAACCTGAACACCTTGTTCCACTTCGAAATTCCATATCTCTTCAACCTGGAGGGCTTTGGAGGCAATTAAATACTTTTTGGAAAGCTTTTGAAGTCCTCTATAAGTTTTCTATTGACCTCCAAGCCAAAAGACGCTTTTATGGTGATGCAAATGCACCATTATAACAGCAGCTGCTGTTCTGAAAATACACGGACCAGCCTCTGAATTTTTGCCATATTTCCTTGTAGAAAGCTCTTATATTCCATTCTGATACATTTATGGAAAGGGGAAGAGCTATTATACATCTTTGTTATTCAGTGATACCTCAAATTCAGCTGATAACTAATTAGAAAACAGAGTTGAAGATAGTACATGTATATAGGTGCTATCTGAAACAGTCAAATTCTGAACTTTGAACGGCCATAACACTTAAAGTAGAAATGCAACCTATGCATATTTATACATGTATGGAAAGCTTAAAGAGTCCTCTATCAACTTTCTATTCAACACAAAGGCTAAAACTCACATTAACAAGGTCTAAATTGATGTGTCGTTTAAGAGGTTCTGGCAGCCCGGAAGAGGGGACAGAATCTGAACTCTTCACAAATTGAATCATAACTTTTTGCAGACTTCACCGCTGCAGGCCTACTTTATGGGGTTGGAAAGTATATAGAGTCCTCTACAACGTTTCTATAGAACTCCAGAGCAGAATCCATATCTAACATACTCAAAATTTCAGATTTCTAAACTTGATCAAATCTGGACAGCGAGTGGACAGTCCTGTATACAGTTACTGTTTCTCGCATAACTCGCTGTAGAATTGTCGAAAGACTTCATAATTTTCATTTCTGGAATCTTTAGAATGTATGCAACATGTTTTCTATGAATTATTTTGCAAATGTTGATGTTTGTATATCTGAAAATTGTGGACAAAATCAGCCTTAAACAAAGGAGGTGCTGTCCAAATTTTCAGAAAATCTGTCAACTTGCAAATGCCATATCTTCTCAAACAGAAGTGCTAAGAGGGCAAGTAAGTACTCCCTAGATAGTCTTGGAAGTACTTTACAAGTTATCTATTCAGCTAAAGACCAAAATCCTTTTCTATGTGGGTGAAATTTGGATAATCGCAGAAACTGTCCAGGCACACCCAAACTGGACAGCAATCTGTACATCTCTGAGTTTAATCAATAACTCGCAGACCCTTGATCCAATGGTGTCGCGCGAGAAACCGCTGGAAAGGTTAGAGAGTCAGATACAATTTTTGCAATTGGCTCCATACCTGAATCGGTCATCTGCCTATTCCAAATCAAGTTTGAATGCAGAGTGGTCAATCTGAACTGAATTCAAATTCTGAATGCTGAAATTTCAGCCAACTTCAAAACTTCATATCTTTTGAACCAGGACTGATATGAATACAAGTAAGTACATTATGGAAAGCTTATTACATTGGCTACAACTTTTTATATAAGAATATTTCCATATTTCCATCAGAACAGTCTGAAAACTGTAGATCAAAACTGCTACTTTTTAAGCAGGCTCTGCTGAAAGTGCTGAACAATCTGCTGACTTTAAAATCGCATAACATGCAAACCAGGGATGATCTAGAGGCAAACCAATACTTTTTGGGGAGGTATTGAAGTTTACTTTAACTTTGTTATTCACCTCGAGATCTGATTTTGCCATTAACTTGATAAAAATCGAGTTTGCATTCAGACTGGTCGTTTGTCACCATAGCCTGGCCAGTTGAACCTTTTGGTTTTGTTAGGCATGTGGTTCTCGAGTTCAACTCGAGGAGTTTCATAACATCAAAGGTGTTGTGATTCAAAAAAAATTACCATTAGAGTTAAGTTTTAAACTCAATCAAATCTCTTTGACTCGGTTGCTCATGATTAGTGTTTTAATTAGGTAACCGTGCACCTCACACTTTATGGGTGTATTGAGTATATGTTGCACTTCCATTAGTCAACGACCCTCACCGTAAGGATCATTTGGGGTAAGTTTCTCGCTTACCTAGCTTGAACCTTAAGGGGGAAGGAGTGCACCTAGTAATCAAAGTGATACGTTCACCTAGGTGTCATACCAAGGTACATCGACACCGAAGCAACGTACTGGAAGCAATGCTCAAGTAAGTAGGACTGAGTACAACATTGACTCATTGGGTCAACGAGAAGCTTAATTAACGGACCTTCTCGAACCGTGTTTCTTGGATAACTCAATCATCGAGTTAAAGAAGTCAGTTGATTCTTCACGCTAAACCACTCCCTTACTTCAGTCTCTGAGACGAGAAGCCATAGGTGAGTAGTATGAGCTGGAGATTCCTTAGCAAGAACGTGGATGAGTAACCAAGGTCGTGCTTAGCACAGTACCTTGTCAACCACTTAGTGTAACCTACGGAAGTGATGAGAACCTTACTCTTCAAAGGTTACTCTCTTTGCAACTTCTCAAGGCAACCCTACCGCACCTTTTAAAGGTTAG
This sequence comes from Tuctoria greenei, assembly GCA_036927565.1. Lineage (NCBI taxonomy): Eukaryota > Viridiplantae > Streptophyta > Magnoliopsida > Poales > Poaceae > Tuctoria > Tuctoria greenei. Next base: position 175,276,785 of record JAYESD010000003.1, on the reverse strand, counting down.
ACATACTACCTTAGGAATCCTACGTGATGAAAAACCTGACCCTTTGTTAAGGAATCACAACTACCTGTAAGCTGTGATTAGCAAGCTTCAGGGAACTTCACATCAACAAGAAGTTCAATCACCTTGTTCCATTTTGTACACTTCGTTGCCTTGAGATGAACCTCACCATTCCTTGCTAATACTTTTACCTTGAAACCATCGAACTTGGTCGAGATATGAAAGTAGCAAGTCTTGTCTAGCGCCTTTCATGACCAAGTTTATTCAATCCTCCTGTATTTGGGATATTTCTGACTGTGTTTGCATTGTCTTACCTACTTTTGCTCAAAGCATAATAATGAATGCATCATATCGTCTACATTTCTTGCTGGCCAGCATTGCATCATTAATGCATGACATTATTCCACTTGTGATGCATCATGAAACGTAATTACCAATGAGTTTTGAGCAAGAATATATGACCCCATTCAAATACCTATGTCGTGTCTCACAATTTTGAGTTGTGATCAACTTTGTCATTCGCAACGCCTTTGACTTGTTTCACTATCTTGAGTGGCACAAGGGAAACCACTTAACACCTTGTGACCAAAACATAGTTGAGCCTTTGTCCTTGACTCGTTGAAACTCAAATCAACTTGAGTCCTGGAAACTGATTGTTTCTAGTTGTGAGGAACTTCCTATGGACTTCTCGACGTCGCTAAAACCATGCATCTTTCTTTTCGTGAGGTTATTAGTTAATTATCAAGTCTTGGAACTCCTTGACTCGTAATGGATGGTGACATTGCTTTGTCCACAAGACCAGGGCAAAAAAGTCTTCGTAAGAGAAACACCCTAAGTTAAGGACACCTAACTATCTTAGAGTTCTAAGGTCCTCCAATGCAGAAGCTTACTTCTTTTTGACGAAAAGAAGAAGACCCCAATATATCAACATAGCTTTCTATGCTACAAACTTTACGGTGTGATCCCAGTCACGTCGAGCATCCTGTCAAGATTTTCAACCTAAAGACTGGAATCACTTGAAGCAGACTTTAGAATTTCTTAAGATGCTTGAAGATAATCACTATTTCGTAGAACCCAAGTCTTTAAGGGCATTGTCATTTTCCTTAGTCAATGACCCTCTTTTACGGATCGTCCCCTCATCGTTCCTATTATTCTACTTGTTAGAATCTCGAGACGAGATTCCTTTAAGGGGGAAGGATTGTAAAAGCCCGCTTTTCGGAAGAACAAAAACGCACAAATGCAAACTTAAAAATTCTGAAAAAGGACTTTGAAATCCAAACTCACATGAACCATATGAGTTAACCAATGTTCACATAAAATAGGGACTTGTTAAAATTTTACATACATAACATATTTGCTAATGTATATTGGAACTTAAGGTGTAAAATCCTTAATTTCCAAGTATTCACATTTTCAATGAAAAATTAAAGGAGAAAAGAAAACAAATTAGAGAGAAAGAAAAAGGAATTATTCCAACCCTAATATGGGGCATCCAAAAATATTCAAATATCATGCCGTAAATTTTTCCATGACCTTCTAATATTTCAAATAGACTCTTGGTAAAGTTTCAAAATTTTTGAAGCACGTTTCCCATTTATTGGATACGTACTAAGAGTTTACTCAAAGTCGACTTCAAATTTAAACTTTGTGCTCAACTTTGTCCAAATCAACTCGAAATTTTTCCTGAGGTCCATTATGGTTCAAAAAGGGTAAATTCAAAGTTTCAGGATTTTTGAACCTAATCTACTATTTATTTCCTTGAGTCAAGTATCACCACTTGAATTCAAATTCAAACCTGAGTTAAAAATCCAACTTGCTCGGTTTTGAAATCTGATTGCACCATAAAATTTCTCACATTTTATTTAGTCATTGGGCCAAAGTTGAATATTTTTGAAGCATGTTTGCTAGCCCTGATTGAAATTTGAAAGAGGAATGAGGGAGGTGGGTACCACAAGTGGTCCCAACCTGTCAGGTCGGCAAGGCTTCCTCTTTCCTCCCCTGCCTCCACGCAGACGCGTGCATGTGCCACCGCGGTTGCCACCGCGACGAAAACGTCGGTACTTATCCCACGCCCTACCTTCTCCCGGTTCTATCCACGTCACCCCGCTCCTCCCGTCGGCCGCCAGCTCGCCGTTCGCCTGGCCGCCGTCCGCGCGCTTCCTCCTCTCTCGGCCGCGCCTGCCACTCGCCGGACCCCGCGCACCCCCATTCCGCCGCTCTGCCCCGCAGCTCGCCCTCACGGTGTCATCCCCCGCTCACGCCTCCGACCGCCGGCGCCAGGCCGCGCCTCTTCCGCCCCCCCCCCCCCTCAAGCTCGCCTTCTCGCGTGCCTGGCTCCCCACGCGCATCTGCGCTCGCTGCCAACGCACGCCGTCGCCGCACTCCCGTGCCTGGATGCAACCGCCCGCCTGCTTCGACCTCCGCCACGCCGCAACGCCCCATTGCCGCGCCGCCACGGCCTGCTCCCGGCCGCCTGTAGCGCGCGCCCATGGCCGCCGTCCGCCGCCTCCAGTGCTGTTCCCGCGCGCGCCTCCCCTCTGCTCCTGCGCCGCCGCTGGCCGCGTCCCAGCGCGCCCCACGCCGGCTGCCTTTGCCCGCCCGTGCCCTACACGCGTACCCCAGTTGCGCTAGCAACTGTGCCCCTTGCCCTCCTGCGGCCCTGCGCCCTGGCCGCCGACGCTGTGCCCAGCCCACTGCTGCGCATCGCATTCCAGCCGCCGCTGCAGGCTGCGCCACGCTGACCACCCGTACCATGGTCTTGCCATCCTGCTTGTGCCAGTTTCCAATTCCAGCGCGCCATGGTTGTTGTTGCACACGCCTAGCCTGCACACCATAGCCGCCTTCTGCTGACCATGCCCGCTGCTATGCCACACTTCACCTGCCGTGCGTTCCCTTTTCCATCATTCACCGATGGCGCTCAGTCCGCTTGCCGTTTCTCCACACATCGCCGCTGTCCAACACCTCAATCGGTGGTCGACACCAGGCATCGTCGCCCCGTTCAGCATCGTGGCTATGTCTTGGAAGCAAGGTGAGTAATGGGTGTGATGGACGAAACGCAGGAACACGTCGTTGACACACCAGCATCGACAATTGATTCAAGGTTAGCTCTGATCTGTGCAAAGATTGGTTGGATCAATGCTGCTGTCAACCTGTTCGATGAAATGTTTACAAGGAAGAAACTAGATGTATTGACGTTCCATGCTAGTCTTGGATGCAGGTCTGTTGTGGGGTGGAAATCGACAAGCCTAAGTGCCAAGATACCCTTTGAATGGTGATGAAGCGACGAAATCAAGAACTCACTCAAGACATTCGGCGAAATGCCTACAAGGTGAGCCTTGCCCTAAAATGCCTTGTTTGACATCACCGAAGTCCGTTCGTCGTGATCGCTAATGGTACTCATATGTCGTCAAGTCGTACGTCCTTGTTTCGCATTAATATCATTTCTATAGGAGTCCCCAAGTCGACCTCCTTTGTCGTTTGCATCACGTTGGATGTGCGTGCATGCTCGTGATGCTCCACCATGAGCCGCGTCGACGTCATTGACCATATGACGTCGTCGTGATGCTCCGAGCCGTTATCGTGTCCTGGCATCGAGATGAAGGATGCTTGTGATGTGTGTGGTGCTGAAACACCAGCACGACTCGTCGTACAATGGTCGTTTAGCCAAATTAGGGTTTAGTCGAGGTGAGACTCGTTGAGTCCTGGGTGTAGCCAGGGTGCTCGATGAAATGCCTTCTAGGTCAAACCAAGTGGTTCGATGATCACTGATGAACTGTGGTTGAGTAATGCGAGAACGTTGCGAGCGACAAGGAAAACTAGACCAAGGGGAACCTTGGATAAGAGTTTCTTGTTTGTGTCGACAATGTTTCCTAACCGTCCGCAGAATTTCATAACTTGGTGTACCACTTCATCTACGGCAGGTTCGTCGAGTCGCTTATCAACAACCGAGTCGACATCACTAGCCTTAAGACTCACAAGGTGGTGTTCGGGATTCTGCTCACCCATTGATGATTCGAGTTGATGTGGACCTCGCTAAGACGATCTTCTCGAGATAGCAAAGCATGCCTTCACGGCAAGGTCTCGCATCATATTTAAGTCTCGAGAGCTTACCGAGCTCACATGGACAAGCTTGCGGGAGACACTACATTAGTGTCGTCGTATAAGAACCTGAACGATGCTTGCGACGTTAGTCATAGCAACTGGTTTACCTAAAAGCGGTTTGAACGTTGTCTTGGTGCTCATGCTAGGTTAACAATGCTTGTTATGACTCTTTGATTCCAAGCAATGTCAATCTCACTTCACTCCCAAGTATCGCTAGGGTTCCACCTTGATTCATCCTATTCTTGAACACCGCAGCAACACTTCTCAGCTATGACTAGCTTTACTCCTTTACGAGTTAGAACAACTTCATTGGTCGACTGTTAAGTCACGACCTTCATCTTGTACACTCCACTCATACGCAAGCTTTCGATGCCACCTTGACACTTAGGTCATCCTTACACTACCAGTACAACACTTTCACACCATTCAACTGTATCGTCCTTGAGTGGCATAGCGTCGAGTGTTGAGTGCCAAGTTGCAATGTGTGCTTACATTGCACCTTTCAATTCACATCTCGATACTACTATGACCACTTGACTCCATCCTTTGTTCATCCACACAACAGAGGTATATCTGTCCTTCCTAGTCGAACTCCTCATTCTTAGAGTTTACACAACCCCGTGGAGTCTATTCATAAATTACTTAATTACTTATATGCATATCATGTCGATAGGAACGTGCTGATAGGTGATCGACAAGAAACATTGCTTGGAGGAGAAGTCCAAGGTGTTTTCACTGAGGTTCCATGGCAGGTTCTCCGGAGGAAGACCAAGCCCTAACAATTGACATTGTTATAGAGTCACAAACAAGGCAAGCCCCGGTTTGCATTTAAAAGCTTCACGGAGTTTTGCAGTATTTCTCACTTACGTCTTTAGTTGATATTGTGCATTACGTATAAGGTGTTTGATACCCCACTTGCATATCCATAAAATCCTATGGGAAGGTTGGGAAGGTTTACAGATTGACCTGTAGTAACTGCTTTGCTAATGTATAGGAAATCCGGTAGAAGTCGAGTAGTTGGAATCTACTCGCGAGAGGATCAAATTTTATTGATCACAAGTCAAGTAGTTGAATTCTACTTGCGAGAGAAGTCGAGTAAGGGAAACCTACTCGCGAGATGTTACCAAAATGTTCACTCTTAATAATTGGAGATGTGGACGGGGATGTTCCTGTAGGACGGGACGCGCAAGGTTGTCTGATCTCGGATGAGGGGGACAATGCTTGCAACCACATTCGGGCAAATGTGGAGGTTGGTTGTAGCCCCGTCTGTGTCGGTTAAGGACCGTCTCGTGTGCGGCCCTTTTGAGCAAGTTTGAACAGTACCGGTTACATAATGGATTAATGGGGTCCATTAAACTGATGTAGCTCGGGCACCCTCGTGTCGAAACGTATACCGCCATCCTTCGGGGGAAGATGATCGTAAGGTAGGAACTTCTAAGGAGCAACTTCGACGTGCTCAGTTAGGGACCTTACTTTTGGGACGGTAGAACTGGTTCGACATCGGGATGACGGGTGAATGGTGGCCACATATGACGTGGGAGTGGAGTACAGTGAAAGGTACTTCCGAGCCGGCTTATGTTTCGTGTATTCCGGGTGTGTCCTGATTGCAATCACCGTCCCTCGCGGTAATAGAGTACCACTTGTTCACTGAGTTGTGACGTAGTAAATAAGAGTATCGGAATGATGATAAATATTGTCGATCTACTTAATCATTGTATTGCAACCTTGTTTGGCTTAGAGATAGTACAATTAAAAGTTTACAGTTTCCCCATACTTTAGCTGTAATAGCATTATGTGCTTTGGGCATGTCATATCATCGGCAAAGCGTTTCTTGTTTGATTGTGGAACCCATGATGTGCCGTGCTTGGAGAATGTCATTTGCTACTTAAAACATGATTATAAGGATCCACTTATAGGCGAGTCTATTTATGCTAGTCCTTACCTATGTTTATTATTCACCCTGCATATGTCTAGTGAGACGGTTAAGTCTTGCTGAGCCTTATGCTCACGTTTGCGCTTTAACGATTTTTGCAGGTATTAGTTTTATTTCTGCTGTTCAGGTTGTACATGAAACTTGAGGTGTCGAGATAAATCTCATGTGAACCACGCTGCTGCTGCATGTTCTTCTTGTTGCTAGTGAGAATCGTCCTAGGGCATGGACGTCTTCTCTCCTGCTTAGTTAGGTGAGATTATGAGTATGTATTTTCCGCTGCGTGTGTACTTCTGTGGTACACTCTTTTGTAAACTCTTCTTATTATGAAATGAAAACTTTATATGTTTTGATATCCTTTTTGTGTGTGCTGTTCGGTGCCGCATCGCACGGCACCACCCAATAAGATCCTCGGGTGTGTGGACTCCGGTCCCCACAGCAAACACCAACCCCGAGCACGCACTCATTGATGTGCGAGCTCTTCTGCAACATCCACCATCTCCAGGCGCACCCAGGGTGCTATGGAGCAGTGGAGGGCTGACATCGACCATCTGGTCGTAGCTGCAGCTGCAGGCATCAGCAACCAAGGTCCTCCTCCTTCGGGGCGAGTACCTTCACAATGACAGACCCTATCCGGCCGGCTTGGTCCACAAGCCTCTCAACAAAGGAGACGTACTGCCTCCCAGCAGGTGACTTAGTTGCCCTCCGTGGTGCGACACACCCATACCATCACTAGGATTCTGACTCATGACCTGCGGTCGGAACTGGATCGCCGTTATCGGCAACAGGATGGCCGAGTCCACATCGAGCGTGCTCGCGAAAGGCGAGAGGCTCAGGACAACCCTGCTCCTTAAGGAGTAGGAGGAGGTTGTTCTGTCCTGGCCATGCACTTACGTATGGTCAGGTTGTCACAGAAGTTTCGGCCTCAATTGCCGGAAAAATGCGACGGGACAGTCAACCCCGCCGAATTTCTTCAAATCTACTCTACTGCTATACTGGCAGTGGGGGTGATGAGGCTGTAATGTCCAATTACTTCCCGCTGGTCTTAACCGGGACTGCAAGGTCCTGGTTCATGTGTCTTCCACCCGACTCCATTAATACTTGGGCGGAACTATGCCAGCAATTCACTGCCAACTTCGGGAGCTCCTACACCCGACCCGGCACTGAACTGGACTTGTTTGTTGTAAAGAAAACATCAGGGGAATCGCTACAGTCCTTCATTAAGTGATTCTCATAGGTACGAAATACCATTCCATCTATCTTGAGCTCTTCTGTTATTGTTGCATCCAGACAGGGAGTTTGTGATAAGAAGATGCTAGAGAGGCTAGCTATTAAACAAGTTACCAGCGTCACAGAACTCTTTAGCCTAGCTGACAAATGCGCTAGAGCTGCGGAGGGTCGTGAAATGCACTCCAAGCTAGCTCTGGAGGCTGACCAGAAGTCCTCCAAAACTGAAGCTGCTACCTCCGGTAGTGGAAAGAAGAAGAAGCCCAATGGGAAAAAGAACTCGTCGGTCGGCGCTCCAGCTGCTGCTGCTGCAGCTCCTAGAAGCCGGGGGCCATGCCCCGAGAGGCGACCTCGTCCTTCATCAGAGGACGTCAACGATTCCAAAGCATGGTGTCCGATTCACAAGACGAATCGACACATCTTGGAAGAGTGTCGGGAGGTACAGAAACTTGCTGAGCGCTATAACAAGCGTCGGGGAGAAGTTCCTTTCCGTCAAAGGGAAGGAAAACAAAAAGTCAACGAAGCTCCAGCTGAATAGGAGCTAGGTTTCTAGGACCCTAAAAAGGTCTTGAAAGCCGTTTACAACACTATCGACTAAGACTCCGATGCCTCCGATAACGAGCGCCGTAAAACCCTGAACACCATCTATGGTAGTTCTTGGGACATCACATCTCGTCGCATCCTCAAGACAATGCGGCGGGACATGGCCATGGTAGCTCATGCTGCTAATGCAGAACCACATCGGAAGTGGATGGATACACCCATCATTTTCGATGCTTCGAACTACCCCCGAAACATGATCGGGGCTGGTCAACTACCATTGATGGTGTCACCTACCATTAACAATATTCAAATCCACCATGTAATGGTGGACGGAGGTTCCGGGCTAAACCTCATAAGCTTCAAAGCTTTCGTTAAGCTTCAACTAAGGCCTTCAGACCTTCACCCATCCCGACCTTTCTCTGGAGTAGGTCCGGTAACCATTACTCCTCTTTGTTCCATTACACTCCTAGTGACCTTCAGGACCCGGGAGAATTACAGAACCGAGAAATTGATCTTCGGTGTTGCGCAAATCAATCTGCCCTTCATTGCCATTTTGGGTAGGCCAGCTTTATACAAGTTTATGGTTGCTTCCCATTATGGTTATTTGGTATTGAAGATGCCAACATCTACGGGCGTTCTCTGGATCTGTGGAGATCGTACGCAGGAGTCACTGCACTGGAGGAACTCTATGCGCTTACCACGGCGCAAGAGGAAGCATCTGGTAAGGAGCCAACTGTGAATCCTCCGAGCATTCGTCACAAAGGCTCTACCAACGCACCTCGTGTGCAACCAAGCAGCGATGCTGACATTCCCATCAAAGTCGTGCAAATTAGTTCCGATGCTGCTCAGACTACCCGTATATCGGGGGAACTCGCGCTCATCACTTTCCTTTGGGCTAATGTCGACGTGTTTGCCTGGCAACCGTCACAGATGCCTGGGATCCCTAGGGAGGTGATTGAGCACAATCTTTAGATTTACCCAGACGCACGGCCTGTACACCAGAAGCCCCGGAAGCAATTAATTGAACAGCAAAACTTCATTCGATAGGAAATCAAGAAGTTGCTCGAAGCTGGATTCATCCAGGAAGTCTTCCATCCAAAATGGCTGGCAAACCCAGTTGTTGTACCCAAGGCCAGTGGGATGCTTCGGATGTGTATCGACTACACCACCTAAAATAAGGCATGTCCAAAAGATCCATTTCCACTACCTAGAATAGATCAGATAGTGGATTCCACCTCCGGGTGTGAACTACTGTGTTTCATAGATGCATATTCTGGATATCATCAAATCGAAATGTCTAAGGGACACGAAGACCATACTGCCTTCATAACAGTAGATGGATTGTATTGTTATACTGCCATGCCATTTGGTCTTAAAAATGCTACATGAACATTTGTGCGAGCCAGTACAAAACATTTGGAGAGCTAATTATGGACTTGGTAGAGGTGTATGTTGATGACATCGTCGTGAAGATCAAAAATAAGAAGTCACTCCTTGACAACTTACAAGCCGTCTTGGACAAGCTGCGCACTACGCGAACCAAGCTGAACCTGAACAAGTGTGTCTTCAGGGTTAGCTCCGGGAAGGTTTTGGGTTTCCTGGTGTCTCATCGAGGAATCGAAGCAAATCCGGTGAAGATCAAGGCTATAGAAGAAATGCGGCCCCCAACCTGCATTAAAGATGTCCAAAAGTTGACTGGATGTCTAGCTGCGCTTAGCTGGTTTATATCAAGACTGGCAGAACGGGCGCTACCCTTCTTCAAACTCTTGAGGAAGTCCAGACCATTTCATTGGTCTGATGAAGCGGAAAAGGCGTTTCAAGAGCTGAAGCAGCTCCTCACCACGCTACCAATCCTGGTAGCTCCGAACCCCGGTGAGCCTTTACTGCTTTACATTTCGGCAACTACAGAGATTGTCAGTATGGCCCTGGTCGCGGAAAGACCAGAGCCATCTCAAATTCAGGAGTCTAGACCCCTCCAGTATGGTTCGAAGCTACCTGAAGGCGAGTCTGGGTATCAACCCTCAGGCACGAATCCTCAAGGCGAGATGTTAGAGGATCAACCTCCTTCAAATAAAGGAGTTACCGCTGCTAAACAAGAAGATCCAGACCCCTCTGGGAGGTTCCGGGTCACTCTACAAGAAGATCCGGGTTCCTTAAGTAGGGACCAGAAAATTCTAGAAGAAGGTTCGGACCCCTCTGGTAGGGTCCGTGTAGATGAGGAGGAAGATCCGGGCCCCTCCGGGAGGGTCTGGATAGTCCAGCACCCAGTGTACTTCATCAATGAAGTACTCCACGACGCCAAGACAAGATACATTGAGGCGCACAAACTGCTTTACGCAGTTCTCATCGCCTCAAGAAAGCTTCGTCACTACTTCCAAGCCCACAAAATATCAGTGGTAACCTCTTTTCCACCGCGTGCAATTTTGCATAAACCTAATTCCACTGGGAATATTGCAAAGTGGGTAGCAGAGCTGGTAGAATTCGATCTAGAATTCGTGTCGAGACAAGCAATTAAAAGTCTAGCCTTGGCTGACATTGTGGTGGAATAGACTCGCTCTCCATCAAACCCTGGGGGCCACAGTGAGCAGAAACCAGTGCTCAAAGTTATGGTATTCACTAAGCCTCCCTCTACTTTGATGCTTCCGTGCAGAAGCAAGGGGCCGGAGCTAGAATCCTTCTATTAGCTCCAACCGGAGAGAAGGTCAAGTACATGGTACACCTTGATTTCAAGTCAACCAACAATATGGCGGAGTATGAAGCCCTCATCTATGGACTCAAGGTGGCACTATCTATGGTGTAAGACAACTGTTGCTGAAGGGAGATTCACAACTCATCATCAAACAAGTGAAAGGTGAATGCTCCTGCAACAATTCTCAATTAGCTGCTTATCTCCTTGAAGTTCAGAGGCTTCAGAAGGACTTCGAAGTCCTGGATCTCCATCATGTTCAGCGCCTTCATAACTCCGAAGCTGATGAACTCTCGACGAAAGCCTCAACCGGAGCTCAGGCTCTTGATGGAATCTCCGTCCGGAGGTTGTCAAAACCAACAGCTCAGCCTGCCGAACTGAGCGAAGGGGGCGAGACCAGCTCCTCGAAGCTGACAGTCCCAGTGGCCCTGCTACCATGGCGTTCACCAAGGGTCATAGGTGCTGTCGGAAGCTCCGAGCAACCTAACACGCAAGACTCAGAAGCTCAAGTTAGCTCCGATGCATGGATCTCGGAGATCCGAAGCTACTTGAAAGACAATATCCTTCCTGAAGACAGTGTATCCTCTGATTGGATTGTCAGATTCCCTAAAAGATACACGTTGGTAGAAGGGGATCTCTACCGACGCGATGCCAATGGCATCCTAATGCGGTGCATTGCAAGGGAATAAGGCCGCGATCTCCTCCAGGAAATCCATGGAAGAGAGTGCAGGAACCACGCATCTTCTCGTACGCTGGTCGATAAAGCCTTTCGGCATGGCTTTTACTGGCCTACAACAATCTAGGATGCAGTTGAGCTAGTGAAGAAATGTGAATCATGTCAGTTCCATGCAAAACAGATTCACACACCGGCTCAATCACTACAAATGATACCTCCTACATGGCCATTCGTTGTGTGGGGCATGGATATCTTGGGACCTTTCCCAAAAGCCATCAGAGGTTACAGGTTCCTATATGTCGCCAGCGACAAGTTCACCTAGTGGCCGGAAGAAACTCCAGTAGTAACAATCAATAAACAATCAACAATCAAGTTCTTGAAGCCCATTATATGTAGATTTGGAGTTCCAAACTAAGTCATAACTGACTAAGGAACTCAATTCGCAAGTGCTGCATTCCATGAATATTGCGAAGACCTCGACATTCAACTTAGCTACGCATCAGTAGCCCAGCTAGCAAGCAATGGCCAAGCCGTGAGAGCAAATGCAGAAATCTTGAAAGGACTCAAGACGCGCACATATGAGCTCTTGAAAAAGCATGGAGCTAACTGGATTGAAGAGCTTCTGTAAAACCCCACTTCTGTGGCATGTGAATTCAGTTATTAGTTTTGTGATCAACTATATTAGAGATCCAATATAGTGGTACACATGAACTTAATGCCATCCAAACCTTTCTTGCACTCATGGTAAAATTTTATTAACATGAGTATTGGACTTCACCACTAACTCCAGAATGATTCTATTCACCCCTTTTCAAACATTGGAATTATTTGGATGAAGTTTTTTATGGCAATTCGAAGTGCAGTACTAAATGGGCCCTGCCAAAAATATTCAAATTAGAGGCTCTAAATTTTTACTTAACCTTCTAATATTCTCAATAGCTTGCCTGCAAAATTTCAAGATTTTAGGAACTCATTTGTTATTTTATTTGAGACGCTCATCAAATTTGAGTCAAGTTTAAATTCAAATTCCAAATCTGGTCAAAATATACTTGAACATAAAGATCTAAACACACCATTGTGTTCATCGCAATTTTCATGACTGAGCCCTGGTGTTTCATGATTTTTGGAGTTCACTTACTATTGTTAAGTGAATTGCTAAAATGGCAGTAGCTGTGGGGCTGACTGGCGGGGCCCACCAGTCAGCAGCCCACGTGCAGCCACATTTCAACGTGCGCTGCACGCGTCACCGCAACGGCGTGCATGCCCAGCGCGACAGCAGCAAGCCACTGCCGTTTGAGCTCTATAAATAGCGCACTGGCTCTTCCTTATCACTCCCCAGTCGCCCTTATCGCCTCCCCTCACGCTGAGCCGACGGACTGCACCGTTTTCGTTCCCCGCGCGAGTTTCCGACCGCCGGCGCCGCACGCCCGTTGCTGGCCAACCGGAGCCCTCTCGCGCCAAGCCTCCAAGAGCTAGGTTGTTCCCCTCTTCCTCCTCTGTCCTCTGGATCAATCCTTTCGTTGCCTAGTTGACGGTTTGGCCGATAATTTGAAGCTACAATGAAGGTCGCCATCTTGTTCACCACGCGCCGTCCCTGCTCCACGGTGCCAGGCCGCTGCACGCAGTTTCGTGCTTCGACTCCCATAGAAAACTGGTGCGCCGGGACACGCTCTACGCAACGGTGAAAGTCGTTCCTTGTTTACGTAAGTATCGAGCAAGTTAGCTAAGTTTTACTCTTGGCTGAAGCTTATGAACTCGCTCGGTTTTTCATTCAATTCGAGTTCCACACTTAATCACTCGCCACAATTGCTAGCAAATAGTTTCTAAACTTCTTTGTGCACCCTCTCGAACTGGAATCACCGAAAATGACCGACCGTAGCTCAAGAATCGCGAGTTCTCCCCTCCGCCGTTAAGAAGTTGCCTTTGTCACCGTCGACGACTGCTTTGCCAACCGTTACATGACGATATTACCTGCCCATCACTTTCCTCATGGTTCCAGAAGATTTCCCCATCCTTTTTAGAAGGGTTTTAGCCACGGAGTGGCAGTTCCGACATGGCCGGAACCCTAGCAGCCGCCGCCGCCGATGCGCCGTTGTATCCGACCGTCAGCAGACCTCCCCGACCTCACCATCGTGCTCAGCGCGTTATTTTATGTTTGGGTGCCCAAGTGTAGGAGCTGCGGTGGCCGGGAACTCAGATTCGGCGAGGCTCGCCACAGAGCGCCGCCGCGGGAGCCTCGCACGCCGCCCGCGTCGGGAGGTGGAAGACGACGCGGTGGGTCCCGCGTGTCAGCGTCTGTCAACCCCGTCGGATCGGGTGTGGCCACGGGATCTGTTGTGGCTATGCGGTGTATATTTGTGGTCCCCGTGTGGTTTAAATGCCATTGGTCCATTTTAAAACGGTGGAGCCCACAGTTTAATTCAAATTAGAAATTAATTCCAGATTTGGCTCCAACTTAGAAAATCCATAACTTTTCTGTAGGATGCTCCAAAAATCTTCAAACAAATTTTGTTTGAAAGCCCTTGAGGTCTAGGTTCTGTCAGTACCAATTAGGTCATGTGAAACTCAGAGTTAAATTCTTTAGAAAATAATCTTTACCAATGCAAATATAATTTTTCCAGATAAGATAGCCACTGGAAAAATCCCCAAAATTCACATAAAAGTTTCTGTCCTATTATCGACTACCAGAAAAAGTTTGAGAGCCATTGCACCCGTTTAACCCTCTGTATAGTTCAATTACCTTTTTCAGTTATTGAATTTTCACAAATGTTCAGTTGCTTTATTATGTCCCAAATTTGGACTGAATTTTCCTTTAGTCATAAAATAATACCTGTAAAGATCTTGGATTAAATTGACCTACTATCCTAGTACTAATTCAGTTGCAAACTGAATATTGAGTAAAAGGTTAGAAATTCAATTACAAGATAATTCCAGAAATTCTTGCCAACTTAGAAATTCAATAACTCTTTCCCCCAAGCTTAGAAATTTATGAAACAAATTTTGCTAGAACCAGGACAAGTTCCTCTATCTTGATTATCAACTGATAGCTATGTTCAAGCTACAGTTTCCTCTCTAGAATTTTTGGAAGTTGATTGCTTGCCATAATTTTGGAGACCACAATCTACTTTGATCATCTCCTGTTCTTTGCAAGAGCTTCTATCATATTTCCTAATACCTACCTTCAAAGCTCCAAAGCCAATTAAGTCACTATCACCTAATTGTCACCATAAATTAAATCATGGTCTTGATAATAATTATTTTTTTAAAGTCATTCATATATGTTTTCTATGAACATCGTATAGTGAATGAAGTCGAGGAGGAGCCAGAAGCCTTGGAAGAGCACCTTCCAAATATTAACTCAGACCCTGACCTGCAACAAGGCAAGCCCTGGTTTGCATTTAAGTCGTTTATAAAATTTTACTTTATCACTATGATGAGTAGTATATGAATTGTGCATTACGTTTAGGATGATTGATACTCCACATGCATGTCCAAAAATCCCAGGGATTGGTTGAAATGAGTTACCGTTGACCTGTAGTAACTGCTTTGCTAATGCATAGGAAACCCGGTAGAAGTCGAGTAGTTGGAATCTACTCGCGAGAGATGTAGGACATATCTCACAGGATTGGATTGATAGAAAATGGATTAATATAATGAAATGGAGACTGGGCATGGAATGGATTGGAAGCGGCGAGAATTGAGTCTCGGTCGCATAGCCCTGCCTGTGTCGATTAAGGCCCGTCCGTATGCGGCCCCTTCGGACAAGCTTGACTTGTACCGGCAACATAATGGACATATGGAATCCAATAAACTGGCGTAGCTTGGTCACTTGGGTGTCGAGGCATATCGTTTCGTTTTATAGGTGTGGATTGAGGGCAGCAGGGTGTAAATCCGCTGGTGGGCACGTCAGAGTACGCCCCACGTAGGGACCTCTGCTCGTGACGGATCGACCGGTTCGACATTTGAGTGTCTTGCGAAAGGTTGCCATATACGACTAGTACTGAAGTGTTACGTAGGTACTGCGCGAAGTACTCCCTGGCATTTCTGAAAGTGCGTTAGTGTCGTGTTGTCCGGGTGTGTCCTGATTGCAATCACTGTCCCTCGCAGTAATAGAGTACCACTTGTTCACTGCGCCGTGACGTAGTAAATACTAAAGAACATAGAAAATCATATTGTATTGAATTATATTTACTTTACAACCTTGTATGATTTAGAGATAGTACAATTAAAAGTTTACAGTTTCCCCATACTTTAGCTGTAATAACATTATGTGCTCTGGGCATGTCATATCATCAGTGAAGCGTTTCTTGTTTGATTGTGGAGCCCATGATGTGTCGTGCTCGGGGAATGTCATTTGCTACATAAAACCTGATTATAAGGATCCACTTGTAGGCGAGTCATTTATGCTTCACCTCACCTATGTTTTAGTCTTCCCCTTGCATATGTCTCGTGAGACGGGTTAGTCTTGCTGAGCCTTATGCTCACGATTGCAGTTAACGTGTTTTTGCAGGTTATACTGTTGATGAAGGGTTTGATGATGAGGCTGCACCCCCTCCAGGGTGTACAGCCGAGTGGGAACCCTGCACACCGCCCTAATTGAGTGTTGCTAGTGCAAAGTCTCCAAGGCATGGGTAACTTTGCTTTTGCATAGCTAGTGCTGAGAGCGTAGCTATGATATGTGTGTATATATATATATATATTTCGTTACTTCCGCTAGTATTGTAAAAACTTCCGCTGTATGATAAATAAAAGATTTCGTCTTGTTTGTTATTCCGGCTCTATTCTTGTATACTGTTGGGTGTCGCATCGCACAACACCACCCAATGAGATCCTCGGATGTTGGGATTCCGGTCCCCACAGACATGGTATTAGAGCATCATTGGGAACAGTGTACTTGAAAAGAACGTATTTTCAAAAATTAGGATTTGAGTGATGAATTAGCTATATGCCTTTATAAGGAGTATTATTAGTATAAGATATAAAGGTGGTAAACTAAGTATGTGTTATTATATTCTGTAACGACGCCCCGACGTCAGTTAAGAGGTAAGGTACTGTCGGTACCCTGAGAACCGTACACCCCTTGAGATTACAAGGATCTCAAGGGAAAGTCATCTACTTGATTTGAAGACCTTCGGAGGCCCACATGTCAGACATAACCGGACCCACTTCTCCAACATGGTTAATCCCAGGGTCGCCACGTGTACTGTCGAACCGGAGCTACCGCCCACAAGGGGGAAGCTCCGGGCTATGTACCGAAATGGCACCCCCGGACCTAACCCCAGACCGAGGGAAGCTCCAGAACTGACACGTGTCAGGTACCTCCGGAGCTACTTGTTTCCCACAGTATGCTCCGGAGCTGCCACGTGTCCAACCGTCGGATCTTCAGCCTCTAACCTCCGGAAGACTCCACAACGGCTCCGGTTCTTCAAAGGGGAATCAAGGGCTTCAAGACCGGATCAAGTGTCATTAATATTACATTAATGACACATGATCGGACAAACTTAATTACAAGTAACGGTGCTGTCAAAGCCCATTACCCGGTCATTAAGGGCAATTAAATGTGTTGAATGAGTATCAATATTAGTAACCGCCGGGGCCACATGTCGGGCCAGGCTAACTTGTAACGGTCTGCCCTTGTACTATAAAAGGACAGGCCGATGACACACTCTACACGTTCCACACACGCTCGAGACAAGCTCATACAACTAATACGACATCAACACACCCGTGGAGTAGGGTATTACGCTCAGGCAGCCCGAACCACGTAAATCATTGTGTCTCCGGTGCCATTTACAATTCACCTTCTTGAATCTCCGCGCGCCCACACCGAACATCAAACTCCTCTAACACTTTAGTAGTGTCGGGAGATCTGCCGGATCCAAACCACCGACAGTTGGCACGCCAGGTAGGGGGGCGCCTGAGATTTCAAGAATGGTGAACTCAGCTGCTGGATCATCCAATGGTCATCCTGCTGTTCAAGCTGTTGGGGGCAATCCCTCCAATATGCAACCACCAGCAGGGGCCTCATCGCCAGCAGGAGTCACACTGCCACCATCGCCGCCTCCCCCAGCAAATCAAGCTGGTCAACGCGATGGTGCACTGGCGTTAATCACTGCGTCAGCAAATCATGACAACCCGGAACACGCGCTCCATACAGCACGTGCTCTTCTCCAACAACCACCACCTCCGGATGCATCTCGGGATGCGCTGGAACAGTGGAGGGCTGATGTGGAACATTTGGTTGCAGCAGCAGCTGACCGCATCAGCAACCAGGGTCCTCCTCCTTCAGGACGGGCCCCGTCGCAGTGGCGGACCTTGTCTAGTAGACTTGGTCCGCACGTTTCCAACAATAGGAGACGTGCTGCATCAAAGCAAGTGACGTCATTGCCCTCCGGGGCAT
The DNA here is from genome assembly GCA_036927565.1 of Tuctoria greenei. Lineage (NCBI taxonomy): Eukaryota > Viridiplantae > Streptophyta > Magnoliopsida > Poales > Poaceae > Tuctoria > Tuctoria greenei. The sequence continues at coordinate 175,259,225 of JAYESD010000003.1, read as the reverse complement.
GACACACTCACACGGTATCCAGGCTTTCAACTCATGACCACCGGGCGGAGCTTGATCGCCGATACCGCCAAGAGGACGGCCGAGTCCATATTGAGCATGCTCGTGAAAGACGAGAAGCTCAAGATGTTCCTGCTCCTGAAGGAGTAGGAGGCTGTTCAGCCCTGGTCATGCCTCTGCGTATGGTCAGGTGGCCACAGAAGTTCCAGCCTCACCTGCCGGAGAAGTTTGACGGGACCATCAATCCTGTTGAATTTCTTCAGATTTACTCCACCGCTATCTTGGCAGCTGGAGGAAATGAGGCCGTAATGGCCAATTATTTCCCAGTGGCTTTAATTGGGACCGCCAGGTCCTGGTCTGTGAGCCTTCCACCCAACTCCATCAACAGTTGGGAGGAGCTGTGCCGGTAGTTCACCGCCAACTTCGGGAGTTCATACACCCGACCAGGCACTGAACTGGACCTTTTTGCAGTCGTGCAAAAAGGGGGAGAATCCCTGCGATCATTCATCCAGAGGTTCTCTCAGGTACGAAACACTATCCCTTCTATCTCTAGCGCCTCTGTCATTGTGGCATTCAGACAGGGTGTACGGGATAAGAAGATGCTGGAGAAACTTGCGATCAAGGAGATCACCTGTGTCACGGAACTCTTCAGTTTGGCCGACAAATGTACTAGAGCTGCGGAGGGCTGTGAGATGCACTCCAAATCAACTACAGAGGATCACAAGAAATCCTCCAAAGGAGAAGCCGCTACCTCCGGGAGTGGCAAAAAGAAGAAGAAGACCAACGGCAAGAAGAAGCCGTCGGCCGGTACATCCAATGTTGCAGCTACTGTAGCTCCGGGTGTCCGGGGGCCACGCCCCGAGAAGCAACCTCGACCGTCTTCTGAAGACGGTGGCAAACCCAAAGTGTGGTGTCCAATTCACAAAACGGGAAGCCACAGTTTGGAAGACTACCGGGAGGTCCAAAACCTTGCCGAGCGCTACAACAAGCACCGGGAAGAAGCTCCTTTCCGATAGAGGGAAGGAAAACAAAAAGTCGACGAAGCTCCGGCTGAAGAGGAGTTAGGTTTTCAGGATCCCAAAAAGGTCCTGAAGGCCATCTACACCTCCGTCGACGATGATTCCGACGTCTCTGACAACGAGCATCGGAAGACCATGAACACCATCTTTGGTGGATCATGGGACATCACCTCCTGCCGCGTCATCAAGACTATGTGTCGATACATGGCTGCTGTAGCTCCTACAGCCAGATCGGAGCCTCATCGGAAGTGGATGGACACAGCCATCACTTTTGATGCTTCGGACTGCCCTCGAAGCATGGTTGGAGCAGTACAACTACCTTTGATGGTATCTCCTACCATCAATAACATCCAACTCCACCATGTCATGGTAGACAGAAGTTCGGGGCTTAACCTCATAAGCTTCGAAGCTTTCATCAAGCTTCAGCTCCGACCTTTGGATCTCCACCCCTCCCGACCTTTCTCTGAAGTAGGTCCGGGAGCCATTACCCCACTTGGAGCTATTACCCTTCCCGTTACCTTCGGGACACGGGAGAAGTATCACACCGAGAAGTTGGTCTTTGACGTAGCTCAGATCAACTTACCCTTCAATGCCATCTTGGGTAGGCCTGCCTTGTACAAATTCATGGCAGCTGCTCATTATGGCTACCTGGTGTTAAAAATGCCAACACCAGTAGGCGTTCTCCGAATCCGCGGAGATCGTACTGCCGGAGTAACTGCACTGGAAGAACTCCATGCGCTTACAACGGCGCAAGAGGAGGACTCCAGGCAGGAGCAAGCTCCAAAACCTCCGAGCATTCGTCAATGAGGCTCGACATCTGCACCTCGTGTGCAGCCAAGCGGTGACACCGACATCCCCGTGAAAGTCGTCCAAATCGGTTCTGATGCCGCTCAGACCACCCGTATATCGGGAGGATTGAATGACAAATAGGAACTCGCGCTCATCGCTTTCCTCCGGGCTAATGTCGACGTGTTTGCCTGGCAACCGTCACAAATGCCTGGGATCCCCAGGGAAGTGATTAAGCACAATCTGAAGATCTACCCTGACGCCCGGCCTGTGCACCAGAAGCCTCGAAAGCAATCTGTAGAGCGACAGAACTTCATTCGACAAGAAGTGAAGAAGTTGCTCGAAGCTGGATTCATCCGAGAAGTCTTCCATCCAAAATGGCTGACAAACCCAGTCGTTGTGCCCAAGGCTGGCGGGAAGCTTCAGATGTGTATCGACTACACAACACTAAATAAGGCATGTCCAAAAGATCCATTCCCACTACCTAGAATAGATCAGATAGTGGATTCCACCTCTGGGTGTGAATTACTATGTTTCCAAGATGCATATTTTGGGTATCACCAAAGTAGAATGTCTAGGGAAGATGAAGAGCATACCTCTTTCATCACAGTAGATGGATTGTACTGTTATATAGCCATGCCATTTGGTCTCAAGAATGCAGCTTCAACCTTTGTACGAGCTATGTACAAAACCTTTGAAGACCTCATTAGAGACATAGTGGAAGTGTACATCGTGGTCAAAGCCAAGAACAAGGAGTCACATCTTGACACCTTACAGGCTGTCTTCGATAAGCTGCGGGTCACCCGCACAAAGCTAAACCCAGACAAGTGTGTCTTCGGGGTTAGCTCCGGAAAACTTCTTGGTTTCCTGGTAAGTCACCAGGGCATAGAAGCTAATCCGGTGGAGATTAAGGCCATTGAAGACATGTGGCCACCAGCTCGCATCAAAGATGTCCAAAAGCTAACTGGATGTCTAGCAGCCCTCAGCCGGTTCATTTCAAGACTAGCGGAACAGGCACTCCCCTTCTTCAAGTTATTGAGGAATTCCGGACCATTCCAATGGTCGGAAGAAGCAGAAAAGTCGTTCCAGGAGCTAAAACAGTTCCTCACCACCCTACCAACTCTGGTAGCTCCGAACCCTGGTGAGCCTTTGTTGCTTTACATTTCAGCAACTGACGAAGTCGTGAGCATAGTTCTGGTTGCGGAAAGACCAGAGCTACCCCATACTCAGGAACCCAGAACCCTCCAAGAGGGTCCGGAGAATTCTGAAAGCGAGTCTGGGTCCCAGCTCCCAGACTTGAATCCACAAGAAGTCACTTCAGAAGACCCAGACCCCCCCCCCCCGGGAGGGTCCAGGTCGCTTCTGAAGAAGCTCTGGGTTCGTCCAGCAAGGACCCAGAGGTCCCCGAAAAAAATCCAGATCTCTCCGGGAGGATCCGGTTCAATGAAGAGGAATCTCCGGGCCCCTCTGGGAGGGTTCGGACCATTCAGTGCCTGGTGTACTTTATCAGTGAAGTACTACATGATGCCAAGACTCGATACCTAGAGGTACATAAGCTGCTCTATGCAGTTCTTATCGCCTCCAGGAAGCTTCGACATTACTTCCAAGCTCACAAAATCTCAGTGGTGACCTCTTACCCACTTCGAGCAATCTTGCATAATCCCAACTCAACTGGGAATATTGCAAAGTGGGCAGCGGAATTGGCCGAATTCGATCTCGAATTCATTTCAAGGCAAGCAATCAAGAGTCAAGCATTGGCAGACTTCGTGGCGGAATGGACTCCCTCTCCATCAAACCCTAGGGGCCCCAATGAGCAGAAGCCGGAACACGAAGCTCCGGTCTTCACCAAGCCTCATTGGACCCTCTACTTCGACGGCTCCATGCAAAAGCAGAGGGTCGGAGCTGGAATCCTTCTCCTTGCACCAACCGGGGAGAAGGTAAAATACATGGTACACCTTGACTTCAAGGCGACCAACAACATGGTGGAGTACGAAGCACTCATCTACGGACTAAAGGTTGCACTGTCATACAGTGTCAAGCAATTGCTGGTCAAGGGAGATTCACAGCTCATCATTAAGCAAGTGAAGGGTGAATGCTCCTGCAACAATCTTCAGCTAGCTACTTACCTCCTTGAAGTCCAGAGGCTTCAGAAGGACTTCGAAGTCCTAGCTCTCCACCATGTCCAGCGTGCCCACAATGCCGAAGCTGACGAACTCTCGACAAAAGCGTCAACTGGAGCTCCGGCTCCTGACGGAACTTTTGTCCAGAGGTTGTCAAAACCCACAGCTCAGCCTACCGAACTGAGCGAAGGGGGCGAGATCAGCATCCCGAAGCTGACGGTCCCGATGGCCCTATTACCATGGCAGCCATCAAGGGTCGTAGGTGCTGCCGGAAGCTCCAAGCAACCCAGCACGCAAGACTCAAATGCTCAAGTTAGTTCCAATGCATGGATCTCGGAGATCCGGAACTACATGAAAGACAACATCCTCCCTGACGATGATGTATTCGCTAACTGGGTAGTCAGATTGGCTAAAAGATACATGTTGGTAGAAGGGGATCTCTACCGGCGTGGTGCCAACGGCATCCTAATGCGGTGCATCACAAGGGAAGAAGGCTGCGAGCTCCTCGCAGAAATCCATGGAGGCAAGTGTGGGAACCACACGTCTTCCCGCACGCTGGTTGGTAAAGCCTTTCGGCATGGCTTCTACTGGCCTACAGCACTCTAGGATGCAACTGAGCTGGTCAAGAAATGAGAAGCATGTCAATTTCATGCAAAGCAAATTCACACACCGGCTCAGCCGTTACAAATGATACCTCCTACATGGCCCTTCGCTGTGTGGGGGGTGGACATCTTGGGACCTTTCCCAAGAGCCGTCGGGGGTTACAAGTTCCTGTACGTCGCCATTGACAAGTTCACCAAGTGGCCGGAAGCAACTCCAGTTGTGACAATCAACAAGCAATCTGCTATCAACTTTTTGCAGTCCATTGTATGCAGATTTGGAGTCCCAAACAAAATCATCACTGATAATGGGACCCAATTCACAAGCTCTGCATTTCAAGGATATTGCGAAGACCTCGGCATTCAAGTTTGCTACACCTCGGTAGCTCACCCAGCAAGCAATGGCCAAGCCGAGAGAGCAAATGCTGAAATCCTTAAAGGACTCAAAACGCGCACCTATGAGCGCTTGAAAAAACATGGTGCCAACTGGATTGAAGAGCTTCTGCCCACTCTCTGGGCCAACTGGACAACTCCAAACCGGTCAACTAGAGAGACACCCTTCTTCCTAGTGTATGGAGTTGAAGCAATCTTTCCTCCAGAAATCACCTTGGGGTCACTCCGGGTCCAGACCTTCAACAAAGCCACGCAGGACCAGCTCCGGCGTGAAGACCTAGACCTCCTTGAGGAGGGAAGGTGCCAAGCAGCTGTTTGGAATGCCCGATATCGCCAAGCCCTTCGGCGCTATCATCAGTGGCATGTACACAACCGATAGCTCGAGGAAGGCGACCTGGTGCTACGGAGAATACAATCTAGAGAAGGGTTAAACAAACTCTCCCTCAGCTGGGAGGGACCCTTCCAAGTGATTAATGTATCCCGTCCCGGGAGCATTTGCTTGGCTACCGAGGATGGGACACCTCCCCCAAATCCTTGGAACATTGAGCACCTCCGTAAGTTCTACACTTAATATCACGGAGGTGAGTCTATAGTAACTTGAGGTGTATGTTATAGAGTCATTGTACAGAGTCGGGTAGTTCCTTCGGGAGAATAGCCGGACCTTTCCCGGAAGGTCCGCAAAGTTCATGCAACACTTGTCACAGTCTCAAGACTAAAAGTGTGGCTAGCTACCCTGGGTCAAACGAGAAATAAACCACGCTTAGTCTGGTTCCGTACCCTAAGAGTGTACTTGTTTTCCCTGTACCCCGGACCTATAATGAAAGACATCTTCATGTGAAACAGACTCCACGTGCATTTATTTTGCACAGGCTCAACATTTTTTATTTTTCTCTTTCTTGTCTATAACAAAGACGTGCAATTCTTAACAAATTTTAGTTCGACCGATTCATATACGATTTGAGTTGTATTGTCGATTCTTTTGGATTCAAATATTGTTCATGGCCCACTCGACTGAATGCTGCCAAGCCAATCTAGGGCCGGAGTGTGCTATCAACTTAGCCTGGTCAAGCACCCTAAGTACGCCACTCTACCTACACCCCGGCAGGCCGAAGTAAGGCGGGTCCAAGTACAATTGGATCTGGAAGTAAAGACAACTCATTCGATTGTATTTAGAATCGCGTTGGACCTAAAATTTTCTTGAGAATCGTAAGCCGCGATTAAGTTATAGGCAAGAAACAAATTTTACTATTTTTCTTGGCTTCAGTGTGCAGGAAAAATAAAATCTACGTTGATGGAGAGAAGCCGGAGCTAACAAAGCTCCGACTCCCCTATGTGGCTTGTAATCGATGTTAAGCATTGAAAACGAGCATCACCAGAGCAACCAATCTCCAGTAGAGCTAGGGGGACCAGCTGTCGATGCAAAATAAAAGATGGTGAGAAGACCCCGCAAACGGAGTCTACTGCCAACAAACTAGGTGTTGGCAAAGGTCACTGCCGGAGCTACTAAGCTCCGACACCCCGGAGGACTAACTATCGATGCTCTACGCGTTGATAGGGACTATTGCCGGAGCTATGAAGCTCCGACGATAGACAATGCCAGAGCTTCTAAGCTCCGACAACATCAGGGGGCCTTCACTATCGAAGACTTCGGACCTACACTCTACAAGTTCGGAGCAAATGAGTCTTCAACAAAATACAATATCCTCTTGGTACATGTTCACAATCAAATTGTGTACATCTACCAGGGGGCCAAGTGAAGACAAAAGTGTTGAAGACAAAAAGTGAAATTCACAAAAATTTGGGGATTTCATTCATCTGGAGACAAGGGATTACAAAATTGAGGAAGAAGAAGAGAAAATATAAGTGAGAACTACAGAGATGGTCCTAGACCCTATGGAAGAATTGGGCGACCTTCTGGGCAACTTCCGACACGTTGGCTCGGGCAGCTTTGCCTTCTCCTTCAACGGGACCTTCAAGCACCAGGTTCAGAGGAAATTGGGAGTTCCGGCTGGTGTAATACGTCAGCACATACTCTGCGACGTTCTTCTCCAGGGATTGCCCCTCAACCTCCAATTGGTCCCTGATGACGTCGCCCACCTTGGAGAGTTTGTTACCTGCCAAGATCAACGCCTACAATGCCAGGTCCGACTCCGGCTCTGGATCATCCAGACGCACGGGACTGAAGCCCATCGGTGTCAGCGCGTCGTTGGCCTTGTCCAGGAACTCCGAAATCTGTAGGGAGCTCGCAGTCCTCAAGCCCTTTATTTCTTCCAAGGATCTCCTGGCCACCACCAGTTCAGAATTCTCGCGAGCGAGGCGCTCAACTTCTTTGGCGTTTTGGTGAATCTTTTCAGCAAACCGCTTCTCGAGTTTTCCGAGCTCCTCCTCCCAGAGGTGGATCTTGTTCTCCCTGCCCCTCACTTTCTTCTCCCTGGCTGCGATGGCACACTCTTGCTCATACAGTTCCTGCCCCCGCACCCAGGCCTTCTCCTCCTCCTCAGTGCAGTGCTCTTCCAATTTCTTGGCGCGCTCCTCGAGGTCCTTGTCAGCTAGAGCCACCTTCTCGGTGAGCTCCTCCTCCATCCTCAAGACATCATCCCGCAGCTCTAGGAGTTTCTGCTCTTCATCTTCGAGCCGTTTCTCCCTCTCTTCAAGTGCCTTACGGCGCTTGATGAGTGTAGTGTTAATGGCCTCAAGCCTCTCTTGGCATTCATCGGCCGCACTGTTAGCTGCTTTGGTCTGCTCATAAATCTCCCAGGATTGAGCGTCGAGGGCGCGAGTCATACTCTCCCTGTCATCCAATAATTGGCCCCAGTATTCCAGGTGGACCTTCTCCCGCTTGATCCACTCTTTGTCATCTGCTAGCCTCGACTACGCCAGCTTGGTCTCGTAGTAGAGCCAGTTACGCCACCGCCTAAGGGTTTGGCGCTCCTCTCCAAGAGCCTTGCTATCGTGGAAGAAGGTCAGTTGAACTTGACGCAGACTGGAACAGGCGTTGTCAATAGACAATGACAACGGAATAGGTTCCGGACCTCCTGGGGTCTCCTCCGCTGGTTCCAGCGGGTTTTCAGATACAAAAATTGGGTCCCACTCCACAAGAGTGGTCCCCTGGGTCTCCATGGCACTAGGGCCGTCCTCCGGGATGGCCTCAGTCACCATCGAGGAAGGCCCCACCGCCAGGTCTTCATTTGCCCCCTCAGGCAGAGGACCAGCAACTTCACCAGGGCACTCTGGCTCAGCCGCGCGTACCTCCGACGTCATCACTTCCGGAGCAGGGGCCACTTCTGGCTCCGGCCTGGGCATCTCCTCTATTGGGGGCTTGGGCGCCGACGCCTCTGCAACAACCGGCTCGGGAGCCGGAAGATCTTCATCATCAACCAGTCTTGCGGCCCGAGCTCAAACAACAACCGGCTCTGCGGCCCGAGCTTCTAAGGTAGTCGGCCCAACCGCCGGGACTTCCTCAACATCCAGTGCGCACGCCGGGACTTCAATCACCTCCGGCTCAACCGCCAGAGCTTCGACAATTTCCGGCTCTGGGGCCGGAATTACTGCTTCCTCTGGCTCAACGGCCGAAGCTTCCATCATCTCAGCGCCAGGACCTGGAGCTTCAACCTCCGGGACGCGTGCCGCTGGCGCATCTTCTCTCCCGCGGTCCGGCGCTACCACGGGAGTCTCTAGGGATGAGTCAAGGTCCATGACCACGACAGCTGGCGCCGGAGCTGTCGCAACTTCAGCCACCACTTGGGGCGGCACCGGGACAGGAGCAGAAGCTTTCGCCCTCACAGCTTCAGTTGCTGTGGCTGAGGGTGGGGCCTCACTCCTCTTCTTGAGAACACTGCAGATGATGGATGAAGAAACTTAAAAAAAACAGTTACTACAACAAAACAACTGTCCAAGGTAAAGATTAAAAATTACCTTGGGAGGCTTCCGCACCAGCTTGCGCGGAACCTCTTTCCCGTGCGTTTTGGGCTGGTCATAGCCGGCGTGGAAACTCCGAAAGGCTCCCCGAAACTCGTTGCAGCCACGGGTGTTTCCCTAGTCGAGGCCCCCCTCAATCGGGAAGAACCTCGAGAACTTGAGGCCTCAACTGGCCCTGGTGCTGGAGTCGCATGCCAGGAGATAGCACCCTGGGAGGACCCTGCTGCGGGTACAGTCGCCGCGGTTGTAGAAGACCTCCCCCTCTGGGGAGAAGGAGCCGATGCAGAGGTGGCAGGCCTGACGGACCTTCCGTCGGCATGCTGCAACTTTCTCTTTCGGCTCAAGGGTTCTTCCGCCGGCTCTTTGCCCTTGCCGATGACCTCGACCCTTGGCTTTGGGGCAGGGTCGGAGCCACCTTCGGAAGCTCCAGGGATCTCCACCCCGGTGGTTGATCTTCTCTCGACGACACCAAGGTCGTCAAGCACGGGCATCTTCCACCGGAGCTCCCTACTGAACTCTACTTCCACGTTCAGAGGAAGAAAAGCGGATGGAGGAGTCAAGTCGTCACCCTTGACGTCAATGCCATGCTAGAATTCTTGAGATGAAACTCCAAGGTTGTCCCCACCATGTTGGACTTCAGCCCGGTCTCGACCCGGTCGTCGTCCATCACGGTGTTGAGGGCCCAAGCGAGTTTCTCTCACTCCTTCAGCGGTGCCCACCTATTGACCAGGAAGTTACAAAACACCGCCTGAGGGGTTAATCCCCCCTCCACGCACTGGCGGATCCTGGTCAGAACAGGGTTGAAGGCATCCGCCAGCACCAGAGCTTCACTCCAGATCGTCGTGTCAATGTTGGGGAGGCCTTCGGGCAGCTCCAGCCTCTCATCCTCCTCCACCCGGATGACTATCCAGTCCTTCTTCCAGTCATCCCACTTCCCAGAGGGAAACGACCAGAGGTACTTGAATGGGCACTTCTTGCGCTTCACGAAGTAGTAGAAGCCAAGGTACTCATTGCTCCTACTGGTGGTATGGACGGTGAAGAAGGTCTGGAAGAGTTCAATGCAGGGGGGGATGCCCACCCACATCTCATAGAAGTGGACGAAGATAGACACAAGGAGAATGGAGTGAGGGCCAAGGTGGTATAGCTGCAGACCATAAAAGTCTAGCAGCATCAAGAAAAAGGAGGAAAAAGGTGGGATCAACCCCACCATGGCGTACGAGGAGAAGTACACCATTTCGCCGGCGTGCTCCTTCTCAAATGGGAGCTCTCCCCCGGCGCAGACCGAGCGGTTGAAGAAGTCCGAGGACCATCCCATGAGGGTCCGAACCTTCTTCAGGTCGTCGTCGGTCTTCAAACGACTCTCGCGGAGACCCAACTCCATCGCAGCACAACAAGGCAAGAGAGGAAAAGCGAAGCACAAGTTAGGAGTTTGAGCGCAAGATCAGATGAGAGGCGTAAAGAACTCCAGATGGTGCGTGCTTTCCTTCTTAAGTAAGCCCTTGCAACGCTTGGATGGAAACCGCAAGGAAGTTGAAGGTACCACTTAAAAATTCCACCCGGCCGATGACAAGAGAGCCCGGGACCACCCCGACGATCAAGTCGAGGTTCTTACCCAGGCGAACGGTTGTCATCATGAGGCAAGAAGCCCGAAGGCGGCGACCTGACAAGGCACGCGGAACCGATACGGTTTTCGTATCGGGAACCGGCGACCTTCAATTGTGTGAGATTCGCACGCCAAAGATCTCATCTGCCGCACGCGGGATACACCACATGGCGAGGATTTAACTCCAAACCATCGCCAACGGCACATCCAAAGACCTTTGAATACTCAGTTCAAAAGTCGCTAGGATGGACCCACCTCCGGCAGAATGACTTCACCCAAAGGGTCTTCCCCAGAGGTGGGCCCAGGGGGCCACTGTCGGTACCCTGGGAACCGTACACCCCTTGAGATTACAAGGATCTCAAGGGAAAGTCATCTACTTGATTTGAAGACCTTCGGAGGCCCACATGTCAGACATAACCGGACCCGCTTCTCCAACATGGTTAATCCCAGGGTCGCCACGTGTACTGTCAAACCGGAGCTACCGCCCACAAGGGGGAAGCTTCGGGCTATGTACCGAAACGGCACCCCCGGACCTAACCCCAGACCGAGGGAAGCTCCGGAACTGACACGTGTCAGGTAGCTCCGGAGCTACTTGTTTCCCACAGTATGCTCCGGAGCTGCCACGTGTCCAACCGTCGGATCTTCAGCCTCTATCCTCCGGAAGACTCCACAACGGCTCCGGTTCTTCAAAGGGGAATCAAGGGCTTCTAGACCCGATCAAGTGTCATTAATACTATATTAATGACACACGATCGGACGACCTTAATTACCAGTAACGGTGCTGTCAAAGCCCATTACCCAGTCATTAAGGGCAATTAAACGTGTTGAATGAGTATCAATATTAGTAACCGCCGGGGCCACATGTCGGGCCAGGCTAACTTGTAATGGTCTGCCCTTGTACTATAAAAGGACAGGCCGACGACACACTTTACACGTTCCACACACGCTCGAGACAAGCTCATACAGCTAATACAACATCAACACACCCGTGGAGTAGGGTATTACGCTTAGGCGGCCCGAACCACGTAAATCTTTGTGTCTCCTGTGCCATTTACAATTCACCTTCTTGAATCTCCGCGCGCCCACACCGAACATCAAACTCCTCTAACACCTTAGTAGTGTCGGGAGATCTGCCGGATCCAAACCACCGACAGGTACGTCACTGAGGGCGGATCAATCTCGGTAAACTCCGCATATGAGATATGGTATGTGAAATTTCTGTGTCTTAGCACGGAAAGTCAATATGAGTCTCTGAAACTTTTCCATGTTTCTGAGAACATATGACACGCGGTACCCCAGCGGGACAAAAAATTAGTGGGAGCCCCCGTCGGGTGGTGTATAACCCGATAGTGTGTATCTCTAGAACTATTCATGTTCTATGGGATCATGTGAAACACGTATGCCCAATCGTGTATAAGCTGGTTCGTGTGGGAGTCTTTGCTGTACAGACATATTTACAGCCATGTACTTCGAGACATGGCCTCGCTCGAGGACGACTCACACCAGAGTCGTATGCATTTATTTTGATATCTATTATTGTGACTGCCTATCGTGTTTCCTCGTGTCGCCCCTGAGGTGTGAAGGTGTGAAAGGGGATTGTTTGTCTTTTGCAGCATTAACTACGGTAGAAGACCGCGTAGAAGCCGTTTGCAAGAGAATGATATAGGAACCACCTATAGACGTAACCGGAAATACCGGATAGATTTTTCTTTGGTGAGATACGTAGTACCGTCAGTATCAAACATGATACTAGACCATCCCCACCAACAGAATGGCTGCATTGTGTTTTGGAAAGTCCGACTATCAGGTGCTGGTAGGTTTGGACTCCGCAAAATGGGTTCCGACTCGATAGAGTAGATAGAATCAAGATTCTTGATTTCTGGCAGAAGTTGGCTTGACTTTGCCGGATTGTAATCTTGGTTATTTGATAGAGAGTATATGAGTATCATATATGTATGGAAAGCTCGTGAAGATCTCTATAACTTTTCTGTTGACCATAAAGACAGACAAGCTTGATAATCTGTTGAAATCTTGGGTGTATTGTAACTGCTCCAGATGACCTTACCATTGTACCATTCTCTGTATTTCTGCCATAAATTCTCTAGAAAAATCCACTGCCTTATTGTGATACATGTTTAGAAAGGGTAGGAGGAGCTTTACAAGTTTGTTATGGGAGGTTTTTCATGATTTGGGTTGGAGTTAAACCAAATTGGGAAGTCAACACAGTGAACTGCAGGACTGCTGGTGCAAACCAGTCAGTTCAACTGTTAAGTTTGGATAGTTATAGCTCTTAATCCTGAATAGTGACATGGTCACATATATACATTTATGGAACGTTTAGGAAGTCCTCTATCAACTTTATTTGTCACTCCTGACATGAGTCTGGGTGTAGCTATGCCTAATTCCATTTGTCTCAAACTTGGTTCTTGCAGTCCAGAACTTGGAACAGTTTGCACAGGGTTGTGAATTTGTGCGCGATACCTGTATAATAAAGTTTTTAGGGTGGAACTCTTTTATTTCTGGATTGTTAACGCAATGTTATACAATGTTTATTTTGTCATTACCTCAATATCTTATCATGATAAACCTGTATAGAATGTGGAGGTAAGCCCATATACAGGGGAGGTTCTGTCAAAATTTCCAGAAAACTTGAGTCAACTTAAAACCTGTATAGATTCTTCATATTAGTTCACCTGGAGCTGTATGAGTACAATATGGAAAGGTTTTGAAGTGTACTACAACTTTTATATTCAACTTATCTCTTAACTCTGGCATTTCCTGTATGAAACTTTCGGGTTGATACAGGAAGGTCAGCTGATTCAGAACTGTGATCACTTCCAGTTTGCAGATTTTCTTGAATCAATTGATTATGGATATTTCCTTTTGTCCAACATTATCATTGATTGAGTTGAATACTTATACGGTGTATTGACATCCGGGTATGTTTGTCCACAGATGGCAGCACCAAGAATTCAGTTGCCTAATGGATGGGTGTTCTCCACGTGCACCGGGCAAGCCGGTTTCCCGGACGTGTTTGTTAGGTTGCTTCGCCAGTTTGGCTATCTGGTGTTGCCTAGCTATTGGGGCAAGAAGTTTTAGGAGAGTGGTATGTGGAGTTGCACCATCTACGTCGATGTGCCTGCTGGTCCACCGCACCTTGGATCGGCTCCATACTCCATCAAGATCAAAGGGTTGATATTAGAGGAAACATGGAGCTACGGCGCAAGTGTTGCCATAGGGAGGTTTTGCAAACTTCATTACCATAATCTGGTGGGTACTCCGTATGAGTTCTTTCCAGTTAACGGCAGGGCTTCTGAAGCCTGGGCAACCCGCTTGCTTGCGGAGGTGGACGAGCACAGTGAAACATTCGCAACAGCCTTAGCGGTGTATGCATCCGCATCACATCGCGAGAAGGGTAATCAAAGGGCATGCATAAAGGAATTGACGGACAATATGAAGCAAGCCATGATTCGAGCGGATCACTTTGAGTGGGCAAATGACGGACTTAGGGATATGATGGCTCCTCTCAGCCATCGTTTGAACCTTAGGGAGAATCAATGGCATGACGCTGTTATGGATTTAGCCGTGTCTCGCCAGGAGACTCTAGAGATGGAAATTGACTTGGAGGCGAGCCTACTCTATGGACACCAGCGGGACACCAGCAAGATCAGTCCAGAGTGGAGGCTCAGAGCTAGAAGACCAGCTGTGAGCAGGCTCAGCAGGAGAACGAGGCCTTATGGAGTTGTTACACTCTTCTCCGAGTTGTTACACTCTTATGGAGATGCCCGCTCTGATACCAATTGAAAGTCGCCTAGAGGGGGGTGAATAGGCAATAATACCTGAAATTACTTAATCATACAAGATTAAATTCCTAAGGCTGGACTTTTCTGGACAGGGCCGGACTAGTCCGCTCGGCACATGGTAAAAACCTAAAAACTTGGTTTCTTTAAGTTATTTGCAAAATTTAAGTTCACCAAAGTGATAAGCAATAAGTGGTAAAATAATACAATTCAGATTATGAAGTTAAAGCGCTTAGATCACATGTTTTCAAGAATGATCAAAGTCAAGAGCAATATGAGCAATATAAACCCTAATAGCAATGATAGTGATCACAAGGAGTAAAAGACAAGTGAGACAAGATTTATCCTGTGGTTCAGCTCCACGAAGAAGCCTACATCCACCTTGAGAAGTCCACACAAGGACCAGGTCTCACTTGACCCTTCTCTCACCGAGCCACCAAATTGGTCGGCTTGGTTTCCACTATATCAATGGGTAATGACCAAGTTTGATCAGGCTGCTCACAAGTTGAGGCTCCGACAAATAAACATAATGAGGAGCACAAGAAGCTCAACTCACACAAGCCACAAAACACAACACAATGTGCAAGGAGATCAAACCGAGAGCCAACGCGTGATGATCTTCCTTTACTCTCTTCCCCAAACCCTAATCTCTTCAAGATTTGCTCTTAGAGGGTTAGTTGGACATGCAAAAGGCTTTGGAAGGCTCTAGGATGCTTGTGGCAGCACTATGGTTCTAGTCCTCTTCAAATGAAGTTGGGGTCCCTTTTTATAGGGGTCTCGAGCCCCTTCTGCTGACCTCAACAGAACGGTAGACTAGTCCGGCCTCTGGCCTCGGACTAGTCCGGCCCTATGCGACTTGACCTCTGGTCAGATCCCGACGACTGCCACACTGCGCGATGATTGTCACGCTACCTGCCAAATTTCCAAATTCAAATGGTCACTAAACAACAGACTAGTCTGGTCCAAAATAGACTAGTCCGAAGTAGAACAAAACTGTTTGATCCGCCCAAAACGGACTCTTCTGGGTTGGCCCGGACTTGTCCGGCCACAGGAACGGACTAGTCTGGACCTCTAGGGTTTCTCTCGATTTATCTCACTAAGTCTCAAACGGACTAGTCCGTACACATACGGGAAAGTCCGAACTTTTCCAGAGAGCTTTAGTCTGTCCAAAAATGGACAAGTCTGGTCTTCTGGGACTTGGATCCCTTTTCACTAGAAATCACTCCAGAGACGTTTGGTATGTTTCAAAAAAGACTTGTCTGCCTGGCCCGGACTATTCCGGCCATGAGGCCTGGACTAGTCCGGTCTCCTAGGGTTTTTCCTCATTTTGGCTTCTCACTTAGGTTTTCCTCTAAACCGCCACTATGAGCCCTCTCAAATGATCTCATTGCACATGATACATCCACCCTCTCACATGACACTGCTCATATAAGCTCCACACCATAGAAACCCTAATTTCTACGCTTGAGTCTTTGACGCCCGTTTTATCCTTTTCCTTTTTGAGAGTTTTCGTATCATTTCAATCATTGTACCTTTTGCTTAAGATCACTTTAGCTCATTAGTCTCTTAATTGTCGTCATCAATCATCCAAAAGCCACGGGGATGCCTAGATGCACTTTCACCATCCTAATTAATTAGAGCGAAGAAAAAAGGTAAAAATGCCCTTCCCAACTCTTTACAAACACCTATCATGAGTTTCACATCAATTTGACACTAGCATGGAGTTTTGCAAACAAAACATTTAAAAACAGGATCAAAATGAACAAGGACACTTGCCTTGCTCTTGAGACTTGTTTGGATCAGAAACTTCATAATTCTGGTGCCGGAGGTCCTCGAAAGCACCCTCTAGAGTGTCACCTTCTATTCCGTGCAACAAACATACAAAACAAAAAATACAATCAGTAAATGCTCATATATTACTCAATATACCGTGATATGCATGATTGATGTAATTATGTGGTAATGCATGTTATTAGGTTGCCATTATTGCTTACATGTTAGAACAAGTTTCAAGTTTATTTGGAGTAAATGAGCAAGAGCGTGTGGACTTTGAACTTCAAGGGGAAGACTCACCAGAAAGGAGCTAATTTGGGAGTTCCAGAAAATTCCATATTTGGGTGACCAAACTAGTCCGCACCTTGGCCGGACATGTCCGCTCTGGACCAGGGAGTTAGACGGACTAGTCTGCAGTGGACCGAACAAGTCCACTACCACTGGGGTTTCGTCGAATTTTCAACTAGAGCGTAGTTTAAGTTAATATAAAATCATAATTTATGTAGGAAGGATGAATCTAAGGTATTTACCACGAATCCAAGAGTTCAAAGGTTGAAGACTCGAGAATTTGACGTCTAGATCGAACAAAACAAAGAATTGGCGAAGAAGGATGTTGATATTGAGGAATTTATGAAGACAATCGCAACAGCGATGACGATCTCGCTTGATCCTCCTTCATCCTTCCTCTTCTTCCCTCTCTCTGCGGTGAAGTCCTCTAGATGGTGGCTCTCACATGAACAAGGGTTGAGGGTTTCTTCTAATGTGGCAAAGAGATAAAAGATGTGTGACAGGGTGTTTATATAGGAGGAGAGGTGGTAGGGTTTGTTGAAACTCAAGTAAAGGGTTGTAGAGGCTTTTGTGGGGTCCCACTTGGGCTCCACAGGGGTTGGGCATGACGTCATTGGGCCCAAATAAGTCAATTACACAATAAGTTGCATGGACAAAAAATAGAATCCGACCCGGAACCCTTAGTACCGGAGTAGTCCATAGTGGGGCCGGACAAATCTGATTGGGTACAAAGAGTTCAAAGGAGAAGTTCGGTGCAATACCAGACAAGTCCGTTCATGATTTGAGAGTAAAATGGACAAGTCCGGAGCCATGCTGCACAAGTCTGGGATTGCCCAGTTTTAAAATCAGACCAAGTTTTTGGGAGTTTTCAACAGAGATCATCGGACTAGTCCGCATAAGAAACGGACAAGTCCGGACAGGTACAGAAACAAAACTGAATTAGTTCGCAAGAATTAATAGACAAGTCCGGAGGACATCTTAAACGATTTTGAGATTAATCGGTACCAATTAGCGGAAAAGTCTGAAGGACATAAGTAGCAAAATCGGACATGTGTCGGGTCCAATCCGGACAAGTTTGTACTAAGCCTGGTTTTTAATTGCTATTTTCGTCCTAATTCATTTTAATCTTGTTCCTCCTTGTGTTGTATCATATTATACATGTATAAGAATGAATGCAACGCATAATAGATGAAAAATCAGGGTGTTACAAACCTACCCCCCTTAAAATCAAAGTCGCCCTCAAGATTCGACGTAGAAGGAAAAAGATAGGGAAATTCTTTCTTGATGTCTTCTTCCAGCTCCCAAGTTGCTTCAGACTGAGTTTGATACTTCCATTGTACCTTGCACCATCGAATCACCTTATTCCTTGTGACTCTGTGACACCCGGTTCCGAAATATGAACCAAGTGCGACGCATAAGTGTGCCCAGGATGTTCAACACACATACACGAGTGCATCACAAACAATATACAGAAAATGACCACAAAACAATTTATTAAACAAGTAATTTTATTACAATATTCAAATAATCCTCAAATTACAAACTCTAATGATCATTATTGAACTATAACTGCAGCAGAAATTATCTAATTACGCAACTGATGATAGGGAAATGTGCGGCTCGAAGCATCACCACAGACAAGCTGACTGCAGCACAAAACCTAGTACTCCGCAATATCCTCGGGATACTCCCATACATCACCTGATACTGTTGGTGGGGGAATTGCAAGGGTAAGCACACATCGTACTCAGCAAGTGTGGGAAAATAATGACATGTAGCTTAAACAAGGATTTGTCAATAAATAACTGTTATTTGCTGAAAAGTACATTTAAAACATATAAAAAGCATCATACTACGTCTATGTGAAATAATCCCATCATATCCCAACAATTACCAATTATGAGTCCAACACCATCAATTACAATTATATCACATCCATTAGTAATTATTTTTCCAAAAGCAAGTTCTTAAAATCATCATTTACTATGTTCAATTATCACAACTCAATCCATAACCAATACCAAAACCAAACCATCCCAATTCCCATGTTCCGTCTAATCATGATAGTTTTTAACACTCCGCAGAGGTTGTACCACTTTACCCACATGTTCGTGATTTTATCACCTTTCGATGACTAGTGATTAAGAACCTCCCTATGCCATCTCACACTTCCTTTAGTGTATGGCCAAGAGATCACAAAATAGCCTTTACAAAGGGACTACTAGCATGTATGGAGCCACTAAGGTTTCACCAGAAGGCTTGAATCTCAATTTTCTTACCCACGGGCCCCATCATGTTCCATGAAGTTCCCAGGGTAACCCTCCTCGACTCCCATTCCCCGCACCATCCAATGGTCCATACAATACAAGCAGCACACCAAATTATTCAGCTACGTCGCACCCATACTTGGCCTTGTGGTGGCAATGTTGTCCTAGTTTATTCTCTCATGAACCAGTCCTTAGATCTAAGGCACGCAAACCACCATAACATCCAACCCAATCCACAAACCTTGCTTGCTTAGATCTCCCAATCCCATGTCACCAATTAACCATATTCATCAATCCACATTATCCATAAGTGCATTAATTCATAGATAAACCATTTGGTTGTTTCCCCATCCCAGTTAATTTGAGCGAAGCAAAAAAGTTAAAATACCCTTACCGACTCTCTACAATGTATCCCAAGCGACAAGGATGTTCAAACAAGACTAGTAAACACCTATCTTGGGTTTCCCATCAATTTGACACAAGCATGTAATTTTTCAACCAGAACATTTAAAAACAGGATCAAAATGTTCAAGGACACTTGCCTTGCTCTCAAGACTGGCTAGGGTCAAAAGCTTCAAAGTTTTATCTACTGGAGGTCCTCGACAGTACCCTCAAGAGCAACACCTTCTATTTCGCGCAATAGACATACAAAACAAACATTACAATCAACAAATGCTCATATATTACTCAATATGTTATGACATGCATGAATGATGAAATTATGTGGTAAAACTTGTTAATGAGTTGCTATTAATGTGTACTAACTAGCTACAATAAGTTTTAACAAGTTTGGATAGGTTTTGAGTTGATTTGAGTCAAATTGGATTCAATTCAGCAATAACAGATTCAGGTGGCCAGACAAGAATTGGGCAAAGAAGTGTCGGGGAAACTATAATCGTTGGCCCCGACGACTTAAAGCATACTAAATTCATTGGCTTAAAAATCCAACATTTATACCTTTATGGTCGTCAGCGTCACGGCTTTAACTATGGCTGTTGCTTACAGCTCTGGGGCCAACGACTTTAAGTATGACAGTCGGTTACAGCTCCGGGGCCGACAGCCATAGAGTGGGCCCCATGCTCTGAAAAAATAATGTTCTCGCCAAATTTTAAGAATATCGTTTCACACTCTAGGGTCGACGGCCATAGCATGGGCCCCGCATGCCTAAGTTATAACCGTCAGTTGTAGCACCGTGGCCGATGACCATAAGGTGGGCCCTGCAGCCCTCAACTAAGATCGTTGTCATGTGCTAACCGACAACTTCAACCCCCTTACATCGCGTACAAAGGGGAAAAACCTAACACTACACTCGCCCGCTCGCGCCGCTCTTGTCTCTCTCTCCGCCGCCGCCCACGCCACACGTCGCTGCCCCTTCGCTGCCCCGTGTCCCGCGTTGCCGCCTGCTCGCCGCCCCATGTCACCGCGCTTGCCGCCCCGCGCCTCGCCGCCCAGCCGCCACCGGCCGCTGCGCCCTGGCACCCCAGCGCAGCCGCCTCGCCGCCCAACGCCCTACCGGCTGCCCCGCACCTCGCCGCCCAGCGCCCCACCGGCCGCAGTGCTCATCTGCCTCTCCTCGGCCTGCGCACGCCGACGCCTCCGATCCCCCGATAAGGTTAAAATTTAAGCCTGTCTATGAATTAGGTTTTTGAATTCTGATAAATGTGGCATTAAGTTTTTGAATTGATTAGTCTATGAATTGCTATATCATTACATATGCAATTTTATATTGTGTTTTATCCATAAATGTGTATGTTAACTTGATTATCATAGATGTTAGTTATTAGGGTTCTGTTGGTACCCTTCGTACTGGGTACCCCAAAATATCGCAAGAAAAGTCACGGAATTCTACCCGTCCAAGTTGGAGACCTCTGAAGGCTCCACGTGTTACACCGCACTTGACCCGCCTCCCTTGTTTTGGTAGCTCCAGCATCGCCACGTGTAACACAAGGACGGACCCAATTCCATCATAAGGTACCTCCAGTCTTGCCATGTGTCCAGTGACCCCGGACATAAATCCCAGTAGAAGGAAGCTCCGGTGCTGACACGTGGTTAGTGGCTCCCAACCTGCCTTCGCACGATGGGAAGCTCCAGAGCCGCCACATGTCAAGCCTCCAGACCTAAGACGGCAACGGGAAGACACGAAGATCTCCAACGGCACGTACATTCAAGGGGCAGTTAAAGCTACAGTTACAAGACCTAATTATATGTCATTATTACCAAATTAATGACACAACCAGATGGCCTTTCATACTAGTAATGCTGCAATTAAGGCGCTTTATCATTGCTAAATGTACATAATACATATAGATCAAGTATTAGGAAATTAAAGACCACAGGGGCCACATGTCGGGCCAGACTGCCAATGTAACAGTTAGTCCCTGGACTATAAAAGGTTGTGCCGCACGGTACAGACAACTAAGCTCATATGCACACAAGCCATCGCATAATCGTACATCAACACACATCCCGTGGAGTAGGGAGTTACGCTCAGGCAGCCCGAACCACGTAAAACTCCTCGTGCCACTATCTTGTTCATAATCTCATGTACGCCCCAACAAATCACGAACCTCCGCGGGCTACGATCTAGTTGTACCGGGGAAACATCGATCACACACTTCAACATTTGGCGTGCCAGGTAGGGGGGCGCCTAAGATTTCAAGATGGTGAACCATGCAGTAGCATCGTCCAACGGGAACGCCGAACAACTTGACAGAGGAAATCACTCCAATACTCAATAGTAAGTTGGCGTCGTTATTTCGGCGGGTGTTGCTGCACCACCACCACCAACTGCTCTGGCTACCAATGCTGGACAATAGGATGTTGCCCTTGTGTCGGTGACTGCATCGACAAACAACCCAGAGAATGCGCTAATCACCGCGCGTACTCTGCTCTAGTGTTCTCCAGCCGTTGGAGCTCCTCTAGCAGCCATGGAACAATGAAGTATTGATGTCAATCATCTGATTGCATCTGCATCCGATGCCATCAGTAACCAAGGCCCGCCCCCTGCTGGGCAGGCAACTTCGTAGCGGAGGACCTTGTCTAGTAGACTTGGTCCCCATGTTTCACAGCACAAGAGACGTGTTGTTTCCCAACAAGTAATGTCGCTGCCCTCCGAGCCACGTCTTACTCACAGCGCGTCGAGACTCTCGATGCATGTTCTTTGGTCGGAGCTTGACCACCATTACAGACAGCCGAATGATCGCCCCACATCGAGCACGATTGTGAAAGGCGAGAGGCTCGGGAAACCCCTTCTCCTTTGGGAGTAGGGAGCGGCTGTTCACCCCTGGCCATGCACCTTCGCATGGTCTGATGGCCACAAAAGTTCTAGCCTCATCTTCTGAAGAAATATAACAGGACTGTAAATTACGTCGAGTTCCTCCAAATCTACTCCAACGCCATCTTAGCGGCCGTGGCGATAAGGCTGTGATGGCCAACTACTTTCCTGTTGCTCTAACAGGGACAGCTAGGTCCTGTTCATGAGTATCCCTTCAGACTATATCAACAGTTGGGCGGAGCTATGAAACCAGTTCACCGCCAACTTCGGGAGTTCTTACACCCGGCCTGGCACAGAACTGGATTTGTTTTCCATAAAACATAAGTTGTTGGAGTCATGTCGATCGTTGATCCAACATTTCTCCCAGTTACAGAACACCATTCGTTCTATCTCCAGCGCATCTTTTGGTGTAGCATTTCGACAAGGCGTCCGAGACAAGAAGATGTTGGAGAAACTGGCGAGAAAAGAAGCCATCGACATCACAAAACTCTTTAGTTAGGCAGACAAATTTGCCAGAGCTACCGAGGGCTGTGAAATGCACTCCAACCAGCTCTAGAGGCTAAAAAAAGTACTCCAAGGCTGAATACACTACCTCCAGTAGCGGAAAGAAAATGAATAAGTCCAATGGCAAGAAGAAGCTGTCGACCGGCACGCCTACTACTGCAGCAGCTGCATCTCCGGGTAGCTGGGGGCCACACCCCAAAAAGCGACCTTGACCTTTGTTTGAAGATGGCGACGATCCAAAGACATGGTGTCCGATCCACAAAACAAAGACCCACAGTATTGAAGATTGTCGGGAGGCTCAAAACCTTATCGAGCGCTTTAACAAGCGCTAAGAAGAAGCACCTTTTCGCCAGCGGGAGGGAAAGCAAAAAGTCGACAAAGCTCCTGCTGATATGGAGCTAGGCTTCCAGAACCCCAAGAAGGTATTAAGTGCTGTGTACAACACCATCGACGATGACTCTGACATCTCTGACAACGAGCGTCAGAAGACCCTCGACACAATCTATGGAGGGTCCTTGGATATCACTTCCCACCGCGTCCTCAATACTATGGGTCGGGAGATGGCTGCCATAGCTCTTACCGCCAAGGCAGAAGCCCATCGGAAGCAGATGGACAGTACTGTAACTTCCGATGCTACAGATTGTCCAAGAAACATGATCCGAGCTGGACAACTGCCGTTGATGGTGTCTCCTACCATCAATAATGTCCAACTCTACCATGTCTTGGTGGATGGAGGGTCAACACTCAACCTCCTGAGTACTGAGGCATTCGTGAAGATCCATCTTTAACTTTCGAACCTTCGCCCCTCACTTACTTTTTCTGGGGTAGTGTAACACCCTAAATTTTCGCATCATGCATTGCATACATGATCATGCATTAAACATTAGTAGAATGAAAGAAAAATAATAAAACATAAAATATACATATACAAATATGAGTAGCAAAAGAAGAAAAAGAAAATAATAGTTATAGCCTAAAACTTGTAATAGGGAATAAGTATAAAAATAATCATAATAAAAATATATATAAATATATATATATATAATATATATAACAATATATAAAAATAAATAAAATATTAATATTAATAGTATATATTATAATAATGATAAATAATAAATAATATATATATAATATGAATAATAATATATATATATATAAATAATAAATCATATAATAAAAGAAAGTATAAAAAAAGAAAGAAAAAAAAAGAAAAAAAAGGCCTGCCGCTGGCCAGGCCGACGGCCCAGCCAGCTGGCCCCGCCGACCGAGCGCCCTGCCCCGCCCCGGTCGACACGGCTCGCGCCGCACGCGCCCCGCCTGGGCCCCGCGGCCTGATTCCCGCCGAAAACCCCGCCTGCGCTCCCGCCTCCCGCCCCCCGATTCCCGCCTCCCGCTCCCGCCTCCCGCCTGGACCCCGCACGCCCCGCACGCGCTCCAGTCCCGGCTCGGCCGCCCGCGACGCGCCCGACTCCCGCTCGCTTACGCCCGCGCGATTCCCGGCAGAACCGACTTGGTTTCGAAACTCCCGTACCGCGACTATAAAAAGGACGCAGCTCCGTGGATTTTTCCCCGATCCCAGAACAGACGCCGCCGCCTTCGAAAGAAGCCGCCGGTACAGAAGAAAAAAAAGAGTCCAGAGAGCTGCGCCGCCAGGGAAAAGGAGGGGAAGGAGAGGAAGAAAAAGAGGAGGGTCCCACCGTTCACTGGAGATCGCTGTCGCCATCGCGTTGCCGTTGTCGTGCCGCCGGAGGACGCATCTACTTCGTCTACGCATCGTCCCCATCCCGCGATCATCGAAGCCATCTCATCTACGGTAGGCCATGTTCCCAATGCGAATTTTAGCGATCATATTGAACCTAATAGGCGTAGTTTTATCATAGTTGCGTCGTCTTTTTATTTTCGGCAGCATTAATCCATCCTAAAACCCCCGTAAACTCATACGAACACGTATGAACTAGTTGCATCTAATTAATAAACGACTGTAGTAAATTAATTATTGAATTGTGCATGCATGCATGTCATTGCATGATGATTATTTTGTGTGCATCATATTGAATTGTATGTATTTTCTTGTATGTATGATCACACGTAGAGGAACGTGCTCAAGAGGCCGCGTACGAGGATTTCCAGAACCAAGACTTTGAAGCGCTTGAGCAACCCCATCTGTCGGAGCAAGGCAAGTGTCCTTGAAGCATATTGATCCTATTTTAAATTAAATGTTTTGTTTGCAAACTTGCATGCTTGTGTCAAATTAATGGGAATCCTATGGTAGGAAGTTTACTAGTTTTGTTTGACCACCCTTGTCACCTGGAATTTATGGTAGAGAGTCGGGAAGGGTTTTTACCTTTTTGCTTCGCTTAATTAATTGGGATGGCAAACAACACTACACAATTAATTATGCATCAATGATATTATGGTTAATGTGAACTGTTCAATACGATGGGTGATCTAAGCAAGCTTGGTATGTGGATGGGTTGGATGTTATGGTGGTTTGCTTGCTTTAGATCTAAGGACCGATTCATGCGAGAATACGCCAGGACAACAGTGCCACCACAAGGCCAAGTATGAGTGCGGCGTAGCTGATTAATTAGGAGCGCTGCTAGTATTGTATGGACCATTGGATGGCACAGGGAATGGGAGTCGAGGAGGACTGCCCTGGGATCCGCATGGCACACGAGGGGGCCCGTGGGTGGGAGAATGGAGATTCAAGCCTGCCGGTGAAACCTTAGTGTGCCCGTACATACTAGTAGTCCCTTTTGAAAGGCTATTTTGTGATCTCTTGGCCACACACCTACGGAAGTGTGAGATGGCATAATGGAGGTTTCTTAGTCATCGGAAGATGATGAAATCACAAACATGTGGGTAAAGTGGTACAACCTCTGCAGAGTGTTTAAAACTATCATGATAGCCGTGCTCCCGGATATGAGCGCCTGGATGACCTACATGATTAGAGTTGGAATTGGGATTTGGGATGGTTATGGTTGGTTTATGATTATGGGTTAGTAATGGTTATGGTTGGTTTATGATTATGGGTTGGTAATGGTTATGGATGGTTTATGAATTATGGTCTTGGATATGAATTTGAGTTATGGTAATTGGACATGGATAATGGTGATGTTGGCAATAATTGGATATGGTTTATATTTTCTTAATATGATGGTTATGATGGGATTGTTTCACATAGACATAGTATAATGCTTTTCAAATGTTTTACTGTACTTTTCAGCACTTAGCCATTATTACATTCGACATTTGAATTAGCCACATGTCATACTTTCCACACTTGCTGAGTACGACATGTACTCACCCTTGCAATCCCCCCCAACAGCTACTGGAGACAATTGGGAGTACCCTGAGGATCACGTGGAGTACTAGGTTGCGTACCGCCGTGAATTGCCTGTGGATTGGAGTCGTGCTGTTTATTTTATTTTCTGCTGCATTATTTAGAGTTTTATCATTCGTGAACTATTGGATTATTGTAATAAAGTACTTATTTATTAGTTAAGACGTGGTTAAATTCTTTATATCGTTTGTGATGCAACCGTATATGTGTGATGAACTTCCTGGGCACACATATGCGTTACGCTTGGTTCATATTCGGAACCGGGTGTCACAAATTGGTATCAGAGCCGCGTTGACCATAGGACGCAAGCCTAGGTAGAATGGACACTCTAGAGCACTTAGGAACACTCTTCTAACCTGCTATTTTCGGAAAAAAATTTGCTGCTGTTTTGTTCCCTTATTTTCAGCCGCAAAAAGTATTGATCGCTGCTGCGTTTTTGCTAAAAATTTTCAGATGTGAGCAATATTAAGTGCTGCTGTTTTTGCTGCTTAAATTTTCGCGAAAAAGGTGTGTTTTGCTGCTGTTATGTGTGGGTAAAATTATCGTGTTGGCTGCTGCATATTTTCTCTCTATGTTTTCGTTCTTTTGGAACCGCTGCACCGCTCTTTTTCCGCCATTATAGCTGCTGAAATTTTCAGATTTGTTTTTCGTTATTTCTTTTCCTCTAATGTATTCTTGTTTTCTGTAGATGGCCCGCACTAAGACAACCCCCCGTAAGTCGACCGGTGGACTTGTGCCCCCGCGTAGGTTGGCCAGTCGCTCTCCGGCCGTCGACCCCCGTCACCCCGTGGTGATCCGTTCTGACGGCAGGGCCGCAGGACAACTGCGACATCGTCTCCGTGCCCTACTCCGTGAGGCCGGCTACCGTCACCACAGCCTCTCACTCTCCTACCACACCACTGGAGTGCAGCGCCCCAGCAGGAAGGAGTGGAGCTGCAAGATCTATATCTACTATGGT
Organism: Tuctoria greenei; assembly: GCA_036927565.1. Lineage (NCBI taxonomy): Eukaryota > Viridiplantae > Streptophyta > Magnoliopsida > Poales > Poaceae > Tuctoria > Tuctoria greenei. Next base: position 175,232,580 of record JAYESD010000003.1, on the reverse strand, counting down.
GATGAGTTGGTGAGGACCCACAGCAGTCCTGCTTGGAGGAGCTCCCGCCGATCTGCGGAGCAGGATGCTAGCTGGGAAGCAGCCACCTTTTGGAGTCACGCCCGCCGTTTCCGTCTGGAGGACACGGTGCACGCCTTCGTTCCGCGGCGTCCCAATGGCACTGCAAGCTTCGTCTCCAGGCATGTGGAGGGACCCCTGGACCTCCCGCAGTCTCGTCAGACTGTTGACGACGTGGCCCAGCTCAGTGCCCGACTTCAAAGGGCGCAGCAGGAGATTCAGGATGGACGTGACCTCGCCCAGCGCCATGAGGCGATAATCAGGAGGTATCGTCGGATCACCGACGAGGACCCGGACGACTACACGTCCGACACCCCGACGTGGACCCCAGACTCTCCAGACCGTCGCAACGGCCAGCATGAGTCGTCTTCTGAGGAGTCCTCTGACGAGGAGTCTTCCAGTGTGGCGTCTACCGCACCACCGCCGCCTGCTGCCTCACCACCACAGGACCCCGAGGACCCCGAGGACCCCGATGACGACGACGACGACGACGAGGACCCGGAGGAGTTTCCGCTTGACGACGAGTAGCCCTCGACCTATGCCACGACTCAAGGATAGGCACACCCCCATTAGTTAAATAAGAGCGACGTAGACATACTGGTGTGACCTTGAGTTGTGTTACTTCTTTTAGGATCTTGGTCAATTTTGTTTGGTGCTTGTTTGAGTGCTTGTGTGCTTAGTAGAGAGTTGTGGGATGCTTCGGCACTTGTCCACATCCTCATAATATAGGTCTATATTAATAAAGGATTATTTAGTTTCACATCCCTTGATGCATATAGTTGGGACGTTTCTTTCCAAATTCTAAATCCTTCTGTCCCCACCCTTCTTTCGCCATAGATGGTGAGAACTCGTAACCAGAGGGATGCCAACAATGAGGAGGAGCGCAATGAAGTACCTCAGAACAACCAGGGACATGCTCATGGAGCTATCAATATTGAACAACTGTTAGCTATGCAGAACCAGCTCATGCAGACCATGATACAAACTATGGGACAGCTGCAGGCTGGCAATAACAACAATCAGCCCCACCTGCCTCCACTGCCACCCCTGCCTCCTCACAACCGTTTGGGAGAGTTCATGAGGACTAGGCCGCCTACCTTTGCACAAGCTGCAGACCCAATGGAATCTGATGCTTGCTGAAGTCCGTTGAGAAGAAACTTGCTATTGTCCAGTGCACTGATAGGGAGAAGGTTCTCTTTGCATCACATCAACTAGTTGGAGCAGCCGCCGACTGGTGGGAAGCTCTTTGCAACGCTCATGATAATCAGGAGGCAATCACTTGGGCTGAGTTTAAGCAGAGTTTCCATTCCCACTATGTACATGAAGGAGTTATGATACTGAGAAGACAAGACTTTGAAATTCTCAGGCAAGGAAGGATGAGCGTGAGTGAGTAACTCAACAAATTCACTCAATTATCAAGATATGCTCCAGAAGACATCAAAACTGATAGTAGGAAGCAGCATCTGTTTATGAGGGGTCTCAACAATGAAATTCCAGTCCAGCTGCTCAGTACTGATTATCCAAACTTCCAAAAGCTGGTTTACAAGGCTATTGTGGTTGAGAACAAGATTCGTGAGATGGAGTAGGACAATAAGAGGAAGATGCCACATCATGGACCGCAGCAAGGAAGCAATGTTCGCCCCCTTTATGCACCACCTACTGCACCACAATACAACCCATCTGCTCCTGCATACCATGCTGCTTATCCGCCCCGCCCAAATCAGCCACCGCAGCAACGCCCCGCCATGCAAGCGCCTCGCTATCCTGTGCCACCTGCGCCGCGTCCTAACATGGTGGCAAATGCTCAAAACCAGTTGCGCCCAAACTTCCCTAATGCTACGGGCGGTAAGACATGCTATGTTTGTGGATAACCCGGACACTTTGCAAGTCAATGCCCCAAGAGAAACTATGGACCTATGAACAATGCACCAAGGCCAAATAACCCGCGACCAAATGGAGGAGCACCGCAAGGCAACCGTGGACAGCAGAATTTTGCTCGTGGCAATGTGAATGATGTCTCTACTGAGGAAGCCCAGCAAGCTGATGACGTCGTGATTGGTATGTTTCTCGCCAACTCCAACCCCGCGACTGTTTTATTTGATTCGGGAGCATCCCATTCATTCATCTCGTCAAAGTATGTTGCCAAGTACAATTTGCCTATATCTCATATGAAGCAAACTATGCTAGTAAGTTCTCTTGGTGGAGAGATGAGGACAAATATAGTATGTCCAAAAGTAAGCATTAAAATAAGGGGGGTAGACTTTCTCGCAAACCTCATAGTCTTGGACTCCCAAGGAATAGACATAATACTTGGAATGGACTGGCTGAGCAAGTATAATGGAGTCATTCAATGTGCCGAGAGGATTGTGCAGTTGACAAGTGAAAATGGTACACGCATCGAAGTTGAGGCAGCCCAACCTGCAAGAGGGAAAGCGATGCTAAATCACGTGGAAGAAGTGACATTGGAAAGCATTCCAATCGTTCGCGAGTACCCGAACGTGTTTCCAGATGAGTTGCCAGGTATGCCACCTGATCGTGACATAGAATTCGCCATTGAGATGATACCCGGAACTGCACCTATAGCTAAGAGGCCGTATAGGATGCCTCCTAAGGAGTTAGCAGAGCTCAAGAAGCAAATTCAAGAGCAGCTAGAGAAGGGTTTTATATGCCCAAGCTCACCCCCGTGGGGAGCCCCAGTGCTCTTCGTAGATAAGAATGATGGAACCCAGAGGATGTGTGTGGACTATATGTCTCTCAACGAAGTGACAATTAAGAACAAGTACTCACTGCCCCGTATAGAGGATTTGTTCGACCAAATGAAGGGTGCCTGTATCTTCTCCAAGATCGACTTGTAGTCGGGATACTTCCAAATGAAGATTAGACCATCGGATATACCCAAGACAGCATTTCAGACACGATATGGATCTTATGAGTACACCGTCATGTCATTTGGATTGACGAACGCGCCTGCGTACTTTATGTATCTCATGAACAAGTTCTTCATGGAATATCTGGATAAGTTCGTTGTAGTGTTCATCGATGATATTATGATCTACTCGAAGGATGAGAAGGAACATGAGGAACACTTGAGGCTTACGCTGCAGAAAATGAGGGAGCACCAATTGTATGCCAAGTTCAGTAAATGTCAATTCTGGTTATGGGAAGTTTCTTTCTTAGGCCATATTATTTCTGGAGGAGGAGTATCAGTTGACCCAGGGAAAGTGAGAGATGTGCTTAAGTGGGAACCGCCACATAATGTCAAGGAAATTCGGAGTTTCCTTGGAATGGCTGGATATTACCGCCGATTCATTAAGGATTTCTCCAAAGTAGCCAAGCCTATGACCGAATTACTCATGAAAGGGAAGGCATTCCGATGTACTCAAGCTTGTCAGGATAGCTTTGAGGAGTTAAAGAAAAGGTTGACAACCGTGCCGGTGTTAGTATTACCGGACGTGAGCAAGAGTTTTGATATATATTGTGATGCATCAAGACAAGGATTAGTATGTGTGCTCATGCAAGAAGGCCAAGTGGTAGCTTATGCATCGAGGCAACTAATGAAACATGAGTTGAATTATCCTACACACGACCTTGAACTTGCAGCCGTGGTACACGCCTTGAAGATATGGAGACACTATTCTTTTGGTCACCGATGTGAGATTTATACGGATCACAAGAGTCTCAAGTACATATTTACGCAAACGGATCTGAATCTGAGGCAACGCCGATGGTTGGAGCTCATCAAGGATTATGACGTGGGAATCAACTATCACCCAGGGAAGGCCAATGTAGTGGCCGATGCTTTGAGCCGAAAAGGAGTAAGTCATCAACTCACAGTTCGAGAGCTGCCATCCGAGTTATGCATGGAGTTTGAACGGTTGAACCTTGGATTCATAAATGAAATGGGAACGATGGAAGTCAACCCAACATTAGAGCAGGAAATACGGGAAGGACAGACAAAGGACAAGGAAATATAGGAAATCAAGGAAAGGACCCAAGAAGGAAGAGAATTCAGATTTGATGAGGATGAACAGGGTACCTTATGGCTTGGAAAGAGGATTGTAGTACCTAACGTAAGGCATATTCGGGAAACAATATTGAAAGAGGCACATGACTCACCTTACTCAATTCATCCTGGTTGTACAAAGATGTACAAGGACTTAAAGACATGTTATTGGTGGGCCAGCATGAAAAAGGACATAGCCGAATATGTTGCACTTTGTGATGTGTGCCAACGAGTTAAAGTTGAACATCAAAAGCCAGCCGGATTGCTACAACCATTGAAGATCCCGGAAATGAAGTGGGAAGAGATTGGTATGGACTTTATAGTTGGATTACCGGGAACTCAGTATGGCTATGATTCAATATGGGTTATTGTGGATCGGTTGACAAAATCAGCTCACTTCATCCCTGTCAAGACCACATATACCATCGCGAAGCTAGCAGAATTGTATATGGAACATATTGTGTGCCGACACGGAGTACCGAAGAAGATAGTCTCGGATAGAGGTTCCCAATTTACCTCCAGATTTTGGCAGAAATTGCATGAAGCAATGGGAACAAGGTTGAACTTCAGTTCGGCGTATCACCCTCAAACAGATGGACAAACCAAGAGGACCAACCAAATTTTGGAAGACATGTTAAGAGCTTGTGCATTAAAGCATGGTAAAAGTTGGGATAAAAGTTTGCCGTATGCTGAATTCTCGTACAACAATAGTTACCAAGCAAGTTTGAAAATGTCACCCTACGAAGCACTATACGGAAGAAAGTGTAGGACTCCCTTGTTTTGGAATGAAACCAGAGAGAATCAAGTATTTGGTCCCGACGTGTTACAAGATGCTGAAAGGCAAGTCCAAATAATACGGGAAAACTTAAAGGCTGCCCAGTCTCGACAGAAAGGTTATGCTGATAATAGGCGAAGGAGTTTGACTTTTGAAGTTGGAGATTTTGTATACCTAAAAGTGTCACCCATCAGAGGTCAGCGACGGTTTAACGTCAAAGGAAAACTGGCACCACGTTACATGGGACCGTTCAAGATTTTGGACAGGCGAGGAGAGGTAGCTTATCGACTTGAGCTGCCGACGTATCTCTCCGATGTACACGACGTGTTTCACGTCTCTCAACTCAAGAAGTGTCTCAGGGTACCCTAAGAACAAGTGCCGATGGACGAGTTAGAGCTTCAGGAGGATTTGTCCTATGTCGAGCAACCTATCAAGATTTTGGACATGAAGGAAAGGGTCACGAGGAATAAGAAAGTCCGTTGGTGCAAAGTGCAATGGAAACGGAAACTGAAGCTACATGGGAACGTGAAGAAGACCTGAAGGCAGAATTCCCTCACCTTTTCTCCACGCTATCGAATCTCGAGGGCGAGATTCACTTTAAGGGGGGTAGGTTTGTAACACCGTAAATTTTCGCATCATGCATTGCATACATGATCATGCATTAAACATTAGTAGAATGAAAGAAAAATAATAAAACATAAAATATACATATACAAATATGAGTAGCAAAAGAAGAAAAAGAGAATAATAGTTATAGCCTAAAACTTGTAATAGGGAATAAGTATAAAAATAATAATAATAAAAATATATATAAATATATATATAAATAATATATATAACAATATATAAAAATAAATAAAATATTAATATTAATAGTATATATTATAATAATAATAAATAATATATATATAATATGAATAATAATATATATATATATAATATAAGTAATAAATCATATAAAAAAGAAAGTATAAAAAAAAGAAAAAAAAAGGCCTGCCGCCGACCGAGCGCCCTGCCCCGCCCCGGCCGACGCGGCTCACGCCGCACGCGCCCCGCCAGGGCCCCGCCGCCCGATTCCCGCCGAAAACCCCGCCTCCGCTCCCGCCTCCCGCCCCCCGATTTCCGCCTCGCGCTCCCGCCTCCCGCCTGGGCCCCGCACGCCCCGCACGCGCTCCAGCCCCGGCTCGGCCGCCCGCGACGTGCCCGACTCCCGCTCGCTTACGCCCGCGCGATTCCCGGCCGAACCGACTCGGTTCCGAAACTCTCGTACCGCGGCTATAAAAAGGACGCAGCTCCGTGGATTTTTCCCCGATCCCAGAACAGACGCCGCCGCCTTCGAAAGAAGCCGCCGGTACAGAAGAAAAAAAAAACAGTCCAGAGAGCTGGGCCGCCAGGGAAAAGGAGGTGAAGGAGAGGAAGAAAAAGAGGAGGGTCCCACCGTTCGCCGGAGATCGCTGTCGCCATCGCATCCCGTCGTCGTGCCGCCGGAGGACGCATCTACTTCGTCTACGCATCGTCCCCATCCCTCGATCATCGAAGCCATCGCATCTACGGTAGGCCATGTTCCCGATGCGAATTTTTGCGATCATATTGAACCTAATAGGCGTAGTTTGATCATAGTTGTGTCGTCTTTTTATTTTCAGCAGCATTAATCCACCCTAAAACCCCCGTAAACTCATACGAACACGTATGAACTAGTTGCATCTAATTAATAAACGACCGTAGTAAATTAATTATTGAATTGTGCATGCATGCATGTCATTGCATGATGATTATTTTGTGTGAATCATATTGAATTGTATGTATTTTCTTGTATGTATGATCACGCGTAGAGGAACGTGCTCAAGAGGCCGCGTACGAGGATTTCCAGAACCAAAACTTCGAAGCGCTTGAGCAACTCCATGCGTCGGAGCAAGGCAAGTGTTCTTGAAGCATATTGATCCTATTTTAAATTAAATGTTTTGTTTGCAAACTTGCATGCTTGTGTCATATTAATGGGAATCCTATGGTAGGAAGTTTACTAGTTTTGTTTGACCACCCTTGTCGCCTGGAATTTATGGTAGAGAGTCGGGAAGGGTTTTTACCTTTTTGCTTCGCTTAATTAATTGGGATGGCAAACAACACTACACAATTAATTATGCATCAATGATATTATGGTTAATGTGAACTGGTCAATACGATGGGTGATCTAAGCAAGCCTGGTATGTGGATGGGTTGGATGTTATGGTGGTTTGCTTGCTTTAGATCTAAGGACCGGTTCATGCGAGAATACGCCAGGTCAACAGTGCCACCACAAGGCCAAGTATGGGTGCGGCGTAGCTGATTAATTAGGAGCACTGCTAGTATTGTATGGACCATTGAATGGCGCGGGGAATGGGAGTCGAGGAGGACTGCCCTGGGATCCGCATGGCACACGAGGGGGCCCGTGGGTGGGAGAATGGAGATTCAAGCCTGCCGGTGAAACCTTAGTGGGCCCGTACATACTAGTAGTCCCTTTTGAAAGGCTATTTTGTGATCTCTTGGCCACACACCTACGGAAGTGTGAGATGGCATAATGGAGGTTTCTTAGTCATCAAAAGGTGATGAAATCACAAACATGTGGGTAAAGTGGTACAACCTCTGCAGAGTGTTTAAAACTATCATGATAGCCGTGCTCCGAGATATGAGCGCCTGGATGACCTACATGATTAGAGTTGGAATTGGGATTTGGGATGGTTATGGTTGGTTTATGATTATGGGTTAGTAATGGTTACGGTTGGTTTATGATTATGGGTTGGTAATGGTTATGGATGGTTTATGAATTATGGTCTTGGATATGAATTTGAGTTATGGTAATTGGACATGGATAATGGTGATGTTGGCAATAATTGGATATGGTTTATATTTTGTTAATATGATGGTTATGATGGGATTGTTTCACATAGACATAGTATAATGCTTTTCAAATGTTTTACTGTACTTTTCAGCACTTAGCCATTATTACATTCGACATTTGAATTAGCCACATGTCATACTTTCCACACTTGCTGAGTACGACATGTACTCACCCTTGCAATCCCCCCCAACAGCTACTGGAGACAATTGGGAGTACCCTGAGGATCACGTGGAGTACTAGGTTGCGTACCGCCGTCAATTGCCTGTGGATTGGAGTCATGCTGTTTATTTTATTTTCCCCTGCATTATTTAGAGTTTTATCATTCGTGAACTATTGGATTATTGTAATAAAGTACTTATTTATTAGTTAAGACGTGGTTAAATTCTGTATATCGTTTGTGATGCAACCGTATATGTGTGATGAACTTCCTGGGCACACATATGCGTTACGCTTGGTTCATATTCGGAACCGGGTGTCACAGGTAGGTCTGGGGGCCATCAATACTCTCAGTTTGATAACTCTCCCGGTGCCCTTTGCGACTCGGAAGAACTACAAAACTGAGAAGCTTGTTTTTGACGTGGCTCACATCAGCTTGCCCTTCAACGCCATCCTAGATAGACCAGCCTTGTATAGGTTCATGGCCGTAGCCCATTATGGCTACCTGATGTTGAGGATGCTGACCTTCAGGCATTCTCTGGATCCACAAAGATCACACTCTGGGAGTTACTGTGTTGGAAGAACTCCATGCGCTTACAACATCGCAGGAGGAAGCATCCAACAAGAAGCTAGCTACTCAACCTTCGAGCACTCGTCACCGAGGCTCATCCTCTGCACCACGTGTGCAACCAAGTGTTGACACCGACATCCCCATCAAAGTCGTCCAAATTGGAACTGATGTTTCCCGGACCACCCATATATCGAGAGGACTGGATAACAAATAGGAAGTTGCGCTCATCACTTTCTTTCGGTCGAATGTTGATGTGTTTGATTGGCAACTGTCACAAATGGCTGGGATCTGTACGGGGATCCTTAGGGAGGTGATTGAGCACAGTCTGAAGATATACCCAAACGCACGACCAATACATCAGAAGCCTTGGAAGGAATCAGTTGTGCGATAGAACATTATTCGATAAGAAATCAAGAAGCTGCTCGAAGCTAGTTTCATCCAGGAGTTCATCATCCGTGATGGCTGGCAAACCCAGTCTTTGTACACAAGACCGGTTGGAAACTTCGGATGTGTATCGACTACACTACCTTCAATAAGGCATGTCCAGAAGATCCATTTCCACTACGTAGGATAGATCAGATAGTGGGCTACACCTCCGGGGGTGAGCTATTGTGTTTCCTAGACACATACTCCGAATATCATCATGTCCAAATGTCTAGGGAAGATGAAGAGCATGTTGCCTTCATAACAGTAGATGGATTGTATTGCTATACTGCCATGCCTTTAGGTCTCAAAAATGCTGCTTCAACTTTTGTGCGAGCCATGAACAAAACGTTTGGAGAGCTCATTAGGGAGTTGGTGGATGTCTACATCATTGACATCGTCGTGAAATCAAGAACAAGGACTCACTCCTTGACAACCTGCAAGCCATCTTTGACAAGCTACGCGTGACTCGCACTAAGCTAAACCCGGACAAATGTGTCTTCGGGGTTTGCTCCATGAAGCTCCTTTGATTCTTTGTGACTCACCGAGGAGTTGAGGAAAACACTGTGAAGATTAAGGCCATTGAAGACATGCGGCCCCCAGCCCGCATCAAAGATGTCGAGAAGCTAACTGGATGTCTAGCTGCGCTTAGTCGGTTCATCTCAAGACTGGCAGAACGGGCATTTCCCTTCTTCAAGCTATTGAGGAAGTCCGGACCATTCCATTGGAACGAAGAAGCAAAAAAGGCATTCCAAGATCTCAAATAACTCCTCACCACACTACCAATCTTGGTACTTCCGAACCCTGGTGAGCCTCTTATATGTACATTTTGGCAACTACGGAAGTTTTCAGCATGGTCCTGGTCACGGAAAGATCGGAACCACCTATAGTTCAGGAGCCTAGACCCCTCCGGGAGGGTTCAGAGCTACATGAAGGAAAGTCTGGGTCCCAGCCCCCAAGACACAGATCTTCAAGGCAAGCGGCCCGAGGATCAACCTCTCTCATCTAAGGTAGTTCACACAGGTGCAGAAGAAGTTCCGGACCCCACGGGGATGGTACGGGAAGCTCATAAAGAAGTTATAAACCCTTCTGGGAGGGTCAGATAGATGAAGAAGAAGCTCCGGGACCTTCACACAAGGTCCGGACTATCCAGCGGCCAGCGTACTTCAGCAGTGAAGTACTTAATGATGCCAAGACTCGATACATTGAGTGCATAACCTGCTTTATGCAGTGCTTATTGCCTCAAAGAAGTTACGTCACTACTTCCAAGCCCACAAGATACTAGTGGTAACATCCTATCCACTGCGTGTTATACTACATAACCCTAATTCTACAGGGAATATTGCAAACCGGGTAGTGGAGCTGGCAGAGTTCGATCTCTAATTCGTGCCTCGACATGCTATCAAGAGTCAGGCATTGGCTGACATCATGGCAGAGTGGACCCCTTCTTCATTAAATCCAAGGGGGCCCAGTGAGCAAAAGTCAGAACCCACGGTCCTAGTCTTCACCGAGCCTCATTGGACTCTCTACTTCGATGGCTCCATGCAAAAGCAGGGGGCCGGAGCTCGAATCCTTCTCCTCACTGCGACTGGGAAGAAGGTCAAGTACATGGTACACCTTGATTTCAAGGCAACCAACAACATTGCGGAATATGAAGCACTTATCTATGCACTCAAGGTGGCGCTGTCTTATGGCATCAAGCTGATGCTGTTGAAGGGTGATTCGCATCTCATTGTCAAGCAAGTTAAAGGCAAATGCAGCTGCAACAACCCACATTTTGCTGCTTACCTTCTTGAAGTCCAGAAGCTCCAGAAGGAATTCAACTTCCTGGATCTCGTCCATGTCCATCGTCTCAACAACGATGAAGCTGAAGAACATTCGATGAAGGCTTCAACCAGAGCTCAGGCTCTCGACAGAGTTTTAGTCAGGAGGTTGTCAATAACAACCGCTCAGCCTGCCGAACTGAGCGAATGGGGCAAGACCAGCACCTCAAAGTTGGCACTCCCGATGGCCCTGTTATCATGGCGTCCACCAAGGGTCATAGGTGCTGCAGGAAGCTCCAAGCAACCTAGCACGCAAGACTTAGAAGCTCAAGTTATCTACGATGCATGGATCTCGAAGATCTAGAGCTACTTGAAAGACACCATCCTTCCTGAAGACAGTGCATCTACTGACCAGATCGTCAGATTGGCTAAAAGATACACGCTGTTAGAAGGGGATCTCAACAGGTGCGGTGCCAACAGCATCCTAATGCGGTGCACTGCATGGGAAGAAGGCTGCGAGCTCCTCATGGAAATCAATGGAGGCGAGTGTGGGAACCACACATCTTCCCGCACATTGGTCGATAAAGCCTTTGGGCATGGCTTCTACTGGCCTACAACACTCAAGGATGCAGATGATCTGGTAAAAAAGTGTGAAGCGTGCTAGTTCCACGCGAAACAAATTCACACAACGGCTCAGTCGCTGCAAATGATACCTCCTACATGGCCATTCGCTGTGTGGGGGATGGACATTTTGGGTCCTTTCCCAAAAGCCGTTGGAGGTTATACATTCCCGTACGTCGCCATCGATAAGTTCACCAAGTGGCCGGAAGCAAGTCCAGTTGTGACTATCAACAAGCAATCCGCTATCAAGTACTTGAGGTCCATAGTCTGCAGATTTGGACCTCCGAATTGAGTCATCATTGACAATGGAACCCAATTCACAAGTGCAGCATTCCAATAATATTGCGGATACCTCGGCATTCATGTCAGTTACGCATCAGTAGCTCACCTGACAAGTAATGGCCAAACAGAGAGAGAAAATGCAGAAATATTGAAAGGTCTCAAGATGTGCACATATGAGTACCTGAAGAAACACGGAGCCCGCTGGATAGAGGAGCTTCCGTCCGCACTTTGGGGGAGTAGGACTACACCTAGCCGGTCAACTGGAGAGACAACTTTCTTATTGGTGTATGGAGCTGATGCGGTCCTTCATCTGGAGATCACCTTGGGGTCAATCCAGGTCCGGACCTTCGACGAAGACATGCAGGACAAGCTCTGGCGTGAAGACCTTCACCTCGTTGACGAGGGAAGGTGCCAAGCAGTTGTTCGGAATGCACGATATCGCCAGGCGCTCCGACACTATCACTAAAGGCATATGTGCAACCAACAGCTTGAATAAGGTGATTTGGTGATGCGGAGAATACTAAATCATGAACGGATGAACAAACTGTCCCCCTGCTGGGAAGGTCCCTTTCGAGTGATCAAAGTATTCTATCCAGGATGCGTTCGCTTGGCGACAGAGGATGGGACTCCTCTTCCCAACCCTTACAACATCAAGCACCTCTGTAAGTTTTATGCTTAGTTTCATGGAGGTGAGTCTGTAATGACACAAAAATGTAAGTTATAGAGTCTATACACAGAGGCAGGTAGGTCCTAAAGGAAAACATCCAGACCCCTCCGGGTGTGTCCGGCAAGTTCATGCCCACCTAACTTGGTCCCTATACTGAAAGTGCAGCCTGCCTACCCTGGCTCAGAACAAGATGAATAGCACACTTAGCCTGGTTCCATACCCTATTTGTTTCCTTGTCTCGCCTGTAATTCAGAACTATAATGAAAAACATTATTGTGTGAAGGCAGACTCCACGTGCATTAATTTTGTGCAGGCTCGTTTTAATTTTGTTATCTTTTCCTTCTTGTCTATAATGAAGTTGTGCAATTCTTTTTAAAATTTAGCCCAATTCATTCATATGATATACAAGTTATATTGTTGTTATTTTTCAGATATTAGAATTGCTGGATGGTCTACTTGCTTGAAGGCCAAAGCCAATGATAGGTCTGAAGTGTGCCATCGACTTAGACAGGTCCAGCACCCTAAGTACGCCACTCTACCTATATTCTAGTAGGCCTCATTAGGGCCGGTCCGAAAGGGATTCAGATCTTAAGAGATTACATAAAATTACTTGTTATCATGTTGAATTCCTTCAGACCTAAATTTCAAAGAAGAATAGTAAGCCGCAAGCAACTTATATAGAAGAGGACCAATTTTACTATTTCTCTTGTCTTTAACGCGCAGGAAAATGGAAATTTCATGGTGATGGTGCATGTTGTCGGAGCTATTAAGCTTCGACAACCCCAGGAGGCCCACCATCAACATTTCTAACATTGAAAGTGGGCGTCCTCAGAGCTAACAAGCTCTGACAACTCCCCTGGGGGGCCAACCATCTACGTGAACAATAAATGGCAATCGAAGTGAAGATGGCGATGAAATCACCCCAAAGGGATTCCGCGTCGACGGGTCAATGTATTATACGTTGATGGTGGATATTGTCGAAGCAAGGAAGCTCCAACGATTCCAGGGGGCCTGCCGTCGACGTTCTACGTGTTCATAGTGGGCGCAGTCAGACCTATCAAGCTCTGACACCTCCTAGTGGTCCCGCCGTCGATGTTTTACGTGTTGAAAGTGGGCGCAGTTGGACCTATCAAGCTCCGACAACTCCCAGGGGGCCCCGCTATCGATGCTCTAAGTGTTGGCGGTGGGCGTCGTTGGAGCTACCAAGCTTTGACAACTCCCAGGGGGCCTGTCGTCAACCTCACAAAGGGTCCCTGGAGATATCGTAAGTAAACTTTGGACCTAAGAGCTAATCGTTCTACCTACAAGTTTGAAGCGTTCAAGTCATCAAGACATTGTCAGATCTTTTTTGTACATGTTCGTAATCAAATTGTGTATATATACTAGGGGGCCAATAAGATAAAGGATAATGCATTGAAGACAAATACAAAATGGAATTCATTCATTCAAGAAGATTGGGTTTCATTTATCGGAAGAATTGGATTACAAAATGAGGGTTACAAAGGAAAAGGAAAAAGAAAAAGGTCCTGGCTACTGGAGGTCCTAAGTTTTATGGAAATACAAGGCAACTTTTACGGCAACTTCTTGAACACTGGCCTTGGCGACATCTTCCTCTACAGCAATGGGCCCTTCAAACACAAGATCTAGAGAAAGTTGGGAGTCTCGGCTTTTGAAACACGTCAGCACATATTCGGCAATGTTCTTACCATAGAATTCCCCTCTGTCTCTAGTTGGTCGACAATGATGTTACCCATCGCATCTAGCTTGTTGCTGGTAGAGCTCAACGCCACCAGCGCTTTGTCCAGCTCCGACTCTGGGTCATTCGAACTTATCGGACTGAAGCTGAGCGGCACCAAAGCCTTGTTAGTGTGCCCCGGGAGGTCCCAGACTTGTTGGGACTCCGTTGCCCTCGAATTCTTGAGTTCCTCCAACGACCTTCGGACGGCCGCAAGCTCTGAACCTTTATGGGCGATGCGCCCGTCTTCTTTGGCATGTTGCTGAATACTCTCAGCCACCTGCTTTTCACGGTCGGCAAGCTTCTACTCTCGGAGGTGGATGCGGTTATGGCTATTCACCAGGTGCTTCTCCCTGCCTCTCACCTTCTCTTCCTTTGTGGCGACATCAACTTCTCTTTTGGAGAGCTCCTGCCCCATCTTCCCGTGCTTCTCCTACTCCTGCTTGCACCGCTGCTCAAATTGTTTAGTGCGGTCAACCAAGATTTCCTCCCCCAGAGATAGCCTCTGGGCGAGCTCCTCCTCCCTCTTCATAACGTCCTCCTGCTTCTTCATGAGTTTCTCCTCCCTATCATCGAGGTCCCCTCAGCGCTTAAGGAGGATCTCATTCAGCTTGTTGAGGTTCTCCTGACGATCGTCAGCAGCCTCATTGCACTTCCTAGCGAACTCGAGACACTCCAGAGACTTCGCATCGAGGACCCTGATGGAAGCCTCCCGCTCATCCAACATCTAGCCCTAGTATATCATCCGGGCCTTTTCCTTCTCGACCCATTGTCGCTGGTCAACAAGCCTTGTTTGCGCCAGCTTGGTCCCAAAGTGAAGTCTATTGCGCCAACGCCTCAATGTGTGGCGCTCTTTTATGAGGACCTTGCTATCATGGTCAAACGCGAGCTGAACTTGACGGAGACTGGAGCAGGCGTTGTCAATAGACAAAGCCAAAGGAATTGGCTCTGGACCTGCTGGGATCTCCTATGCTGGCTTGAAGGGGTCTTCTAACAAAAAAATGTTGTCCCAAGGCACAAGTGTGGTACCCTACAACTCCACGGCATAATGGCTGACTTCTAAAGTTGATGAAGAGGGTCCCCCCGCTGGATCTTCAATCATCGGCTCAAGAGGTGGAGGACCTGCAGCTAACTCCTGTGGGTGCTTCAGCTCCAACATAGACTCCTCTGGAGTATTCATCTTTGGGGTGGACGATGCAGCTTCGACCAGAGATCCCTCCGCCTCCGGCTTAGGTGCCGGGACTTCAACTTCTTTCGGCTCTAGTGTCGCAGCTTCGGTTACCTCTGGCTAAGGTGTCGGAGCTTCCGTAGTCTCTGGCTCCCAGGCCGGAGATTCAACTATTTCCGGCTTGGGGGCCAGAGCATCTGTTACCTCCAGCTCAAACACCGGAGCTTCTGCCACCTCCGTCTCTAGAGCAGGAACTTCAACCGCCGGTGCCGAAACTGTAGGTGCTTCTTTACAAACTACTCCCTCGTGGTCCGGCGCTACCACGAGAGCTTTTGGTGACGACTCTGAATTCGTGTCCATGACAGTTGGCATCAGAACTATCGTGTCTTCAGCCACCACTCGGGGAGGCACAATGGTTGAAGCTGGAGCTTTTGCCTGCACATCCTCAGTTACTACAGCAGGAGCCGAAGTTTCGGTCTTCTTTTTCGACATCCTTGAAACAAAAGATCGAAAAAATTAAACACATGATGAAAACAAAATTAGAAACTCAAGGCAAGATGACAATGCTTACCTTGGGATGCTACCGCTCTAGTCAGAACGGAACCTCTTCATCGGGCGGTAGAGCAAGAACCCACCGTCGCCGGTGTGGTGGAGGCTTCAGACTGCTGTCCGGAACTTGCCGCAGCTGCTGGTGTCACCTCAGCCGGGACCTCCCTCGGCTGGAAGGATCTGCGGACCTAGAGCCCTCAGTCGGCATTGAAGCCGAAGTCGATTTGCTGGAACTGCCACCCCTCGAGGGTGCCGACATCGAAGGATGCGTGGCTGCTCTCTGCTACACTGGGGAGAGGGGGCTATTGAAGTCGGAGCTGACCTGACATTGCTCCCATTAGCATGCCTCAACTTTCTCTTTCGGCTAGAAGACTTGGCTGCCTCCTTGCCCTTACCTTTGCCCTTGCAGGCGTCGTCGACCCTCTGGCTTGGAGCACTGGGGGCCACCCTCTCTGAAGCCCCGGGGATTGCAACCCCAGAGGTCCTAAGCCTCTCCACCAGGCCAAGATCATCTAGCTCCAGATATCCCTTCCAGAGCTCCCTCCTGACATCTGGAACCATATTCAGTGGGAGGAAGTCCGCCAGAGGTGTCAAAGATTCGCGGGAAATAGCCCGGTGTTAAATTTTCTTCAGGTGGAGCTTCGAAGCCCCGTCATCCGGATTAATCCAGAGGTCAACTTCAATTCAGTTGTGGTCCATCTTGCCATTGAAAGCTCAGGCATGCCATTCTCTTTTCATTAGTGGATCCCACCGGTTCGTCAGGAAGTTCCTGAAGACCATTTGAGGGGTTACTCCAACCTCCACACAGTGATGGATCCTGGTCAGGATGGGATTGAAAGCTTCAAGCAGCTCTGGAGCCGCATTCCAGGCGTCAGTGTCAACATTGGGGAGGCCCGTCGGCAGCTCCAGCCTATCGTGATGATTCACCGTGATAATCACCCAATCCTTCTTCCAGTTGTCCCACTTCCCAGAAGGGAAGGTTCTCATGTACTTCAAGGGACAATTCTCGCGCTTCACAAAGTAATAGAATCCCAAGTACTCATCACTCTTCCCGATGGTGTGGACCGTGAAGAAGGTCCAAAAGAGCGCGACGCACGGCAGCACACCCAACCACATCTCACAGAACTGGACAAAATTTGCCACCAGCAAGTAAGGGTGGGGGCCAAGGTGATGAAGCTGGAGGCCATAGAAGTCAAGTAGCATTAGTAAGAAACTTGTGAAAGGCGGGATCAAACCTACAATGACATACAATGAGAAGTAAACAATCTCCCTGGTGCACTCGTTCTTGAAGGGGAGCTTGCCGATGTAGATGTCATTGTTGAAGGAGTCGCTGGACCACCCCATGTAGGTCCGGACCATCTTCAGATCTTCATCGATAGTGATCTTGCTGTGGGGAAGACCTAACTCCATTGCAGCAAAGAGGAGCAAAAAGTTGGAAAGGCTATGCAATGGTTGGGAGGCTCTGAGCGCAAGTTTGAATGAAAGTGTAAAGAGTCCCCAAAGCATGCGGGCTTTCCTTCTTAAGTAGGCCTCCGCAATGCTTGGATGGAAACTGCAGCGGGATCAAGATCACACATCAAAAACCTACCCCGTCAGGGACAAATGGCCTGGGTCCACTTTGGCAGAAAGGTCGAAGTTAATACACCAGGCGAACCGTTGTCATGATGGGAAGTTGGAAGGCTGAGGGCGGCAGCCTGACATAGCACTCGGAACCGATACTGTTTTCGTATTAGGAATCGACGACCTTAAATTATGTGAGATCCGGGTGCTAGGATCCCACCTGCCGCATCAAGAAGAGCCACGCGGTGGTGGTTTAACTACGAACCATCACCCCAACGGCCTATGGAAAAACCTTTGAAGCCACAGCGCGGGAATCGAAAATGTCCCCACCACTGGTAGAATAACTTAACCAAAAGGGTTTCTCCCAGAGGTGGGCTCAGGGGCCACTAATGGTACCCTACATACCGGGTACCCCACGGTACCGCATGAAAAGTCACGAAGTTCCACCCGTCCATGTTGAAGACCTCCGAAGGCTCCACGTGTTACACCGCACTGGACCCGCCTCCCTTGTTTGTGTAGCTCCGGCACCATCACATGTAACACAAGGCCGGACCCAACTCCCTTCATAGGGAAGCTCTAGATATGTCATGTGTATAGTGACCCCAGACCTAACCCCTAGTAGAGGGAAGCTCCGGTGTTGTCACGTGTATAGTGGCTCCGGACCTGCCTCTACACGATAGGAAGCTTCGGTGCTATATGTCAGTCCTCCAAAAAAAAGATGGCATGAGGAAGACTCGTGGATCCAAAATGGCATGAACATTCAAGGGATAGTTAAAGCTACAGTTACAAGACCTGATTATGTGTCATTATAACCAAATTAATGACACACAATCAGATGGCCTTTAGTACTGTTAACACCGCCATTAAGGCACGTTATCGCTATTAAATGTACTTAATACATACAGATCATGTATTAGATAATTAAACACGATTGGGACCATATGTTGGGCCAGGCAGCCAATGTAATGGCCAATCCATAGACTATAAAGGGTTGTGCCGCACGGTACAGACAACTAAGCTCATACGCACACAAGCCACCGCATACTCATACATCAACACACATCCTGTGGAGTCGGGACTTACGCTCAGGCGGCCCGAACCACGTAAAACTCCTCGTTTCACTATCTTGTTCATAATCTCATGCGCACGCCAACTAATCACGAACCTCCACGGGCTACGATCTAGTAGTACTGATGGAAGTGTCGATCACACACTTCGACAGGTTCAATTAATTTTATTTGAATTTTTTTATTTTTTATGTACTATATGTATATACAATGTTATCAAATCTAGACGACTAAGATCGACTAGGCGATTTTTCATCGAATAGGGCGATTAGTTGACCGTAGTCGACCACTAGTCGATCTCGTAGTCGTCCAACGTATTTTGGGGAAAAGTTCTAGTCGACACTAAGGAAACAGAGCCGGGAGTACCATCATCCCGACATTGAGGAAGGAGAAGGCGGAGGCGACAGGGAAGAACGGCGCAATCCCAAAGTTGAGGAAGGAGGAGGCGGACGGGACAGGAGATAATGGCGCAGGGAGGCGAACATAAGAAGGGCGACAACACACGGTAAAGGAGCGACGACGGCACACCAGGAAAGGAACACCATGGCACCGGGCGGCACGACAGGCGGCACGACAAGATCCATTTAGTAGGAAGTTAAATTAGGCTTCATAAGGTATCGCCTAGGCGACGCCTAGTCGCCCCTAGGTGTCCAGGCGCTCCGACCCTGACGTCATGTGCATTCGCGTGGACGCCGTTGTTTAGGCCGCCGACGTTGCATGCCCCGTTTTACTTTAAGAACTGCACCGAATAGGGGGGTGTAGTGTTAAATAGGCGGCGTTATGCTGTCAAAAATTTAGGACCTATCCTAGAAAATAGATGTAGGGTCGTGACATTAAACAAACTATGAAGTAACGACAAGACCCATTTACTAGGAAGTTAAAGCATGCTTTGTAAGGCGTCGCCTAGGCGCTACCTAGTCGCTGCCTAGGCGTCCATGCGCTACGGCCCTGACATCATGTGCAGTTGCGTGGCCACTGTTGTTTAGCCCATCGGCATTGCCTGCCCCTTTCTACTTTAAGAACTGCACCAGATGGGGGGTGTAGTGTTAAATAGTCGGCGTTACGCTGTCAAAATTTTAGGACATATCCTGGACAATAGATGTAGGGTCGTGACATTAAACAAAATATGAAGTAACGACTAGACCCATTTAGTAGGAAGTTAAAGCAGGCTTTGTAAGGCTTCGCCTAGGTGACTCCTAGTTGCTTCCTAGGCGTCCAGGCACTTCGGCCCTCACGTCATGTGCAGTCGCGTGGTCGCCGTTGTTTTGGGCGCTGACACTGCCTGCCCCTTTTTACTTTAAGAACTGCACCGGATAGGGGGGTGTAGTGTTAAATAGGTGGTGTTATGCTATCGAAATTTTAGGACCTTTCCTGGACAATAGATGTAAGGTCGTGACATTAAACAAACTATGAAGTAACCATATATGATCATTAACATATATTTATTTGATGTAGTTTTAAAATTGGCGATGATCATAAGGCGATGTATTATGGATGGATTTCAACCGGTGCGCACACTAATGAATGGGGTCATATCACAAATGCTTTTTTGAGCCATGCATTGGATAGTGATGCTCGTGTTGCCAAGTGTCTATGTATGAAGTGTCGGAATCATCGACGTCTGGATAAGTCTGAAGTGGAGTTGCATCTTTGCAAGCACGGATTTATGCCCGACTATCTGGTGTGCCACGAGCAAGGGGAGATAGAGCATGATGATGAGTCAGACGGTAATGAGGATGAAGATCGGATGGATGAGATGATGCACATATTGATAAAGAGTATGAATATCGGTCACAACCGAAGTAGGTGAAGGAGTTTTACGAGCTTCTTGCCGCTGCAGATCGAAAAGTGTATGAGGGCACTAATGTGATCATTTTGCAAGTGGTCACATGACTTATGACGATGAAGTCCAAGTTCAATTTAGCGAATAATTTCTACAATGATATCATTAAGATGATCATTGGTCTCCTTCCGTCAGGTCATCAGATGCAGTCGGATCTATATCAATCTAAGAAAATTTCGGCTGGTCTTGGCATGAATTATGAGAAGATTGATGCATGTGGGTATAATTGCACGCTGTTTTGGAAGGAACACATGAACGATACTCATTTTGTGCATTGTAAGAAATCTAGATATGCGGACATCATGAGTGATGATGGAGAACGAATAACTACAAAAGTACCGATCAAACAACTTTGGTACATGCCAATCACGTCAAGGCTTAAACGATTGTTTCTATCCCAAGAAACCGTGAAGCACATGAGATGACATTCTGAAGGGATACGTGAGAAAGATGGCAAAGATGTTCTGGCGCATCCTTCGAATGCCGCAGCTTGGAAAGCATTACACCATTTTATCTAAAGTTTGCAGGAGATTCGAGAAATGTTCGTCTTGGGTTGTCAACAGATGGTTTCACTCCATTCAGCACCAGTAACAGCCCATACACCTGTTGGACTGTTTTTATCATGCCCTACGATCTTCCTCCCAACATGTGCATGAAAGAAGGATAAATTTTCCTTGCGGAGGTCATTCTTGGTCCTAAACATCCAGGCAAAAAAATCAATGTGTTTATGCAACCGTTGATTGAAGAGTTGAAAGAGCACTGGCAAGGTGTAAAGGCATATGACAGTCATATTAAATGTGATTTTGACTTACGTGTCGTGTATCTATGGTCAATTCATTATTTCTTGGCATACGGCATTTGGGTTGGTTGGTATGTCCATGCAATTATGTTGTCCCTTATGTATGAGTGACACTGATGCTATAAGGCTGGAGTATGCAAAAAAAGTCAGCTTTTTTGATTGTCATCGACGATTCCTTCCTTCAAATCATCCTTTCCGGAAAGATACACAATCATTCCGGAAAAGCATAAGAGTTATAAAAGGAGCACCTCGTCTATTGACAAGCAAGCAAAAAATGGCATGGCTGAGGGGTCCTATTTAAAGCTTGGAGAAGAGTTGGTTCCTGCCACCAAAAGTGCGTGAATCAGTCACCCATGACCTCTTGAAGCTGGGACGATCCAACACATAGTGTTTGACTGTATTTGGCGGCAAGACCTAGTCAGCCGACTAGGAGGGTCGATCGACCTGGTCTTGGCCCCGTTGGGGTTGTGCTTCCTCTAGGTCTCTGTCACATAGATCATATTTCTTTGTATAGGTTCTACACCATTGGATGGCCTCAGATACTTCTGTTTGTGGGCCGTTTGATCGATGTGGTACCACGTGTCATGGATTTATTGGCCAAAATGATATTTAATAGGATCCACCCCCTTGTTTCATTTTGATTTCACTTCGATTCTGCACAAAACTCTGGCATGTACCATTTTTCTCCAAGGAAAAGTGGAAATGTCTAAAAAGAAAGGTGATGTGTGCAAGATATGAAAATTCCTTCACATAATTGAGTTATATTAACAGGTGAAATTGGTCTATATTAGCCTCCAACAAACCTCTCAAAGGAACTGCAGCAAAATTTCTTGCACGGTGGCTCCATTGGTGGGCCTGGTAGTGGATGTTCTGCCATGGTGGTGGTGGGTCATCGGCATAGAGAAGACGAAGAAGAAGAAACTGACTCGAAATGAGCAAGGCACTTGTGGATAACTGATGAGTGACAGCGTGTCTTAAATAAGGTCTGTGCGGAGTCGACGATGGAGCGTTTGGTTTCCCGTGCATTGATGGAATGATGGGACACATCAATATCGCATCGGGGAAACGAAAGGTTGTGCATGCCGGTGGCACGCGTCTCTGCACCATCGCCGCCGGAATTAAATTATCCACAGTCCTCATGACACATGTCTCTTTTTCAGCAATGGAAGATGAGCTTTCATATAGCGCGTCTCGCTTTAGTCTGCAGCCCACGTCTCGCTTTAGTCTCCCACGCGTCTCGCGTTTATCTCGCTTGTCTCTTCGCCTCCTGTGCTCCTTTACTAGGACCAACGCTCCTTTACTAATCAATTAACTCCAGTGCGACCGCCGCCTCTGTTCCCCATCGCTATCATCGTCGCCATCCTCATCGTCATCGTCACTGTTCATGGCTGGGTTATATATCGGCTTGGCGCGTAGCCAACTAAAGGAGGAGCGCTTGGCGTGGCGCAAGAACCATCCTCATGTATCTACATATGGCACTGGCCGCATGGTTGTATATATGTGGCTCTGCAAGGGACTGATGAACATAACTGTTTGTTTTTGGTATTTTCAATTTCTCTACGTAGGGTGTCTCTATGAAGCCTAAATCGGAAGATTTATTGAAGTGGCAGTGCATCATTCCCGGTAATGAAGGGGTAAGTCATGAAGAACAAGCACAGTCATATGAGTTTAACTATCGTCCTCTTATTAATGAATTTCCTTTGTAGACTAACTAGGAAGGTGGTTATTATCCCCCTAACAATCTCCTTCCTGGAGGACTATCCGTTGGTGCCTTCAAGATGCGCCTTTCCACGTGGTTTCTTCCACCCAAATGTCCATCGATCAGGAGCACATTGTATTGGGATTCACGATTAAGAGACTGTAAGATAGACTTATTTTTCTCATGTTGAAAATACTTGTTGTCAGACTTATTTGAACTTGTTTCTTATGTTTCTTAAATTGATATTTTGTAGGGGTGGTGGAGTGGTTTTACAATCAAAACTATACTACTTGAAGTTTAGTGTTTGCTTGATCAGCCAAATGCGCCCGATGTTGATAATGATTGCTATAATCTACTTATCAAGGTTAGACACTTTGTGTTAGTGACCAACATAGTTTATTAATTCCTCATTCGACATTTGTTAATTTAAAGAATGTCAATATTTTCAGGATCAAGTGGAATATAAGAGATGTGTTCAGCAACAAGTTGGACGGTACAGTTTAGATTGATCGATGAGAGCTTTAGGAATAAGTTTAGACTTGCAATTAGTTTAGAGGGCATGCAATTTTTATGAACTATGAATCATTAAGTTGCAAATTATCTCTGAATTGCAGTGTCAATGCGTTTGTTTATCCCTGAATTCCAATTATATCCCTTAATTGTCGTGCGAGGGGCAATTGGGAGATGAGTGCGTGAGAGACGCTCTTTAAAAAAGCGTGTCTCCGGTTTCTAAGATAGGGCAAAAGGGAGACACGCCTTACTTGGGCACATTTCTGATTCGGCAAAAAATGCGAGACGTGCCTTATCTGTACAGTTGTTGCATACGGCTTGCCCGTACGGCCAAAACATAATGCGAGACACGCCTTATCTGCGCACATCTTTGATTCTTGATGAATTTTTTTGTCCCAACTCAGAAAGTTGTGCACGTTGCAACGATCATATAAGGCATTTCGCACAATTTCTACTTGGACATTCCAAAAGGTGAAAGATGGCAACGCACACCGCGAACAACATCTTTTGCATGTTGCATGTCCGTTCGGCCACAAAATAATGAGAGATGCGCATTACCCGGGCTCGTCTATGATTCATGCCGAAAATCTTTTGTCCCACCACGGAAAACTGAGCACGCGCTCTATGGCAAAAATTTCTATATCTCACGCGCTCTCTCCCAATACGTGGCAAAATTTTTTAGCTCTCATGCGCTCTGTGAACATAGAAAACTGCAGCTCCTGAGCACACTGTCGCCGTCCCTCTTCCTCAACTCGCTCTTCCTCATTGTCACTCTACCACCGTCGAACCCGATCTCTTCGTTGACCCCGACCTTCGTCATCTGAGAGTTGAGCACGCTGGAGCACGCTGCCTCGTCCCCTGTCCCGGGAGCATGCCGCCACCTCGACCCCGACCTTGGTAATCGGTATGAGCACGCCGCCACCGTCACATAAGTGGAAATGTCTCCCTGTCCTCGAAAAATGGCTGACTGCTGTCATCAGAGAGTTGAGGAACCTCCGCTCTAGCGCCTCTGCTAGCTCATCCCGAATCATGTCGGTGCCTCGTACCCTGCCCCCGGAGCACGCCACCACCTCGACCCTGCCCTCAAAGCGTGCACTATAGTGATTTTATGGAATTTGAGGATGTCCAATGAAGGATCTTCATTAATGAAGTCATTGATCCAAAGGGAGAATTTTCATTACGGTATACATTCATCTTCCTTGTTTATGTCAAGTGCAGAAGTAATGTATATGTTTGGACTATCAATGTATAATGAGTTCTGATTCGCAAACCCTTGAAACTGCAGCAAACATTGGTTGACACTAGCATTTGCCATCCAACTGAGTTTGATTTCTACCTCTGCAACCATGCTGGAATCAAGGTACCTATATGATAATTGGTGTTTCTCTCACGATTTTTTGATATCAGGTTATAAAAGCATCAGTGGAATATAAATTGATTGTTTTTTAGGGAACAAGCACATCAGCTCACTACCATGTCCTTTACCATGATAACAATTTCTCTGTTGATGCCATGCGTATGCTCACCAACTGCCTGTGCTACAAGTAAGTTTGGTTCTTCATTCACTAACAGTTCTTGTGTTTATTACAATTGTATACCAATTTGTTTCTAAGCCTTCAGATATTTACTACCTTATGTGTCTGGTTAATCGAATGTGACTGCAATTTAATAATTTTGTATATGATTTCAGTTATTTTATTGTATTTAGGGTGTCAGAGCATCAGAGGCTATGAAGGCTTTCCGTTAATGAAGTCATTGATCGATAGAATTTTCACTATGGTAAAAATGGATTAGATGATGACAATTATGATATGTGTAATCAGTAACATTGTAATCAGGATGAACACTTTGTTAATATTTGATTGATAAATATAATTTAAGGTTTGATCTTTTTGGCTATACATATGTTCATGTATGTGTATGTTGCTAACACTGGCAATGGGGCTGCCAAAGCCTGGCTAGCTCCAATATGCAGCCATCAATCAGGATAATCAGGGGTGGGGGCACCTAATAGGAGACCCTGCCTGTAAATAATCCACAATGAGCTGTAATAGAGAACGTCTCAGATTACCTAAATAAAGGAGAAAGGCTTCCATAAAGAACGTCTCTGATCATTAAACAAATCTGCGATGGACTACAATAAGGCACGTCTCGGATCAGCCAATAAATCTGCGACTGGCTTTGTTAGTGTTTGTCTCGCGTGTATGTTGATGGGCAATGCGAACCACTCACGTCTCCAATGACCCCATAAAGGACTTTTGTTATGACACAAAGAAAGGATATGCGCTTCCTTTGAGGATGTATTGCACTTAGGATGATCGACGATGCGCTAGCCACACATCTCTGATGACAACGTAATGTGAGACGCAATGAAGAAGACACACAGTTAGTTTGTCTCCATTCTTCGTTGGGGCTCATCTTGGATTAGCCTTTCTTACGTAGTGCATCCACATGGTCGTGGGCTAACGAAGTCAGCCCGTTGTAGATGTTTTGGATGATGAGTCAATCATCCATCTCATGGTGGAGACATGCCAGGATATACTCCTGCACCCTTTCCCAAGCTTCGGGAAGGGACTGTGTCGAAGTGTTCCAACCACACTTCCACCATTACTACTAAGATGTAGTCTGCGGAGGTTTGTATTTAGGCAGGGAGCAAAATCAAGATCCAAGAGCGAGGTGACACAAGTAGTTTTACGTGGTCTGGGCCGCCTAAGCGTAATACCCTACTCCATGGGGCGTTTGTGTATTGTAAGAGCTTGTGTAAGCTTCAGTACAGATGATTGAGCATGTCCTCTTCTACTGTGTAGCCAATCCTTTTATATGCCAAGGACTAGATGTTACAGCATGTTTCGTGGCTCGACAGGTGGCCCCGACTGTAATAACCACCCTATACACGATCTACGGATGTTAAAGGGAGGATAACATGCCTTAATGACAGCATTACCGGTCTTGATAGTCCTATGATTGTGTGTTATTAATGACGTGTTAACCATGTCTTGTAACGGCCGATTGATAGCCCTTGAATGTATGCGCTGTTGGAGATCTCGGTGTCTTCCTGTTGTAGACATAGACTCGGACGCGTGACACGTGGAAGCACCGAAGCTTCCCTCCACGAGGAGGTAGGTCCGGAGCTACTTAACACATGGTAGTAACGGAGCCTCCCTTATAGGGGAAGCTGGTCCAGCACCCTAGCACATGTGGCAGCACTAGAGCCACACTGAGGAGGGAGGCAGGTCTGGCACTGTAGGACATGTGGCAGTGCTGGAGCCAACCTAAGGAGGAAGGAAAATCCGGCACTGCGGGACACGTGGCAGCGCTAGAGCTCCCCTAAGGAGGGAGGCAAGTCTGGCACTACAGGACACGTGTTGCCTTCGGAAGTACACAACACTAGAAGGTGGAACTCAACGCTTCTTCTTCTAGTATGAATGGATACCTAGTATGTAGGGTATGGGTAGTGACCCCCGGGCCCACCTCTAGTGAGATTATGAGGTTTCAATGCTGGAGGTGGGGCCATTATCTCCCCCGCACTGCTGCTTCAACCTTTCCTCTTTGGACACATGTCCCTTCTTGATTTGGTAGGTGAGATACATGACGTGTGGATCTCACGCAATTGAAGGATGTCAGTTCCCAATACAATTTTTGCATCGTTTCCCAACGTAATCTTTGTAGCCCTGTCAGGCCGCCGCCCTCGAGCTTCCAACTTCTCATCATGACAACGGTTCATCTGGTGTGACTTTTTTGGCGAAGTGGACCCAGGCCGGCCTGTCATCGACGAGGTAACTTTGTTGAGCGTGATCAAGGTTCGAATGCAGTTGCTATCCAAGCGTTGCAAAGGCTCAATAAAGGGAGAGGCTCTACAAGGTGAGAGAACTCTTACGCATCAATCTATTCTTGCTCATAGAGTTCTCCGATTGAACCTTTGCTTCAGGCTCCCACTTTTGCTCCACTTTGCGGCGATGGAACTCGGACTCCCCCCCCCCCCCAGCAAGATTGTGTGTGTATGAGAGAGAGATCTTACAAGAGTCTGGAAGCTGATGGGCTGGCAGAGTGACTCTTTGAACAATGCTATTCGCTGCGGCAAGCTCCTTTTCAAGAAGGAATCTATGGTGACATTGTCGACTTCTCTGCGCATGCCATTGTTGGGCTGGTTCGACCTGTATCAAACTTCTTGTTGATGCTGCTGGAGTCATACAGGCTCCAACTGCATCATCTCTGACCTTATTCGTTCTTTCTAGTTGTGACCTTCATCCACATCAGCGAGATTTGGGTAAGCATGCCACCCTATGTGCTGCTGTTCCATACCTTGTTCACTCCCCTGGCGTTAGGCAAAGGTAATAGCTTGTTGAGATTCTACTACTTTGTAGGAATTCCCCATACAAGTACATTAAGTCCTTTCCTCCTAGAAAGTGGAAGACTTGGAAGACTAACTGGGTAGTTATTCAGGTCAACCCTCATGACTGGCTGGAGCTGCAAGAAGGGTTCTTGACGACAGAGTCCGACTACTCGGAGGAGCTCTCGGAGCTGACTGAAGAGTACAACCTCGTTCTATCAAGAATTCGTAATTTGGTTGATGGAGGATTGTCATCCCTCATGGTCCTCAACAACTTACTGACCAACCGTTGGGCTCCACTCAAGGAGCGAGAATATGCAGCTTGGTCATACTATGGAGAAATGGATTTACTATGGATTGAGGTTGGTCGGGGAACAAACTTAGATGAGCATGCCTTGGACCTCCATCTGCAGATGTTGAACACTGGAACTCTATCAAGATATGACCTTGTACCTCCAACTGAGTTCTTGCCTTTGTGTGTAGTTTTGGAATTCATGAGGGACCTGCAAAAGGTGATGCCGCTCCTTGATGATACAGTTCTTACAAAGCACTCCGCCAGTAGGGATTGTAATCTCAGGAGCTTAAGCCCCCTGCCCACATGAAGCTTGACTCTGCACCTATCAGCCGAAACGGCAAGGCTCCTACAGATCCAAGCCAGAAAAAAGTCTGACTCAAGTCGGGGTAAAGGAAAAGAACCCGTCGACGCCTCCAGTCGGAAGAGGAAGTTGAAGCGAACTAATGGCATCTCTGTCAGATCAGCTCTGATGCATGCGGTGCCACTACCTCGCCGGACCCTCAAGTCAGTATTGGTTGTGCCTCAAGCAACGGCAACTTTGGCTCCGACGACCAAATTATCTTCAGATCCAGTGCTTACGGCAGGCACTAGGTCTGGCATGCCTACTCCAATCCCAGTGCCAACAGCGGGCTCTGGGTCCAAAGTATCCTCTTAGATGGCAGATATCCTAGTTGTGGCGACACCAGTGGATGTCACGACTCCTTGGATGACGCCCAAAGCTTCTGCCTTACCGATGACGGTGGGTTATGACTCCGACTGTCCAAGGAAGATGTTTCATGCCAACTGGAGTGGCAGCGTACCCCGATAATGATCGACACTTGAAATTGTGTTTTCTTTTTGTTTTTTTTTTGCTTTCCCTTGAATTCTAAATTCTTCTATTTCCAGAGTATCGAGAGGAGGAGCTACTACTCCGGCACCTGCCAGCACCACAACAAGAGAGACTGCTCCGACCGAAGCCCCCGTTGTTGATACGGCTTCTCCTAAGGTCGTGGCGGATGACATGATAGCTCCAGTGCCAACTAGCATTGAGATGATGTCGGTGCCAGCGGCTGAAGAAGTCGTGGTTTCGTCGGACCATGAATAAGAAACACCGAAGCAAGCTTTAGCTGCTCTGGAGCCAGCATCAGAGGTACTAGCATCAGTGCCAGAGATTTTGGATGCTGCAACTGAAGTTTCGGCGCCAGCTCTGAAGGTAACAACACTGTTGGCTAATGTCGAAATGCCAGAGATGGCCATACCAGAGCCGGTACCTCAGATCTAGCTGCGGGACCTTCTATGTCTGCGCGAGAGGTTGATGAGCTCCCAGAACTCAGCGTTGTAGACATTGTGCTATTGGTATCCATGCTTGTGCCATGGGCCCTGACAACTATTCCGGAAGACTCGAGGGAACCAGAAGAACCTCCTGCAAGTCCTGAGCATCCCCCCTAGACATATTGATTGACAACGCCTGCTGGAGCCTCCGCCAAGTTTAGGTCGCCTTCGACTACAAGCGCAAAGCCCTGGAGGATGACCGTGACACCCTAAGGCGCTGGCGCAAGATGCTTTACATCAAAACGAAGTTGGCACAGTCTCAGCTAGCATACCTAAGGGATTGGCTGGAGGCCGAGGAAGCTCGGTAGACACGTCTGAACAACGAGCTGGATGAAAGAGAGGCTGCAATAAAAGCCCTTGATGACAAGACTTGAGAGATCTACGAACATGCCAAGAAAGTCAATGTATTTGCAGATTATCGCTCAGAGAGTCTCAATGCTTTGAGGAAACAACTCCTCAAGCGCCAAGATGCATTAAACAATAAGAAGGACGAGCTCCTGATGAGAGATGTTGAGATCCCTCCGAAGTTAGAGCATAGTGAGCAAGACTTGGCTAACTGCGTTAAGAAATTCAAGTCCTAGTGCGCTAAAGAAAAGCAACAAGTATGGCTGGCAGGACAAGTCGGCAAGCGAGAAAGAGCGAGAAAGTGTTGTCTCTACTAGGGAAAACAAGGTGAAGTCTAAGGAGAGGGACCTTGCGGAGAAACAAGACCGCTTGAACCTCTTGGACAAGCAAATCGCTAACCAAGAGAGCCAGCTAACTGAAAAAATTCAGCAGCATGCTAAAGAGGTCGAGCGGTTATCGAAGGAGGGCTCTAGGGAGATATCATCCGCAAGAAGGTTGCTGGAGGAGTTGCAGAGTACGAGGGCAATAGAGTCCTACCAGGTCTGGGACTTCCTTGGGCGAGCGGAAGATGCTTTGATGCCACTGGCGTTCATTCTGGTCCGACCAGTTGACCCGGAGCCAGAGGTGGACAAAGCTTGGGTGGTGCTCAACTCTGCCGGAGCTAAGCTAGAAATGATGGAAGATGTGATCAGTGACCATCTCGAGAGCGAGGGAAGATCCTTGGTGAAGAATGTCGCAGAATATATGCTGACATGCTTCTGAAGCTGGGTCACTCTATGTCTCTAGCTTCGGTGATTGATGGACCCAAAGCCGAGGAGGAAGAAGCTGCCAGGGATAAGCGTCCAAGAAGCCGCCCAAAAGGTTGTTGGGTACTTCTAGCGGAACTACAGTAGCTAGAATCCTTTCTATTTGTACCTTCATCTTTTAAATCTCCAAATTTCGAATCAATGAAATCCTCTTGAATTTCATTTTTGTCTTCAATTTTTCATTGCCTTTATCATTTTGGCCCACTGGAAGACGTGCTCAATTGATTGACGACATCTACCATATAAAATTTGGCAATGTCTTGAATTTTTTACTACTTCAAACTTGTAGCTATTGTGATAGCTCCGAGTTCGGAGTCCTGCATCTGAAATCTCCAAGGAACCTTTGCCACGTTCTTGACATCAACGGCGGGCCCTCTGGGAGTTGTCAGAGCCTAGTTGCTTCGACAGCACCCACTATCAACGTATGAAATGTCGATGGTGGGCTCCTGGGTGTTGTCGAAGCTTATTTGCTTCGACGGCTCCCACTACCAATGTATGAAACATTGACGACGGGCCCCCCCGGGTGTTGTCGTAGCTAGGTGCTCTTGGGTCACCCACCATCAACGTGCGGATCGCCGTCAATTATTCATTTTTTCTGCACATGAGAGACGAGAAAAGCAAAAAAATTCATCCTCTTTCCTATACCTTATTTGCGTCTTATTATCCCTTTTTTGAATTTTAGGTCCTAATAAACTCATTGTGACAATATAAATATACTGGTTAAACTTCAATAGATCTGTGTGCTCTATGCACCAGCCTTACTGAGACCCATCGAAATAAGTAGAGTGGCGTACTTAGGGTGCTGGACTAGGCTAAGTAGATAGTGCACTCTGAACCTATCATTGGCATTAGTTTTCACGCGTGTAGGTCATCCAGCAATATTAAGATCCAATAGAAGTTCACCAATAAAACTTATGTATATATCACATGAATCTTTAGGACTAACTTTCAAGTGGATTGCGCAACATCACTATCGACAAAAGGTATAAGAAGGAATAATATTGAGCATGCACAAAATTAATGCATGTAGAATTTTTTTTCATATAAATGTACTCCATTATAGGTCCAGATATCAGGGGAAGGCACGGACACACTTAAAGTACAGGACCAAGTTAAGTGTGCTATTCATCTTGGACCAACCCAACTCTGTTTATAGACTCTATGAGATACATTTTATACAAATACAGACTCACCTCCGTGCTACTAAGTATAGAACTTACGGAGATGCTAAATATTCTAGGGGATGGGAAGTGGTATCCGATCCTTTGTTGCCAAGCGAACGCATCCGAGGCGAGAAACTTTGATAACTTAGAAGGGACCCTCCCAGCTGGGGGAAAGTTTGTTCATCCCTTCTCGAGTGAGTATTCATCGCAGCACTAGATCACCTTCTTCCAACTGTCGGTTGTGCGCATGCCTTTGATGATGGCACCAGAGCGCCGGGCGATATCGCACATTTCAAACAGTTGCTTAGCACCTTGTCTCGTCAATGAGGTCTAAGTCATCACGTCACTGCTGGTCCTGTGAGACACCCGGTTCCAAAAAATGAACCAAGTGAACGCATATGTGTGCCCAGGACGTTCAACACACATACACAAGTGCAATCCAAAAAGAGTATGCAGAAAATTACCACAAAAAAAGATTTATTAACCATTTTTATTACACAAACCATAATATCCTTGATTACAAGCTCTAATAAATAGTAATGACAAGTTCAACTAATGCAGCGGAAATAGACTAATAAGCAACTAAGAAAAAGGGATAGTGTAGCTCCACGCAACACCACAAGTAATGTTGAAAGTGGACACGGCCTAGAACTCCGCATTATAATCATAAAACTCCCAATATTGACCTACAACTGTTGGTGGGGGAATTACAAGAGTGAGTACATGTCATACTCAGCAAGTGTGGAAAGTATGGCATGTAGCTGATACAAATGACGAATATATTAAAGGCTATATGCTAAAAAGTACATTAAAACATTTGAAAAGCAACATAATATATGTATGTGAAATAAACCCATCATAAACCATATAGTCATCATAATACCAGTCCATATTTCTTTACCATCCTCCGAATTCCAGATTTCATCATTACTATTAAACATATTCAATACCAGAATTTAATCCGTAACCAGCCATAACAACTACCAAACCATAACCATCCCAATACGAAGTTCTCTCTAATAATAAAAGTTGTCCAGGTTCTCATAACCGGGAGCACAGCTATCATGACAGTTTATTAGACTCTGCAGGGTTTGTACCACTTTACCCACGTGTTTGTGATTTCATCACCCGTAGGCGACTAAAGGAAAACCTACGTTATGCCAATTACACTTCCTTTGGTGTATGGCCAAGAGATCACAAAATGGCCTCTACAAAGGGATTATTAGCCTATTTAGACCCCACTGAGGTTTCATTGGTGGCGATGCCTGCAACTGAGCACATCTTCAACCAAGGGCCCCCCTCTTTAGCCTTTCGGATCCCAGGGTAGTCCCACCAATCATCAACAAACCCAATCAAACTACCCCTTCCCCGAGCATCCTTAATGGTCCAAATAGCACTGGCAAAGCCCTAGTTAATCAGCTACGCCACACCCATACTTGGCCTTGTGGTGGTACTGTAGTCCTGGCTTATTCTCGCATGAACCGGTCCTTAGATATAAAGCAAGCAAGCCACCATAACTTCCAACCCATCCACATACAAAGCTTTCTTAGATCACCCATTACCATATCACATTAACCAGTTCATATTAACCATAATCTCATAAAGGGATAATTAAGTTAAGTGGTGTAGTTGTCTTCCCATCCCAATTAATTAAGCGAAGCAAAAAGGTAAAAAGCCCTTCCAGACTCTCTACCATGAATTCGAGGTGACAAGGGTAGTCAAACAAATCTAGTAAACTTCCTACCATAGGATTCCCATCAAAATTGAAACAAGCATGCAGTTTTGCAAACAAAACATTTATTTTCAAAATAGGATCAATATGCTTCAAGGACACTTGACTTGCTCTTGGGCTTAATTAGGATCAATGGCTTTAAACTCCTGGTGCTGGAGATCCTCCGCGACACTCTCTAGCGCAAATCCGTCTAATATGCACAGTAAACATACAAACAATAAACACAATCAAAGAGTGCACAAATATTACTCAATATGACATGATATGCATGATTGATGCAAATGCATGGTGGAACTTGTTAATGAGTTGCTTTTAATGATCACAAACTAGTTCTAATATCTTTTAACAAGTTTATACAGGTTTGGAGTTGATTCAATCAAATTTTAGATTTAAATTCAATAGAAATTAACCAGGAAAATTGGACTAGTCCGCTAGGGACTGGACAAGTCTGCACTGTGCAAGATCAGCAGATTAGGGTTTTCCAGATCGACATGAATTTGGAGATTTGGGATTGAATTCACGTAAGGAAAAGATAATAGAAGGTATACCAGGTGTTTAGAACTCCAATGAATCAAGAATATTGGAGGTAACACTTGGATCATGACGATCTAGGTTGATGAAGAACTTGATGGTGAATTATTGACGAAGATCGTGAAGTTGATGGAGATCTTGATCCTCTTTCGTTTCCTCCTCTTCTTCTCCTTGCTCTAGATCTCCTTCAACCTCCTTGGTGGCGGCTAATCACGAGCAAGGGTTTTGGTGTGATGGAAAAGTGTCAAATAGATGTCAAGCCAAGGGGTGGGGTTGTTTTTATAGAGGTGGAGGTTAGGGTTAGATGGATTTCGAGTTTGGGGGTGGGTAGAGGCCGGTTTAGAGTCTCATATAGGCTATAAAAGAGTTAGGCACGACGTCCCTAGGACGAATTAACATAAAACACAAGAACAAGAAGTGAAACAAAAGATCAACTTGAAGTCGCGATTTATCGAACAAGTCCGAAAAGGGTTGTACTAGTTCGAAGTTGGACAGAGAGAAATCGGGTAAGTCCGGACTGGACATCGGACAAGTCCAAACTTATTCAGGGGGGGAAACAAACAAGTCTGGCCAAAAATCGGACAAGTCCGACTTTAGTCAGAGGGAAAAACGGACATGTCCGCTAGAACTCCGGACTAGTTCGCACAAGTCTAGGGACTTAGCAAATTTTCAAGGAATTGAAACACCGGACTAGTCCGCACAGGACTGGACAAGTCTGAAATTGCCCAGAGGGAAAAATAGACTGGTCCGCAGCAAAACGGACAAGTCCGTTTGAAGTCAGAGAGAAATCAGACTAGTCCACACCAAAATCGGACTAGTCCACACTTCCCAGAATTCATAAGTGCGGTTCTGTTTCTAATTCATTTTAAACTTGTTCCTTTTTATGTTGCTCAGTATTAAACATGTATTGGAATGTACGCGCATGATGGATGAAAATGAGGGTGTTACATCCTGCGTGGCTTTACTGTAGCGCTGGACTCCGAGAGACCCCATGGCAATTTCAAGGGGAATGACCGCTTCGGCTTCGTACACCATGAAGAATGGTGCTTCTCCTATTGCTCGGGTGGGTGTTTTCCGGCTTGCCCACAATGCAGACGGAAGATCTTCTATCTAGGTGGCACCATGCTTCCTTAAGCGCTCATAAGTGCGCGACTTGAGTACCTTGAGAATTTTTGCGTTTGCTCTCTCGGCTTGGCCATTGCTTGACAGATTTGCTACTGACGCGTAGATGACTGATATGTTGAGGTCTTTGCAATACAATTGGAAATCTGCACTAGTGAATTGGGTTCTGTTGTCAGTGATGACTCTATTCAGAACTCTAAATTTGCACACAATGGACTTCAAGAATTTGATGGCAGATTGCTTGTTGATTGTCACAACTGGAGTAGCTTCCGGCAACTTTGTGAACTTGTTTATGGAGACGTATAAGAACCAGTACCCTTCGACAGCTTTTGGGGAAGGTCCCAAAATATCCATCCCCCACATAGCGAATGGCGAAGACGGAGGAATCATTTGTAGTGACTGCGTCGGTGTATGAATTTGCTTCGCATTGAACTTGCACGCCCCGCACTTCTTGACCAGCTCGACTGCATCTTGGAGTGCTGTTGGATAGTAAAAACCATTTCGGAAGGCCTTACCGACCAGCGTGCGGGATGACACGTGATTCCCACACTCACCTCCATGGATCTATGCGAGAAGTTCGCAGCCCTCTTCCCGGAAAATGCACCGCATTAGAATGTTATTAGCACCACATCGCTAGAGATCTCCTTCTACCAACGTGTATCTTTTAGCCAATCAGACAATTTGCTCAGCAGACACACCATCTCCAGGAAGGATGTTGTCTTTCAAGTAGTCCCAGACCTCTGAGATCCATGCCTCAGGACAGACTTGAGCTTTTGGATCATGCACGCTTGGTTGCTAAGAGCTTCCTGTAGCGCCTACGATCCTTGGTAGACGCCATGGTAACAGGGCCACCTGGACCACCGGCTTTGAGGTGCTGGTCCTGCCGCCATCACACAGTTCGGGAGACTGAGAGGAAGGTGTTGGTAATCTCCGAACAAAAACCCCATCGGGTGCCTGAGCTCTGATTGAAGCTTTCGTCGAGAGATTGTCTGCTTCAGCGTTCTTGAGACGGTGGACATGGTAGAGGTCCATGACTTAGAACTCCATTTCCAACTTCTAGACTTCGAGCAAATATGCAGCAAGTTTAGGGTTATTGCAACTACATTAACCTTTGACTCGTTTGATGATGAGCTACGAATGTCCCTTCACTAGCAGCTCCAAGATGCCAAATGATAGCGCTGCCTTCAGTCAGAAGATGAGAGCTTCGTATTCTGCCATGTTGTTGGTCGCCTTGAAGTTGAGGTGCACCTCGAAACGAGGAGAAGGATTCCCGCTCTGGCCCCTTGCTTTTGCATGGAGCCATCAGAGTAGAGAGTCCAGTGAGGCTCAGTGAAGATTGGGACCTTAGGTTCAGGCTTCTGCTCACCAAGGCCCAAACGGACTTGATGGAGAAGGTGTCCACTTCGTCACGATGTTAGCCAGAGCCTCACTCTTCATTGCATGTTGAGGCAGGAATTTGTGATCGAATTCTGCCAACTTTGCAGCTCACTTGGCGATATTTACTGTTGAATTAGGGTTATGCAAAATAGCATGTAGTGGATAAGATGTTACCACTGATATCTTCCTAGCGCACTAAATGTCGAAGTGCTCCAACGACACTTCCCTCGGTACTACTAAGAAATAGTCCGCTGAGGTTCGTATTTAGGCAGGGAGCAAAATCAAGATCCAAGAGTGAGGTGACACAAGGAGTTTTACGTGGTTCGGGCCGCTTGAGAGTAATACCATACTCCACGGGTGTTTGTGTGTTGTAAGAGCTTGTGTAAGCTTCATTATGGATGATTGAGCACGTCCTCTTCTACCGTGCAGCCAGTCTTTTATATGCCAAGGACTGGCTGTTACAGCATGTCGCGTGGCCCAACAGGTGGCCTTGGCTGTAATAACCACCCTACACACGATCTATGGGTGTTAAAGGGAGGTTAATAGTGTCATAACGTGCCTTAATGGTTTGAGACCTATGTGTGTTGAATACATTGGCTATGGCGATTGTCGGTACCCTATGTACCGGGTACCCCACGATATCGCAAGAAGTGCAAGAAAATTCCACTCGTCAGAATCGAAGGCTCTCGCAGGTCCCACATGGCACGTTGCACCGAACCCACCCCCCTCACGTGGCTGGCTTCTGGGTTAACACGTGTAAGATAAGACCAGAACAAGACTCCCAACCAAGGGAAGCTCCGGCGACTACATGTGTACAACAGCCCCAGATCTAGCCCTCGGTAGA
The DNA here is from genome assembly GCA_036927565.1 of Tuctoria greenei. Classification (NCBI taxonomy): domain Eukaryota; kingdom Viridiplantae; phylum Streptophyta; class Magnoliopsida; order Poales; family Poaceae; genus Tuctoria; species Tuctoria greenei. The sequence continues at coordinate 175,195,601 of JAYESD010000003.1, read as the reverse complement.
GAGGAGCTCCGGTACCGACGCGTGTACAGCATCCCCGGACCTACCCTCCCGCAAGGGAAAGCTCCAGATATGCCACGTGTGGAGCCTCCGGACCTTCGTCACCAACAGAAATACAAGCCGATCATGACCATTATAGACTTTCAAGGTTGGCTAAAGCGGCAGTTACAAGGTCTGATAATGTGTCATTAATGACATATTAATGACACACCATCAGCGCACTGTTAATAGGGGTAACGCTGCAATGAAGGCACAATACCACACTATTAATTGTAATCAATACTCTTTAGACAATGTATTGGGTCATTAAGCACGCCAGGGCCACATGTCGGGCCAGGCTAGCTTTGTAACGGTCAGTCCTTAGAACTATAAAAGGGTTACACCGCACGAACTTGAGGCTAATTCGGATCCAGGCTATTGCGACCCGACCTTAGCAAAGGCATTTGCTTAATAAAGTCACACAAACCCCGTGGAGTAGGGTGTTATGCTCAGGCAGCCCGAACCACGTAAATCTCTGAGGTCACCATCTTGATATTGGTCTTTGTGTGCCCCAAGCACAAAAGAACCTCCGCGGGTTGTTCTCAGTGGGTCCGGGGGAAGTGTCATAATCAACAATTTGACATTTTCCGCGCCTGGTAGGCATGTATCATCCCGAGATCACAAGATGGTGAATTTAAATGCTGGATCATCCAACGGCAATCATGTTGAACAACCTGCTGGAGGAAACCCCTCCAACGTTCAGCAACCAGCAGGTGCCAATGCTCCGCCAGGCACTGTAGCACCATCTGTTCTGTCAAACAATGCCGATCAACGAGATGGGGCATATGCGTCGATCATCGCATCAGCAAACAACAACCCCAAGCACGCACTCATTGCTGCGCGAGCTCTTCTGCAACATCCACCACCTACAGGCGTACCCCAGGGTGCTATGGAGCACTAGAGGGCTGACCATCTGGTCGCAGCTGCAGCTGCAGGCATCAGCAACAATGGTCCTCCTCCTTTGGGGCGAGCACCTTAACAATGATGGACCATGTCCGGCCGGCTTGGTCCACAAGCCTCTAAACAAAGGAGACGTGCTACCTCCCACCAGGTGACTTCGTTGCCCTCCGGGGCGTGACGCACCCATACCATCACCAGGATTCTGACTCATGACCTGCGACCGGAACTAGATCACCGTTACTAGCAACAGGACGGCGGAGTCCACATCGAGCGTGCTTGAGAAAGGCGAGAGGCTCGAGACAACCCTGCTCCTCAAGGAGTAGGAGGAGGTTGTTCTCTCCTAGCCATGCACTTACGTATGGTCAGGTGGTCACAGAAGTTCCAGCCTCACTCGCCAGAAAAATTCGATGGGGAAGCCAACCCCACCGAATTTCATCAAATCTACTCTACTGCTATACTGGCAGCGGGGGGTGATGAGGCTGTAATGGCCAATTACTTCTCGGTGGCCTTAATCGGGACTGCAAGGTCCTGGTTCATGAGTCTTGCACCCGACTCCATTAATTCACTGCCAACTTCGGGAACTCCTACACCTGACCCGGCACTGAACTGGACTTGTTTGCTGTAAAGCAAATGTCGGGGGAATCGCTACGGTCCTTCACTCTAGCGATTCTCTCAGGTACGAAATACCATTCCATCTATCTCGATCTCATCTTTTATTGTTGCATTCAGACAGGGCGTTTGAGATAAGAAGATGCTAGAGAAGCTGGCTATTAAAGAACTTACCAGCATCACAGAACTCTTAAGCCTAGCTGACAAATGCGCTAGAGCTGCAGAGGGTCGTGAAATGCACTCCAAGCCAGCTCCGGAGGCCAACCAGAAGTCCTCCAAAACTGAAGCTGCTACCTCCGGTAGTGGAAATAAGAAGAAGCCCAACGACAAAAAGAAGTCGTCGTCGGCGCTCCAGCTGCTGCTGCTGCAGCTCCTGGAAGTCGGGGGCCATGTCCCGAGAAGCGACCTCATCCTTCATCAGAGGATGGCAACAATTCCAAAACATGGTGTCCGATTCACAAGATGAATTGACACATCTTGGAAGAGTGCCAGGAGGTACAAAACCTTGCTGAGCGCTACAGCAAGCGCTGGGAAGAAGATCCTTTCCATGAAAGGGAAGGAAAACAAAAAGTCGGTGAAGCTCCAACTGAAGAGGAGCTAGGTTTCCAGGACCCTAAAAAGGTCTTGAAAGCCGTTTACAACACTGTCGACGACGACTCCGACGCCTCCAACAACGAGCGCCAAAAAACCCTAAAAACAATCTATGGTGGTTCTATGGACATCACATCTCGTTGCATCCTCAAGACAATGCGGTGGGACATGGCCATGGTAGCTCCTGCTGCTAAGGCAGAACCACATCAGAAGTGGATGGATACACCCATCATTTTTTATGCTTTGGACTGCCCGCAAAACATTATCGGGGCTGGTCAACTACCGTTGATGGTGTCACTTACCATTAACAATATTTAAAGCCACCATGTAATGGTGGACAGAGGTTCCGGGCTAAACCTCATAAGCTTTGAAGCTTTCGTTAAGCTTCAGCTCAGGCCTTCGGACCTTCGCCCATCCTGACCTTTCTCTAGAGTAGGTCCGGGAACCATTACTCCTCTTTGTTCCATTACACTCCCAGTGACCTTCGGGACCCGAGAGAATTACAGAACTGAGAAAATTGATCTTCGACGTTGCGCAGATCAGTCTGCCCTTCAATGCCATTTTGGGTAGGCCAGCTTTATACAAGTTTATGGCTGCTACCCATTATGGTTATTTGGTATTGAAGATGCCAACACCTACGGGTGTTCTCCGGATCCGTGGAGATCGTACCGCAAGAGTCACTGCACTGGAGGAACTATATGCGCTTACCACAGTGCAAGAGGAAGAATCCGATAAGGAGCTAGTTGCGAATTCTCCAAGCATTCGTCACAAAGGCTCTACTTCTGCACCTCGTGTGCAACAAAGCAGCGACGCCGACATTCCCGTCAAAGTCGTCCAAATTGGTTCCGATGCTGCTCAGACTACCTATATATCGGGGGGTCTGAACAACAAATAGGAACTCACAAATGTGTTTGCCTAGAAACCGTCACAGATACCTGGGATCCCTAGGGAGATGATTGAGCACAATCTGAAGATTTACCCAGACGCACGACCTGTACACCAGAAGCCCCGGAAGCAATCAATTGAGCAGCAAAACTTCATCGGACAGGAAATCAAGAAGTTGCTCAAAGTTGGATTCATCCGGGAAATCTTCCATACAAAATAGCTGGCAAACACAGTTTTTGTACCCAAGGCCGGTGGGATGCTTCGGATGTGTATCGACTACACCACCTTAAATAAGGCATGTCCAAAAGAACCATTTCCACTACCTACAATAGATCAGATCGTGGATTCCGCCTCCATGTGTGAACTACTGTGTTTCTTAGATGCATATTCTAGATATCATCAAATCCAAATGTCTATCAAAGACGAAGAGCATATTGCCTTCATAACAGTAGATGGATTGTATTGTTATACTGCCATGCCATTTGGTCTTAAAAATGTTGCTTCAACATTTGTGCGAGCCATGCACAAAACATTTGGAGAGCTAATTAGGGACTTGGTGGAGGTGTATGTTGATGACATCGTCGTGAAGATCAAAAACAAGGAGTCACTCCTTGACAACTTACAAGCCGTCTTCGACAAGCTGCGCACTACACGCACCAAGCTGAACCTAGACAAGTGTGTCTTCGGGGTTAGCTCCGCGAAGCTTCTGGGTTTCTTGGTGACTCATATAGGAATCAAAGCAAATCCGACAAAGGTCGAGGCTATAGAAGAAATGCGGCCCCCAGCCCGCATTAAAGATGTCCAAAAGTTGACAGGATGTCTAGCTGCGCTCAGCCAGTTTATATCAAGACTGGAAGAACGGGCGCTACCCTTCTTCAAACTCTTGAGGAAGTCCGGACCATTTCATTGGTCTGAAGAAGCGGAAAAGGCGTTTCAAGAGCTGAAGTAGCTCCTCACCACACTACCAATCCTGGTAGCTCTGAACTCCGGTGAGCCTTTACTACTTTACATTTCGGCAACTACAGAGGTTGTCAGTATGGTCCTGGTCGCGGAAAGACCAGAGCCATCACCAATTTAGGAGTCTAGACCCCTCCGGTAGGGTCCGAAGCTACCTAAAGTCGAGTCTGGGTATCAACCCTCAAGCACGAATCCTCAAGGCGAGATGCTAGAGGATCAACCTCCTTCAAACGAAGGAGTTACCGCTGCTGAACAAGAAGATCCAGACCCCTCTAAAAGGGTCTGGGTCAATCCAGAAGAAGATCCAGGTTCCTTCAGTAGGGACCAGGAAATTCCAAAAGAAGGTTCAGACCCCTCTGGGAGGGTCCGACTAGATGAGGAGGAAGCTCTGGGCCCCTCTGGGAGGGTCCGGACAGTCCAGCACCCAGTGTACTTCGTCAGTGAAGTACTCCACGATGCCAAGACAAGATACATTGACGTGTATAAACTGCTTTACGCAGTTCTCATCGCCTCAACAAAGCTTCGTCACTACTTCCAAGTGCACAAAATATCAGTGGTAACCTCTCTTCCACTGCGTGCAATTTTGCATAATCCTAATGTAAAAGCCCGCTTTTTGAAAGAACAAAAACGCAAAAATGCGAAATTAAAAATTTTGAAAATGGAGTTGGGAGTTCAAACTCACGTGAACCATACGAGTTAACCAATGTTCACTAAAAATAGGAACCTGTTAAAATTTTACATATAGAACATCGTTGCTAATGTATATTAGGACATAAGATGTAAAATCCTTAATTTCCAAGTATTCACATTTTCAATGAAAAATTAAAGGAGAAAATAAAACAAAATAGAGAGAAAGAAAAAGGAGTTATTCCAACCCTAAAATGGGACAATAAAAAATATTCAAATCTAAGGCTGTAAATTTTTCCATGACCTTCTAATATTCCAAATAGACTCTTGGTATAGTTTCAAAATTTTTGAAGCACGTTTTCCATTTATTGGACATGTACCGAGAGTTTAATCAGAGTCGACTTCAAATTTAAACTTTGTACGTAACCTTGTCCAAATAAACTCTAAATTTTTCGTGAGGTCCCTTATGGTTCAAAAAGGGTAACTTCAAAGTTTCAGGATTTTTGAACCTAATCTACCATTTATTTCATTGAATCAAGTATCACCGCTTGAATTCAAATTCAAACCTGAGTTCAAAATTCAAATTTGCTCAGTTCTGAAATCTGATTGCACCATAAAATTCTTCACATTCTATTTAGTCATTGGGCCAAAGTTGAATATTTTTGAAGCATGTTTCCTAGCTCTATTTGAAATTAGAAAGGATAAGGGAGGAGAGGGAAGTGGGCGCCACCGGTAAGTTGCTCAATAGATTGAGATATTTTGCATCTGGAATGAAGTGGATAAAGGGGAATTTGGAGTGGGGCCCACAATTCATTCTTACCCCAGCTATAGAAACTCAATTTCTCTTCCTCTCCACCGAAGCACCCCACGCAGACACAGAGAATACGATGCTTTCCCCTGCTCGACCGCACGCACCGTCGCACCCATGGACGCCAGCTCCCGGGGATGAAGCCGTCGGTTCCCCACGGCTGCCTACGATGTTGGCCGATGCTGCGCGGGTCTCATCGCACACGCCCGCGCTTGCTCGCCTCCCCCGCCGTCCGCGCGCCTCCTCCGCTTCCGGCCGCCTTCCCCTGCACCTCCTGCGCTGCCGCCGCCATAGCTCCCCTACGCCGACGCTGCCCACCTCCACTGTGTCGCGCCCCACTGGTCGCCTCTACTCCTGTGCCCTACACTGGCGCCGACTCGCCCTGGCCGCGCCTCTCCCTGCCGGGCCGAGCTGCTCCGTCGCCGCGCCTCCCTGGCAACCAGCCGCACCACCCTACCTGCAGCGCTGCCCCATCCCTGCTGGCTCGCCGTCCTCCCGTTAAACCGTCGCCATGCACACCTACCCATCAGCCACATGCTTTGGCCCTGCGTGTTCTTGCCGCGCCCGCTCGCCGTGCGCCAGCCTCTACTCCGTGTTTCTTTCCCGCTGTTGGCCCAGCTACCTACGACGTCCGCCCTCGCCGCCGTCCAAGCCCACCATCCAAGCGCAGATGTCGACGCGCCTTGCGTCTCTCGGTGCCCGGCTGCCTGGACACGTGCGTGACGCCGCTGTTGTCTTGGCTCCCTCAAGTGGCGGCTCTCTGCGACATCTGTTCATGCTGCTGCCTCGGCATCCTCCGGCCCTCCTCCAGCTCTAGCATGCTAGGTCCTTTTACTCCTCGCGGCTGCACACCTCTTGCCATGCCCTCTGGTCGCACGCTATGACTGCCGTGCCGCTGCTGCACGCCGCTCCGTCTATGCCGCTCTTGGTGCTCCCCTTGCTCGCCATTGCCGCGCCTTGGCTACCAACGGTTCTTTGATGTTCTCCGAGCTGTAGCACCTCATTGCCATCTGTGACACCAACTGTAGCCGATGCTCAGCCATCGTCACCGCGTTCCACACCGTAGCACCTCCGGCGCCATAGTGACCTCTGTCTGCGCCTTGGCCGCACTTTACCGCGTGCCATTTCCACCATGGTCGAGCTCCTTGCTGTGCTTTACTGCTCGCCCGTGTGTCGTGGCCGTGCCTGTCTGCTCCCCCTCGACATCACTGCGACATTCCGCGCCGTGGCTATGTTCTGGAAGCAAGGCGAATGATTGGTGTGATGGGTGAAATTCGGGAACATGCCTTTGACACAATAGTATCGACAACTTGTCCAAGGTTAGCTTTGATTTGTGCTAAGATTGGTCGGATCTGTGTTGCCGCCAAGGTGTTTGATGAAATGGTTACAAGGTGAAACTAAGTGTGTTGTCGTTCCATGCTGGTCTATGGATGCAGGTCTATTGTGGGGTGGTAAATCGACAAGGACATGTGCCAAGATAACCATTGAATGGTGATGAAGTGACGGAATCAAGTACACACCCAAGATGTTCGGCGAAATGCCTACAAGGTGAGCCTTGCTTTGAAATGCCTTGCTTGACGTCATCGAAGTCCGTTCGTCGTGGTCACTAATGGTATTCACGTGTCGTCAAGCCGTACGTCCAGTTTCCTTATTGATTTCATTCCTATAGGAGTCCCCAAGTGGACCTTCTTTGTCTTTTGAATCACATTAACTTGTCCGTGCATGCTCGTGATGCTCTACTATTAGCTGCGTCGATGTCATTGACCACATGACATCGTCGTGATGCTCCGAGCCGTCATCGTGCCCTGGCCTCGAGATGGAGTATGCATGTGATGAGTGTGGTGCTAAAACAGAAGCACGACTCGTTGGACAATGTTTGTCAAGCCAAATTAGGTTTTAGTCGCCGTGAGAGTGATAGAGTCTTAGGTATAGCCATGGTGCTCGATAAAATGCCTTCCATGTCAAACTAAGGTGGTTGGTGATCACCGATGACTTGTGGTTGAGTAATGCGAGAACGTTGCGACCGACAAGGAAAACTAGACCAAGGGGAACCTTGAATAAAGGGTTACTTGTTCGTGTTGATGATGTTTCTTAACCGTCTGCAGAATTGCTTAACTTGGTGTACCACTTCATCGACGGCAGGTTCGTCGAGTCGCTTATCAACAACCGAGTCGACATCAATAGCCTTAATACTCACAAGCTGGTGTTCGGGATTCCGCTCACCCCATTGACGAGTCCGGGTTGATGTGGACGTCGCTAAGATGATCTTCTCAAGATGGGAAAGCATGTCTTCACGACAAGGTCTCGCATCATGTTTAACTCCCGAGAGCTTACCGAGCTCACCTGGACAAGCTTGCGGGAGACACTTCATTAGTGTCATCGTGTAAGCACCTGAACGATGCTTGCGATGTTAGTCGTAGCATCTGGTTTACCTAAAAGCGGTTTGAATGTTGTCTTGGTACTCATGCTAGGTAAACAGTGCTTGTAATGACTTCTTAAGTCCAAGCCATGTTGATCTCAATTCATTCCCAAGTATCGTTAGGTTCCATCATGGTTCATCCTAAGTCAGGACCCTACGACAGCACTACTCACTTAACTAGGTTTACTCCTTTATGAGTTAAGTCAAGTTCATTGGTTGACTACTAAATCATGACCTTCGTCTTGTACACTCCACTCTCAAGCTTGCGATGTCCCACCTTGATTTTTGGGTCGTCCTTCCACTTATTCGCCCAACACTTCTTCACCATTCAGAATTGTCAATCTCGTGTGGCATAACTTGAAGTGTGGTATGCTAAGTTGCAATGTAGCTTTATGTTGTACCTTTTAGTTCATACCGACACTACTATGTCCACCTTGACTCATCCTCTGGTTACCCACACAACAGAGGCATATCTGTCCTTTCTAGTCAAACTTCTCGTTCTTAAAGTTTACACAACCCCGTGGAGTCTATTATTGAATTACTTAATTACTTAATTACTTATATGCATATCATGTCGATAGGAACGTGCTGATTGGTGATCGACAAGAAACTTCGCTTGGAGGAGAAGGCCAAGGTGTTTCCACTTGAAGTTCCATGATGGACTCTTCGAAGGAAGACCAAGCCAATAACAACTGACATTGATATAGAGTCGCAAACTAAGGCAAGCCCCGGTTTGCATTTAAAAGCTTTACATAGTTTTGCAGTATTTCTCACATTACGTCTTAAATTTCATATGTGCATTACGTATAGGTTGATTGATACTCCACTTGCATGACCACAAATCGCAAGGGTTGGTTGGAACGGGTTACAGCCTGACCTATAGTAACTGCTTTCTAATGTATAGGAAATCCGGTAGAAGTCGAGTAGTTGGAATCTACTCGCGAGAGGGTCACATTTTATTAACCACAAGTTAAGTAGTTTATTCTACATGCGAGAGGAGTCGAGTAGGGGAATCTACTCGCGAGATGTTACCAAAATGTTCACTCTTAATAATTGGAGATGTGGACGGGGATGTTCCTATAGGACGGGACGTGCAAGGTTGTTTGAGCCCGAATGAGGGGGACAATGCTTGCGACCACATTTTGGCCTGGGCCGGTAAGGGTAAGGCAAATGTGGAGGTTGGTCTATAGCCTCGTCTGTGTCGGTTAAGGACCATCTTGTGTGCGGCCTTGTTGAGCAAATTTGAACAGTACCAGTTACATAATGGATTAATGGGGTCCATTAAAATAATGTAGCTCGAGCACCCTCGTGTCGAAACTTATACCGTCGTCCTTCGAGAGAAGATGATCGTAAGGTGGGAACCTCTAAGGAGCAACATCGACGTGCTCGGTTAGGGACCTTACCTTTGGGACGGTAGAACTGGTTCGATATCGGGATGATGGGTTAAAGGTGTCCACATACAACGTGGGAGAGGAGTACAGTAAAAGATACTTCCGAGCGGGCGTATGTGTCGTGTATTCCGGGTGTGTCCTGATTGCAATCACCGTCCCTCGCGGTAATAGAGTACCACTTGTTCACTGAGTTGTGACGTAGTAAATACTAAAGAAGTCAGAAGAATATGATATATTTAATTATAATTTCTTTGCAACCTTGTATGGCTTAAAGATAGTACAATTAAAATTTTACAGTTTCCCCATACTTTACCTGTAATAGAATTATGTGCTTTGGCCATGTCATATCATCGGCAAAGTGTTTCTTGTTTGATTGTGGAGTCTATGATGTGCCGTGCTTGAAGAATGTCATTTGCTACTTAAAACATGATTATAAGGATCCACTTGTAGGCGAGTCTATTTATGCTATTCCTTACCTTTGCTTAGTACTTACCACTGCATATGTCTAGTGAGACGGGTTAGTCTTGCTGAGCCTTATGCTCACGTTTGCGCTTTATCAATTTTTGCAGGTATTAGTTTTATTTCTGTTGTTCAGGTTGTACCTGAGACTCGAGGTGTCGAGATAAATCTCATGTAAACCACGCCGCTGCTGAATGTTCTTCGTGTTGCTAATGAGAAGCGTCCTAGGGCATGAATGCCTTCTTTCCTACTTAGTTAGGTGAGATTATGAGTATATATTTTCCGCTGCGTGTGTACCCCTGTGGTACACTCTTTTGTAAACTCTTCTTATTATGAAATGAAAACATTATATGTTTTGGTATCCTTTTCGTGTGTGCTGTTAGGTGTCGCATCGCACGGCACCACCCAATGAGATCCTCGGATGTGTGGACTGCGGTCTCCACGGACATGGTATCGGAGCTCGAAAGCAGTCGAGTGAGGATTAGCTATATGCCCATTAAGGGCTATTACTAGCATAAGTTATAAAGGTGGTGAACTAACTTACTTGTTATATTATTCTGTAACGACGCTCCTTCTTCAAGGTAAGAGGTAAGGTACGCCATCGAGAGCGGATCAATCTCGGTAAACTCTGCATACGAGATGTGGTATGTGATATTTCCGTGGCTTGGCACGGAAAGTCAATATGAGTCTCTGAAACTTTCCATGTTTCTGAGAACATATGACACGCGGTACCCCAGCGTGACACAAAATTAGTGGGAGCCCCCGTCAGGTGGTGTATAACCCGATAGTATGCATCTCTAGAACCATTCATGTTCTATGGGATCATGCGAAACACATATGCCCGAGCGTGTATAAGCTGGTTCGTGCGGGAGTCTTTGCTGTACAGACGTAGTACAGCCATGTACCTCGACACATGACTTCGCTCGAGGGCGACTCACACCAGAGCCGTATGCATTTACATTCATATATATTATTGTGACTGACTGTCGTGTTTCCCCATGCCGCCCTTGAGGTGTGAAGCTCTGAAAGGGGATTGTTTGTCTTCTACAGGTACTCTAACTCCGGTAACGACCCGTGTAGAATACGTTTGCGAGTGATCGATATTAGAACAACCTATAGACGTATCCGGATATACCGGGTTAGACTTTTCTTTTGGTGAGGCACGTAGTACCGTCAGTATCACCATTGATACATTGACCATCCCCCACGAAAGAATGGCTTCATTATCATCTTGTAAGATCCAACTCCCAGTCGCTGCAAAGTTTTGGGTCAAAGTTTCGACTTGGAGAGTGCAATGGAAGAAGGATGAAGATTAAGGTTGTAGTTCACTCTTGATGGAATCTAGCTCGATTATGTCAAGAGGTGCTTTTAGTGAAACTTCGTAGAACCTAGTAGTGTGCTATATGGTTAAGAAGATCTTTAAGTCCTCTACGACTGTTCTTTGAACAGTTTGGGCATGAAAGCCTTTTAAATCGATTCCCATCACTAAAAATCAACACTAATCCTATTTCTTTGAAACATTGGACCAACTTTATTGTTTTGCCCTATCTCTTCGTAGAAAGCTATTCCATGCCTTTGTGATACATTTTCGGAAAGGTGAGGAGCTAGACTACAACTTTGTAATTCAATATTGCCCCAAATTCAGATAAGAAGTATTTAAACACTTGAGTTAAAAACTGGAACAAGACTATATGTACTACCTGAACCAACTTGGAAAATTGTTGAACTTTGAACAGCCATAACTTTTAAATTAGAACAGCAACATAGGCATATATATACATGCCTGGAAAGCTTAAGGAATCCTCTAACGAGTTTCTATTCGACTCTGAATCTAAAACTCACATTAACAAGGTCTAAATTGAAGTGTCGTTTAAGAGGTTCTGGCAGCCCGGAAGAGGGGACAGAATCTGAACTCTTTACCAATTGAATCATAACTTTTTGCAGACTTCACCTCTGCAGGCCTACTTTATGTGGTTGGAAAGTGTAGGGAGTCCTCTACAACGTTATATAGAACTCCAGAGCAGAATCCATCTCTAACATACTCAAAATTTCAAATTTCTAAACTTGATCAAATCTGGACAGCGAGTGGACAGTCCTTTATACAGTTACTGTTTCTCGCATAACTCGCTGTAGAATTGTCGAATGACTTCATGTGATGCATTTATGGAATCTTGAGGATGTATGTAACCATTTTTTAATACATTGTTTCTGCATATATCAATGTTTAACTATCTGAAAATTGTGGACAAAATGAACAACAAACAAAGGAAGTTCTGTCGAAATTTTTATTTAAAATCTGGTGACATAACTGAACTTTAAAAATCCGTATCTCCTCAACCAGAAGTGTTATGATATAAAATGAAGACTTTTTGGGAATCTTTGGAAGTACTTTACAAGTTCTCTATTCAGCTCAAGACCAAAATTCTTTTCTAAGTGGGTGAAATTTGGATAATCGCAGAGACTGTCCAGGCACACCCAAACTGGACAGCAATCTGTACACCTCTGAATTTAATCCATAACTCATAGACCCTTGATCCAATGGTGTCGCGCAAGTAACCGTTGGAAAGGTTAGAGAGTCAGCTACAATTTTTGCAATTGGCTCTAGACCTGAATCGGTCATCTACCTATTCCAAGTCGAGTTGAATGCTGAAATTTTACCCAACTTCAAGAATTCATATCTTTTAAACCAGGACTAATATGAAGACAAGTAAGTACATTATGGAAAGCTGATTACATTGGCTACAACTTTGTAATAAGAATATTTCCATATTTCCATCAGAACAGCCTGAAAACTTTAGATCGAAAGTGCTACTTTTTAAGCAGGTTCTGCTGAAAGTGCAGAAAATTCTGTTATTTTTAAAATAGCATAACATGCAAACCAGGGATGATCTAGAGACAAATAAATACTTTTTCGAAAGGTCTTAAAGTGTACTTTAACTTTTATATTCACCTCAAGATCTGATTTTGCCATTAACTGGATCAAAATCGAGTTTGCATTCACACTGGTCAGTGGTCACCATAGCCTGGCTAGTTTGAACCTTTGGTTTTTGTTAGGCATTCGGTTCTCGATTTCAACTTGAGGAGTGTCGTAACCAACCAAGAGTTAGGACTCAACTATTTACCAAGTTGAATGGAGTGTTAAACTCATTGAAGCCTTTTTCCTTTGGATAGGCATACTAGTGTCTGATTTATGTGACTTGCCATATCATATCTTGTGATGTTGAACGCAGGTCGCAATTACTCGAGTTGCATCTCGTCTTCCCATGAGGATTGTTTGAAGTACGCTTTGACATCCTGGTTCGAAACTTTAAGGGGGAAGGTGATCACTCAAGTAATAGTGGTGTTCAACCTTCAACCCTGGTTACCACGAGTCGTGTCAACAAGAAGACGATCAATTAAGATTACATCTTCAAGAGGATACAACATCCACCACCAGATTGAGTTACTCTAAGAAGAGTGTGACTTCAACTCCACTAAAGTGATCGAGAAGGATATTCGTTCCTCCTGATTGATTGAAGCGAAGGTTAAGTGAAGTATCACTAGAGATGTGTCTAGTGATCTCGACCAGATGTCTAGGGATAACCATCGACATATAGTTAGTTGTTTTTCTTCTGATGAAGATACTCGTCAAGTCAACTCGTAACTCTAAGACCCAGTTGGAGATACAATGAAGTTGAGTAGTACATGAACAAGCTTTTGAAAGGTCTAGGTAACGTGGTATATTTTCCACATTCCTTATCAGTCGTTCTGTTATGAATTCCTTAACAGTGGTCGAGTCATGAAAGGAACGCTACTCATTGAGTGTCTTTCATGACCACAATATCAAATCTTTGCAAATCATCAAACAGTACTTGAGTTTTGTGGGTGTGGTTCATTTAGTTTTGCTCAAACTATAAAAGCTACTGCACCATGCATGTGCACCATTTGCACCATACATATGCATCATTTGCACCATACCATGTGCATAGGAATTGCACCATAACCCATGCGATGCATCATGAAGCATCATTGCCAATGAAACACCAATTATAGAATGCACGGTAATACTAAAATTTAAAGCAAGATTGTGTACCCCATTCACACTATGCTAAGGTGTCTAATGACTACGATCGTTTCACCATCTTCAGTTGACTTCTTACATTGTTGATATCCTTTCCATTGAGTAATTCTTGGGAAACCGATTACTCAACCTCCCTTGCAACTAAACAGACAATTGAACTTCCATCCTTGACTTGTTTAGGTTCAAGTACCTTGATTGTTGCAACTATACCGTTCGTCATCGAGTGGTCATCAGTTTGATGATAAACCTTGTAAAATCCATGAAATCTCCTTACTCGCGAGGATACCGTTCGATTGTCCACCTCGCAAAACTCTTTGGGTCCATCTAAGATCTTGCGGTGTTATATGGTAACCTTGCTACACTAATTACCTTGATGTTACCATATGATTGAGTTCTTTGCTATGTTGAAAACATATGAGGATGTTGAATCCTTAAATCCTCATATGTCACCGCAAAGAGTCCTCGTCTTCTACTTTTATTAATTGGAAGTGTTGAAGTGCCCAAAAACCTTGTAGTCGCCATATCTTCAGTATTCTTGCTGTTTTACACACATAAGAGTGTTGCGTGCCTTACTACTCTTATGCTATAGCTAAGAAATCCTATGGTTGACTAAACATCAGACAAGGTTAATAATTGTTGTTTGACCTCGTAAACCATCTTAACTCATGTCAAGGGAAATACCACATTAAGTTGTAAGGACCTATGCAAAACCAAGCAAGCAAACCAAGAATCAATGCAAGGATAGTTTCAAACTATCAATGTGACCTAGAGAAGCAAAGAACAAGTTCAAATTCTTCCAGTCAAGACTAGGACAAAACAAGATGTCATGTCAATGTAAAAGTACAACAATAAAGGTTCAGTAATAGACGTGAAAGTTTTACGATGTGATATTGTCATGTCGAGCATCCTGTCAAGATTTTGAACCTAAAGTCTGGAATCACTTGAAGCAAACTTTAGAATTTCTTAAGATGCTTGAAGATAATCATTATTTCGTAGAACCCAAGTCTTTAAGGGCATTGCCATTTTCCTTAGTCAATGACCCTCTTTTACAGATCGTCCCCTCATCGTTTTTGTTATTGTACTTGTTAGAATCTCGGGACGAGATTCCTTTAAGGGGGGAAGGATTGTAAAGCCCGCTTTTCAGAAGAACAAAAACAAAAATATGAACTTAAAAATTTGGACTTGGGAATTCAAACTCACGTGAACCATACGAGTTAACCAATGTTCACTAAAAATAGGAACCTGTTAAAATTTTACATATAGAAGATGGTTGCTAATGTATATTAGGACTTAAGATGTAAAATCCTTAATTTCCAAGTATTCACATTTTCAAAGAAAAATTAAAGGAAAAAATAAAACATAATAGAGAGAAAGAAAAAGGAGTTATTCCGACCCTAAAATGGGAGAATAAAAAATATTCAAATCTAAGGCTGTAAATTTTTCCATGACCTTCTAATATTCGAAATAGACTCTCGGTATAGTTCCAAAATTTTGGAAGCACGTTTTCCATTTATTGGACATGTATCGAGAGATTAATCAGAGTCGGCTTCAAATTTAAACTTTGTACGTAACCTTGTCCAAATCAACTCCAAATTTTTCCTGAGGTCCCTTATAGTTCAAAAAGGGTAACTTCAAAGTTTCAGGATTTTTGAACCTAATCTACCATTTATTTCATCGAATCAAGTATCACCGCTTGAATTCAAATTCAAACCTGAGTTAAAAATTCAAATTTGCTCAGTTCTGAAATCTGATTGCACCATAAAATTCTTCACATTTTATTTAGTCATTGGGTCGAAGTTGAATATTTTTGAAGCATGTTTGCTAGCTCTATTTGAAATTGGAAAGGAGAAGGGATGAGAGGGAAGTGGGGCCCACCAGTAAGCTGCTCAATAGATGGAGATATTTTGCCTGCGCTTGCTCGCCTCCCCCGCTGTCCGCGCGCCTCCTCCTCGTCCGGCCGCCTTCCCCTGCACCGCATGCGCTGCCGCCGCCATAGCTCCTCGACACCGGCGCTACCCACCTCCACTGCGTCATGCCCCACTGGCCGCCTCTGCTCCTGCGCCCCACACCGGCGCCGACTCGCCCCGGTCGTGCCTCTCCCCGCCGGGCCGAGCTGCTCCATTGCCGCGCCTCCCTGGCACCCAGCCGCACCGCCCCGCCTGCAGCGCCGCCCCATCCCCGCCGGCTCGCCGTCCTCCCGTTCAACTGCCTCCATGCGCACCTCCCCATCAGCCGCATGCCCTGGCCGCGCGCGTTCTTGCCGCGCCCGCTCGCCGTGCGCTGGCCTCTGCTCCGTGTTGCTTCCCTGCCGTTGGCCCAACTCCCTACGACGTCCGCCCTCTCCGCAGTCCAAGCCCACCATCCAAGCGCAGATGCCGACGCGCCATGCGTCTCTCGGTGCCCCGCTGCTTGGACACGTGCGCGACTCTGCCGTTGTCTTGGCTCCCTCAAGTGGCGGCTCTCTGCGACGTTCGTTCATGCTACTGCCTCGACATCCTCTGGCCCTCCTCCAGCGCCAGCATGCTGGGTCCTTTTACTCATCGCGGCTGCACACGGCTTGCCAAGCCCTCTGGTTGGACGCTATGGCTGCCGTGCCGCTGCTGCACGCCGCTTCGTCTATGACGCTCTTGGTGCTCCCCTTGCTCGCCATTTCCGCGCATTGGCTACCAACGGTTCTTTGATGTTCGCCGAGCTGCAGCACCTCATTGCCATGCGTGACACCAACTGTAGCCGATGCTCAGCCATCGTCACCGCGTTCCCCGCCATAGTACCTTCAGCGCCAAAGTGACCGCTGTCCGCGCCTTGGCCGCACTTTACCTCTTGCATGTGTGCCGTGGTGGTGCCTGTATGCTCCCCCTCGACATCGTTGCGACGTTCCGCTCCGTGGCTATGTTCTGGAAGCAAGGCAAATGATTGGTGTGATGGATGAAATTCAGGAACATGCCTTTGACACAATAGTACCGACAACTGGTCCAAGGTTAGCTCTGATTTGTGCTAAGATTGGTCAGATCAGTGCTGCCGCCAAGGTGTTCGATGAAATGGTTACAAGGCGAAACTAAGTGTGTTGCCGTTCCATGCTGGTCTATGGATACAGGTCTATTGTCAGGTGGCAAATTGACAAGGACATGTGCCAAGATACCCTTTGAATGGTGATGAAGCGACGAAATCAAGTACACACCCAAGATGTTCGGCGAAATGCCTACAAGGTGAGCCTTGCCCTGAAATGCCTTGCTTGACGTCATCGAAGTCTGCTCGTCGTGGTCGCTAATGGTATTCAAGTGTCGTCAAGCCGTACGTCAAGTTTCCGTATTGATATCATTCCTATAGGAGTCCCCAAGTTGACCTTCTTTGTCTTTTGAATCTCGTTAACTTGTCCGTGCGTGCTAGTGATGCTCCACCATTAGCTGCGTCGATGTCATTGAACACATGACGTCGTCGTGACGCTCTGAGCCGTCATCGTGCCCTGGCATCGAGATAGAGTATGCCTGTGATGAGTGTGGTGCTGAAACACAAGAACGACTCGTCGGACAATGGTTGTCAAGCCAAATTAGGTTTTATTCGCTGTGAGAGTGATAGAGTCTTAGGTATAGCCAAGGTGCTCGATAAAATGCCTTCCAGGTCAAACCAAGGTGGTTGGTGATCACCGATGACCTGTGGTTGAGTAATGTGAGAACGTTGCGACCGACAAGGAAAACTAGACCAAGAGGAACCTTGGATAAAGGGTTTCCTTTTCGTGTCGACGATGTTTCTTAACCGTCTGCAGAATTGCTTAACTTTGTGTACCACTTCATTGACGGCAGGTTCGTCGAGTCGCTTATCAACAACTGAGTCGACATCACTAGCCTTAAGACTCACAAGGTGGTGTTCGGGATTTCGCTAACCCCATTGACGAGTCCGGGTTGATGTGGACGTCGCTAAGACGATCTTCTCGAGATGGAAAAGCATGCCTTCACGGAAAGGTCTCGCATCATGTTTAACTCACGAGAGCTTACCGAGCTCACCTGAACGATGCTTGCGACGTTAGTCGTAGCATCTGGTTTACCTAAATGTGGTTTGAACGTTGTCTTGGTACTCATGCTAGGTTAACAGTGCTTGTAATGACTTCTTAAGTCCAAGTCATGTTGATCTCAATTCAGTCCCAAGTGTCGTTAGGTTCCATCATGGTTCATCCTAAGTCAGGACCCTACGACACCACTGCTCACTTAACTAGGTTTACTCCTTTATGAGTTAAGTCAAGTTCATTGGTCGACTGCTAAATCGCGACCTTCATCTTGTACACTCCACTCATACTCAAGCTTTAGATGTCCCACCTTGATTTTTGGGTCGTCCTTCCATTTCTCTGCCCAACACTTCTTCACCATTCAAAATTGTCAATCTCGCGTGGCATAACTTGAAGTGTGGTATGCTAAGTTGCAATGTAGCTTTATGTTGTACCTTTCAGTTCATACCGACACTACTATGTCCACCTTGACTCATCCTCTGGTTACCCAAACAACAGAGGCATATCTGTCCTTTCTAGTCAAACTCTCACAGCTGATATGCATATCATGTCAATAGGAACGTGCTGATAGGTGATCGACAAGAAAATTCACTTGGAGGAGAAGGCCAAGGTGTTTCCACTTGAAGTTCTATGACGGACTCTTCGAAGGATGACCAAGCCAATAACAGCTGACATTGATATAGAGTCGCAAACTAAGGCAAGCCCCGGTTTGCATTTAAAAGCTTTACAGAGTTTTGTAGTATTTCTCACATTACGTCTTAAGTTTTATATGTGCATTACGTAAAGGGTGATTGATACTCCACATGTATGACCACAAATCCCAGGGGTTGGTTGGAACGGGTTACAGCCTGACCTGTAGTAACTGATTTGCTAATGTATAGGAAATCTGGTAGAAGTCGAGTAGTTGGAATCTACTCGCGAGAGGGTCACATTTTATTGACCACAAGTCAAGTAGTTTATTCTACTTGCAAGAGGAGTCAAGTAGGGGAATCTACTCGCGAGATGTTACCAAAATGTTCACTCTTAATAATTGGAGATGTGGACATGGATGTTCCTGTAGGACGGGACACGCAAGGTTGTCTGAGCCCGAATGAGGGGGACAATGCTTGCGACCACATTTTGTCCTGGGCCGGTAATGGTAAGGCAAATGTGGAGGTTGGTCTGTAGCCCCGTCTTTGTTGGTTAAGGACCGTCTCGTGTGCGGCCCTATTGAGCAAGTTTGAACAGTACCGGTTACATAATGGATTAATGGGGTCCATTAAACTGATGTAGCTCGGGCACCCTCGTGTCGAAACTTATACTGCCATCCTTCGAGGGAATATGATCATAAGGTGGGAACCTCTAAGGAGCAACTTCGACGTGCTCGGTTAGGGACCTTACTTTTGGGATGGTAGAACTGGTTCGACATCGGGATGATGGGTGAAAGGTGGCCACATATGACGTGGGAGAGGAGTACAGTGAAAGGTACTTCCGAGCGGGCGTATGTGTCATGTATTCCGGGTGTGTCCTGATTGCAATCACCGTCCCTCGCGGTAATAGAGTACCACTTATTCACTTTGTTGTGACGTAGTAAATACTAAATAAGACAGAAGAATATGATATATTGAATTATAATTGCTTTGCAATCTTGTATGGCTTAAAGATAGTACAATTAAAAGTTTACAGTTTCCCCATACTTTACCTGTAATAGCATTATGTGCTTTGGGCATGTCATATCATCAGCAAAGCATTTCTTGTTTGATTGTGGAGTCTATGATGTGCCGTGCTTGAACAATGTCATTTGCTACTTAAAACAAGATTATAAGGATCCACTCGTAGGCGAGTCTATTTATGCTATTCCTTACCTATGCTTAGTACTTACCCCTGCATATGTCTTGTGAGACGGGTTAGTCTTGCTGAGCCTTATGCTCACGTTTGCACTTTAACGATTTTTGCAGGTATTAGTTTTATTTCTGCTGTTCAGGTTGTACATGAGACTCGAGGTGTCGAGATAAATCTCATGTGAACCACGCCGCTACTGAATGTTCTTCATGTTGCTAGCAAGAAGCGTCCTAGGGCATGAACGCCTTCCCTCCTGCTTAGTTAGGTGAGATTATGAGTATGTATTTTCCGCTGCGTGTGTACTCCTGTGGCACACTCTTTTGTAAACTCTTCTTATTATGAAATGAAAACTTTATATATTTTGTTATCCTTTTCGTGTGTGCTGTTAGGTGTCGCATCGCATGGCACCACCCAATGAGATCCTCTGATGTGTGGACACCGGTCTCCACACCTAATTCTACTGGAAATATTGCAAAGTGGGCAGCAGAGCTGGCAGAATTTGATCTAGAATTCGTGTCGAGACAAGCAATTAAAAGTCTAGCCTTGGCTGACTTTGTGGCGGAATAGACTCCCTCTCCATCAAACCCTGGGGACCATAGTTAGCAGAAACCAGAGCTCAAAGTTCCGGTATTCACTGAGCCTCACTAGACCCTCTACTTCGATGCTTCCGTGTAGAAGCAAGGGGCTGGAGCTGGAATCCTTCTCCTAGCTCTGACCAGAGAGAAGGTCATGTACATTGTACACCTTGATTTTAAGGCAACCAACAATACGGCAGAGTATGAAGCCCTCATCTATAGACCCAAGGTGGCACTATCTTATGGTGTAAAACAGTAGTTGTTGAAGGGAGACTCACAAATCATCATCAAACAAGTGAAAGTTGAATGCTCCTGCAAGAATTCTCAATTAGCTGCTTATCTCCTTGGAGTCCTGAGGCTTCAGAAGGACTTTGAAGTCCTGGATCTCCATCATGTTCACTGCCTTCATAACTCCAAAGCTGATGAACTCTCGACGAAAGCCTTAATCGGAGCTCAGGCTCCTGATGGAATCTCCATCTGGAGGTTGTCAAAACCAACAGCTCAGCCTGCTGAACTAAGCGAAGTGGGCGAGACCAGCACCACAAAGCTGGCGGTCCCGGTGGCCCTGTTACCATGGCGTTCACCAAGGGTCATAGGTGCTATCGGAAGCTCCGAGCAAACCAGCACGCAAGACTCAGAAGCTCAAGTTAGCTCCAATGCATTTCCAGAGCTACTTGAAAGACAATATTCTTCCTTAAGACAGTGTATCCGCTGACCGGGTTGTCAGATTGGCTAAAAGATACACGTTGGTAGAAGGGGATCTCTACCGATGCGATGCCAATGGCATCCTAATGTGGTGCATTGAAAGGTAATTAGGCCACGATCTCCTCGCGGAAATACATGGAGGCGAGTGCAGGAACCACACATCTTCTTGTACGTTGGTCGGTAAAGCCTTCTGGCATGGATTTTACTAGCCTACAGCACACTAGGATGCGGTTGAGCTAGTGAAGAAATGTGAAGCATGTTAGTTCCATGGAAAACATATTCACACACCGGCTCAATCACTATAAATGATACCTCCTACATGGCCATTCACTGTGTGGGGCTTGGATATCTTGGGCCCTTTCCCAAAAGCCGTCGGAGGTTTTAGGTTCCTATATGTCGCCATTGACAAGTTCACCAAGTGGTCGGAAGAAACTCTAGTAGTAACAATCAATAAACAATCAGCAATCAAGTTCTTGAAGTCCATTATATGCAGATTTGGCGTTCCAAACAAAGTCATAACTGACAACAGAACTCAATTCACAAGTGTTGCATTCCAAGAATATTGCGAAGACCTCGGCATTCAACTTAGCTACACATCAGTAGCCTAGCCAGCAAGCAATGGCCAAGCCGATAGAGCAAATGCAGAAATCTTGAAAGGACTCAAGATGCGCACATATGAGCGCTTGAAAAAGCATGGATCTAACTGGATTGAAGAGCTTTCGTCCACATTATGGGCGAATAGGACAACACCTAATTGGTCAACTGGGGAGACTCCATTCTTCTTGGTGTACGGAGCTGAAGTGGTCCTTCCACCGGAGATCACCTTGGGGTACCTCCGGGTCCAGACCTTCGACGAAGCCACACAGGACCAGCTCCGGCGTGAAGACCTTGACCTCCTTGACGAGGGAAGGTGCCAAGTAGCTGTTCGAAATACACGTTATCTCCAAGAGCTCCAGCGCTACCATCAAAGGCATGTGCATGATCGACAGCTCGAAGAAGGCGACCTGGTGCTCCGAAAGATACTAAGCCGTGAAGGGATGAACAAACTTTTTCCTAGCTAGGAAGGTCCCTTCGAGGTCATTAAATTATCCCGACCAGGGTGAGTTCGCTTGGCAACTGAGGATGGGACCCCACTTCCCAATCCATGGAACATCGAGCACCTCCGTAAGTTTTATGCTTAGAATCACAGAGGTGAGTCTGTAATTACAAACAATGCATGTTGTAGAGTCATTACACATAGTCAAGCAAGTCCTCCGGGAGAACATCCGGACCCCTCCGGGAGAGTCCGGGAAGTTCAAGTAACACTTGACACAGTCACAACACTAAAAGTGTAACTACTTGCTCTGGTCTAGCACAAGATGTATAGCACATTTAGCATGGTCCAACACCCTAAGAGTGTCCTTCTCTCCCTTGTAATCCGGACCTATAATGAAAAGCATTGTTGTGTGAAAAGAGACTCCACGTGCATTTACTTTTTGTACAAGGCTCAATTTGTCAAATTATTTTTACCCCACTTGTCTATAATGAAGTTGTGCAAATCTTTTTGGGCTTCGTTCCAAGTAATTCACATGCATTACAAGCCTAATTGATAGTCTTTTTGGATCTTAACACTACTACATAGTCTACTTGCCTGAACGGCAAGCCAACATAGGTCTGTAGTGTGCTATCGACATAGCCTGGTCCTGCACCCTAAGTACGCCGCTCTACCTACACCCCGGCAGGCCTTAGTAGGGTGAGTACTAAAAAGGCATGTGGATCCAAAAATATTATATCAAAGTGCTTTTTATCATGCTGAGTTTCTTCGGGCTCAAAGTTCAAACAAGAACAATAAGCCACAACCAATTTATAGACAAGGGGACGAATTTTACTTTTTCTCTTTCCTTTAATGTGCAGGAAAAGCAAAAATTCATAGCAATGGTGGACGACGCCGAAGCTACTAAGCTCCGATATCTCCCAAGATAGGTCCGCCGTCAATATCTAATATGTTGACACCGGAGCTACCAAGCTCCGACCATTCCAGGGGGCCTGTCTTCGACGCTTCAAAATTGAAGACTTCAACATACTGCCATAACCTTTGGTACATGTACACACCTCAACTGTACACATTTACCAGGGGGTCAACAAGTCACAACAGAGTATATTGAAGACAAAGTGAAATTTAAGGCAAAAAGGAGGATTTCATAAATCAGAAGAACTGGATTACAAAATTGCGATAATAAGGGACAAAGGAAGAAAAGTCCTAGCTACTGGAGGATCTAGGTCTTGTGGAAAAACGAAGCAACCTTCTTAGCAGCTTCTTAGACACTAGCCGTGGCAACATCCTCCGCCTCCGTGATGATTCCTTCAAAGACCGGATTAAGGGAGAACTGGGGTTCTCGGCTCCGGTAACATGCCAACACATACTCAGCGATGTTCTTGGCCAAGGATTTCCCCTCCTTCTCCTGTTGATCGGCGATGATGTCACCCATCACGTTGAGTTTGCTGCCAGCAGAGCTAAGTGCCGCCAGCGTCTGAGCCAGCTCCTGCGCCGGGTTCTCTGGGCGTACTGGCGTGGAACCAAGGGGCACGAGGGCCCTATCCGCACGCCCCAGGAAGTCCCATACCATCAGGGACTCAGTCAACTTCGAGCTCCGCAGCTCCTCCAGTGACCTCCGGGCGGCCGCAAGCTCCGAACCTTCGTGGGCATGTCGCTCAACCAACTTAGAATGCAGCTGCACGATCTCAGCAACCTACTTCTCCTGGTCAGGCAGCTCCGTCTCCTGGAGGTGGATGTGGTCCCGCCTCTCAGCTAGGTCATTTTCCCTGCCCATGACTCTCTCCTCCCTAGCGACAATGTCAGAATCTCTTTTCGAGAGCTCTTGCCCCACCTTCTAGTTCTTCTTCCTCTCTTCGTCCTTCCATAGATCCAGCTTTTTGCTGCGATCCGCCAAAATTTTCTCACCCAAAGTCATCTTCTGGGTGACCTCCGCCTCTCTTCTCACCACATCCTCCTGCTGCCCCAAGAGTTTTTCCTCCCTCGCCTGCAGGTCCGCTCGACGCTTCAGGAGAGTTTCATTCAACTCTACGAGCTTTTCGTAACGCTCATCAGCAGTGTCACGTCTCTCCTTGGCTTGTTCCAGGATTTACCTGGAGTTAGCATCGAGCGCCCAGATGGCGGCCGCCTTCTCCTCCATCAACTTATCCCAGTATTCTAACCGGGCCTTCTCCCCGTTGATCCATTCCTTCTGGTCAGCTAGCCTTTTCTGAGCAAACTTGGTTTCAAAATGGAATCTGTTGTGCCAACACCTCAAGGTGTTGCGATCCTCCTCCAAAGCCTTTCTCTATTGATCGAAGGCTAGCTGGACCTGCCGATGACTTGAGCAGACGTTGACTATGGACAATGCCAGAGGGATAGGTTCTGGGCCCGCCGGGATAATTTCCGCAGGCTCAAACAGGTTCTCCATCACAAAAATTGGGTCCCACTCTACAATAGTGGTCCCCAGTACTCCTGCAGCACTGGGGCCGCTCTCCTGGAGCCCTTCAGTGGCAGTAGAAGAACCCACGAGGGGAACTTGCGCCTCCGGAGCAGGTGAAGGCACCGCTTCCGGGTCTCCAGTCGACGGCTCTAATGTTGAAGAACCTGTCGCTAGCTGCTCTGGCTCCAGCCAAGGTACCTCCTGGACCGCCACGTCTGGAGCAGCCACTGGAGCTTCAACTGGGGCTTCGAGCGCCGCTGGCTCAGGCTCCGGTGCGGTGACCACCTCCAACACAATCGCCAGACCTTCAACCATCTCTGGTACAGCTGCCGGACCTCCAACCTCTGGCTCAGCAGCCGGACCCTCTACCACTTCTGGCTCTGCAGCCCAATCTTCAACCATTTTCAGCACAAGGGCCAGATCCTAGGTGATCTCCGGCTCAATGGTCGGGGCTTCAGCTACCTCTGGCTCAGCAGCCAAGGCTTCAGCAATATCCGGCTGAGAAGCCAGAACATCTGGCATCACCGGTGCTGGAGCATCAGCCTCTGCCGCCAAGGGCACATCTTCAACTTCCCTCCTGTGGTCCGGCGCTACCACATGATCTTCGGGTGAGGACTCTGAGTACAAGCTCACGACAGCTGGCGCGGGAGCTGCTGCGGCTTCCACCTATGCATGACAAGGAGGCTCAACGGTCAAAGCCGGAGCTTCGACAGGTCCAGCCCCAGTCGTTGCAATAGGTGTTGAAGCTCTGGATCATTTCTTGACACCCTGGAAGCAAAGGGAAAAGAAGATTAAGAACACATCAAAAACAAGACTAGCATTTTAGGGTGAGCAATCAATGCTTACCTCATGATGCTACCATCCCAGTTGCCTCGGAACCACTTCTTCCGAGTCCCGGAGCTAGAGCCCACCAAATCTGGTGAGACAACTCCTTCGGAACTCTGCTGAGGAACACTCGCAGCCGCCAGAGTTGTTTTGGCGAGCTTCTAGCCGGCACTGAAGCCGGGGTCAACTGCCCAGAGCTTACGCCTCTTGAAGACGCTTGCACTGGAGCAGGGGTAGTAGAAAAAGACCTCCCCCTCCGGGGAGAAGCAGCCGTCGTGGAAGGAGCAGGCCTGACAGACCTCCATCAGCATGCTTCAACTTCCTCTTCCGCCTAGAAGGCTCAGCTGACACTTTGCCCTTGCCTTTGCCAACGTCTTCAGTCCTACGGCCCGGGGCAGGGGCAGGACCACCCTTGGAAGCTCCGAGGATCGCCAATCTGGTGGTCGGAAGGCTTTCCACCTCACCAAGATCGTCAAGCTCCAGCATATTCCTCCGGAGCTCCCTGCTGAACTTCGCCTCCATGTTCAGAGGGAGGAAAGCCACCGGCATAGTGAAGTCATCGTCTTTGACATCAATTCCATGCTAGAACTTCTTAAGATGAAGCTCCAAAGCTGCGCCATCAAAGTTGGACCTCAGACCGGTTTCAATCCGGTCGTCATCCATCACGTTGTTGAGGGCCCATGCGAGCTTCTCCCTCTTCTTCAGCGGAGCCCACCTGTTGACCAGGAAGTTGCAGCACACCATCTGGGGGTCACTCCACCTTCCACACATTCGTGGATCCTGGTCAAGGCAGGGTTGAAGGCCTATGATAGCACCAGAACCACACTCCATGCGTTAGTGTAAACATTGGGGAGACCTTCGGGCAGCTCCAATTTCTCGTGCTCCTCTGCCGTGATGATGATCCAATCCTTCTTCCAGTCGTCCCACTTGCCGGAAGGAAACAACCTCAAGTATTTGTAGGGGCATTTCTTGCACTTCACAAAATAGTAGAAGCCAAGAAACTCGGACCCCTTGCCGGTGGCGTGGATGGCGAAGAAGGTGCAGAAAAGCTCGACGCAGTGGGAATACCCACCCACATCTCGCAGAAGTGGACGAATGTCGACACAAGAAGAAGAGAATGGGGGCCAAGGTGGTACAGCTGCAGACTATAGAAGTCCAGCAGCATCAAAATGAAAGTCGAGAAAGGTGGGATGAGCCCCACCATGATGTACGCAGAGAAGTAAACCATGTCGCCGTCGCCCTCCTTCTTAAACGGGAGCTTGCCTGCGCGGACCAGATGGTTGAAGGAGTTGCAGGACCACCCCATGTAGCTCTGGACCTTCTTCAGATCATCATCGCTCTTGAGGCGGCTCTTGGGGAGACCCAACTCCATCACGACAATGTGGAGCAAAGGATGGAAAGTTCGGTAGAGTTTGGGAGGCTCTGAGCGCAAAGATGATCAAAGTCATAAAGAGTCCTCAACCCTTGTGCACTATCCTTCTTAAGTAAGCCTCCGCGACGCTTGGATGGAAACTGGAATGAGATCGAAGGCACTTTTCAAAAATCTACCCCGTACGAGTGGGCCTGGGGCCACCCCGACGAAGAGATCGAGGTCCTTACCCAAGGCCAACCGTTGCCATGATGAGCGGCAGGAAACCCAAAGTCGGCGCTCTGACAGGGCGCGTGGAACCGATATGGTTTTCATATTGGGAACTGGCGACCTTCAATTGCGTTAGATCCGCACTCAATGATCTCATCTGCCATTTTCATAACAAGCCACGCGTCAAAGGTTCACTCCTGGACCATCACTCTATCGACATATCATAGGACTCTTGAAAATTGAAGCTCGGAAATCAAGAATGGCCCCACCTCCGACAGAACAACTTAACCCAAGGGGTTTCTCCTAGAGGTGGGCCCGAGGGCCACTGTCGGTACCCTATGTACCGGGTACCCCATGATACCGCAAGAAGTGCAAGAAAATTCCACTCGTCAGAATCGAAGGCTCTCGAATGTCCCACATGGCACGTTGCACCGGACCCGCTCCCCTCGCATGGCTGGCTTCCGGGTTAACACGTGTAAGATAAGATCGGAACAAGACTCTCAACCAAAGGAAGCTCCAGCGACTACACGTGTACAACAACCCCGAACCTAGCCCCAGCCAGAGAGGAGCTTTGGTACCGACACGTGTACAGCAACCCTGGACCTACTCCCCGTAAGGGAAAGCTCCAGATATGCCACATGTCGAGCCCTCGGACCTTCGTCACCAACAGAAATACAAGCAGATCATGACCATTACAGACATTCAAGGATGGTTAAAGCGGCAATTACAAGGTCTGATAATGTGTCATTAATGCCATATTAATGACACATGATCAGTGCACTGTTAATAGGGGTAACGCTGCCATGAAGGCACGTTACCAAACTATTAATTGTACTTAATAATCTTTAGACAGTGTATTAGGTCATTAAGCATGCCAGGGCCACATGTCGGGCCAGGCCAGCTTTGTAATGGTCAGTCCTTAGAACTATAAAAGGGCTACACTGCACGAACTTAAGGCTGATTCGGATCCAGGCTATTGCGACCCGACCTTAGAAAAGGCATTTGCTCAATACAGTCCCACAAACCCCGTGGAGTAGGGTGTTACGCTCAGGTGGCCCGAACCACGTAAATCTTTGAGGTCACCATCTTGATATTGGTCCTTGTGTGCCCCAACCACAAAAGAACCTCCGCGGGCTGCTTCTCAGCATGTCCGGGGGAAGTGTCGTAATCAACACTCTGACAGCGATAAATGTTTTGAATATCACCAAAAAACCTTTTTCAACAAGGTCCTACTCCAGCTCCAAGCTCCAGCAAGGTCCGACGATAGGTCCAGCTTGTTTTGGGTAGCTTCGGCAAGGTCTGATGTAAGGTTCGACTTGCTTTAACTAGGTCCGACTTACTTTGGCTAGGTATTACTTCTTTGTCTAGGTCCGACATGCTTTGGCAAGGTCCGACTAAGCTTTAGTAAGCTCTGGTGCTTGGTCTGACTAGCTTTGGTAAGCTCCGGTGCTAGGTCCTGCTAGCTTTGGTAAGCTCCACCTCAAGGTTCGAGTAGCTTTGGAAAGGTCCGAAGCTAGATTGCAATGATTCTTCTTTTACTTTGAATTGATTCGAACTTTCTTTACATCTATAGAAAGTTTGATTAGTATTCTTTCACTAAGTTTTTGGTGTTTTTTGTTGGTTATTGAATGTGGCCTAGAGGGGGGTTGAATTGGCATTTTTGAATTTTGTCGGAACCTGCAACACTTGACAACCAGATCAAAACTCGAGATATCGGACTAGTCCGCTCAAGTGCAGACTAGTCCGGTGTGTACCGACTAGGTTAATCAAGTTTGATCGATTAGTTTGATTCTAGGATGTATGCAGCAGAAATATACTTGTAGTTGTTGTGTTACACGATTATGAACTAGGGTATACCAATACCACAAATCAATCTTATATTTAATGTTTCAACATAAAGTAAGAAAGATTGATTGAAACCCTAGATTGATATGATTTATAGGAACGATAAATACAAAGTAAGAACACAAAAAATTTATCCTGTGGTTCGTTTCCCACAGAGGCAACCTACATCCACGTTGAGGAGTCTACAAAAGGACCGGGTCTTCTCCAACCCTACCCTCGTCGGATCACCACGAAGGCCAATCCTCTTCACTTATCACAAAGGGTAAATAACAAAATTCAAGGGGCCTTCTCACATGTTGAGGGCTCCCCTAGATTACAACAAGAACTCCACCAAGAACACACTCGAAAGATTACAATGAAAATCACAGGAGTGTGTTAGGGAATCAAACCAAGAGCTCAATGAATGATGAACAGTGTCTCTCCAATGTTCCAAAGTGTATCCTCAAGGGATTGATCTTTGTGGCTTTTGATTTCGTCGAGAGATGTGTTTTTGAGGCTCTTGGGAGGTGTGATGGTGCAAGGGTTCGAGAGGGGTTAAAGTTGGGTCGTGCACATCTATTTATATGGGGTTTCTAAAAGTGACCGTTAGGGTTAAGGAAGATCGGACTAGTCCGTGGTGGACACCGGACTAGTCCGGTGTGCTGTGTGTAGAAAACCCCAAGTGTCCCGAAATATCAGACTAGTCCGGCTAGGAGCGGACTTGTCCGAATTCACTTTTGGAAATCTTTGGACTAGTCCGATAGTCATCGGACTTGTCCGGATTAGTGAAACCATAAGTGAATTGGGTGAGAAGTCCGCACTTGGAGGACTTGTCCGATTTAGGTCAGAGGGTTTTTGGACTAGTCCGTGCCAATATCGGACTTGTCCGATTTTCATCAGAATGATATCGGACTAGTCCGTTGTGTGATCAGACTTGTCCGACTTTGTGCAACTTGTGATGTGTTTTGAGGACTGGTGTGCACTGGGGAGGACTTGTCCGATTCTAGTCAGAGAGATATCGGACTAGTCCGTGGTGATATCGGACTTGTCCGATCTTGTGCAGAAGGATATCGCACTAGTCCGGCGTCAGTCGGACTAGTCTGGTCCTCTATAGATTTGTGCAATGTGTGTGTCTATATGTGTTTGAGATCTTCGGGTGTGTTTACTTAACACACTCCATACACAATGATCTACCATACTTGTTCCTTGAGCTCATTTCCGCATTGCTCCTCATTCTCCCTTCTTTTTGGCTCTTTGCTCATTTTCTCATTAAAACATGTGCTCATCTCAACAAAGTAGTTAGGATCTCATTTGCTTGTCATAAATCATCCAAAACCCACAAGGGATTCCTAGATGCACTTTCAATCTCCCCCTTTTTGGTGATTGAGGACAACCAATTGAGATTTCACAAAATATGATAAAAAGTTGAGATTTCCATAAAGTATGCACATATGAGTTTAAAATACATTAAGCAATGAAAACATGATCCATACGTGCATTCTTTATGGTGGGATGCATAACTAAGGGTATAGAAACAATAATCATGATGAGAATGACATAATTGACATTAACACACTAACAACAAGCATATATGTCATTTTAGGAGCAAAATTAGAGATTTCATCAATAACTTCACAAGTAGTTGAAAACATTGCATTACAGGACCATAAGTAACATTAGAGCATAGTAAAAGTTTTACAACCCACGAAATAGATAAAAAGCATAACAAGAAGCTCTCCTCGCATCCTACAGCTAAGACCTAAGACCTAAGACTCCCCCTCAATCTCTCCCCCTTCGGCATCAAGACAGCAAAAAGAAGGAGAGGAGGGACCTAAAGACTTCAGGCCTCGTTGTCGGTCCTCTCATCGTCTTCATCTTCGTCTTCGGGGTGATGAGGAGGAGAACGAATGGAGCCACTCTATCCCCCAATGCCAAAGTAGGCAAGCTCGGAATGAGTCAAGGGCCCGAGCTCGCTATAGTCAGAATCAGAATCTTCATAGATAACTGGAGATCCAATGGGCTCGATCTCCAGTTTTTGACAAATTTGCTTCACATTTGCCTCAACGTACTTCATGTCTTCCTTTCTTTTCCTGTTAAGCTTGTGGGCCTTCACCTCAGCCTTTCTGCAGGAGGCAAAGATAGCAGCCAAGTACTTGAAGATGCCCTTTGCAGATCCCTTTTGAGGAGCTGCCCTAGTGGCAGGGGCAGCCCTGGCATCTCCACTCGCTCTCGCCAGAGCCACTGCACTAGAAGCAGGAGATGGAGCAGCTTGAACATTTCCTTGTTGAGGCTTCTGAGGCCTCAATGGTGTGTGCTCCACATCTTTGACAAACTTGATACATGTGATCTTCTCAATTATGAACATGAGATAGGGGGCATAGCAACATTATCTGTTGCGGGTGCTAGAGTTGTTGACCATATCATTCTAGATATAGTCACACACATCAAACTTGCAGTCCTTGCTTATGACCTTCGTCAAGGTCCGGAGATAGCCCTGTACAATCCCTACATCCCCATCCTTCGGGGCAATTGTCTTCCTTAACACTCTGTTAAGCACCACAAAGAAGGGCTTCATGTTCTTTGTTGAGGGAGGGATGAACTTGGTGTTGGGCTCATAGAGGAACTTCATCCTATCCTTTTTCGAGACCCCAAGGTTGTGGATCACCAGCAAGTCATTGTCGGTGTTATCAAGGTGGAGGAGAATGGTGAACTCGTCGTAGGTAATGGTGTACATGGACCCGTGAGTCATCCTAGTCACACGCTCCTCCTCATCACTGGCAAAGTGACAAGTAGCATAGAATTGATCTATCACTTCGTCATTCCAGTTGTACTTGATGGCGAAGAGGTCCTTCAAGCCATGTCTCTCAACTGCCTCGATCACCTCATCAAATGCGGAGCATCTCTTTCTCTCATGATGTGCCCAATCTATCCACTGACTGCGCACTACAGGTATCTTCATGGGGAGGTAGACAGACTTGTAAAAGTCTGCATGGAAGTTGCTCCAGAATCTTCCATCGGCAGCTTGCTTCGGACGGTTGTAGCAATCCACGTCCCTGAACATTGTAGCTGAGTCACTGCCCTTCCCGTTGAACCTTTCTTTTGTGGGATCCCGAGCCCCTTGCTTTGGAGCTTACATCTTCAGAGGGCCAATTGGGCCCGTTGCGATCCCTTTGCCCTTGCCCTTGTCTAGGCAAGCACTCGCCGAGCTAGGGCCACCACCAGCGGAAGCCCTGGAAGCAGGCACCTTTCATCGAGTCACCCTCTTTTGAGACTGAGGAGGATATGGGGCTACCTCGAAAGGTCACTTCTTGCTTTGGTCCATCGAGGACCGAAGCGGGGCTTCTTGTTCCATCTCGCTTCGAAGTCGGAAACTTCGTCGAGAGAGTTCGACATGCCCTAAGAATGGATTGTACAAGGTATGGGTGAGAAAGGACAACAGGGAGTTGCATTGAGGAATTGAAAGGTTAGGTTTGAGTTCAGAAAAATCGGACATGTCTGGTGAACAGACACGGACTAGTCCGGGTGACCGGACTTGTTCGTGTATGGACTGGACTAGTCCGGTATTCATCCTCAAGAACCCTAACTATGAGACAATTGGAGTTGCTCAATGCAAAACTAGCCTAAAAGCAATGTTATACATCAAGGACACTAGTATTAGGTGAAAGAAGCTAGGCTATTCAATAAACAATGAAGAAAATGGAGATTTCCAGGGTTTGGGGGAAAACTTACCGAAAAATCGCTTGAATCTCAAAGAGGAGGGTGTTGAAGGCCGGACAAGTCCATGGACTTCAATCGCTAAGCGAAGAATCTTGATATCCACCCAAACTTGGAGCTTTTTTATGGAGGAGATGCAAAATTGCCTTGGGGAGCTCGAGCGTGGAGAGAGGAAGCTTGAGGCAAGTGTGGGGGGGTGAGGAAAATAGGGTTTAGCGGCGGCTAGGGTTATGGACACGAAAAATCAGACAAGTCCAGAAATGATTGGACTAGTCCGAACTTTTCTAGAGGCTATATGGGATTAGTCTGTGGTCTGCCGGACTAGTCCGGCCTAACCGGCGCTCTACGGACTAGTCTGCACGTGCGGACTAGTCCGGGTAACCACGGACTAGTCCATGGTCACCAGGGAAGAACCTCTTAGCCCATTCGTATATATTCAAAGGTACATATTTAGAAAAATAGGGAGGCAAATCAAATCAAATAATTTTGATGAATATGATCAGTAAGCATACAACAATCAAGCAATGACAATAATTCACCAAGATCTAGTAATTGACATAGTTTTAGGAGGAAATTGAGAGAGATGATTTTCACAATCTAATCAACATATTTGAAGAATTCATATAGGTATGCAAGGTTTCAAGCCACATTTCGAGCATCAAGGATATTTAGTTCATTTCGAAGCTCACAAAAGTGTTTTTCATCAAGTGGCTTGGTGAATATGTCGGCTAATTGCTTTTCGGTGTTGACATGGGAAGGTTATATCTCCTGTCATGGAGTGGTCTCTTAAGAAGTGATGTCGGATGTCTATGTGTTTGGTTCTAGAGTGGTCAACTGGATTATGGGTAATTTTAATCGCACTCTCATTATCACAAAGGAGTGAAATACGGTTCATATTGTAACCGTAATCCCTTAGAGTTTCTCCCATCCAAAGGAGTTGTGCACAACAACTCCCGGCTGCAACATACTCCGCTTCGGCTGTGGATAGGGCAATGGAGTTTTGTTTCATGGAGGACCAAGAAACTAGGGATCTACCTAGAAATTGGCATGTACCGGAGGTACTTTTTCTATCTACTTTGCATTCGGCATAATTTGCATTGGAGTAACCAATGAGATTGAATTTGGAGCCTTTTGGATACCAAAGACCAAGGTTGGGTGTATGAACTAGATATCTCAAGATCCTTTTTACGGCTGTCAAGTGACACTCCTTAGGATTGGCTTGAAATCTTGCACACAAACATACACTTAACATAATGTCTGGCCTAGATGCACATAGATAGAGTAGAGATCCAATCATGGAGCGATATACCTTTTGGTCGATGCTAGGTCCATCTTCATTGAGATCCAAGTGGCCATTCATAGCCATGGGAGTCTTTATGGGCTTTGCCTTGTCCATCCCAAACTTCTTGAGTATGTCTTGAGTGTACTTAGTTTGGCTTATGAACATCCCTTCCTTTTGTTGCCTCACTTGGAATCCCAAAAGTACTTTAGTTCTCCCATCATGGACATCTCAAACCTATCTGTCATTATTTTACTAAACTCCTCACAAAAAGATTTGTTAGTTGAACCAAAGATTATATCATCAACATAGATTTGACAAACAAAAAGATCATTGTCAAAGTTCTTTGTAACAATGTACAATCTACTTTACTGATCTTAAAGCCATTATCAATTACGAAATCTCTAAGACACTCATACCAAGCTCTAGGAGCTTGTTTGAGGCCGTAGAGAGCCTTACGCAATTTAAATATGTGGTTGGGGAACTCTTCATCTTCAAACCCGGGGGGTTGCTCCACATACACCTCTTCCTTGATTGGTCCATTGAGGAAGGCGCTTTTCACATCCATTTGATAGAGCTTGAAATCATGTTGAGTAGCATATGCAAGTAATATTCTAATGGACTCAAGTCTAGCTACGGGAGCAAAGGTCTCATCGAAATCCAAACCTTCGACTTGTTTATATCCTTTGGCCACAAGTCATTCTTTGTTCCTTGTCACCACCCCGTGTTCATCTTGTTTGTTGCAGAAGACCCATTTGGTGCCGACGATGTTGGATTTGGGTCTTTCGACTAGTTCCCACACCTCGTTTCTTTGAAATGTTGAGTTCTTCTTGCATGGCCACTACCCAATCCGGATCCTTCAATGCATCCTCAACACTGCGTGGTTCCAAAAAGGACACAAATGAGTAATGCTCACAAAAATTAGCTATGCGAGATCTAGTAGTTACTCCTTTTTGGATGTGGCTGATGATGTTGTCGATTGGGTGATCCCTTTGGGCACATTGGTGTACTCTTGGGTGTGGCACTTGAGGAGTTGTATCTTCATGATCATCTTCTTCTCCCCTAAATTGTTGTCCTCGTTGATTTGTTGATCATCTTCACTTTCTTGAGGTTGATCTTGTATGGAAGCTTCCCCTTGATCATTGGTCTCCTCTTGTGGTTTGTTTTCCTCGTGCATATGTAGAGGTGGCTCTTGTGGTCGAACTTTGCCTAATGCCATTCTTCTCAATGCTTGACAAGGAGCTTCTTCTTTATCTAGCACACATGGATCAAGTTGCTCCTTTTGGGAGCCATTAGTTTCATCGAACACTACGTCATGTGCTACTTCAACAAGTCTGAAGATCTTGTTGTAGACACGATAGGCGTAAGTGTTCGAATCATAACCAAGCAAGAAACCTTCATCGAACTTCGAAGAGAAATTTGAAGTCTTAGGCTTCTTGTTCAAAATATAGCATTTGGAACTGAAAACTCGAAAATATGAAATATTATGCTTGTTACCAGTGAGTAGGTCATAGGATGTCTTCTTTAGTAATCGATGAAGATAAAGTCGATTTATGGCGTGGCAAGCGGTGTTGACCGCTTGCGCCCAAAATCGATCCGAGGTCTTGTACTCATCGAGCATTGTTCTTGCCATCTCTGTGAGGGTTTGGTTATTCCTTTCGGCAACTCCGTTTTGTTGAGGGGAGTATGGTGCTAAAAACTCGTGCTTTATACCTTCTTCATCTAGGTACTCCTCCACTTGTGTGTTCTTGAACTCCATGCCATTGTCGCTTTGAATGTTCTTGATTGTCAATGAGAATTCATTTTGAGCTCTCTTGAAGAACTTCTTGAGTATTCCTAGTGTTTCTGACTTATCATGTAAAAAGAAAACCCAAGTGAAGCGAGAAAAACCATCAACAACTAGTAAACCATATTTGTTACCGCTGATGCTTATATAAGCAATTGGACCAAATAAGTCCATGTGAAGTAGCTCGAGCGGTCTTGTTGTAGTCATCACGTTCTTTGCGGGATGAGGTGCTCCAACTTACTTTCCGGCTTGGCACGCGCTACAAGGCCTGTCTTTCTCAAGAACAACATCCTTCAAACCTCGGGTGTGATCGCCCTTGAGGAGTTTTTGAAGGTTCCTCATACAACCATGTGCTAGCCGTCCATGGCAAAGCCAACCCATGCTGGTCTTTGCAATCAAGCATGTGTCAAGTTCGGCTATATCCTTGTTGAAGTCAACAAGATAAAGCTTTCCCTTTAACATACCCTTGAATTCAATGGAACCATCACTCCTCCTAGAGACGGTCACACCCTCATTAATGAACAAGCAATTATAACCTTTGTCAAATATTGAGATATGGACAGCAGGTTATAATCTAAGGAATCAACATGTAATACATGAGAAACAGTGTGTTGTGGTGATATGGCAATTTTACGGGTACCGAGCACATTTCCCTGACTATTGTCTCCAAAATAGATGCCCTCGCTTGGATCCTCATTTGCTTCATATTCAACGAACATCCTTCTTTCTCCGGTCATATGGTTGGTGCAGCCGCTATCAAGCACCCATTTAGATCCACCGTAGGAATAGGCCTGTAAAAACAAATTATGCCTTGGTTTTAGGTACCCAAGCTTGCTTGGGTCCTTTTAGGTTAGTCACAAGGGATTTGGGCACCCACACATGAGATTTGGTGTTCTCATGGTGTGGCCCAACATAATGAGCATAAACTTTTCCATAATTGCTTCTCATTAAGACATAAGATGCATCAAAAGTTCTAAATAGCAACTGTTGTTGTTTATACACAGGACTAGTCTGGGAGATCAGACTTGTTCGGAGGACGGGACTTGTCCGGATCCCGACCCAACTGGTCCGGTGATCATGCGAGTTGGATTCATAAATTTTGCATTTTCCAGTTTGAGAGTGTCTTCCCTTTGCAAAGACATTGCTCTCCTTGTTATTGTTATGGCTTCTAGCATTTTGCTTTTCACCATAAGTGT
Source organism: Tuctoria greenei (assembly GCA_036927565.1). NCBI lineage: Eukaryota > Viridiplantae > Streptophyta > Magnoliopsida > Poales > Poaceae > Tuctoria > Tuctoria greenei. Next base: position 175,159,100 of record JAYESD010000003.1, on the reverse strand, counting down.
AACCAATGCCAAATTTGACATTTAGAGGTCTTGTGACCAAGTATGCACTACGTGCATATTTGATCTTCTCCTTGTCAAATATGCCGATTTGTGAAGGATGCTTGTCCTTGGTAGAGGTTGACTCGTCTTTCAAACTGGTGTCAACTTTACTACATGTACAAGTAGAAGCAACTTCAGTTTTAATGGGTTGAGAAGGTGAACTTGATGAGGATGAAGGGTCACCTTGCATGAGTGAATCAACTTGAAATTCAAGGATCTTGTTAACCTTGGTTAGGTTAGCAAGTTCGTCCTTGATTGTAGCATTTGAGTCACTTAACTCCAAGCAAGATTCCTTGCTTGAAGCTAACTCAAGCTCCAGTGACTTGCTTCGCTCCTTTTCAAGCTCTAGATGTTTGTCAAGTTCAACATATTCCTCCTTTTGGGAGATAATCATGTCTTCTTGACGATGTATCAACTTCTCCTTCTCAACAAGTTTATCAAGTAAAAATTTCATTTTAGTGGATGTTTTCTTAACTAATCCAATGAGCATATTGTCATTATCACTATTAATTTCACTATCCCTTGAATAGGAATGCATGGAAGAGGGTTTTGTTGTTACCTTGCGTTTACCTTCCTTCGCCATGAGGCAAGCGTTGTTCCCCTTCCATGCGCCAAGTGTAGGGAAGAGAGTGGACTTCTTGGATGTCTTCTCCATGGCCATGCTAGCCATCTCTTCTTCTGATGATGATGAGGACTCATCATTTGAGTCCCACTCTTTCACTATATGCGCATGTTTGGCTTGTTTCTTCTTCTTAAAGAATTTCTTGGTTGAGGCTTTGCTTCTTTGGTCTTCTTCTTGTTCTCTTCATTTGGGCAATCAACTATAAAGTGGCTATACTCACCACAGTTATAGCATGCCCGCCTCAACTTTGGCTTTGATCATTCCTTGTATTTTCCTTCACTTGATTTAGTGTCTTGTCTCTTCTTCATCATCTTCTTGAATTTCTTCATGAATAGTATCATGTCATCTTCATCCAAGTTACTGCTTTCATGATCACTGTCTTCTTTTAGTTGAGTTTCTCAAGCTTCTTTAGATAAGGGCTTGAGGGTGGACTTTAAAGCAACCCCTTTCTTCTTTGCCAAGGTGAGATCGGCAATCTCCTTAACGTGCTTGGCCTGCTTTTCCATCATCTCAAAGTTGATGATTTTTCCAAGCAGCTCATCCGGAGTTATCTTCATGTATCCGGGGCTTTCTCGTATCATTGAGCATAAGGTGACATTGCGAGGCATGAAGGCTCTAAGTATGAGCTTCACTGCCTCGTGGTCATTCCACTTCTTGCTTCCATATGCTCGCACCATGTTGATGAGCGTCTTTAATCGGTTGTACATGTCTTGGGGTGACTCATCTTCTTCGATTGCAAACCTTCCTAGCTTGCCTTCAATCATCTCAATCTTCGCTTCTCGCACATGACGATCGCCTTCATGTGTGGTTTGAAATGTATCCCATATCTCCTTCGCGATCTTGAGTCCATCCACCTTTGCAAACTAATCACGACTGAGCGATGAAGTAATGACTGCAGCAGCTTGAGCATTTCGATGGATGGCTTGCTCTTTGCTTGGTGTCAGTTCCTCATCATCATCCGATATATCTATTCCTGTGCATACTATGTGCCACAAACTTGAATTTAGAGAAATCAAATGCATTTTCATATTTTGACTCCACATTGAGTAATCATTGCCTTCAAAGTGTGGGGTTTTTCCAAGTGGAATATATAGATAATGATTATTGTTACAATTTAGGCGATCATAGTTAAAAGGATATCGGGAGTAGTCGGTGTGACTACTCCCCTTCTTTATCTTCTCATCTTTGATCTTCACCTTTTCCCGCGAAAGGGTTTTCTTCTGAGGAGCGCCTTGAGTTCCAGCGTCTCCTCATCGTCATCCTCGAAGTCTTGAATGGCATCGAGCAGCTTTTCCAATTTCTGGTTTTTGTCTTCATCAACCTTCTCTTTGTTGTTGCTCTTGTGTACGTCTTTCATGTCCGACATGATCTCTTCGAGCGATTAGTCTCCTTCTTGAAGAACCTGCTTTGATACCAATTGAATGTAGCCTAGAGGGGGGTGAATAGGCCTATTTGAATTTTGTCGAAACCTGCAACACTTAACAACCAGATCAAAACTCGATATATCGGACTAGTCCGATCAAGTGCGGACTAGTCTGGTGTGTTCGACTAGGTTAATCAAGTTTGATCGATTAATTTGATTCTAGGATGTATGCAGCGGAAATATTCTTGTAGTTGAAGTGTTACACGATTATGAACTAGGGTATACCACAAGTCAATCTTATATTTAATGTTTCAACGTAAAGTAAGCAAGATTGATTAAAACCCTAGATTGATATGATGTATAGGAACGATAAACACTAAGTAAGAACACAAGTAATTTATCCCGTCGTTCGGTTCCCACAGAGGCAACCTACATCCACGTCGAGGAGTCCACAAAAGAACCAGGTCTTCTCCAACCCTACCCTAGTCGGATCGCCACGAAGGCTAATCCTCTTCACTTATCACAAAGGGTAAATAACCAAATTCAATGTGCCTTCTCACACATTGAGGGCTCCCCTAGATTACAACAAGAACTCCACCAAGAACACACTCGAAAGATTACAATGAAAATCACAGGAGTGTGTTAGGGAATCAAACCAAGAGCTCAATGAGTGATGAACCATGTCTCTCCAATGTTCCAAAGTGTATCCTTAAGATATTGATCTCTGTGGCTTTTGATTTCATGGAGAGATATGTTCTTGAGGCTCTTGGGAGGTGTGACGGCGCAGGGGTTCGAGAGGGGTTAAAGTTGGGTCGTGCACATCTATTTATATGGTGTTTCTAAAAGTGACCGTGGTGGGCACCGGACTAGTCTGGTGTGATGTGTGTAGCAAACCCTAAGTGTCCAAAAATATCGGACTAGTCCGCCTAGGAGTGGACTTGTCCGATCTCGCTTTTGGAAATCTCCGGACTTGTACAGATCAGTGAAACCCTATGTGAATTGGGTGACAAGTTTGCACTTGGAGGACTTGTCCGGTTTAGGTCAGAGGGTTTTCGGACTAGTCCGTGCCAATATCGGACTTGTCCGATCTTCATCAGAATGATATCGGACTAGTCCGTTGTGTGATCGGACTTGTCTGACATTGTGCAACTTGTGAAGTGTTTTGAGGACTAGTCCACACTGGGGAGGACTAGTCCGATTCTAGTCAAAGAGATATCGGACTAGTCCGTGGTGATATCAGACTTGTCTGATCTTATGCAAAAAAGATATCAGACTAGTCCGGTGTCAGTTGGACTAGTCTGGTCCTGTATAGATTTGTGCAATGTGTGTGTTTATTTGTATTTGAGATCATGGGGTGTGTTTCCTTAACACCCTCCATACACAATGATCTACCATACTTATTCCTTGAGCTCTTTTCCGCATTGCTCCTCATTCTCCCTTCTTTTTGGCTCTTTGCTCATTTTCTCATTAAAACGTATGCTCATGTCAACAAAGTAGTTAGGATCTCATTTGCTTGTCATAAATCATCCACAACCCACAAGGGATTCCTAGATGCACTTTCAGTTATGGTTGATATCGTTTTGCTATGGTTTGCAACATGCTTATGTGAGATGCTCACGTAATGTGTTGTGGTTTCAGAACTAACGAGAGTGAAGTCGAGGACTTGTGCTCAGAAGTATTGGTTGTTTATTCATGTCTAGGTGTTGCTTGAGTTCAAGACATGGCTAGTGACAAAATCCATTGAACTAGTCTTAGGGAGAAGATGAGGTTCAACAACAAAGTTCAGGAGGAATTGTGGTTGAGTTGATTGGGAGGTTGCGCAACATGTTTGGATCAAGAACAATGCGTATGAAGGTATCGTGGACGTCGTTGGAAAATGTTTGCACGTATGCCATGAGTGCATGAACGTGGCTACATGGTTCCGAGGCATTATAAAGAGATGTCGACGTAAAAATTTGGTCGGAAAGGTCCAACTGACTAGGTTATGGACTCAGACTGCAGCTGAGTCGGGTTTGACTCAAATATGGAAAGATTTGAGTTGGTTATGATAGGATTTCATGTGGCTCACGAGGTTGGGTTGTTTTAGGAATTTGGGATATCTTCCCAAGGTGTTTGGAAGTCTTAAGATTGCTTCTATCTGCGTAAGGAAGAGTCTTGAGCAGTTATGGAAAGTTTCGGTTGAATCTGAGTAGGATTTGAGTCCTCATTAGGATTGGCTTGGTCTAAGGGCTGGTTATATAAGCAAGGGAGGCCAAAGCTCGTGGTGCACGACTTTGGGGCTGTTCCTCTTGTGGTTTGATCAATAAAATTCGTAGTTTAATAGAACTGTTGTGCCTTGTTCGTCCGACATGTTTCTATCAAGTCTTTCTCGTCGAGTTTCTGCACAGCACTACCTTGCTTTGGTGGTTCTTTCATAACTCGAGTTTTTCAGATCCAATTTACGTCATTCTTTTTGGGTTGTCTTCACAACTTGAGTATCTATCATCTGTGAAAAACTCATGGTCATTGGATATTTTGTTTTGGATCCACACGAGTTTCATTGCAGTGTTGCAGATCTTGTTTTTCTCGGGTAGAACAGATTGACCTTCGTTCAATCTTTCGATCGTAACTTTCATTTTTCTTGACGGTTTTTCGTGATTCTTGTTGTAGTGTCTTCGTGACATGATTATCCACAATCTGTACTGGTTTTGTCACAATTGATCACATTTATATTAGTTTTTGTTGCTTCCGCTGAAAAGGTTTTAAATCTACCATACACCCCCTTCTGATAGCTTTTCACATGCTCTTCGATACTAAAATTGGTATCAGAGCCACAATGCTCTAATCTTTGAGATTTGCATGTGTTTTTGATTAATCATCATGGAGAAATACTCCGCAAGACATTGTGTCTTTAGTGGTATTGTTTATAAGGTTTGGAAGGCCCGTATGGAAGCTTTCATCCAGGCACAAGGCTTTGCAATAAGGGGAAAGGTGTACAAGCCTCACGAACGTGCCGTCAAACGATCAAGTCATGAATACAAACATGAGAGATGACGACAACAACAACAAGGCTCAAACCTTGGTCATACAAGGACTAACTCAAAGCGACTTCGACCATGTTGTGAACCTCTAATCTGCATATGATGTTTGGAAAGCTCTATGTGATTACCACGAAGGATCCAACACGATCAAGGAAGTAAGGCAAGACATGTTCAAAAAGGAGTACATGCGCTTTGAGATGCAACCAGGTGAGTCCATCAACGACCTCTTTGCTCGGTTTAATAAAATTCTCAGCAACTTGCGTAGCGTCAATGATAATTTTTCACATGCTGAGAATGATAGGAAATTACTATGTGCATTAGACATGCCAATTTGGGAGACGAAAGTCACATCGATTTGTGAATCTACTGTCATGAGTACACTTACTTTAGATGTTCTATATTATAAATTGAAAACTCATGAAATTGACATAATCTCACGTAAGAACCCAAACAAGTCTCTTGCATTTGTTTCTCAACGTGACATGCCTAGCTTCGGCCAATCTTCATCTTGTGGAATACTTGCCTTGTTGTCCTCTCTAACCCTTGAACAAATTGAAGAGTTTCTAGAGAAGGAACTTGCTCTCATCTCTACTCGGTTCTAAAAAGCATTGCAAAATATGAGAACAAGAAGGAGAGGAAGTGCCGGACCTCAACGATGCTTCGAATGTGGTAAGACAAGAGATTTTCACATGGATTTCCCTAACCTTTTAGGTACTACTTCCCATGATGAAAAGGAAACAAGGACGAAGCACTCCTCTGCAAACAACAACAAGAAAAAGAACGGTTTTATAGGACGCCAACTAGTGATAAGTTTTATATTCGCACTTCAGGAACTTGGCTCGAGCGATGTGGACATCGGAAGTGTGGAAGATGAAGATGATTTGGCAAACTTGTGCTTCATGACGGGCAAGTCAAGATCAAGTATGGTAGAGGCAGGACACAACCGCGGCAATGAAGAGGTATGTCCTACTTGCGAAGAAAAGTGGGATGCTATTTCTCGATCCACTGTTATAGTTAAGAAAAAGAACAAAAAGCTTAGGGACAATGCTGTTAACATTGAGTCACTAGAATCTTAAATTAATCGTTTGAAATCTTTGATTCCTAGTGATGATTCTTGTTCCTCATGTGATTTACTATATGAACAATTGTCCTCTCTAAGAAGTGCACACACCTCCACACTTGATAAACTTCAACTTGAAATTGAAAAGAACAAAAATCTTGTTGCACTTAATGATAAAACTTGAAAGATGCTTACTTTTCTACAATTGATTTGCATTGTTCTACTTGTGATGATATTGATCAGAAACTACAAGATGCTATGAACTAAATTTCTATATTGAACAATGTTTTACGTTCTCATGAAGTTAAATATTGTTCCAATTGCAAATTAAAAGGAAAAACTTCATGTGTAAATTGCCTTGATCTGTCAAACAAACTTGATGACATGCATAGGACATTAGATCTGTTTTGTAATACAAATAAGAACCTAAAGTTGCTGCTGAATTCATCTAGATCTTGAAATGATAAACCAGATTAGGTTTTGATTCTCATGCTCATGCTAAGGCACATCCACCTAAATTTGTAAAGTCATTAGGAAGTGGTTTGATTCAAACAGTTCCTAAACAAAAAGAAGTGGTTTTCAAATCTATAGGAATGTTGTCTCATTCGGTTTCAAATAAAAATGTTGCTTGCTCATCTAGACATGAACACGAAGTTAAATTTCAATGTACCTACTGTGGTAGAGATGGTTATGTCATAGATTTTTGTCATAGATCTCATAACTTTCATGCAAAATTTGCTGCACATGCTAAATCGAATCATCAGAACATGCAACCTCCTGTAATGAGTTTAAAACATGCAAAGTTTGTTCACAAACCTAATGTTTTTTGTGCTACACATGTAACACCTCGTAGGTACGTAGTTGGGTACAAAAATCCTCAAGCTTTGGCTCATAAACCTGTGGTTTTATCTCAGCTTTCGCGTGTTATTCCTACTGGACGTCGTGTGACTCATTACTGGATTCCTAAATGCCTTTTGACCAACCCCAGTATCGAGTCATCAGCGTATTGTGCTTCTATGTAGGTTACACGCTTGAGGAAGGAGAACATTTGGATTGTGGATTCAGGTTGCTCATGCCACATGACCGGTAACAAAGAATGGTTCTCCTTCCTCTCTTTTGTGTCACGTGTAGAGAATGTTACTTTTGCCGATAATTCTTCAACTCCTATAATTGCCAAGGGTTCGGTTAGAGTAAATGATCACTACACTTTGAAGGATGTGGCACTTGTCAAAAATTTGAAATACAACTTGCTTTCTATTTCAAAATTGCTAGATGAAAATCTAGAAATTATATTCAATAAAAATTGGTGTAAAGTTGTAGCTTATTTTTAACATGTCTCGGTTTGGAAGAATTTTTATAGCTGATTTTGATATGTATTCTTCTAAGCATAGGTGTCTAGTTGCTAATGATTCCAAAGACTTATATTTTTGGCATTGCAGACTTAGTCACGTAGGCTTTGATCATCTCAGGCGTGTTAGTGCTCTTGATCTCATATGTGGGCTGCCTAAGCTGAAAATGGGGAAAAAGAAATTGTGTGCTCTCCTTGTTCACATGCTAAGATGGTTGTAGGTTCACATGCTTCTCTCACAATGACCATGACAACTGAACCGGGTCAACTTTCGCATCTTGACACCGTAGGACCTTCACGTGTTCAATCGTTCGGAGGTAAATGGTATGTTCTTGTGATTGTTGATGACTATTCCAGATACTCTTGGGTTTATTTTATAACATCTAAGAATGAAGCTTTTAGTCAACTTAGAACTTTATTTTTTAGATTATCGATTGACCACCCAGGATTTTTAAGAGCAATTAGAGATGATAATGGAACATAATTTAAAATTCAATCATTTGATCACTTTGGTGCTGAAAAAGGAATATATCATTAGTTTTATTTACCATATGTATCTCAACAAAACGGTGTTGTAGAAAGAAAGAACAGAACCTTAGTTGACATGGCTAGGACTATACTTCATGAATATCAGATTCCTAGGAAATTGTGGGCAGGTGCAATTGCAACCGCTAGTTATGATTCAAAATGTGTGTTCTTGTGTGCTAATCTAGGAAAAGCACCATATGAGCTTCGGTTTGGACATAGGCCTAGTGTCACACACTTTAGGATCTTTGGTTGCAAATGCTTTTTTAAGAAACATGGTAATCTTGATAAATTTGAAGCTAGATCTGTTGATGGCATGTTTCTTGGTTATCCATCTCATACTAGAGGCTGCCGTGTGCTTTTACTTGACACTAACAAAATTGTGGAGACTTGTGAGGTTTCTTTTGATGAAGCTAGCCCAAACACTAGCTCAAATATTGCAGGTCCGGATCCATATCTGCAGGGGGGGGAGTATTTTCGTTGAAAATGAGGAAGAAGAGGTGCTGCTGCTCTAAAATTCAGGAGCGAATGACATTGTTCCAGCTCCTTATTTTGGTTCACAACCAGCACCGAAGACCACCATTGCTGGTCCAGATCGTCCTCAAGTAACAAGCTCATTGATTTGTGATGAACATGAAGAAGAAAAAGCTTGTGAAGTGTCCACTCCCCTCCGGATTCTCAAAAGTCATCCTTCACGACAAATTATTGGAAGCTTGCACGAACGAGTCACACGGTCTAGGTTTTGCGATCCAAACTCTCATGCTCATTTTGCTTTTGTTGCTTTTTTTGAACCCAAAGATATATCACACGCACTCACTGATGAATCTTGGATTATTGCCATGCAAGAAGAGTTAGATAATTTTGAAAGAAATAATGTTTGGGAACTTGTACCTCCACCTCAAGGTCACACTTTAATTGGAACTAAATGGAAGTTTAAAAATAAACAAAATGAGGATGGGGTTGTGGTTAGGAATAATGATAGGTTCGTTGCACAAGGTTTCACACGAGTTGAAGATCTAGATTTTGATGAAACTTTTGCTCCGGTTGCTAGATTAGAAGCCATAAGAATATTGTTATCCTTTGCTGCATCTAAAGTTTTGAAGCTATATCAAATGGATGTTATAAGCGTTTTTCTTAATGTCTACATAGATGAGGAGGTTTATGTCAAGCAACAACCGGGTTTTGAAAATCTAGACTTTCCTAATCATGTTTACAAACTGTCCAAAGCCTTGTACGGTCTAAAACAATCTCCTAGAGCATGGTATGATAGGTTAAAAACATTCTTACTTGAAAAGGGGTTTACCGTGGGCAAGGTTGATAAAACTCTTTTTGTGCTTAAGCATGTCAATGACTCATTATTCGTTCAAGTGTATGTGGATGATATTATCTATGGTTGTGCTTCTCATGATCTTTTGTCCAAGTTTTCAGCTATGATGAGTTCTGATTTTGAGATGAGTATGATCGGAGAACTTACGTACTTTTTGGGACTGCAAATCAAGCAAACCAACGAGGGAACCTTTGTGTATCAAACGAAGTATAAAAGAGACCTTCTTAAGTGTTTCAACATGGACAAAAGCAAGCCTCTTTAGACACCAATGGGTACACAACAACACTTGAACTTGATGAAGATGGTGACCCGGTGGATCAAAAATAATATAGAAGCATGATTGGATCACTTTTGTACCTCACGACATCAAGACCACACATACAACTAAACGTATGACTTTGTGCACGATTTCAAACTTCCCCACATGCTTCACATTGTCAAGCCGTCAAAATGATACTCAGGTACTTACATGGAACTCAAGAATTTGACATTTTTCTTCCTTCTTCCTCAACCGTTGGTTTCAAAGCTTTTTTGGATGCTGATTCTGGGGGTTGTAGGATTGATAGGAAAACAACTTCAGGTGCATGTCATTTTCTTGGTAATTCACTTGTTGTTTGGTCCTCTAGAAAACAAAGGTCGGTTGCACAATCCACAGCTGAATCTGAATGTGTAGCTGCTGCTAGCGCTTGCTCACAAATTCTTTGGATTGTTCAAACTCTTAAGGACTATGGGGTTGATCTAAATAGTGTTATACTGTTTTTTCAATAACACTAGTTCCATTTGTATTGCTAAAAACCCCATGCAACATTCTAGAACAAAGAACATTGACATTAGGTATCACTTTCTTTGTGATAATGTTGAGAAAGGAAACATTGTGCTTCACCATGTAGATACCGAACAACAATTGGCTGACATTTTTACAAAACCTTTGGATTTCACTTGTTTTTGTTTCATTCATAGTGAAATAGGGGTTATGCATCCTCATGGCTTAAATTGAGGGGGAGTTTTGAAACTTGGGAAGTATATGTGTGAATTCAAATTTAAAATAATATGAGCATAATATTTCATACATATATGACTTTGTGATTACTTTTCATGTTGAAAGTTCTTACTACATTACTCATGTTATACATTTTGTAGTTTTTGCCATGACTAGTAATTGGAATAATTACATACACTAAATCTGGTCATGATCAAACTTTCTTGCTGTTTTGGACTTATTACATGCTCACATGTGCTTTTAATAATGAATATTTAATCAAGTAATCAACTCACGTGTTGAGTTTTTATGATCAAATAAAAAAATGAATGAGAAAAGATCAAGAGAATATGCATGCATCACACTTCATCTTTTGAGATGGCTTATCATTGCACTTAGATATGAACTTGGAAGATGTTGTGTATGACTAGAACCATGTCCTTAAGCTTCTGATTGTTAAATGACATATGCTTGTCTTGGTTGGTTAGAACAAGGTAGATGTGACATATAATCTCTTGCAAATGATATATGATCAAAGTTTGATCATTAAATGAGATTGAAAATGAAAAACTACAACAACAACTGTCATGCTTTTTGATTTTGAAATAGTTAAGTTTGTGAGATCATGACTTGCTTAAATTGAAAATTACACTTGATCTCTAGCATGGCTTACACTACTTTATGTATCTCATTGATGTGATAGTGTAAGTTACGTGATAGTATGACTTTGGATGAGCTTTGTTTTATGTGTATATGTTATCATATGCTCATAACAATTAAAATTTCTCTTTTGAACCTTGCTTAATACATTGTTAAAGGGGGAGAAATTGATCACACATTGCACATATTCACAAGTGTTTTAGCACGATTCTTCTCAGGGGGGGGGGGGGGGGAATTTTTGTTTTTCTTCTATTTTCTTCTCATTTTATTTCTGATTTACGAAGGGGGAGAGATAAGTATAGGGGGGAAATTTTTGTTTTGAAATTTCTTTCTTTCTCATTTGATTGTTTTCAAAACTTTTAATAAGCCAATGTTCGGATTCTAAGCGATGTTGCCAATGCATTCATCAAGGGGGAGATTGTGAGACCTATGTGTGCTCAATACATTGGCTATGGAAATAAAAGTTTTAAATATAACCAACACACCTTTTTCAACATGGTATGATTGTAGGTCCAAGGTCCAGCAAGGTCCAACGATAGGTCCAACTTGTTCTGGGTAGCACTGGCAATGTCTGACGTAAGGTCCGACTTGATTTGGCTAGGTCTGACTTACTTTCGCTTGGTTTGACTTTTTTTTCTAGATCCGACTTACTTTGACAAGTTCCAACTAAGATTTAGCAAGCTTCGGTGCTAGGTCCGGCTAGCTTTGGTAAGCTCCAGTGCTAGGTCCGGCTAGCTTTGGTAAGCTCCGGCTCAAGGTCCGGTTAGCTTTGGCAAGCTCCAAAGCTAGATTGTAATGGTTCTGCTTTTACTTTGAATTGATTTGAACTTGCTTTATGTCTATGGAAAGTTTGCTAAGTATTCTTTTACTAAGTTTTTGGTGTATTTTGGTGGTTATGGTTGATATCATATTGCTATGGTTTGCAACATGCTTATGTTAGATGCACACGTAAGGGGTTGTGGTTTCGGAACTAACGAGAGTCAAGTCGAGAACTTGTGCTTGCAAAGGATGGTTGTTTATTCATGTGCAGGTGTTTCTTGAGTTTAAGACATGACTGGTGACGGGATCCATTGAACTAGTCTTAGGGAGAATAAGAGGATCAACGACCAACTTTGGGAGGAATTGTGATTGAGTTGATCGGGAGGTCGCGCAACATGTTTGGATCAAGAACAATGCATATGAAGGTATAGTGAACGTCGTTGGAAAGTGTTTGCACGTGTGCAAGGAGTGCATGGACGTGGCTACATGGTTCCGAGGCATGATGAAGAGATGTGGATGTAAAAAAATGGTCAGAAATGTCCAACTGACTAGGTTATGGACTCAGGCTGCGGCTGAGTCGGGTTTGATTCAAGTATGGAAAGATTTGAGTTTCTTATGATAGGATTCCGTGTGGGTCACGAAGTTGGGTTGTTTTAGGAATGTGGTATATGTTCCTAAGGTGTTTGGAAGTCTGAAGATTGCTTCTGTCTGCGTATGTTAGTGTCTTGAGCAGTTATGGAATGTTTTGTTTTAACCTTAGTAGGATTTGAGTCATAGTTAGGATAGGGTCGGCCTAAGGGCTGGTTATATAAGTAAGCAAGGTCAGAGCTAGTGGTGCATGACTTTGGGGATGTTCCTATTGTGGTTTGATAAATAAAATTCATAGTTTAAAGGAACTGTTGTGCCTTGCTCCTTTGACTTGTTTTTGTCAGGTATTTCTGGTCGAGTTTCTGCACAGCACTACCTTGCTTCACTGGTTTTATCATAACTCGAGTTTTCCAGATCCAGTTGACATGATTCTTTTTGGGTTGTCTTCACAACTTGAGTATCTATCATCTGTGAAAATTTTACAGTCATTGGATTTGTGGTTTCAGATCTACATGAGTTTCATTTCAGTGTTGCAGATCTGTTTTTTCTCGGCTAGAACAGATTGACCTTCGTTCAATCTTTCGATCGTAATATGAGTTTTTCATGACGGTTTTTTTTTGTGATTATTGTTGTTGTGTCTTCATGACTTGATTCCCCACAATATATACTGGTTTTGTCACGACTGATCATGTTTAGATTAGTCACACACACAATTTCGTAACAAATTGATTTTCTACCAAGGGGTTTTTGTTGCTTCCATTGAAAAAAGTTTTAAATCTACAATTCACCCCCTCCACTGGTTGCTTTTCACGTGCTCTTTGGTCCTACAGATGGAAGCGTTACTTGTTTTGATAGACCCCTAATAGTTTGTCATTAATATGGCATTAATGACACATTAACCAGGTCTTGTAACGGCCGATTGATAGCCCTTTAATATCTGCGTTGTTGGAGATCCCGGTGTCCTTCCGTTGTAGACATAGATCCGGATGCATGACACGTGGCATCATCGGAGCTTCCCTATGCACCGAAGTACATCCGGAGCTACTGGACACATGGCAGTACTGGAGCGTCCCTTCTTGGGGAAGCACGTCCAGCACCCAGGTGCACATGGTAGCACTGGAGCCACCCTAAGGAGGGAGGCAGGTCCTGTACTGGAGGACACATTGTAGTGCCAGAGCCACCCAAAGGAGGGTGGCAGATCCGGCACTGCAGGGCACGTGGTAGATATGGAGCTCCCCTAAGGAGGGAGGCTGTCCGGCAAAAGTGATACCTGGTATGCATGGTATTGACGGACTCCTTGGGTACTTGCTAGAAGCTTGAAATTCTTCCATGTATGACATTGGTCTTGCCCAATGGGAAGAACATGGTGAGAAATGTTGCAGAACACTTTTCCCAAGTGTTTATAACACTTTGGTTCGTGTAGAACCACTGCTTCGCTCTCCCATGGAGGGAGAATAAAAACAGTCAAAGACGGATGGCATTAGGCGTGGCATCCTATTGAAAGTAGTATAATGTGACACCCGGTTTCGAAAATGAACCAAGTGAATGCATATGTGTGCTCAGGACGTTGATCACACATACATGACAAAACCACAAATGATATACAGAAAATTACCATGGCACAACCTAGTAAATTAGTACTTTCATTACATTATCCAAATATTTCTCGTATTACAAACTCTAATAATCAATAATACTAATACTAAGACTAATGCAGCAGAAATAGACTAAACTAGCAAACTAAGTGAAGCAGCGCAGCTCCAGCACATCCACAGGTAGTCGACGGTAGCACACAACCTAGAACTTAGCATTATTCTTGTGGTGCTCCCAAACATCACGTGAAACTGTTGGTAGGGGAATTGCAAGGGTGAGAACTTGTCATACTCAACAAGTGTGGAAAAATAATGACATGTAGCTTAAATAAGGAATGATAATAAATAATGGCTATTTGGTGAAAAGTACATTTAAAACATTTAAAAAGCATCCTACGATGTCTATGTGAATTAATCTCATCATATCCAAAATAATTACCAATTATGAGACCAACATCATCAATTACCATTATATCACCTCCATCAATAATTATCCATCAATATACCAAATTCTTACCTTCATCATCAACCATGTTCATTTAACAGAATCCAGAACATAACCTTAACCAAACCATCCCAAATCCCAATTTCCAACTCTAATCATGTGAGGGTCCAGGTCGTCATAACCGGGAGCACGACTATCATGATAGTCAACACTCTGCAGAGGTTGTACCACTTTACCCACAAGTCTATGATTTCATCACCTTTCGATGACTAAGGAACCTCCATCACACCCGTTACCCATTAGTCACATTACACACTTCCATTGGTGTGTGGCCAAGCGATCACAAAATAGCCTTTACAAAGGGACTACCGGCATATTCAGACCCACTAAGGTTTTACGTGTGGTGATGCCTCCAAATGAGCACATCCAACCAAGAGCACTCTCTTGTGCCGTTTGGATCCCATGGAGTCCTGCCACCATGCAAACACAACTGACTCCCATTCCCGCTCCTGCAAATGATTCGAACAATGCTGACAATACACCTAATTAATCAGCTAAGCTGCACCCATACTTGGCCCTATGGTGGCACTGTAAAACCTGGGTTGTCGCTCGACGAACCGGTTCTTATATCTAAAGAAGGCGAAACCATCATATCTTCCAACCCAATCTGCAAACCATACATGCTTAGATCTCCCATTCCCATTTTACCAATTAACCATATTTATCAATTGACATCATCCATAAGTGCATAAATTCATATTGTGAAGTTAAAGCATTTAGATCACAAGTTTTCAACAATGATCAAAGTGAAGAGCAATATGAGCAATATAAACCCTAATAGCAATGCTAGCGATCACAAGAACTAAAAGACAAGTGAGACAAGATTTATCCCGTGGTTCAGATCCACGAAGAAGCCTACATCTACGTTGAGAAGTCCACACAAGGACCGCGTCTCACTTGACCCTTCTCTCACTAAGCCACCACAATGGCCAGCTTGGTTTCCACTGTATCAATGGGTAATCACCAAGTTTGATGGGGCTGCTCACAATCTGAGGCTCCCACAAATCAATACAATGAGGAGCACACAAAGCTCAACTCACACAAGCCACAAAACACAACACAATGTACAAGATCAAACCGAGAGCCAAAGCGCGATGATCTTCCTTTACTCTCCTCCCCAAACCCTAGTCTCTTCAAGATTTGCTCTTAGAGGGTTAGTAGGACGAGTAGAAGGCTATGGAAGTCTCTAGGATGCTTTTGGCGGCGCTAGGGTTCTAGTCCTCTTCAAATGAGGTTGGGGGTCCCTTTTTATAGGGGTCCCGAGCCCCCTCTGCTGACCTCAGTAGAAGGGCGGACTAGTCCAGCCTCTGGCCCCGGACTAGTCTGACCCTATGGGACCACTGACCTCTGGTTAGGTCTCGACAACTGCCACACTGCGCGACGATCGTCATGCTACCCGCAAAATTTCCAAATTCAAACGGTGACTAAACAACGGACTAGTCAGGTCCAAAACGGACTAGTCCGAAGTGGAATAGAACCGTTTGATCCGTCCCAAAACGGGCTCTGCTGAGTTGGCCCGGACTAGTCCGACCACAAGGGCGGACTAGTCCGGCCCTCTAGGGCTTCTCTCAGTTTATCTCGCTAAGTCTCAAATGGACTAGTCCGTACACATACGGACAAGTCTGAACTTTTCCATAGAGCTTTAGTTTGTCCAAAAACGGACAAGTCCGATCTTCTAGTACTTGGCTCCTTTTTCACTAGGAATCACTCCATAGATGTTTGGTCTGTCTCAAAACGGACTTGTCTGCCTAGCCCAGACTAGTCCGGCCTTGAGGCCTGGACTAGTCCGGCCTCCTAGGGTTTTTCCTCATTTTGGCTTCTCACTTAGGTTTTTCTCTAAACCACCACTTTGAGCCCTCTCAAATGATTTTATTGCACATGATACGTCCACCCTCTCACATGACATGGCTCATATAAGCTCAACTCCATAGAAACCCTAATTTCTACACTTGAGTCCTTGACACCCGTTTTATCCTTTTCCTTTTTGAGAGTTTTCATCCCATTTCAATCCTTGTACCTGTTGCTTAAGATCACTTTAGCTCATTAGCCTCTTAATTGTCGTCATCAATCATCCAAAACCCACGGGGATGCCTAGATGCACTTTCAATCTCCCCCTTTTTGGTAATTAATGACAACACATTAAGACATCGACAACAAGAATAATAATTTGTTTTCATAACGTGTATTTGTATGAGTGACTCCCCCTCAGTTATTGCATCATGAGTAAGAGAGATTGAGAGAGTTCTCATGCATATACACGTTACGGTGGGGTGCCTAAGTGATGTGTTCATAAAGTGTGATAAGGCAACAATAATGCAAGATAAACATGTAAATGAGGCAACACGTCACAAATTTAGGCAAGATACATGAATACATAGATTAAGTCTTCCAATACAACTTGAAATGAGAGTTTAAAACATATGTCCTTAATAAATCAAATATTCCTCCATAGAATTTCTCCCAACAAATTCTCCCTAGTCTCTCCCCTCTAATCTACTCTCCCCTCTCCCCTCTAATCTCTCCCCCTTTGGCATCAAGACACCAAAAAGGAAAAATAAAGAAAAAGGAAGGAAAAAGAAATTCCTAAGAGATACTCTTCATCATCATCGTCGGCGTCGTCATCGCCGCCTTGGTGCCTCCTGTCACTTTCCGTGGCCTCCGAATCAATGTAAGCGTCATCATCGGACGGGGCCACGGTGGAGGTGCCAGCTTCACCGAATTGAGCAAGCTCATCGGCAGTGAGCTCTGGGAAGGGTGTTACCTCCCCATCACTTTCTTCGGCGGGAGACATGGGGATGTACAGCTTGTTGCACACCGCCTTGAGATACTTCTCTTGGCGATACTCCATGCAATGTTGCCTAACTTCTGCCTTCCGGCAATAGGAGAATATGGCCTTGAATCACTTGAAGAAGCCACTTGATGATGAAGGAGGAGGTGCAGGCACAAAGTGCGAGAAAGAAGCGGGGGGATCCGCATTGTTCCTACGAGGGGCAACCGGATCCGGAGGAGGAATCTGAGGATGGAGCCTCCGATGGATGATATTCTTCTTGGAGTTGAGCCCCAAGACCTTCTCGATCATATATATGATGTATGGAGCATATCCACATGATCGATTAGGAGTGTGCAAGATGTTGAAGATGTCATCAAAGATGTAGTCCACCACATTGAAGCGGACATCTCCATCAATCAGCACCATCAAGTGCCTTAAGTTGCCTTGAATGATCCCTGCATCTCCATCATTGGGGGCAATGGTCTTCCTGAGGACCCGGTTGAGCACACTATAGAAAGGCTTGATGTTTCTGATGTGCCCGGCCTCAAACTGTGCATGACTTGGGTACATGTACTCTAGGGTGTCCCGATCAACTGACTTCAGATTTGAAATGATAATCTCATTATCCAGTTGGTCATCCAAGTCAAGCAACTGAGCAAAATCCCAATAGGTGGTGGAGTATTGCTCGCCATGAGTCATCCAGGTGATTCGGCAATCTCCATCAGTGTGGAAGTAGACTATAGAGTAGAGCTGGGCAATTACTTCTACATTCCAGTCATACTGAAAAGCTAAGAGCTTCTTCAGACCATGGGACTCTACGGCCTCAATCACAGCAGTGAAGGCTTGATGATCCTTTTGAGCCATGTAATCCCAGTCTATCCACTGAGCATCTGTGGCTGGAGTTTTCTTGGACATAGAGACCGTCCGGTAGTAGTCACAGTGGAAGTCACACCAGAAATGGGGATCCACTGTGCTCCTCTCCCTCTAGTAGACATTGATCTTCTTTAGATTCCTTGCTTTCTCAGCCCCTTTTCCCTTGAAGATGTTGGCATCGACGGCAGCTGCACGGTTTTGGATTTCGTGCAGGAGATGACATCCTTAATGGGCCAATAGGCTGAGAAGCTCCCTTCGTTGCCTTGCTTGCAGCCTTCTTGGCAACAGTCACCCTTTTCTTGGGTGCAACCTCCACTGGGGTCTTGCCTTTATCCTTGGAGGTCCTCACCCCCTGGGTTTTAGCTTGTTCACCCAAAGTCACTAGCCTCGTCTTCCTTGGGGCTTCCTCAGCTGCTGCAGAGTTGTGTGCTCCTCGCTGTGTCTTCTTTGCCCTCTTTCATGCAAAGTAGGCAGCGGCCATTTCTTGATCCTCGCACCTCCGACGATAAAGAGCTTGCTTCTCTACTTCAGCCTCAGAGTCGGAAGTTGGAACATACTCGTTATCCAACATGGTTGCTGATAAAAGAATCAAGGGAATGTGTATGAGTACATGGAGTCAAGATAAAGTTGTAGAATTCACAGCATCAATCAAGGTTAGGGTTTTTGCTGTGTAATCCGGACTTGTACGCCCTGAAGTCGGACTAGTTCGGTTCACAGAACAAGAACCCTAATCTATACAATTTTTGTGAAAACTATGGATCCTACCACTAAAATGGAGGTACATGATCACTATGATGTGCACAACAACATTTGTGAAGAAGTTTCTATCAATAGACCCAAAAGAATTGAATTTCGAGGATTTTGGGGTTAGGTCAAGAACACCTCTTCAAATGCTCAAATCGATGAAATGTGGATGAAGAATCATCCTTCAATGCCTGGGGTAAGGTTCCTTAGCATCTTAGGGCTTCAATCCACGGATTGGAGTCGAGACTTGTTGGTGGGAATTGAAAATCACCTTTTTAGGGGCGGTTCTCGTGCGTTTTTGGAGAGAGAGTGTATGAATGGAAGTGGAGAGGTCGAGGGCTCCCTGGGGAGGTTATGTCCCCAAGGGTCGGACTACTTCGGTCAGGGACCGGGACTTGTCAGGCTATCAGACTGGGTCTGGACTAGTTTGAGCCACCGGACTAGTCCGGTCTTGGGGCGGACTAGTCCAGTCCTAAGATCGAAAACTCTTATATATTGAGTTTTCAGTGGAGATTTTATCATTTTGGATGAGATATCACAAAATATCTTTGTAAACATGGTCAGTAAGCAATCAACCATCAAACTATGACCATGATTCTAAATGATTCAATAATTTCAAAATAATTTGTAGAAAATCGAGGAGGATGATTTTTTTGCAAGCATGTGTGAATTTTGAATATGACAATCAGATGTGCAAGATTCAAGCCACATTTCGAGAATCCAAGATATTAAGCTCACTCCTAAGTTCACAAAATCTTTTCTCATCTAAGAGTTTGGTGAATATATCGGCTAATTGTTCATCAGTTCTCACATGTGAAAGTTCAATATCTCCTTCGATGGAGTGATCTCTTAAGAAATGGTGTCGAATATCGAATATCAATGTGTTTGGTCCTAGGGTGTTCAACTGGATTGTGGACTATTTTGATGACACTCTCATTGTCACATAGGAGGGGAATATGGCACAATTTTATACCATAGTCCCTAAGAGTTTGTCGCATCCAAAAAAGTTGTGCACAACAACTTCCCGCAGTGATATACTCCGCTTTGGCTGTGGAAAGAGCAATGGAGTTTTGTTTCTTTGAGGACCAAGACACTAGAGATCTACCAAGGAATTGGCAAGTTCCCGATGTACTATTCCTATCAACTTTGCACCCCACATAGTCCGCATCAGAATATCCAATGAGGTTAAACTTAGAGCCTTTGGGGTACCAAAGTCCTAGGATTGGTCTGTGAACCTAATATCTAAAGATTTTCTTAACAGCGGTCAAATGACACACCTTAGAGGCAGCTTGAAATCTAGCACACATACACACACTAAGCATGATATCGGGCCTAGATGCACATAAATAAAGCAATGAGCCTATCGTGAAACGATATACCTTTTGGTCCACACTTGGACCATCTTCATTGAGTTCGAGATGCCGATTTGTTGCCATAGGAGCCTTGATGGGTTTGGCCTTGTCCATGTCAAACTTCTTGAGTATATCTTGTGTGTACTTGGTTTGACTAATGAACGTGCCTTCCTTGAGTTGCTTCACTTGAAAACCTAGAAAGAACTTCAAATCCTCCATCATGGACATCTCAAATCTTTTCGTCATTATCTTAGAAAACTCATTACGAAAAGCTTTGTTAGTAGAACCAAATATAATGTCATCGACATATATTTGGCAAACAAACAAATCACCATTGAAGTGCTTAGGGAATAAATTGTAGTACGCCTTCCGAATTTTGAAACCATTTTGAGTTAGAAAATCTCTAAGGCACTCATACCAAGCTATAGGAGCTTGTTTGAGTCCATAGAGAGCCTTACGAAATTTGTACACATGGTTTGGGAATTCTTCATCTTCAAATCCGGGTGGTTGCTCCACATACACCTCTTCTTTGATTGGACCATTGAGGAATGCACTCTTGACGTCCATTTGATATATCTAAAAATCATGGTGAGTAGAAAAGGCAATTAATATACAAATTGATTCAAGCCTAGCTACGGGAGCAAAGATTTCTTTGAAATCCAAACCTTCGACTTGTGAATACCCTTTGGCCACAAGTCGTGCCTTGTTCCTTGTAACCACCCCGTGTTCATATTGTTTGTTGCGGAACACCCATTTGGTGCCTACAACATTCGCATTAGGCCTCTTCATAAGCTCCTACACTTGATTTCTTTTGAAGTTGTTGAGCTCTTCTTGCATGGCCATCACCCAATCCGGATCTCGTAGTGCTTCTTCAACCTTGTGAACTCCAAAGAAGATACAAAAGAGTAATGTTCATAAAAGTTTGCAACACGAGATCGAGTAGTTACCCCCTTGGAGATGTCTCCAGGTATATTGTCAACGGGATGGTCCCGTTGGACGCTTTGATGCACTCTTGGGTGAGGTGCTTGAGGTCTTGAGTCATCACCTTGGTCTTCCTCATCCTCATTGTCTCCCACTTCATTCATGACTCCATTTTCATCTTCTTGGAGCACATCTTGGGGAACTTGATCTTGATCATTTGAGGAAGAGCTTGCTTGATGTGTAGGATGGTCACTTGCATCTTGATGTTGTTCTTGTGGTCGTATATCTCCAATTGTCATTCTTCCTATGCCACTTGTGGAGCTTCTTCTTGATCTAGCACATGAAGATTAACTTGCTCCACTTGGGAGCCATTAGTCTAATCAAACACTATGTCACATGCTACTTCCATAATTCCGGAGTATTTGTTAAAGACACGATAGGCATAAGTGTTTGAGTCATAACCAAGTAAGAAACCTTCATTGGACTTAGAAGCGAACTTTGAAGTCTTAGGCTTCTTGTTAAGAATATAGAATTTGCTCCCAAAAACATGAATGTAAGAGATGTTTGGCTTGTTACTGGTTAGGAGCTCATAAGACGTCTTCTTAAGTATGCGGTGAAGATACAACCGGTTTATGGCATGGCAAGCGATGTTGACCACTTCCGCCCAAAACTGGTCCGACGTCTTGTATTCATCAAGCATGGTTCTTGACATCTCAATTAAGGTCCTATTCTTCCTCTCGGCCACCCCATTTTGTTGAGGGGAGTAGGGGGGCCGAGAATTCATGCTTGATGCCTTCCTCATACAAGAATTCTTTAACTTGAGTGTTCTTGAATTCGGTGATGTTGTCACTTCTTATGGTCTTGATACTTAAGGAGAACTCATTTTGAGCTCTCTTCAGGTATCTCTTGAGGAAACCTTGAGTCTCACTCTTATCATGCAAAAAGAATACCCATGTGAAACATGAAAAATCATCAACAATAACAAGACCATATTTGTTACCACCAATACTTATGTAGGCAATTGGACCGAAGAGATCCATGTGTAGAAGCTCCAATGGTCTTGATGTTGTCATAATGTTCTTGGATGTATGAGGTGCTCCAACTTGTTTTCCGGCTTGGCATGCGCTACAAGGTCTATCCTTTTCAAACACAACATTCTTTAAACCACAAATGTGCTCGCCCTTAAGTAGTTTTTGCAAATTTCTCATCCCAACATGGGCTAGCTTCTATGCCATAGCCATCCCATGTTAGTTTTTTCAATTAAGAATGTATCAAGTTGGGCTTTATCCGCGGATAAATCCACAAGATAGAGCTTTCCCTTGAGTACACCCTTAAAGGCAATAGAGCCATTGCTTCTCCTCGTGACGGTCACACCCTCATTAGTGAATAAACAATTATAACATTTCTCACATAGTTGTGATATGGACAAGTGGTTATAATCAAGTGAATCAACATGTAAAACATTTGAAAGAGTGTGATTAGGGGACATAGCAATTTTACCGGTGCCAAGGATTTTTTCTTGGCTATTGTCTCCAAAGTAGATTCCATCACATGGATCTTCATTTAGCTCATACTCCACAAACATCTTCCTCTCTCCGGTCATATGACTCGTGCATCCTCTATCGAGAACCCATTTGGTTCCACAGGAGGAGTATGCCTACATGAAATATTTAAGCCTTGGATTTAGGTACCCAAATGGTGTTGGGTCCTTTGATGTTAGTCAAGAGGCACTTGGGCACCCACACACAAGGTTTGGGACTATTGCGGTGTGGCCCTAACATACCTCACATGGGCCTTTCCAAACTTGTTCCTCAATAAAACATATGATGCATCAAAGTCATGGAACAATGGATGAGGTTGTTTCTTAGGTATCTTGGGTGAAATAGCAATGTGATTCCCTTTGTTGTTGTATGAGCCTCCTTTGACAAAAACAATCAAGTCTTTGTCATTCTTGGGAGTTTTGGCGTTTTTCCATATCATCCTAGAATAACCAAGACCATCCTTGACAAGGGGATGTCTTTTGTTGGTATATGCACTACGTGCATATGCCACCTTCTCTCTTTCAAAGATGCCACTCTTTGGTGCTCAATTGGTTTGTGCCAACTTAAGCTCATGTTTAATCTTTATGATCAAGTTTGAGCATTTACAAGGTTGAGATGCTTTGGATTTAGTATTCGTGGAAGATGAGCTTGTAGAGGAATAAGGCGCATTGACCTTGAGAGACTTCACTTGTGTCTCAAGGATCTTGTTAGCTTGTGTCAAACTAACAAGTTCATCCTTGAGCACAATTGTAGTGTTCTCAAGGTCGGAGCAAGTTTCCTTGCTCAAAGCGAGTTCAAGCTCAAGTGCCTTGCTTTTTTCTCTTTCCCTCTCCAAAAGCTACTCAACCTCTTGACATCTCTCCTTTTGTTGGATGATCATCCTCTTGACGGTTGATGAGTTCTTCCTTCTCAAATATTTCCTCCGTTAACAATCTCAATCTTTTCAAAGTACTTTTACTCGTGTGTTTAAGAATATGTTCATTTTCACTAGTACTATCAAAATCATCATCATAATAAATTGAAGAAGAGGATTTAGATTAGACCTTCTTTCTTCCCTACTTGGCCATGAGACATGTTGGCCTTGAAGTATCAAAGTTGGAGAAGAGCTTGTTTTCCGTAGTTGTCTTCTTCATAGCAATGGTTGCTATCTTCTCTTCTTCATCAGAGGAGGATTCCTCATTTGAATCCCACTCCTTTCCGAGGTGGGCATGTCCAGATAGCTTCTTCTTCTTGAAGTACTTCTTATCTTTGGACTTGCCCTCCTTCTTCTTCTTGTTTTCTTCATGTGGACAATCCACAATGAAGTGGCCATACTACCCACAATTGTAGAAAGCCCTCTTTGATCTTGTCTTGGGATTGTCTTTGCTCTTTCTTTCATTTTGGTAGGTCCCCCTCCTCCTTCTAAACAACCTCTTAAAGTTGTTGATGAAGAGAGTCTCTTCCTCATCAGTGTCGGGACTCTCTTCGTCACACTCTTCCTTTTCTTGTGATCTCGAGGATGTTGGCTTGAATGCAACATCCCTTTTCTTGGAGGAGGAAATATTTTGTAGATCATTGTAAAATATGGCTTCTTGCTCCATCATCTCATGGTTGATGATCATCCCTAGCACTTCTTCGGGAGTCATCTTGTGGAAGCCCGGGCTCTCACGAATTAGTGAGCAAAGAGTGACATTTCGAGACATAAAAGCTCGAATCATCCTCTTTACCACCTCATGGTCGGTCCACCGGGTGCTTCCATATGACCGACTCTTGTTAATGAGAGTCTTGAGGCAATCATACATGTCTTGGCGAGACTCACCCTCCATGATGGTGCATGTCCCAAGCTCTCCTTCTATCATCTCGATCTTCGCCTCCCTAATGACGTGGTTGTATTCATGCACATTCTTGAGGGTATCCCATATCTCCTTGGCAACCTCTAACCCTTCAATGCAGTTGAAGTCCTCTCGAGTCAATGAGGAGGTAATCACTCCAACGGTTTAGCATTGTGATGGAGAAGAATGGCTTGTTCCGGAGTGATGTCTTCCTCATTCTTTGGAAGATGAACACCTGTCATAACAATTTGATACAAGCTAGGGTTTAATGAAATGAGGTGCATCTTCATATTATGCTTCCACAGAGAGTAATCATTTCCGTCGAACTGAGGAGGTTTGCCAATGGGAATAGACAAACAATGGTTGATATCGGTAAGTTGCTCATAATTGTAAGGATACCGGGAGTAGTCTTGAGAACAACTCCCATTTTCGATGTTGACCGAAGCAATTGGCTTGATCTCATTCTTTGGCACATTAAGCTTCTCACGAAGCTGTGCCTTTGCATCCGAACTTCTTCATCGTCGTTTGGATCATCTTGAAAACATCGACGTTCTTTGTCTTGGAGTCATCGACGACAACCGGAACTTTGTTATATCCCCTTCCGGCCATTTCTTCTCCGAGTTGTTAGACATTTATGGAGAAGCACGCTCTGATACCTATTGAAAGTTGCCTAGAGGGGGTGAATAGGCAATAATACCTAAAATGTATTAATCAAACAAGATTAATTTCCTAAGGCCAGACTTTTCTGGACAGGGTCGGACTAGTCCGCTCAGCACAGGGTAAAAACCTAAAAACTTGGTTTCTATAAGTTATTTGCAGAATTTAAGTTCACCAAAGATATAAGCAATAAGTGGTAAAATAATACAATTCAGATTGTGAAGTTAAAGCGCTTCGATCACATGTTTTCAACAATGATTAAAGTGAAGAGCAATATGAGCAATATAAACCCTAATAGCAATGCTAGTTATCACAAGAAGTAAAAGACAAGTGAGACATGATCTATCCCGTTGTTCAGCTCCACGAAGAAGCCTACATCCACGTTGACAAGTCCACACAAGGACCGGGTCTCAGTTGACCCTTCTCTCACCAAGCCACCAAAATGGCCGGCTTGGTTTCCACTATATCATTGGGTAATCACCAAGTTTGATCGGGCTGCTCACAAGTTGAGGCTCCCACAAATAAATATAATGAGGAGCACAAGAAGCTCAACTCACACAAGCCACAAAACACAACACAATGTGCAAGGAGATCAAACCGAGAGCCAAAGCGTAATGATCTTCCTTTACTCTCTTCCCCAAACCCTAATCTCTTCAGGATTTGCTCTTAAAGGATTAGTATGATGAGTAGAAGGCTTTGTAAGGCTCTAGGATGCTTGTGGCGGCGCTAGGGTTCTAGTCCTCTTCAAATGAGGTCGGGGGTCCCCTTTTTATAGGGGTCTCGAGCCCCGTCTGCTGATCTCAGCAGAAGGGCAGACTAGTCCAGCCTCTGGCCCCGGACTAGTCTGGACCTATGTGACCACTAACCTGTGGTCAGGTCCCGACAACTGCCACACTACGCGACGATCATCACGCTACCCGCCAAATTTCCAAATTCAAACCGTCACTAAACAATAGACTAGTCTGTTCCAAAACAGAATAGTCCGAAGTAGAACAGAACTGTTTGATCCGTCTCAAAACGGACTCTTCTAGGTTGGCCCGGACATGTCCGGCCACAGGAACGGACTAGTCTAGCCCTCTAGGGTTTCTCTCAGTTTATCTCACTAAGTCTCAAATGGACTAGTACGTACACATACGGACAAGTCTGAACTTTTCCAGAGAGCTTTAGTCCGTCCAAAAACGGACAAGTCCGGTCTTCTGGGACTTAGCTCCCTTTTCAATAGAAATCACTCAAAAAAGACTTGTCTGCCTGGCCCGGACTAGTCCGGCCTAGGGTTTTTCCTCATTTTGGCCTCTCACTTAGGTTTTTCTCTAAACCACCACTTTGAGCCCTCTCAAATGATCTCATTACACATGATACATCCACCCTCTCACATGACACGGCTCATATAGGCTCAACACCATAGAAAACCTAATTTTTATGCTTGAGACTTTGATGCCCGTTTTATACTTTTCCTTTTTGAGGGTTTTCATCTCATTTCAATCCTTGTACCTATTGCTCAAGATCACTTTAGCTCATTAGCCTCTTAATTGTCATCATCAATCATCCAAAACCCACATGGATGCCTAAATGCACTGTCACCAACGTAATTAATTAGAGCGAAGCAAAAAGGTAAAAATGCCCTTCCCGACTCTCTACAAACACCTATCATGGGTTTCCCATCAATTTGACACAAGCATGGAGTTTTGTAAAAAAACAATTAAAAACTGGATCAAAATGATCAAGGACACTTGCCTTTCTCTTGAGACTGTTTTGGATCAAAAACTACAAAATTCTGGTGCCAGGGGTCCTCGAAAGCACCCTCTAGAGTGTTACCTTCTATTCTGCGGAAAAAACATACAAAACAAACATTACAATCAATAAATGCTCATATATTACTCAATATGCCATGATATGCATGATTGATGTAATTATGTGGTAATGCATGTTATTAGGTTGCCATTATTGCTTACTATCTAGTTACAATTAAGTCTTACATGTTAGAACAAGTGTCGAGTTAATTTGGAGAAAATGAGCTAGAGCCTGTGGACTTTGATCTTTAGGGGGAAGACTCACCAGAAAGGAGCTAATTTGTGAGATCCAAAAATTTCTATATTTAGTTGACCAGACTAGTCCGCACCTAGGCCAGACATGTCCGCTCTGGACCAGAGAGTTAGACGGACTAGTCTGCAGTGGACCGAACAAGTCCGCTACAACTAGGGTTTCATCAAATTTTCGACTAGAGCATAGTTTAAGTTAATATAAAATCATAAATTATGTAGGAAGGATGGATCTAAGGTATTTACCACGAATCCAAGAGTTCAAAGGTTGAAGACTCGAGAATTTGACGTCTAGATCGAACAAAAGAATTGGCGAAGAAGGATGTCGACGTCTAGGAATTTATGAAGACGATCGCTACAGCAATGACGATCTCGCTTGATCCTCCTTCTTCCTTCCTCTTCTTCCCTCTCTCTGTGGTGAACTCCTCTAGATGGTGGCTCTCACATGAACAAGGGTTAAGGGTTTGTTCTAATGTGGCAAAAAGATAAAAGATGTGTGATGGGGTGTTTATATAGGAGGAGAGGTGGTAGGGTTTGTTGGAACTCAAGTAGAGGGTGGTAGAGGCTTTGTTGGGGTCGCACTTGGGCTCCACGTGGGTTGGGCACGACGTCTTTGGGCCCAAATAGGTCAATTACCCAATAAGTTGCATGGACAAAAGTAGAATACGACCCGGAACCCTCAGTACCGGAGTAGTCCGTAGTGAGGCTGGACAAATCTTGTCGGGTACAGAGAGTTCAAAGGAGAAGTTCAGTGCAATACCAGACAAGTCCGTTCAAGATCTGAGAGTCAAATGGACAAGTCGGTGCCATGCTGGACAAGTCTGGGATTGCCCAGTTTCAAAACCAGACCAAGTTTTTGGGAGTTTTCAACAGAGATCATCGGACTAGTCCACATAAGAAACGGACAAGTCCAGATAGGTACAGAAACAAAACCAAATTAGTCCGCAAGAATTAACAGATAAGTCCGGAGTACATCATAAACAATTTTCAGATTAATCGGTAGCAATTAGCGGAAAAGTCCGAAGGACATAAGTAGCAAAATCGGACTTGTCCAGGGTCCAATCCGGACAAGTTCGTATTAAGCTAGATTTTGAATTGCTATTTTGGTCCTAATTCATTTTAATCTTGTAGAAGAATGAATGCAATGCATAATGGATGAAAAATTAGGGTGTTACAAACCTACCCCCCTTAAAATCAAATTCGCCCTCGAGATTCGACGAAGAAGGAAAAAGATAGAAAAATTCTTTCTTGGGCTCTTCTTCCAGCTCCCAAGTTGCTTCAGACTCAATATGATACTTCCATTGTACTTTGCACCATCGAATCACCTTATTCCTTTTGACTCTGTGACACCGGTTCCGAAAAATGAACCAAGTTCAACGCATATGTGTGTCCAGGACGTTCAACACACATACACGAGTGCATCACAAACGATATACAGAAAATGACCACAAAACAAATTATTAAACAAGTAATTTTATTACAGTATTCAAATAATCCTCAAATTACAAACTCTTATGATCATTATTGAACTATAACTGTGGCGGAAATTATCTAATTAAGCAACTGAGGATAGGGAAATATTCGGCTCGAAGCATCACCACAGGCAAGCCGACTGTAGCACACAACCTAGTACTCCGCAATATCCTCGGGATACTCCCATACATCACCTGAAACTGTTGGTGGGAAAACTACAAGGGTGAGCACACATCGTACACAACAAGTGTGGGAAAAATAATGACATATAGCATAGACAAGGATTTGTCAGTAAATAATTGTTATTTGCTGAAAAGTACATTTAAAACATATAAAAAGCATCATACTACGTCTATGTGAAATAATCTCATCATATCCCAACAATTACCAATTATGAGTCCAATACCATCAATTACAATTATATCACATCCATTAGTAATTATTCTTCCAAAAGCAAGTTCTTACATCATCATTTACTATGTTCAATTATCACAACTCAATGCATAACCAATACCAAAACCAAACCATCCCAATTCCCAAGTCCTGTCTAATCATGATAGTTTTTAACACTTCACAGAGGTTGTACCACTTTACCCACATGTTCATAATTTTATCACCTTTCAGTGACTAAGAACCTCCCTTATGCCATCTCACACTTCCTTTGGTGTGTGGCTAAGAGATCACAAAATAGCCTTTACAAAGGGACTACTAGCATGTACGGACACACTAAGGTTTCACCTGTAGGCTTGAATCTCAATTTTCCCACCCACAGGCCCCATCATGTGCCATGAAGTTCCCAGGGTAACCCTCCTCAACTCCCATTCCCCGCACCATCCAATGGTCCATACAATACAAGCAGCACACCTAATTATTCAGCTACGTCGCACCCATACTTGGCCTTGTGGTGGCACTGTTGTCCTAGTTTATTCTCTCATGAACCGGTCCTTAGATATAAGGCACGCAAACCACTATAACATCCAACCCAATCCACAAACCTTGCTTGCTTAGATCTCTCAATCCCATGTCACCAATTAACCATATTCATCAATCCACATTATCCATAAGTGCATTAATTCATAGTGTAACCATTTGGTTGTTTCCCCATCACAATTAATTAGAGCGAAGCAAAAGTTAAAATACCCTTCCCGACTCTCTACAATGTATCCCAAGCGACAAGGATGTTCAAACAAGAGTAGTAAACACCTATCTTGTGTTTCCCATCAGTTTGACACAAGCATGCAATTTTTCAACCAAAAAATTTAAAAACAGGATCAAAATGTTCAAGGACACTTGCCTTGCTCTCAAGACCGGCTAGGGTCAAAAGTATCAAAGTTCTGCTGCTGCAGGTCCTCGACAACACCCTCTAGAGCAACACCTTCTATTCCGCACAATAGACATACAAAACAAACATTACAATCAATAAATGCTCATATATTACTCAATATGTCAGGACATGCATGAATGGTGAAATTATGTGGTAAAACTTGTTAATGAGTTGCTATTGATGTGTACTAACTAGCTACAGTAAGTTTTAACAAGTTTGGACAGGTTTCGAGTTGATTTGAGTCAAATTGGATTCAATTCAGCAATAACAGATTCAGGTGGCCAGACAAGTTTATACTGGGGACCGGACTCACTACAAGAATTGGGCAGAGAAGTTTCGGGGAAACTATAATCGTTGGCCCCGACGACTTAAAGCGTACAAAATTCGTCGGCTTCAAAAATCCAACATTTATACCTTTATGGTTGTCGACGTCACGACGACAGCCAACATCTTTAACCTGGCCGTTGGTTACAGCTCCGGGGCCAACGGCTTTATGTATGACAGTCGGTTACAGCTCCGGGGCCGACAGCAATAGAGTGGGCCCCGCGCTCCGAAAACATAATTTCCCACTAAATTTTAAGACCATCGGTTCACATTCTAGGGCCGACGGCCATAGCGTAAGCCCAGTGCGCCTAACTTATGGTCGTCAGTTGTAGCGCCGTGGCCGACGACCATAAGGTGGGCCCCACAGCCCTCAACTAAGATCGTCGTCTCGTGCTAACCGACAACTTTAACCCCCTTACATCGCGTACAAAGGGGAAAAAAACTAACACTACACTCGCCCGCTCGCGCGCCGCTCCTGTCTCTCGCTCTGTTGCAGCCTGCGCCACACGTCGCTGCCCCTCCGCTGCCCCGTGCCCCGCGTCGCCGCCTCGCCACCGCCCTATGTCGCCGCGCTCGCTGCCCCGCGGGTCGCCGCCCAGCCCCCACCGGCCTCCGCGCCCTGGCACCCTAGCGCAGCAGCCTCGCCGCCAAGCACCCCACCGGCTGCCCAGCACCTCGCCGCCCAGCGTCCCACAGGCCGCCGTGCTCATCTGCCTCTCCCCGGCCCGCGCACGTGTCCGCCTCCGATCCTCTGATAACGTTAAAATTTAAGCATTTCTATGAATTAGGTTTTTGAATTCCGATAAGTGTGGTATTAGGTTTTGAATTGATTAGTCTATGAATTGCTATATCATTACTTATGCAATTTTATATTGTGTTTTATCCAGAAATGTGTATGTTAACTTGATTATCATATATGTTAGTTATCAGGGTTCTGTCGGTACCCTGCGTACCGGGTATTCCACAATACCGCAAGAAAAGTCACGGGATTCTACCCATCCAAGTTGAAGACCTCCGAAGGCTCCACATGTTACACCGCACTGGACCCGCCTCCGTTGTTTTGGTAGCTCCAACATCGCCACGTGTAACACAAGGACGGACCCAACTCCCGTGATATGGTGGCTCCGGTCTTGCCTTGTGTCCAGTGACCCCAGACCTAACTCCCAGTAGAGGGAAGCTCCGTTGCTGCCACGTGTATAGTGGCTCCCAACCTGCCTTCACACGATGGGAAGCTCCAGCGCCGCCACATGTCAAGCCTCCAAACCTAAGACGGCAACGGGAAGACTGGCGGATCTCCAACGGCACGTACATTCAAGGGGCAGTTAAAGCTACAGTTACAAGACCTAATTACTTGTCATTATTACCAAATTAATGACACAACCAGATGGCCTTTAGTACCAGTAATGCCTCCATTAAGGCGCTTTATCATTGCTAAATGTACATAATACATATAGATCGTGTATTAGGAAATTAAACACCGCAGGGGCCACATGTCGGGCCAGACAGGCAATGCAACAACTAGTCCTTGGACTATAAAAGGGTTGTACCGCACGGTACAGACAACTAAGCTCATACGCACACAAGCCACTGCATAATCATACATCAACACACATCCCGTAGAGTAGGGAGTACGCTCAGGCGGCCCGAACCACGTAAAACTCCTCATGTCACTATCTTGTTCATAATCTCACGCGCGCCCCAACAAATCACGAACCTTTGCGGGCTACGATCTAGTAGTACCGGGAGAAGTGTCGATCACACACTTCGATATTTGGCGTACCAGGTAGGGGCCGCCTAAGATTTCAAGATCGTGAACTCTGCAGTAGCATTGTCCAACGGCAACGCCGGACAACTTGACAGAGGAGATCACTCCAATGCTCAACAGTACATTGGCGCCGTTATTTCGGCGGGTGTTGCTGCACCACCACCACCAACTGCTCTGGCTGCCAATGCCGGACAACAGGATGTTGCCCTCGTGTCGGTGACTGCATCGACAAACAACCTAGAGAATGCGCTAATCACCACGCGTACTCTGGTCCAGTGTTCTCCAGCCGTTGAGCTCCTCTAACAGCCATGGAACAATGGCATACTGATGTCAAGCATCTGGTTGCATCCATAGTCGATGCCATCAGTAACCAAGGCCCTCCCTCTGCTGGGCAGGCAACTTCACAGCGGAGGACCTTGTCTTGTAGACTTGGTCCCCAAGTTTCATAGCACAGGAGACGTGTTGTGTCCCAACAAGTAATGTCGCTGCCCTCCGAGCCACGTCATACTCACACTGCATCGAGACTCTGGACACATGTTCTTTGGTCGGAGCTTGACCGCTATTACAGACAGCAGGATGATCGCTCCACATAGAGCTCGCTCGTGAATGGCGAGAGGCTCGGGAAAACCCTCCTCCTTTGGGAGTAGGGAGCGACTGTTCGGCCCTGGCCATGCACCTTCGCATGGCCCGATGCCCCACAAAAGTTTTGGCCTCATCTTCCAGAGAAATACAACGGGACTATCAATTCCGTCGAGTTCCTCCAAATCTACTCCACCGCCATCCTAGCGGTGGGTGGCAATAAGGCCGTGATGGCCAACTACTTTCCTATTGCTCTGACTAGGACAGCTAGGTCCTGTTCATGAGTCTCCCGCCTGACTCCATCAATAATTGGGTGGAGCTATGCAACAAGTTCACCGCCAACTTTCGAAGCTCTTACACCCGGCCTGGCACAAATTTGGATCTGTTTGCCATACAACAAAAGTTGGTGGAGTCGCTGCGATCGTTGATCCAACATTTCTCCTAGGTATCGAACACCATTCGTTCTATCTCATACGCATCTGTTGGTGTAGCATTTCAACAAGGCGTCAGAGATAAGAAGATGCTGGAGAAACTGGCGACAAAAGAAGTCACTGACATCACAAAAATCTTTAGTTAGGCAAACAAATTTGCCAGAGCTACCGAGGGCCGTGAAATGCACTCCAACCAGCTCCAGAGGCTAACAAAAAGTCCTCCAAGGCTAAATACACTGCCTCCGGTAAAGGAAAGAAAAAGAATAAGTCCAATGTCAAGAAGAAGCCGTCGACCAGAACGCTTACTGCTGCAGCAGCTTCATCTCTGGGTGGCTGGGGGCCACACCCCAAAAAGCGACCTTGACCTTCGTCTGAAGACGACGGTGATCCGAAGATGTGATGTCCGATCCACAAAACAAAGACCCACAATATTGAAGATTGTTAGGAGGTCCAAAACCTGGTCGATCGCTTTAACAAGCACCGAGAAATAGCACCTTTTCGCCAGCGGGAGGGAAAGCAGATAGTCGACAAAGCTCCGGTTGATACAGAGCTAGGCTTCCAGAACCCCAAGAATGTATTAAGGGCTATGTACAACATCATCTACGATGACTCTGAAATCTCTGACAATGAGCGTCAGAAGACCCCCGACACAATCTATGGAGGGTCCTTGGATATCACTTCCCGCCGCGTCCTCAAGACTATGGGTCGGGAGATGGCTGCCATAGCTCTTACCGCCAAGGAAGAAACCCATCTGAAGTGGATGGACAGTACCATCACTTCCGATGCTACAAATTGTCCAAGAAACATGATCGGAGCAGGACAACTGCCATTGATGGTGTCTCCTACCATCAATAATGTCCAACTCTACCATGTCTTGGTGGATGGAGGGTCAACACTCAACCTCCTAGGTTATGAAGCATTCGCGAAGATCCAGCTTTGACTCTCGGACCTTCGCCCCTCACGTACTTTTTCTGGGGTATGTCTTGGGGCCATCAATCCCCTCGGTTTGATAACTCTCCAAGTGACCTTCGGGACTCGGGAGAACTACGGAACGGGGAAGATTGTCTTCAACGTGGCTCACATCTTGCCCTTAAACGCCATCCTAGGTAGACCAGCCTTGTATAGGTTCATGGCCGTAGCCCATTATGGCTACCTGATGTTGAAGATGTCTTCCTTCAGACATTCTCTGAATCCGCGAAGATTGCACTACTGGAGTTACTGCATTGGAAGAACTCCACGTACTTACAATAGCGTAGGAGGAAGTATCTGACAAGGAGCTAGCTGCTCAACCTTCGAGCACACATCACCGAGGCTCATCCTATGCACCACGTGTGCAACCAAGCGGTGACACCGACATCCCAGTCAAAGTTGTCCAAATTGGAACTGATCTTTCCCAGACCACCCGTATATCGAGAGGACTGGATAACAAATAGGAAGTCGCGCTCATCACTTTCTTTTGGACGAATAATAATGTGTTTGCTTGGCAACCGTCACAAATGGCTGGGATCCGTAGGGGGATCCCTAGGAAGGTGATTGAGCACAGTCTGAAGATATACCCAAACGCACGACCAATACACCAGAAGCCCTGGAAGGAATCATTTGTGCGATAGAACATTATTCGACAAGAAATCAAGAAGCTGCTCGAAGCTAGTTTCATCCGGAAGGTTCATCATCCACGATGGCTGGCAAACCCAGTCGTTGTACACAAGACCTGTGGGAAACTTTAGATGTGTATCGACTACACCACCTTAAATAAGGCATGTCCAAAAGATCCATTTCCACTGCCGAGGATAGATCAGATAGTGGACTACACCTCCGGGGGTGAGCTATTGTGTTTCCTAGACACATACTCCGAATATCATCATGTCCAAATGTCTAGGGAAGATGAAGAGCATACTGCATTCATAATAGTAGATGGATTGTATTGCTACACTACCATGCCGTCCGGTCTAAAAAATGCTGCTTCAACTTTTGTGCGAGCCATGAACAAAATATTTGGAGAGCTCATTTGGGAGTTGGTGGAGGTCTACATCAATGACATCGTCATGAAGTCAAGAACAAGGACTCACTCCTTGACAACCTGCAAGCCGTCTTCGACAAGCTACGCATGACTTGCACTAAGCTAAACCCAGACAAATGTGTCTTCGGGGTTAGCTTCAGGAAGCTCCTCGAATTCTTAGTGACTCACCTGCATCAAAGATGTCCAGAAGCTAACTGGATGTCTAGCTGTGCTTAGTCGGTTCAGCTCAAGACTAGCAGAATGGACATTTCCCTTCTTCTAGCTATTGAGGAAGTTCGGGCCATTCCATTGGAACGAAGAAGCAAAGAAGGTATTCCAAGATCTCAAACAACTCCTCACCACACTACCAATCTTGGTAGATCCGAACCCTGGTGAGCCTTTTATCTTAACATTTTTGCAACTACGGAAGCTGTCAGCATGGTCTTGGTCGCGGAAAGACCGGAACCACCTATAGTTCAGGACACTAGACCCCTCCGGGAGGGTTCGGAGCTACCTGAACACAAGTCTGGGTCCCAGCCCCCAAGGCACAGATCTTCAAGGCAAGCGACCCAAGGATCAACCTCTCTCATCCAAGGTAGTTCACACGGCTGAAGAAGAAGTTTCGGACCCAACGGGGAGGGTCCGGGAAGCTCAAGAAGAAGGTCCGGACCCATCTGGGAGGGTTCGGATAGATGAAGAAGAAGCTCCGGGACCTTCACACAAGGTCCGGACTGTCCAGCGGCCAGTGTACATCATTAGTTAAGTACTTAATGGTGCCATGACTCGATACATCGAGGTGCATAACCTTCTTTAAGCAGTGCTTATTGTCTCAAAGAAGTTACATCACTACATCCAAGCCCACAAGATACTAGTGGTAACATCCTATCCACTGCGTGTTATAATAAATAACCCTAATTCTACAAGGAATATTGCAAACTGGGCAGCGGAGCTGGCAGAGTTCGATCTCAAATTCGTGCCTCGACATGCTATCAAGAGTCAGACATTGGCTGACTTCATGGCAGAGTGGACCCCTTCTTCATCAATTCCTAGGGGGCCCAGTGAGCAAAAGCCAGAATCCAAGGTACTAGTCTTCACCGAGCCTCATTGGACTCTCTACTTTGATGGCTCCGTGCAAAAGCAAGGGGCCGGAGCTCGAATCCTTCTCCTCACTCCGACTGGGAAGAAGGTCAAGTACATGGTACACCTTGATTTCAAGGCAACCAACAACATGGCGGAGTATGAAGGTCTTATATACGCGCTCAAGGTGGCGCTGTCATATGGCGTCAAGCAGATGCTGTTGAAGGGTGATTCGCAGTTCATTATCAAGCATGTTAAAGGCAAATGCAGCTGCAACAAGCCACATTTTGCTTCTTACCTTCTTGATGTCCAAAAGCTCTAGAAGGAATTCAACTTCCTGGATCTCTGCCATGTCCATCGTCTCAACAACGATGAAGCTGACGAACTTTTGATGAAGGCTTCAACCAGAGCTCTGGCTCCCGGCGGAGTTTTTGTCAGGAGGTTGTCAACAACAACCGTTCAGCCTACCGAACTGAGCGAATGGGGCAAGACCGGCACCTCAAAGCTGGCAGTCCCGATGGCCCTGTTATCATGGCGTCCACCAAGGGTCATAGGTGCTGCAGGAAGCTCCGAGCAACCCAACACGCAAGACTCAGAAGCTCAAGTTATCTCCAATGCATGGATCTCAAAGATCCGGAGCTACTTGAAAGACAACATCCTTCCTGAAGACGGTGCATCCACTGACCAGATCGTCAGATTGGCTAAAAGATACACGCTGGTAGAAGGCGATCTCTAACGGCGCGGTTCCAGCAGCGTCCTAATGTGGTGCACTACAAGGGAAGAAGGTTCCAAGATCCTCGCAGAAATCCATGGAGGCGAGTGTGGGAACCACACATATTCCTGCACGTTGGTCGATAAAGCCTTCCAACATGGCTTCTACTAGCCTATGCACTCCAGGATGCAGTTGATCTGGTAAAAAAGTGTGAAGCGTGCTAGTTCTACGCGAAACAAATTCACACACTGGCTCAGTCGCTGCAAATGATACCTCCTACATGGCCATTCGCTGTGTGGGGGATGGACATTTTGGGTCCTTCCCCAAAAGCCGTCGGAGGTTACAGGTTCCTGTACGTCGCCATCGACAATCTCACCAAGTGGCCAGAAGCGAGTCCAATTGTGATTATCAACAAGCAATCCGCTATCCAGTACTTGAAGTCCATAGTCTGCAGATTTGGAGATCCGAATAGAGTCATCACTGACAACGGAACCCAATTTACAAGTGCAACATTCCAAGAATATTGCGAAGACCTCGGCATTCAAGTCAGCTACGCATCAGTTGCTCACCCGACAAGAAATGGCCAAACCAAGAGAGCAAATGTAGAAATATTGAAAGGACTCAAGGCGTGCACATATGAGTGCCCGAAGAAACACGGAGCATGCTGGATAGAGGAGCTTCCGTCCGCAATTTGGGTGAGCAGGACTACACCTAGCCGCTCAATTGGAGAGACAACTTTCTTCCTGGTGTACGGAGCTAAAGCGGTCCTTCATCCGGAGATCACCTCGGGGTCAATCCAGGTCCGGACCTTCGACGCAGCCATGCAGGACAAGCTCCGGCGTGAAGACATTTACCTCGTTGACGAGGGAAGGTGCCAAGCAGTTGTTTCGAATGCACGATATCGCTAGGCGCTCCAGCACTATCACTAAAGGCATGTGTGCAACCAACAGCTTGAAGAAGATGATTTGCTGATGCAGAGAATACTAACTCATGAAGGGATGAACAAATTGTCCCCCTGCTGGGAAGGTCCCTTCCGAGTGATCTAAGTATTCCATCCCGGATGCGTTCACTTGGCGACATAGGATGGGACTCCTCTTCGCAATCCTTGGAACATCAAGAACCTCCGTAAGTTTTATGCTTAGTTTCACGGAGGTGAGTTTGTAATTAAACAAAATGTAAGTTATAGAGTCTATACACAGAGTCGGGTAGGTCCTAAAGGAGAACATTCGGACCCCTCCAGGTGTGCCCGGCAAGTTCATGTACACCTGACTTGGTCCCTATACTGAAAGTGCGGCCCGCCTACCCTGGGTCAGAACCAGATGAATAGCACAATTAGCCTGGTTCCATACCCTAAGTCCATCCTTGTCTTGCCTGTAATTCGAACCTATAATGAAAGAAATTATTGTGTGAAGGCAGACTCCACGTGCATTAATTTTGCACAGGCTCATTTTACTTTTATTATCTTTTCCTTCTTGTCTATAATAAAGTTGTGCAATTCTTTTTCAAATTTAGCCCAAGTAATTCATATGATATCTGAGTTATATTGTTGTTCTTTTTCGGATCTTAGTATTGTTGGATTGTCAACTCGCCTGAACGCCAAAGCCAATGATAGGTCCGAAGTGTGCTATCGACTTAGACAGGTCCAACACCCTAAGTATGCCACTCTACCTATGTTCCGGCAAGCCTCATTAGGGCTGGTCCGGAAAGCATTCGGATCTTAAGATATTACATCGAGTTACTTGTTATCATGTTGAATTCCTTCAGACCTAAATCTCAAAGAAGAATAGTAAGTCGCAAGCAACTTATAGACAAGAGGATGAATTGTACTGTTTTTCTTGTCTTTAACGCGCAGGAAAATGGAAAGTCCATGGTGATGGTGGATGTTGTCAGAGCTATTAAGCTCCAACAACCCCAGGAGGCCCACCGTTGACGTTTCTAACATTGAAAGTGGGCGTCCTCAGAGCTAACAAGCTCTGACAACTCCCCTGGGGGCCAGCCGTCGACGTGAAGAATAAATGGCAATCCAAGTGAAGATGGCGAAGAAATCACCCCGAAAGGATTCCGCGTTGACACGTCGATGTATTATACGTTGATGGTGGATATCGTCGAAGCCAAGAAGCTCCGATGATTCCAGGGGCCCCGCCGTCGGTGTTCTACGTGCTCATAGTGGGCGCAGTCGGACTATCAAGCTCTGACACCTCCTAAGGGTCCCACCATCAACGTTTTACGTGTTGACAGTGGGCACAGTCGGATCTATCAAGCTCCGACAACTCCCAGGGGGCCTGCCATGGACCTCACAAATGGTCCCTGGAGGCATCATAAGTAAACTTCGGACCTAAGAGCTAATCATTCTACCTACATGTTTGAAGCGTTCAAGTCATCAAGACATTGTTAGATCTTTTGGTACATGTTCGGAATCAAATTGTGTATATATACCAGGGTGCCAATAAGATAAAGGATAATGCATTATAGACAAATACAAAATGTAATTCATTCATTCATGAAAATTGGGTTTCATTTATCTGAAGAATTGGATTACAAAATGAGGATTACAAAGGAAAAGGAAAAAGAAAAAGGTCCTGGCTACTAGAGGTCCTAAGTTCTATGGAAATACAAGGCAACTTTTACGGCAACTTCTTGAACGCTGGCCTTGGCCACATCTTCCTCTACAGTAATGGGCCCTTCGAACACAAGATCTAGAGAAAGTTTGGAGTCTCGGCTTTTGAAACACGTCAGCACATATTCAGCGATGTTCTTAGCCAGAGAATTCCCTTCTGTCTCTAGTTGGTTGACAATGACATTACCCATCGCATTCAGCTTGTTCCTGGTAGAGCTCAGTGCCACCAGCGCTTTGTCCAGCTCTGGCTCCGGGTCATCCGAACGTACCAGACTGAAGCAGAGCGGCACCAAAGCCTTGTTAGCGTGCCCCAGGATGTCCCAGACTTGTTGGGACTCTGTTGCCCTCGAATTCTTGAGTTCTTCTAGCGACCTTCTGGCGGCCGCAAGCTCTAAACCTTCCTGGGTGATGCGCCCTCTTCTTTGGCATGTTGCTGAATAATCTCAGCCACCTACTTTTCGCGGTCGGCAAGCTTCTACTCTCTGAGGTGGATGCGGTTCCAGTGGTTCACCAGGTCCTTCTCCCTTCCTCTCACCTTCTCTTCCTGGGTGGCAACATCAAATTCTCTTTTGGAGAGCTCCTGCCCCATCTTCCAATGCTTCTCCTCGTCCTGCTTGCACTGCTGCTCAAATTTTGTTTAGTGCAGTGAGCCAAGATTTCCTCCCCCAGAGACAACCTCTGGACGAGCTCCTCCTCCCTCTTCATAACGTCCTTATGCTTCTCCAGAAGTTTCTCCTCCCTATCATCGAGGTCCCCTCGGTGCTTAAGGAGGATCTCATTTAGCTTGTTGAGGTTGTCCTGACGATCGTCAACAACCTCATTGCTCTTCCTAGCATACTTGAGAAACTCCAGAGACTTCGCGTCGAGGACCCTGATCGAAGCCTCCCGCTCATCCAGCAGCTAGCCCCACTACATCATCTCGGCCTTTTCCTTCTCGACCCGTTGCCTCTGGTCAGCAAGCCTTGTTTGCGCTAGCTTGGTCTCAAAGTAAAGTCTGTTGCGCCTACGCCTCAAGGTGGGCGCTCTTTTTTGAGGACCTTGCTATTGTGGTCAAAGGCGAGCTGAACTTAACAGAGACTGAAGCAGGCATTGTCAATAGCCAAAGCCAAAGGAATTGGCTTTGGACCTTCTGGGATCTGATCTGCTGGCTCCAAGGGGTCTTCAAACAAAAAAATTGGGTCCCAAGGCACAAGCGTGGTCCCCTACAACTCCACGGCCGTAGGGACGACTTCTAAAGTTGATGAAGAAGGTCCCCCGCTAGATCTTCAATCATCGGCTCTAGGGGTGGAGGACCTGCAGCTGACTCTTTTGGGTGCTTCGGCTCCAACATAGACTCCTCCGGAGTTGTCCTCTTTGGGGTGAACGCTGACCGGAGCTCCCTCCGCCTTCGGCTCAGGTGTCGGGACTTCAACTTTTTCTGGCTCGGGTGTTGCAACTTTGGTTACCTCCGGCTTAGGTGTAAGAGCTTCCGTAGTCTCTAGCTCCAAGGCTGGAGCTTCAACTATTTCTGGCTCGGGGGCCGGAGCATCTGTTACCTCTGGCTCAAACGCTGGAGCTTCTGCCACCTCCATCTCTAGAGCAGGAACTTCAACCGCCAGCGCCGAAACTGTTCGTGCTTCTTCACAAGCTTCTCCCTCGTGGTCCGACGCTACCACGGGAGCTTCTGGCGATGACTCTGAATCAATGTCCAAGACAGTTGGCACCAGAACTGTTGTGTCTTCAGCCACCACTCGGGGAGGCACAGCGGTTGAAGCTAGAGCTTCTGCCTGCACATCCTCAGTTACCACAGCATGAGCCGAAGTTTCGGTCTTCTTTTTCGACACCCTTGAAACAAAAGATCAAAAAAATTTAAGGCATGATGAAAACAAAATTAGCACCTCACGGCGAGATGACAATGCTTACCTTGGGATGCTACCGCACATCGGGCAGTAGATCAAGAACCCACCGTCACCAGTGTGGTGGAGGCCTCGTACTGCTGTCTGGAACTTGCCGCAGCTGCTGGTGTCACCACAGCCGGGACCTCCCTCGGCTGGGAAGGATCTGCGGACCTAGATCCCACAGTCGGCACTGGAGCTGAAGTCGATTTGCCGGAACTGGCACCCCTCGAGGGCGTAGGCACCGAAGGAGGCGTGGATGCTCTCTGCTACGCCAGGGAGAGGGGGCTATTGAAGTCGGAGATGACCTGACAGAGCTCCCATCAGCATGCCTCAACTTTCTCATTCGGCTAGAAGACTCATCTGGCTCCTTGCCCTTACCTTTGCCCTTGCGAGCGTCGTCGACCATCTGGCTTGGAGCAGTGGGGGCCACCATCTCTGAAGCCCCGGGGATTGCAACCCCAAAGGTCCTATGCCTCTCCACCAGGCCAAGATCATCTATCTCCAGATATCCCTTTCAGAGCTCCCTCCTGACATCTGTAACCATATTCAGTGGAAGGAAGTCCGTCGGAGGTGTCAAAGAGTCACGGGAAATAGCCCAGTGTTAAAGTTTCTGGAAGTGGAGCTTCAAAGCCTCGTCATCCGGATTAATCCAGAGACCAACATCAATTCGGTTGTGGTCCATCTTGCTATTGAAAGCCCAACCAGGCCATTCCCTCATCATCAGTGGAGACCACCGGTTCATCAGGAAGTTCCTGAAGACCATTTGAGGTGTCACTCCACCCTCCACACACTGATGGATCCTAGTCAGGATGGGATTGAAAGATTTAGGCAGCTCTAGAGCTGTGTTCCAGGCGTTAGTGTCATCATTGGGGAGGCCTGTCGGCAGCTCCAGCCTATCGTGATGATCCACCGTGATAATCACCCAATCCTTCTTCTAGTTGTCTGACTTGCCGGAAGGGAAGGTTATAGACACTTCAAGGGACAGTTATTGCGCTTCTTGAAGTAATAGAATCCCATGTACTCATCACTCTTCCTGGTGGTGTGGACCGTGAAGAAGGTCCGGAAGAGAGCGACGCACGGTGGCACACCCACCCACATCTCGCAGAAGTGGACGAAAGTCGCCACAAGCATGTAAGGGTGGGGGCCAAGGTGATGAAGCTGGAGGCCATAGAAGTCCAGCAGCATTAGTAATAAACTTGATAAAGGCGGGATCAAACCTAGCATGGTGTACGCCGAGAAGTAAACTATCACCCTGGTGCGCTCCTTCTTGAAGGGGAGCTTGCCAAAGCAGATGTCGTGGTTGAAGGAGTCACTGGACCACCCCATGTAGGTCCGGACCCTCTTTAGTTCTTCATCGCTAGTGATCTTGCTGCGGGGAAGACCTAACTCCATCGCGGCAAAGGGGAGCAAAATGATGGAAAGGCTATGCAAAGGTTGGGAGGCTCTGAGCGCAAGTTCAAATGAAAGCGTAAAGAGTCCTCAAAGCGTGCGGGCTTTCCTTCTTAAGTAAGCCTCCTCAACGCTTGGATGGAAACCGCAGCGGGATCAAGATCAAATTTCAAAAACCTACCCCGTCAAGGAAAAATGGGCTCGGGTCCACTTTGGCAGAAAGGTCGAAGTTAATACCCCAGGCGAACCGTTTTCATGATGGGAAGTTGGAAGGTCGAGGGGGGCGGCCTGACAGGGCACTCGCAACCGATACGGTTTTCGTATTGGGAACCGACGACATTCAATTACGTGAGATACGCATGCCAGGATCCCACAAGCCGCATCATGAAGAGCCACACAGTGGTGGTTTAACTACGAACCATCACCCCAACGGCCTATGGAAAAACCTTTGAAGCCACACCGCATAAATTGAAAATGGCCCCACCACTGGTAGAATAACTTAACCCAAAGGGTTTTTCCCAGAGGTGGGCTCAGGGGCCACTAATGGTACCCTACATACCGGGTACCCCACGATACCGCAAGAAAAGTCACGGATTTTCACCCGTCCATGTTGAAGACCTCCGAAGGCTCCACGTGTTACACTGCGCTGGACCCGCCTCCTCGTTTGGGTAGCTCCGGCACCGCCACATGTAACACAAGGTCGGACCCAACTCCCTTCATAGGGAAGCTCCAGATTTGCCATGTGTACAGTGACTTCGGACCTAACGCCTAGTAGAGGGAAGCTCCAGTGCTGCCACGTGTATAGTGGCTCCGGACCTACCTCCGC
This sequence comes from Tuctoria greenei, assembly GCA_036927565.1. Lineage (NCBI taxonomy): Eukaryota > Viridiplantae > Streptophyta > Magnoliopsida > Poales > Poaceae > Tuctoria > Tuctoria greenei. Next base: position 175,115,612 of record JAYESD010000003.1, on the reverse strand, counting down.
ACGATGGGAAGCTCCGGTGCTACGTGTCAGGCCTCCAGACTTAAGATGGCAAGAGGAAGACTGGCGGATCTCCAATGTCACGGACATTCAAGGGACAGTTAAAGCTACAGTTACAAGACCTGATTACGTTTCATTATTACCAAATTAATGACACATAATCAGATGGCCTTTAGTACTGGTAACGCTGCCGTTAATGCACATTATCACTATTAAATGTACTTAATACATAAAGATCATGTATTAGATAATTAAACACCACTGGGACCATCTGTCGGGCCAGACGGCCAATGTAATTGCCAATCCTTGGACTATAATGGGTTGTGCCGCATGGTACAGACAACTAAGCTCATACGCACACAAGCCACCGCATACTCATACATCAACACACATCACGCGGAGTAGGAACTTATGCTCAGGCGGCCCGAACCACGTAAAACTCCTCTTTTCACTATCTTGTTCATAATCTCATGCGCGCCCCAACTAATCACGAACCTCCGCGGGCTACGATCTAGAAGTACCGGGGGAAGTGTCGATCACACACTTCGACAGGTTCAATTATGTTTATTTGAATTTTTTTATTTTTTATCTACTATATGTATATACAATGTTATCAAATCTAGACGACTAGGATCAATAGGCGATTAGTCGTCGACTAGGGCGATTAGTTGACCGGAGTCGACCCCTAGTCGATCTCGTACTCGTCCAACGTATTTTGGAGAAAAGTTATAATCGACACTAAGGAAACAAAGCCGGGAGTACCATCATCCCAACATTGAGGAAGGAGAAGGCAGAGGGGACAGAGAAGAACAGTGCAATCCAAGCATTGGGGAAGGAGAAGGCGGAGGGGATAGGAGAGAACGGTGCAGGGAGGCAGACATGAGAAGGGCGACAACACACGGTGAAGGAGCAGCGACAGCACACCAGGAAAGGAACACCATGGCACCAGGCGGCTCGGTGGCAGGCGTCACGACAGGCAGCACGACAAGACCCATTTACTAGGAAGTTAAAGCAGGCTTCCTATGGTGTCGCCCCTAGGTGTCCAGGCGCTCCGGCCCTGACATCATGTGCAGTCGCGTTGATGTCGTTGTTTAGGCCGCCGACGCTGCATGCCCATTTTTACTTTAAGAACTGCACCGGATAGGGGGGTGTAGTGTTAAATAGGCGGCGTTATGCTGTCAAAATTTTAGGACCTATCCTAGACAATATATGTAGGGTCGTGACATTAAACAAATTCTGAAGTAACGACAAGACCCATTTATTAGGAAGTTAAAGTAGGCTTTGTAAGGCGTCGCCTAGGCGCTGCCTAGTTGCTGCCTAGGCGTCCATGCGCTCCGGCCCTGACTTCATATGCAGTCGCGTGGCTGCTGTTGTTTAGGCCGTCGGCATTGCCTCCACCTTTCTACTTTAAGTATTGCACCAGATGCTGGGGTGTAATGTTAAATAGTCGGCGTTATGCTGTCAAAATTTTAGGACATATCCTGGACAATAGATGTAGGGTCGTGACATTAAACAAACTATGAAGTAACCGCCAGACCCATTTAGTAGGAAGTTAAAGCAGGCTTCTTAAGGCATCGCCTAGGTGACGCCTAGTTGCTTCCTAGGCATCCAAGCACTCCGGCCCTAACGTCATGTGTAGTCGTGTGGTCGCCATTGTTTAGGGCGCCGGCGCTGCCTGCCTCTTTTTACTTTATGAATTGCACCGGATAGGGGGGTGTAGTGTTAAATAGGCGGTTTTATGCTATCGAAATTTCAGGACCTATCCTGGACAATAGATGTAAGGTCGTGACATGAAACAAACTATGAAGTAACCATATATGATCATTAACATATATTTATTTCATGTAGTTTTAAAATGGGCGATGACCGCAAGGCGATGTATTATGGATGGATTTCAACTGGTGTGCACACTATTGAATGGGGTCATATCGCAAATGCTTTTCTGAGCCATGCATTGGATAGTGATGCTCGGGTTGCCAAGTGTCCATGTATGAAGTGTCAGAATCGTCGACGTCTGGATAAGTCTGAAGTGGAGTTGCATCTTCGCAAGCACAGATTTATGCCTGACTATCTGGTGTGGCACGAGCATGGGGAGATAGAGCTGATGACGAGTTGGACGGTAATGAGGATGAAGATCGGATGGATGAGGTGATGGCAGATATTGATAAAGAGTACAAAGATCGGTCACAACCGAAGTAGATGAAGGAGTTTTACAAGCTTCTTGCCGCTGCTGATCGAAAAATGTATGAGTGCACCAATGTGACCATTTTGCAGGTGGTCACATGACCTATGACAATGAAGTCCAAGTTCAATTTCGCGAATAATTTCTACAATGATATCATTAAGCTGATCATTGATCTCCTTCCGTCAGGTCATCAGATGCGGTCATATCTATATCAATCTAAGAAAATTTTGGCTGGTCTAGGCATGAATTATGAGAAGATTGATGCATGCGAGAATAATTGCATGCTGTTTTGGAAGGAACACATGAACGATACTCATTGTATGCACTGTAAGAAATCATGTGGACATCATGAGTGATGATGGAGAACGAATAATTACAAAAGTATTGATCAAACAACTTTGGTACATGCCAATCACGTCAATGCTTAAACGATTGTTCCTATCCCAAGAAACAGTGAAGCACATGTGATGACATTCTGAAGGGATACGTGAGAAAGATGGCAAAGACATTCTGGCGCATCCTTCGAATGTCGCGGCTTTGCAAGCTTTAGACCATTTTTATCCGAAGTTTGCAAAGATTCGAGAAATGTTCGTCTTGGGTTTTCAACAGATGGTTTCACTCCATTCAGCACGAGTAACAGCCCATACTCTTGTTGGTCTGTTTTTATGATGCCCTACAATCGTCCTCCCAACATGTGCATGAAAGAAGGATAAATTTTCCTTGCGGTGGTCATTCCTGGTCCTAAACATCCAGGCAAGAAAATCAATGTGTTCATGCAACCGTTGATTGAAGAGTTGAAAGAGGTGTAAAGGCATATGACAGTCATATTAAATGTGAATTTGACTTATGTGCAATGTATCTATGGTTAATTCATGATTCGTTGGCATACGACATTTGGGCTGGTTGGTATATCCACGCAATTATGTTTTCCCATATGTATGAGTGGCACTGACGCTATAAGGCTGAAGTATGCAAAAAAAGTCAGCTTTTTTTATTGTCATCGACGATTCCTTCTTTCAAATCATCCTCTCCGGAAAGATACACAGTCATTCCGAAAAGGCACAAGAGTTACAAAAGGATCACCTCATCTATTGACAAGCGAGCAAAAAATGGCATGGCATGCAAATTTAAAACCGTCTGAAGAAGATGGTTTTGAAGGGTATGGTACATAACATAGCTGGACTCATATTTCTTTTCCTTGGGAGCTACCATATGCAAAGGCGTTGCTTCTACCGCACAACATTGATTTGATGCACCAGGAGCGTAATGTTGCTGAAAACATCATAAGCATGTGTTTTAATTTTAACGATCAAACCAAAGATAATTTGAATGCGAGAAAAGATTTAGCTAATCTTTGTGATCGTCTTGGGTTTGAGATTAGAACAAATGCAAGTGGAAATGAAGTTAGGCCACGAGCTCCTTACCGTTTCAATCCAAAAGAAAGAATGCAAATACTTGGTTGAAAACATTGAAGTTTCCAGACCCCTATGCAGCTAACATAAAATGATGTGTTAATCTCAGCCCTTGTAAACTGAATGGGCTGAAGAGTCATGATTACCATATTATGATGGAAAGACTTTTACCGTTAATGTTTCGTAGATACTTCAAACCTGACTTGTGGAAGATATTTGTTGAACTTAGCTATTTTTATAGGTGGATATGTGCTAAGGAAGTGTCGAAGAAGATAATGTGGTAGTCAGGGAAAGAAATCATCGTGCGTGTATGCAAGATGGAAAAGGTCTTTCCGCCTGGATTTATGAATGTTATGCAACATTTGCTGGTGCATTTGCCTTATGAAGCATTAGTAGCACGACCTGCACAGTTCAAGTGGATGTATAGTGATGAAAGAGAATTGAAAAAACTTAGAGCCACAGTGCAAAAAAGGCAAGAGTTGAGGGGCGTATTGCAGAGGCATATGCAGCTAAAGAGATTACAAACTTCTCTAGCAAATATTTCACACTTGCCAACAATGTCAATGCATCTACAACACAATATCATGATGCAGAAGAGCAGCCTATGACTGAGCTTAAAATTTTTCATTGGAAGGGTAAAGGTGTTGGGGTTGCCAATTCTCCTTATATTTCGGAACAAGAAAGAAACTACACCATGCTTTACAAATTTTTCAACATGGAAGAAGTGTTACCATTTTTTGAGATGTTTGACAATTTGTATTGGGCATCTTCTCAAAGGCCGACGTAAAGTCATCTGGATAATCTAAATCAGCATGGCATAAAAGATGCCAAAAACTCCGAGAACAGGTTTTGTGAACATGTAAGATGCTAACTTTGTATATTGTTGTACATGTAGCCTATGAAAGATGTCAACATCTCCGATGATTCGTGACAGATCGTGAATTGTCAATTGAAGGCTAGAGAATTTAGCCGATACGATATCAATGGATACCGTTTTGAACGGCAAGTTTAGAAGCAAATCGTCCACTTGCAGCCACATCAAACAGGGAGTGTGTATAACGGCTGCAAAGGGTAGTGGAGAAGTGAAGGAATACTATGGTGTTCTTCAAAAAATAATTGACTACACATTTAGCGGTATGAAAGAACTGAAGCTGGTGTTTTTCGACTGTCACTGATTTGATCCAACATTAGGCACGCGAGTGGATGATTTTGGAATGGTGGAGGTCAACTACAACTCGCGCTATACAGCCCCTAACAACAATGTTGTCCTAGCGCATCAAGTGGAACAAGTATACTATTTATGTTATCCTCATCTAAGTTTGAAAAATTGGCGGGTTGTATATAAAGTTAACCGTGAAGTGCACCCTCATCATTAAGATGAGTACCTAGACAATCAGGAAGACAATGATGGTGGTTTTTATAAATATGAAGTCGAGGAAGTACAAGATATTAGGATATCTTCTGGGACAAGACATGCAAAAATTGCTAGTACTACTATGGAGTTAATGTCTGAAGAACAAGCCGGCCCTTCGAGAAAACGTCTTCGTCAATCTCAAAGGATTATTGAAACGGAATATAGAATTATTGAAGAAGAGAGTGAAAGAGAAGAGTATGAAGAAGAGATGGTAAAAGAAAAGAGACATGAAAATATTCATGCACATGTGATAGAAGGAGATTCGGATGCTGATGATTTTTAGCAGATTCTAATGCTGGTGTTTTTTAGTTCTTATTGTATGTATTCTTTGAGATTTAAATTTTTATTGTGTACATCTTTTAGTATTTATCATTTATTGTTTATTTTTTAATAATCTTGTATACTAATCATTATTTTGGAATTTTTGCAGATGTGGAAGCATTTCAGAAAAGGAAAGAAGTGAAGTGATGATACTTCTTCCTCCGCGTCTCACCACAATAGTAATTCGGTTCACACATCATTGTTTTAGGTACTTTGTTTTTTTCTAAACACTTCAATATCATAATCAGCTATTTACTATTTGTTATATGTTCATTTGCATTTGTAGGGCACGACCGTGAGGGACAGAGACAGCTTTTGGGATGTGTGACAGAGCAGGCATCGAGCTAGGTACAACCAGGTTCAGGAGGTGGCTTAGGTGTGTACTCGAAGGAGGCTCAGGAGCAGGGAGGAGGCTTAGGAGCAGGCACAATGCAGGAGGTTTAGGAGCAGGGAGGAGGCTCACGAGCAGAGGATGCTCTGGCGCAGGCCTTTGGGTCGTCTTCTGAGGGTGGACAGGATGGTACTGAGGGTGTATAGGGTGGTACTGAGGGTGAAGAGAGCAGCGGAGAGGAAGATGATATGGAACGAGGTGCAAGGTTGGCAAGATTGGCAGAGTCACAAGATGCAGTAGAGGGGAAGAGTGATCAATGCCCTTACAGGTTTTTTTTAATTATTTTATAAGCTATCTTATTATACATTTGACTTTCTTGTCAACTAACTAATGTTATTGGTACAGTCTGCGGGAGGCTCCTTTTATGTACTCCAAGTAAAACTCCCGGTACGCACGCAGTTATAAGACCAAAGGGTACAAGGTGTTGGATCGAGATTGGTTGGGATGGCACAGGGCATCGACTTTGTGTTAACACAGAGTTGGGAAATGCCATCCGATTTTGCTTTCGGGGGATGGTTCTTGTGTGCGGTCAACTAATTGTCGTTCATAATTGGGATCACTATGCCATGAAACCATATGGCACTACAGGTACTTGTCAGGACAAAGTTTGGAAGATTTTTTGGGTAAGTTTGTTTTCACTATTTAAAATATGTTACATCTTAGTTTGGTTGATACTAATTGTTAGATTTATGCAGGGTATATTTATATTGGAGGAAGGTGTGGTTCTAGCATATGTGAGCTCTATTTTCGAGTTGTCAGAGAGAAAGCTCATGAAGGACTCCTTCTCTGATGCACGGATCAAGGTTGTGGCCATCTATTACAATACCGGGATGCGTTAGCCCAAGAAAATCAAGCGAGCAGCTACAATTTATCTACAGAAGCATGAGTACATGGAGAGTAGTGTGGATTGGATCTGTGTTGATCCGACAGCTTGGGAATGGCTATGTGAATACTGGGCATCGAAGGGGTTCAAAAATATTTCGAAGAGAAATCAAAGCAACAGGAAGAGCAACCCTAGACTAAAATGATATGGGGCAGATGGACATGTGCGGATGGCACAATGAATGGTATGAACTATTACAATCACTTGTAAATTTCTTCAAAAAATTGCATTGGTCGAACTGGTGTTGTATTTTTGATGTTGTAGGAAGTTGAAACCGGTGTCGCTCCTTCTTTTATCAAGGTTTACCTCAGGGGGCACATATTCACAGTTCCGGCACGCACGGAGCAGTTGTGTGACGAGGCGGCAACATAAAAAGTGGTAAGTGTGTTGAGTGCTCTCTATTTATAAACTGAATCTATCTTTTATGACATCTACTCGTGAACTTAATTTATTCTTGCACACAAAATATGTTTAGTGTCTCAAAATAAAGCATGGAGATGACGTAGATTACCTAAGAGTGCCGTTGGATGTGGGAGCGCCATACGAAGCCGACAGAGGAGTACCACATGGGAGGTACGAGTAAAGATAATGATTATTTAAAGGTTAATTACCGTCGACTCATCACATTTTTGTTTTTTTAGACTTGGATTACGTGACGATTATGTGGAGCATGATGCTTATGTGGGACGACGGTCTTCTACTTCCAGCACATGCAGATGAGGAATTGAAAGAAAAAATAAGATGTTACGAGGAGAAAGTGGAACAACAACAACAACAACAACAAATACAACAAATACAGATGCAGCAGCAGCAGCAGATGCAGCACATGCAGCAGTAGATGCAGTATTTGTATATGGCGCAGGTAACTTGTAATCTTAACAATTGAATAGTTTATTCGTTTACAAAATGTTTCTACTTAATATTTCACAAATAATTTCCTTTGTGTAGTTCTTGGGTCAAGGCAACACTAGAACTTAGTTCAATATGTCACAACAGCCTCAGTTCGAGATGATGTCGCAGGTAAACTACTGTTTTACTTAAGTTGGTATACTTATTACCATATTTGTGTTAAAGTCAGTAATTGAATATTTTTGTTTTATATAGTTCTTCCCTCAAGGTTGCTTTGGATTGCGGTTTGGTATGCCTCGTCCGATGCAGCCCGAACAACAAGTTCGCTCTTCTTCACAGGTATAACCGCATTTCTTATTAACTCAACTTATATTACAAAATACTCTTGTCTCAAGGTTCCCAGAGTGGTCAAGCCTATCCTCCACATCAGGGACTCATTTCAATGTTGGCCCCTGAATTGCAGCCTTATCCAGGTGTTCTCCCATTGTTACCCTTGGCTTTGGGGCATAGTCAACCATCAATACCTGTTGGCGCTGCAGCGGTATGATTACTAAATCGATAGCTCTCATTAAAGCGTAGCTTAATTTGAACAATACTTAGCGACATATTCAATGACATAGTTGGTAATATCTTTAAGTCAATTACACGTGTGAGTTGGGTATTTGTGAATTTTAGAAAGATTGAGCCATATGAATTGTAAATATTAAAGCAAAGTTAACTTTTATTTGTTTCTCGTAGGGTTCCGCTCATGGTTGCGGTGATTTCCTCAATTTGAATGCCGAAGGTGCAGGTGGTGGAGGTTCGAACAATGACATTGAAACGGATTAATCTTCACAATGGTCCTTTGGAGTAATTTGGATGTGAACTCATTGTTATATCAAAGTTAGTTGGTGTATGACTACGTGAACTCATTGTTTTATTGTGTTTTGTTTATGAATATGGCTTGTATGTTGTGTTTGCATTGTCGTTTTATAGTGTTGAATGTTAAGATTGTGTTCAATGGCTTGTATATATGTTGAACTTGTGTTGAACCTTTATGGCGGCTGTATAGCCTGGTGGCTCCCCACCTTGGGAGGCAGCAAAAGCGGTCGCGGTAAAAAAATAGTAAGGCCATCGGTGTGGGCCAAGCCGACGGTCATAAATGTCCTATGGCCGTTGGTTTGGCGCTTAGACCGACTGCTATATGGCGCCGAGGCGCACACATGTCCACATTATGGCCGTCAATGTGCTCGAGGGGCTGACGGCTCCAAACGCATTAAAGACGTTGGGTTCCTTTAGCCGATGCCTTTATGGCTTTATGACTGTTGGTTTGTCTAGGCCGAGGGTCTTAGTTGGTTTTCAAACTAAAGCCATCAGTACCTGGTTCTCGACGGCTTTAATGGCCTAAAGTCATCGTCATCGATGTCTATAGGGCATGTAGAACATCGAGCAACAATCGACGGCTATGGCCGTTGGTAGCCCGATGTTCGTACACTAAACTCGTCAGTTATTGTAGCTTTACACTAAACTCGTCCGTTATTGTAGCCTGCCGTTGGCGATAAGGCCGACATTTCTTTGCACGTTTCCTATAGTGACTAGTCTACCCTGGACCAGAATGTCGACTGGACTAGTCCGCACTAGAACCGGACAAGTCCGTTTGGCTAGGGTTTTTGGCGAATTGCCAATTATAGTATAGTTTGATTAATTATGGAACCATATTTTACGTAGAAAATATTCATCCAGAATATTTACAACAAATCCAAGGGTTCAAAGGTTGAGAATTGGGTGCAACACTTGGATCTTGAAGCCTAGGGTTGATGGTGCAGAATTGATGGAGAATAGACAATGATGTCGATGAGTTGACGAAGATCAACCCTGCTGGATCATCCTCCTTACTCCTTCCCTTCTCCTAGCTGCGATGGACTCCCCTTGATGGCAGATCCAACAAATTAGGGCTAGGCTTTTCTTCAAAAGTGGAAAGAGATGAAAAGTTGGGTTGTGGGGTGTTTATATAGAGGTGGATGTGGTAGGGTTTGATAGATTTCGTGTTTAAGGTGATGGAGGTCGGGTAGGGGTCCCACATGGGCTCCACAAGTATTGGACACGACGCCCTTGGCCCCAATTAAGGTAAATACCCAAAAACATGTTGTGGAGGAAAAGATTGAATCCAAGTCGGGCACACCTGAAGTCAGAATTTTGAATGTATAAGTACGGTATCAAGCCGGACAATTCCGTTCAGAGGCAAATCGAAGTTCCATAAAGTTAAACAAACAAGTCAGGTATGGGGTCGGACAAGTCCAGTGACTTGACAAATTTTCCTAAAACTAGACCAAACGGGGGATCACTGGACAACTTCGAAGAGCTAGGAACGGACTAGTCTGTCCTAGAGAATGGACAAGTCCGGACCATCAACAGAAACTCAATCGGACTAATCCGCGGCAAGAACGGACATGTCCGGATAGCCAACAAAGAGCAAAACAAGACTAGTCCAGGGTCCAAACCTAACATATCCGCAACTATACATGTATTTAAAAGTTGTTTTGCTTCTAATTCATTTTAAAATTGTTTCTTTTCATGTTGCTTAATGCTAAACATGTGTAAGAATGTATGCAATGCATGATGGATGAAAATGAGGGTGTTACAAACCTACCCCCCATAAAATGAATCTTGCCCTTGAGATTCGACATAGAAGAGAAGAGATGTGGAAATTCCCTCTTAAGGCCATTTTATAACTCCCAAGTTGCTTATGATTATGTATGATGCTTCCATTGTACTTTGCACCATAGAATCACCTTGTTCCTTGTGACCCTCTCCTTGGTTTCTAGAATTTTGACAGGTTGCTCAGCAGAAGTCAAATCTACCTCCAATTCCAATTCTTCCATTGACACCTGTTCTTTTGGTACTCTTAAGAACTTTTTGAGTTGATAAACATGAAACACATCATGAACATCGGAAAGATGTACTAGCATCTCCAACTTACATGCCACTTCTCCACGTTTGCCCGAAATCATGAATGGCCCAATACAGCGAGGTGCCTACTTGCCTCTGACATTAAATCACTTATGACCTCGCATAGGTCACACTTTGAGGTATACGAAGTTTCCCACTTCCAACGCTAAGTTTCTCCGCCCGTTATCCACGTAGCCCTTTTGTCTTGTTTGAGCGACCCTCAAATTTTTGCGAATTATCTAAACTTGCTATATAGCCTCTTGCAATGCATCCTGTCCAAACACTTGAATCTCTCATGTCTCATTCCAAAACAACGGTGTCCTACACTTCCTTCCATATAGTGCTTCATATGGCGACATCTTCAAACTGGCATGATAACTGTTATTGTAGGGAAATTCAGCATACGACAAGCTCTTGTCCCAGTTGCGTCCATGCTTCAAAGCACAAGCTATCAACATATCTTCCAATATTTGGTTTGTTCTATCAGTCTTTCCATCGGTTTGCGGGTGATACGTTGAGCTAAAATTTAACCTTGTACCCATAGCTTCGTGCAGTTTCTGCCAGAACCTAGAGAAGAATTGAGAACCTCAGTCCGAGACTATTTTCTTCGAAACTCCATGTCGACACACAATATGCTCCATATACAATTATGCTAGCTTCAAAGTGGTATATGTGGTCTTGACAGGAATGAAATGAGCTGATTTTATCAACCGATCCCATATAGAGTCATAACCAGACTGGGTTCGCGGTAACCCAACTATGAAGTCCATACCAATATCTTCCCACTTCCATTCCAGAATCTTCAGCAGCTGCAATAATACGGCTGGCCTTTGATGTTCAGCCTTGACTCGTTGGCGCACATCACACAATGCAACATATGTCGTTATGTCCTTTATCATGCTAGCCTCCCAATAACACGTCTTCAAGTCCCTGCACATCTTTGTACAACTGGGATGGATTGAGTAAGGTGAGTCATGTGCCTCCTTCAATATTTTCTCTCGGAGATGCTTCACATTAGGCACAACAATCCTCTTTCCAAGCCATAAAGTACCATGTTTGTCCTCATCAAATCTGAATTCTCTCCCTTCTTAGGTCCTTTCTTTGATTTCCTGAATTTCCTCATCCTTGGTCTAACATATTCGAATTTCTTGCTCTAAGGTCGGATTTAACTCCATTATTCCCTTCTCATTCACAAATCCAAGATTCAACCGTTCAAACTCCTTGCATAGCTCGGATGGCAATTCTCCAACCATGAGTTGGTGGTTTACTCCTTTCTGACTCAAAGCATCGGCCACTACATTAGCCTTCCCCGGGTGGTAATTGATTCCCACATCATAATCCTTGATGAGCTCCAACCATCTTCGCTGCCTCAAATTCAGATCCATTTGTGTGAATATGTACTTGAGGTTGTTATGATCCGTATAAATTTCACACCTACGAATAAGAATGTAATGTCTCCATATCTTCAAGGAATGCACTACAGCAGCAAGTTTGAGGTCATGCGTAGGATAATTCTACTCAAGTTTCTTCAATTGCCTCGATGCATAGGCTACCACTTGACCTTCTTGCATGAGCACACATCCAAGTCCTTGCATAAATTCAAGCTTCTTGCTCACGTCTAGTAATACCAACATCGGTGCAGTTATAAATCTCTTCTTCAATTCCTCAATGTTGTCCTAACAAGATAGAATCTATTTGAAAAGCTTTCCTCTTGTCATGCACTTCAGTATGTTGGAGTAGTCCCTGATGATTGGTTAGCTTCGACATTTATTGTGATGCATAAACTCCAATGTTGACTCCTTCATCATTTGTTATTTGCGTTGTCCTTGTGGCTCACTGATTTATCCCATTGTGCTTCCGTAGCCAGTCCATACCAAGTATTATGTCCGATCCTTGTGAATCCAAAACAATAAGGTTGCGAGGAATTCTACCCCCCTTATTTTAACACTTACTCTTGGACATACTATCATTGTTCCCATCTTTCGTATAGCTTCGCCTAAGACAAAGAATCTTCTAGTTGTGTCCATCTTTTATTGAAGTAGAAGTTGAGCGGGATAGAAAAGAGAGATAGAAAAAATCCACAACTATATGCATCAAGGTATATGAAACTAAGCAACTACCTATACTAGCATATATGGATGTGGCAAGCACTAAAGCATCTCACAATCCTCTACTAAGAACACAAGCAAGCATTACATAGAAATCAGCATAACAAGCATCCCACACTATTTCTCTGTGCTCCTGTGTGCTTTAAAATGTCCATTCTATCTTGGTTGTGTCCTACGATCAACATGTGGCTTTGATACCAATTTGTGATGCCCAGTTCGAAAAAATGAACCAAGTGCGACGCATATGCGTGTTCGGGATGTTCAACAAACATACACGAGTGCATCACAAATGATATACAGAATATCACGACAACAAAAATTATTAAACAAGTACTTTTATTACAATATTAAAATAATCCTCAAATTACAAACTCTAATGATCATTATTGAACTATAATTGCGGCAGAAATTATCTAACTAAGCAACTAAGAAAACTAAGCTATTGAGCATAGGGAAATGCGCGGCTCCAAGCAACAATACAGGCAAGCCGACGGCAGCATACTGCCTAGGACTCCATATCCTCGGGATACTCTCAAACATCACCTGAAACTATTGGTGGGTAAATGATAATTTGAGGTAGTGTGACACACACAAGAGCATTCTATCCTAAGGGGGGGTAAATGAGGTAAAGAGGGACTAGGCTAAGAGTTTGGTAGATACTTCCATTGTGCTACTAATATACATATACAAAGACTAAGTTAGTTAGTAACGATCATATCAATTATGAATTCTCATGTTAAGTTGATCAACACATTGGGCACGGGTTTACCCCTAGCAACACTAGGGAAACTCTTGCCAAGAGCTTGTGGCATAGCTGAACATGGAGGATTACAAAAGACAAATAGGGCTGTCACCACCTACTGCCTACCTCTTCAATCTGTGGGTCTATGAGACATTCAATGCTGCTTATCTATCCTAGAACCATTCTAGCATATTAAGTAATTATGTTAAGAGCCTAGGCACAAGCCATCCTAAGGCAATGAAATAAATCATCATTGAACCAATGTTAATACATAGCATAAATGATTCATATTAACATAATCATGTCATAGCTAATTAGACTACAGTGGGGGTTTGTAGTGTTTATGATGAAATAGAGAGAATGGTATGGCATAATCATAAATACTACTCCTAGCACATATATGGAATCCACAATCAAACAAGAAATGCTTCATCCAAGTATATGAACAATAGAAGACCAAAGATAACATATTTATTAAGAGCAAAGTTACAAATACAAATAGGAATATGAGAGACATAACTTTCCCAAATAGGAATTGGGAAGAGACTCCTTCTACTCCTCTACTACTTGGGCTAAGAACTAGAGGCTCTCCTCTCTACAACCTAAACTCCTCGAAACCTATGGAATACTCAAGTAGATACAATAGAATGAATACTCAAGTAGTGCGTGTGTGAAGTGAGGATAGGGGGTCCTATTTATAGGTGGAGAAGGGTTGGTTCGCGCCACCAAAAGTGCGCGAATTAGTCACCAATGACTTCTTCAAGCTGAGAGGAGCCAACACATGGCGATTGACCAAGTTTTGTGCCAGGACCAAGTTAGCCGACTAGGGGGGTCAGCCGACCGGGTCTCTACACCATTTCTCATGTGCTTTCTCCAGGTTACCGTCGGGTTGGTCCCATCCCTTAATATGGGTGCTACACGGTTGGATGTCCTCGGATACTTCTGTTTATGGGCCATTTGATCCATGTGGTGCCACATGTTGCTGCTTCATCGGCTAGGTTGTACATTGTAGGATAGCTCCCACTCTTTAACCTCATTTCCTGCAAAAAATCTCTGCATGCACTATTTCTCCAAGGACAAGTGGAAATAGGTTAAATAGAAAGATGATATGTGGAAATGGTAATTCCTTCACATATTTCAGTTATATTGACGGGTGAAATTGGTATATAACAGCCATCAACATGCATCATCTTTCGTTTTAATATGGTAGAGTTGACAATATCTAGTAGCGTCATCAATAAAGATATAAAATATTTCTTCCCTGCTCTAGTCAAAATTCCATTCATTTCACACAAGTCTGAGTGAATAAGATCTAGTGGTTACAAGTTCTTCTCTTCCATGCTTTTAAAAGGTTTACGTGGATGTTTAGCTTGTACACACGCATGACACTTACATCTTCTTTGTACACGAATTTTTAGAATCAAATTAAGTTTGGACAATATAAATATGCAATCATAATTATTATGACAAAGCCGAGAGTGCTAAACACTAGTCTCTCACTAATTACATTCAGAACTAGAACAAGCAACGGAGTTTACAAGGTTATTAAAATCTTCAACAACTGAAAGGTGGAATAGACCTCCAGTATCATAGCCTTTTCCGATAAATAAACCAAATTTCAAAACAGTAAGTTTTTTTTGACTCAATTACTAACTTATAGCCATCACGACAGGAGAACCACTAGTAAGATTCCTATTTATTCGAAGGACGTGCTGCACATTCTTTAAAGAAAGATTCTTTCCGGAGGTCAACTTCAGATCGACTCTTCCAATTTCATGTATAACAATCTTAGATCCAATGCCCATCAAGTCGGAGCAATTGTCGGTAGTTTGATAAGAAGAAAACAAATTATAGTCTGAACAAACATGAATATTACCTCGTGTGATTACCAATCATTGGAATGACATGCTAGAAGAACTTCTGGAACATACCCTAATCTAGATGCTCCTCCGGCCTCGCTAATAGTGACATTCACAAATTTCTGACCACCACCTTTTTTGCCTTTTCCATTGCAGCATTTCCTGGCTATATGGCCAAGCTCACCGCACACAAAGCAAGTCAGGTCTTCTTTCTTCTTCTTTTTAAGGCTAGTGTTTTGTTTGGATTTTCCTTTCCAGTTCTTGTTGTCCTTATTGACATGACCAAGTTTAGCCTCACCACATTGAGATTAGAGGGAGTCCCTTCTTTCAAAACTGTAAAATCCCAAATTTTTTAAGCTTTTGTCTCCAATGTGTGGCACATGAAATAATAGTTTTAAACATGTACCTTGAAGACTAAGGTCATATGAGAGCCAATAATTTCATATGGACATGAGTAAAAATGTTAATGTGAAGCTCTAGTTAAAACCTAGAATTCCTTTTGAGTTCAGCTAAGCTCAAATTTCCAAAGGTATTGAATTTTAAATTTAAACACCTGAAATATTGTGCTTTGCTCACCAGGGAAAAATCAAAAGAAATAAAACAAACAAGTACGAATAAAAGTATATATGGAAATGTACAAAATATTCAAATCAATGATCAAGGTACAAAATCATATTCTTCATTTGATCAGAGTAATCAATTAAAAGCATAGGACATTATATACTTTAATATTGGGGGAAAGAATTAAATGACATGCAAATAGATTATAAAAATTTAATTTGAATCTAATTCAAATTTGCAGAAAACCAAACATGGTATATGTGGAATAGAAATATATTCAAATTAAGTGTTCAATTTCAAATCTGCAGGGGACCAATTATTGAGCACATTATTGGAAACCCATGGCCATTGAAAAAGGCAATAATTGAGAAGATTAAAATAAATACATAAAACATATAAATAGGAATTTGAATCTAATTCAAATTTCAAATTGGCCAATTCAGATATTCAAATTTGTCAAACCATTTAAATATAACAGGACCAATTCTGTTTTGAATTTAGAGTCCTTATCACATCTAGGCTTGGGTAACAAAAAGAATTAAAGGTAAGGGGATAAGGACAGCAGTGGGGCCCACTAGACAGAGGTATTCCGTTTTGCTTCTGCAGCAGCGCCTCTGCACGAGCAGCTGCACGCGCGCGCGCCAGAGGAGGTGGCAAGCAGCTCTCCAGCACGATGGGCTCCGCGTGCATGCGCGCCACGGCGAGCCCCGACGCCACCTGCCCCGCTTCGTCGTCGGGTATAAAAGGAACCGAGCGCTCGGCGTTTCTTCGTCCTCCCGAGGCGCTCCACTCGACCGCGCAAATCACAGCAGCCCCCGCTCGAGCAAAGGCTACGTTTTGGTGCGCGCCCATACTCTCGCGACTTCCCTGAACCGAGGCTGCCGCCGGACCTAGCCCCCTGGAGTGAATTCACGGTTTCCCTTCCAGCGCGCCGTCGACCCACCTCTGTTCCAACATGGACCTTTTCCTCCGTGGTGAGTAGCTTCACAATTCCAGCTTCCCCCAGCATCTACACTTGCGTGTGCACCTTCCTGAGCCGTTAGATAGCCATAGCCCCACTTCGGCTAGCCGAGATTTCAAATTTTGCCTCCGCCTAGAGTCTGCTCCATGGTGCCCCCATCCTCCAGGCAATTTCAATGCGATTGGAATGTTGGACGATGATCAAAGAAGCACCGCAAAGCTTCCAGAGCAAAAATCAGCCTTTCCCATGCCTTGTACACCGAGAACACCATCGCCGATCGTCGGTTTCCGCCGATCGCCGGTCTAGGTATTTTTCCGGTGCATTTCAGTGCAATTCAAGGCCACCATTGAATTCCTGAGGGTCGAAAACCCCCGGATGGCAAGTTCCAGCCTCAAACTAGCTTGGCGCGCTTCGCCGGCCGATCTCCGGCCATGGCGCCGTCACGGGCCGCCGGAGTCGGTGGAAAGAAGATAAACCCCCGCAGGATTTTCTGTGGCACCCAGATTCCATGTGACAACGCGGTTAACTCTGTGGCCCCGGTGTGGCATCGGCTGGGTGGAAAAATTTAGTGGCCACGTGTCAGCGTATTAAACGGTTATCCTTTTCCATTTAAAAAGAATTCCAGAAAATTTCCTAGACTTTGGAATGCTATAAATTTGGCTAGGATGCTCCAAATTAGATGAAACAAATTTTGTAATTCTTCTTAGGATCTGTACTTTCCAGTGGTCCATCCCAATATTCATGAAAAGCCTTAGAGAATATTCTATAAATCAATTAGTATAATACATTGTGGAAAATATAGAAAATTGAATTCTATTCAGATAATTATGGAAATTTACCCAACCAATCATTTTGTTATGTAGAAGCTCCAGTAAATGTTTCAGGCATAACAAATTTGTATAAGAGGGTTTAATTCAAAGTCTTTGCCTAGGTTAATTATAATTCCAGAAAATAACAAATTAAATCCAGAAATTCATAAGGACTTGTAAATTCAATATCTTCCTGTAGTAAGCTTGAAAAATTGTGAAACCAATTTTGGTAGCTTCCCTTTTATCAGTGCTATCTAGCTGTGCCATTTATGGACATGATAAAACATCAGGTTTTATCTGCGATTTCCTAAATGATGAAAGCTTGATAGAATTTTGTAGATCATTGTATCCCATCAGATTCTCTGAAATTTTTATGAGAATTTCATCATCACATCTGTATGCCAGAGTTAAATTATCAGAGCCAAAAGAACTCATCTGCATAAGATTTAATTCTGTATAGTTTCCTAATATCCATGACTATATAGAAATTTCTTATGTACATTCTTATAATGTGAAGTAATATCAAATTACCCTACCTAAATCCAATCTAATACCCAACAGTACACCTTATTCATTCTTGAGTTACAAACATACTTCCTTTATGAGTATGACATTGCTTATGGTGTGCATATTCATTAATTAAATTATTAAAGTATATTATATGTTATATGCATATCCATTGCGATAGATGCCGTGACGGAAAGAAGTCGAAGAGGACCGGTTTGTGAAGCATCAAGCCACTGACTCTTTGACTTAGTGCAAACTAAGGCAAGCCCCGGTTTGCATTTAAAAGCATTACATAGTTTTGCAGTATTTTTCACATTACGTCTTAAGTTTGATATGTGCATTACGTATAGGGTGATTGATACTCCACTTGCATGACCACAAATCCCAAGGATTGGTTGGAATGGTTTATAGTTTGACCTGTAGTAACTGCTTTGCTAATGTATAGGAAATCCGGTAGAAGTCGAGTAGTTGGAATCTACTCGCGAGAGGGTCACATTTTATTGATCACAAGTCAAGTAGTTGAATTCTACTTGCGAGAGAAGTCGAGTTGGGGAATCTACTCGTGAGATGTTACCAAAATGTTCACTCTTAATAATTGGAGATGTGGACGGGGATGTTCCTGTAGGACGGGATGCGCAAGGTTGTCTGATCCGGAATGAGGGGGACAATGCTTGCGACCACATTTGGGCCTGGGCCGGTAAGGGTAAGGCAAATGTGGAGGTTGGTTGTAGCCCCGTCTGTGTCGATTAAGGACCATCTCGTGTGCGGCCCTGTTGAGCAACTTTGAATAGTACCGTGTACATAATGGATTAATGGGGTCCATTAAACTGATGTAGCTCGGGCAGCCTCGTGTCGAAACTTATACCGCCGTCCTTCGGGGGAAGATGATCGTAAGGTGGAACCTCTAAGGAGCAACTTCGACGTGCACGGTTAGGGACCTTACTTTTGGGACGGTAGAACTGGTTCGACATCGGGATGACGGGTGAAAGGTGGCCACATACAACGTGGGAGTGGAGTACAGTGAAAGGTACTTCCGAGCGGGCGTATGTGTCGTGTATTCCGGGTGTGTCCTGATTGCAATCACCGTCCCTCGCGGTAATGGAGTACCACTTGTTCACTGAGTTGTGACGTAGTAAATACTAATAGTCAGACAAATATGATATATTTGTTTACAAATTGCTTGAACAACCTTGTTTGGCTTAGAGATAGTACAATTAAAAGTTTACAGTTTCCCCATACTTTAGCTGTAATAGCATTATGTGCTTTGGGCATGTCATATCATCGGCAAAGCATTTCTTGTTTGATTGTGGAGTCTATGATGTGCCGTTCCTGAAGAATGTCATTTGCTACTTAAAACTTGAATATAAGGATCCACTTGTAGGCGAGTTTTTTATCCTATTCTTTACGTATGCTTAGTACTTACCCCTGCATATGTCTAGTGAGACGGTTAAGTCTTGTTGAGCCTTAAGCTCACGTTTGCGCTTTAATGATTTTTGCAGGTATTAGTTTTATTTCTGCTGTTCAGGTTGTACATGAGACTCGAGTTATCGAGATAAATCTCATGTGAACCACGCCGCTACTAAATGATCATCATGTTGCTAGTGAGAAGCGTCCTAGGGCATGGACGTTTTCTCTTATGCTTAGATAGGTGAGAATATGAGTATGTAATTCCACTGCGTGTGTACTTCTGATGTACACTGTTTTGTAAATTCTGAATATATTATGAAATGAAAATTTTGTATATTTTGGTATTCTTTTCGTGTGTGCTGTTAGGTGCCGCATCGCACGGCTCCACCCAATGAGATCCTCGGATGTGTGGACCCCGGTCCCCCCAGACATGGTATCAGAGCTTCATTGGGAATAGCACGCTCGAAAAGAGCCTAATTTTGAAAACTACGAAGTAGTCGAGTGTGGATTATTTATATGCCCACATAAGGTCTATTATAATATTAGTTACTTAAGGTGGCAAAGCTAAGATATGTGTTATTATATTCTGTAATGACGCTCTGACGTCAGGTAAGAGGTAAGGTACGCCATCGCAAGCGGATCAATTGCGGTAAGCTCACCATGCGAGAGGTAGCATGTGATTATTTCCGTGGCTTGGCATGGATATGTCAATATGAGTCTCTGAAACTTTTCATGTTTCTGGGAACATATGACACGTGGTACCCTAGCGTGACACAAAATTAGTGGGAGCCCCCGTCGGGTGGGACATAACCCGATGCGCCTCCTACTGGTGCAGCATTATGCAAAGACGTGGGACCTTGTCGGGTGGTAGAAAACCCGGTCATGTACCTCAAGACGTGGCTTAACTCGAGGCGGCCCATATGGAATGATACAGGATGAATGTTTTTAGTCTTATATATGTTTTTGTGAATTCATCGCCCGTGCGGGCTAGACTGTACTGTACGGTACCATATGATTGATCAGTAGTTTGAGTGTAGTGACAGGTACACTAACCACGTTAAACGTATTGCGAGTAGAATACGTTTGCGAGTGATCGTTTTAGTGCCACCTATAGCACGTTATGCCATCTAAGAATCCGGTAAAGATTTTCAGTTTGTGAGGTAACGTAGTATCGACATAATTGTTGTGATGCATTCACACCTTACTTCACCCCAAAAATCTTTTCTGTTGAAGACAAGAAAAATCTTGAACTGAGAACCAAAAGAAAGTTTTATAATCTAATATTAACTACAGAACTCTGATGTTGAACCAAGAGTCAATTGGAGTTGAGTGATTTTCAAAAAGATTCAAAAGCAGAGTCCCCTGTTTTTCTGCCAGAATTTTTGCTGGAGGTGTACAGGGCATAACTCTTGCTAGATTTAACCAATGTGGATGTGTAATACAGTTTTGGAAATTTCTTGAAGTGCTTTACAACTTGTTTGTAGACTGCCAGAACTGAATCAATCTTCTAATTGGTGAAAATTCCAGATTGGTAGAAACTGTTGCTGGAAACAGAACTGTTAAAACCTCTCTGGAATGTTTCGGTTTTTCAACCATATTCCTGTATAAAAATTTCTATAGATCCTAGGTTATATCGTTGGGAAGTTTATGATATGTGTTACAACTTTGTAATTCAAAGTTTTTCCAAATTTGGGGCAGAACTGTATGGAAAGTGATGTTCAAATCAGCCACTTCCAAAAGAGGTGCTGTTGAAATTTTTCCAGAATTCTGTCAACATTGAAATATCATAACTTTTGATCCAGAGCTGATCAGGAAGCAAAGTAAGAATTTTTTTCAAAAGCTAATGAAGTTGACTGTAACTTTGGTATTCAAGTTCAGGATTGATTCTACTCTTTACTGTAGTAGAATCTGAGTTTGTTGCAAACTGGTCAATTTTGGACAGCAGATTGGCCAATGCAATTGAAATGGAGACTTGTTTATGGATAGGCATGTTCGAAACTTGCCAAAGTTGTGCAACATGTCAAGATGTATGTATGATCAGTTTGTGAAACTGGAGCATTGAAAATAACTCATTAAGAGGTTCAAAAGAAGTTTAGAATCAGAGTGTCGTTTGAACATGTATGAATATGATGCAAAGTTTTATGATTCATATACAGTTAATGTTTTTCAAGTGTCGACGGTCATTCAATCTTGGAGAGTAACCGTAATTGGTCATTCTTGCAGTATGGTTCGCACTCGTTCCGGCGCTGAAACGGGAGAGTCTAGTCACGACGGAAATGACTCGACTTGACCGCAAGAACCGCCGTCGACCCGATTGACGGAGGTTATGGCACAAATGGTTGAGTCTCATCGTGAGAACAACCAACTGCTTCAGACATTGGTGCCACAAGGCTTTATTCAAGCATCACGACAACGGGATCTGAATGAAAGTTCTTATTTGAACTCAACCACCTGTATTCACGGAAGCAACAGATCCGTTGGAGGCACATCATTGGATCCGAGTTATTGAAGCTAAACTTGGTTTGATCCAGTGTGACGAGTATCAGAAGGTGGACTTTGCAGTTCAGAAACTTCATGGATCTGCAGGAGCTTGGTGGGCAGAGTGTCTCGCCATGACCATTGGAGGACATCACGTGAATTGGAATGAATTCCGTGATGCGTTCTGTGCTCAGTATATTCCGAGGGGGATTATAAAGTCGAAGCTTGAAGAGTTTGTAGAATTTACCCAAGGGGGGAGGAGTGCTCTTGAGTACTCCAGAGAATTCAACAGGTTGGCACAATTTGCACCGGACTATGTGAGTATAGAATCTTCAAGGTGTGGCCAATTTTTCCGAGGCTTGAGTGCCAAACTTCGTGAAAGATTGGTACTATTCAACAAAGAAGACTATAACGAATTGGTCAGTAACGCTATATGGCAGGAAGATGCTTCTCTTCGTTGTCAGGCGGAGATGAGGAAGAGCATCACATCAACGGATGATATTAGTGGTACTCCTCGAAAATATCAACTGATATATCATTTACCAGCCGAACTAGAAGTTCGGGTAGTTGCAAGACAGCCACTGATGCAGAGTTGGTCACCACCGTTGCAGTGGATTGAAGCACCTGAGATGCAACAGCAAGTGAGTTCTTGTGCACCACCTCCACAAGCGGCGCGAGAAGTTACTCCACTGCAGACAATGCAAAGGACAATACATAGTGGTGGTGATAAAGAGCAGTTAGTTCTAGAAGGTCCTGCAGCTAAACAAGGCATCAGTCTAGAAGTTACTCCTCTAAGAAATATTCAATCTCATAGGCAACATAAGAGGATGAAAGCCGGCAGCCTCAACATTATAGCTGTCGTGGATATTTCAGTAGGAGAACCCGTGTTAGCGGGTATGTTCAGCTTAAATGCTTAACCGGCATTTGTGTTGTTTGATTCTGGAGCAACACATGATTTCATCAGCAAGGAGTGCGTGTTGAAGCATCAATTATCATCCACAACTCTATCAACACCGTATACAATAAATTCACCTAGAGGAAAAATGTCAGCCCACCAGATTATTGCCCGAGCGCCTCTATGTTTGGATGGTAGGATTTACCCTACCACCTTCATTATATTGGACGGGCAGAAGATTGACATTATCTTGGGAATGACCTGGTTGACACATCATGAAGCAATCTTCAATATCAGTGCTCGTACTGTGCAACTGAATTCTAAAAGGCACGGGCAACATACTTTGGTTCTGAAGAATGTGACACCACAACCTCTAGTGGTGTATAACACGGAAGCCACAAAGCTAGAAGACATTCCAGTTGTTCGGGATTACTCAGATGTGTTTCCTGACGATCTGCCAGGCATACCACCTGAGCGAGATGTGGAATATAAGATTGAGTTAATACAAGGAACCACACCCATATCTCGAAGAGTTTACAGGATGGCACCCAAGGAATTGGCGGAGCTAAAAGAACAGTTGAATGAGTTACTTGAGAAGGGATTCATACGTCCCAGCTCATCACCTTGGGGATGCTCAGCGATATTCGTGAAGAAGAAGGACGAGACACTAAGGCTATGTGTCGACTATCGTCCATTGAATGTAGTAACTATAAAGAACAAGTATCCCCTTCCACGGATTGACATTTGATTTGATCAATCAGTGGGTGCTAAGGTATTTTGAAGATGGATCTTCGGTCCAGTTATCATCAGATCAAGATACGGGCTGAAGATATACCTAAGACGACATTCTCGACATGATACGGGCTGTATGAGTATCTTGTCATGTCTTTTGGTCTCACCAACGCACCGGCTCACTTCATGTATCTAATGAATTCAGTATTCATGCCGGAGTTGGACAAGTTCCTGGTGGTCTTCATAGATGACATCTTGGTTTATTCCAAATCAGAGGAAGAACATGCCGAACATCTAAATATCGTGCTTCAACGATTAAGAGACCATAAGATATATGCCAAATTTAGCAAATGTGAATTTTGGATTAACAAGGTACCATTTCTGGGTCTTGTTATCTCAGTAGACGGTATTGCTGTGGATCCAAGCAAAGTGGTACAAGTACTTAAATGGAAATCTCCGACCTCCATCCATGAAGTGATAAGTTTCTTAGGTTTAGTTGGCTACTACCGGAGATTTGTTCCAAGTTTCTCCGAAGTGGCTAAGCCTATGACAGAATTGCTGAAGAAAGGAAACAAGTATTGCTAGAGTGAAGCCTGTGAAGCGGCATTCCAGATATTGAAGAACCATCTCACAACGACACCAGTTCTAGCTCAACCAGACACGACAAAGCCGTTTGATATTTATTGCAATGCATCAGGCACTGGTCTGGGATGCGTATTGATGCAAGAAGGACGTGTAATCGCATATGGATCAAGACAACTCCGGATTCATGAGCAGCATTATCTGAGTCACGACTTGGAGTTGGCTGCTGTGGTAATGGCATTAAAAATGGGGAGACACTACATAATGGGAAATCTAGTGCATCTCTACACAGACCATAAGATCCTCAAGTACATATTCACTCAAAAGGATTTGAATATGAGGCAAAGAAGATGGTTAGATCTTATAAAGGACTATGAACTTGAGATCCATTACCATCCGGGCAAAGCAAACGTAGTTGCCAATGCTTTGAGTTGAAAATCTCATGTTCACAACATAACCATCCTTCCGGATGAAGAGGAAGAACCAAGTCTATGGTTGGTTCCCTACGGAGCTCTATATAATCTTGCTCTCATACCTACAATCCGAGAGGAGATTATTGCAGCTCAGAAGAAAGACAAGGCTATGTCTCACATTCGAAAGAGAATGAGAGATGGAGAGGTGAAATGTTTCTGGGAAGATGAACAAGGAACTCAATGGTTTAACGATCGTATAGTAGTACCCCGAAACATGACACTCAGAAAGAAGATCTTGGATGAAGCTCACCTGTCAAAGTATTCAATCCATCCAGGAAGCGATAAGATGTATCGAGAGCTTAGAACGAAATTCTGGTGGACACGAATGAAGAGAGAGATTGCAAAATATGTATCTGAGTGTGATACATGCAGAAGATTGAAGGCTTACTATATGAGGAAAGCGGGACCACTACAACCTTTAAGTGTCCCTGCATGGAAATGGGAGGATCTCAGTATGGACTTCATTGTTGGATTGCCTCTCACGCTCCACAAGCACGATTCTATTTGGGTAATCGTAGACCGATTAACAAGGTCAGCACACTTTATTCCAGTGAACACGGCATATAATGCAAAGAAGTATGCTGAGCTATATATGTCACGGATCATGTGCTTACACGGAGTTGCCCGCACCATCGTATCTGACAGAGGATCGTTGTTTGTTGCTCGTTTCTGGGAGCAACTACACACAGCAATGGGAACTAAGTTAATCCGAACCTCGGCATACCACCCTCAAACTGATGGACACACTGAAATGGTGAACCAAATCCTAGAATATATGCTAAGGGCATGTGCCATTGATAACGGAAAGAACTGGGATGATCATTTACCGTTGGCAGAGTTCTCATACAACAATGGTTATCAGTCCAGTATCAAAATGGCACCTTTTGAAGCTCTCTATGGTCGGATGAGCCGCACACCACTCAATTGGTGTGAGTCTGGAGAAAGAGTAATCTTCATAATGGATCTCACTGATGAAGCTGAAGAGCGAGTTAAGCTAATTCAGGAAAATCTCAGAGCAGCTCAGTCTCGGCAGAAGAGTTATGCTGACAAGCGACGTCGTCCCTTGAGCTTTAACGTCGGAGACCATGTGTACCTTCGTGTCTCTCCGATGAAAGGAATTCATCGCTTTGGAGTAAAGGGAAAGTTAGCTCCAAGATTTATCGGGCCATTTCCCATCACGGAAAGATGTGGACTCGTAGCCTATCGGCTAGAGCTAACCGCATCCTTGTCCAGAGTACACAATGTATTCCACGTGTCTCAGTTAAGGAAGTGTCTTAAAACTCCAACAGAAGTCATATCTGAGGACATGGAAGAACTGAAGCCGGATCTGACCTATGTTGAACAACCGATCCGAATCATTGATGAGGAGACGAGAGAGACAAGAAACCGAATGTTATGGTTCTATAAAGTGTAATGGAAGAACCACACCGTTGAAGAAGCTACATGGGAGAGTGAGGACTATCTTCGCTTCAACTATACGGAGTTGCTATCGTCGTATCAACGATGATACACTCCGACATCTCCTCTTCTTTTGTAATCTCGGGACGAGATTCTTTTAAGGGGGAGGAATGTAAAGTCCCAAATTTTTTAAGCTTTTGTCCAATGTGTGGCACATGAAATAATAGTTTTAAACATGTACCTTGAAGACTAAGGTCATATGAGAGCCAATAATTTCGTATGGACATGAGTAAAAATGTTAATGTGAAGCTCTAGTTAAAACCTAGAATTCCTTTTGAATTCAGCTAAGCTCAAATTTCCAAAGGTATTGAATTTTAAATTTAAACACCTGAAATATTGCGCTTTGCTCACCAGGGAAAAATCAAAAGAAATAAAACAAACATGTATGAATAAAAGTATATATGGAAATGTACAAAATATTCAAATCAATGATCAATGTACAAAAACATATTCTTCATTTGATCAGGATAATCAATTAAAAGTATAGGACATTATATACATTAATATTGGGGGAAAGAATTAAATGACATGCAAATAGATTATAAAAATTTAATTTGAATCTAATTCAAATTTGCAGAAAACCAAACATGGTATATGTGGAATTGAAATATATTCAAATTAAGTGTTCAATTTCAAATCTGCAGGGGACCAATTACTGAGCACATTATTGGAAACCCATGGCCATTGAAAAAGACAATAATTGACAAGATTAAAATACATACATAAAACATATAAATAGGAATTTGAATCTAATTCAAATTTCAAATTGGCCAATTAAGATATTCAAATTTGTCAAACCATTTAAATATAACAGGACCAATTCTCTTTTGAATTTAGAGTCCTTATCACTTCTAGGCTTGGGTAACAAAAAGAATTAAAGGTAAGGGGATAAGGACAGCAGTGGGGCCCACTAGGCAGAGGTATTCCGTTTTGCTTCTGCAGCAGCGCCTCTGCTCGAGCGGCTGCACGCATGCGCGCCAGAGGAGGCGGCAAGCAGCTCTCCAGCGCGATGGGCTCTGCGTGCATGCGCGCCACAGCGAGCCCCGACGCCACCTGCCCCGCTCCGTCGTCGGGTATAAAAGGAACCGAGCGCTCGACGTTTCTTCGTCCTCCCGCAGCGCTCCACTCCACCGCCCAAATCACAGCAGCCCCCGCTCGAGCAAAGGCTACGTTTTGTTGCACGCCCATACTCTCCCGACTTCTCTGAACAGAGGCTGCCGCCGGACCTAGCCCCCCCAGAGTGAATTCGCGGTTTCCCTTCTGGCGTGCCGTCGACCCACCTCTGTTCCAATGTGGAGCTTTTCCTCCATGGTGAGTATCTTCACAATTCCAGCTTCCCCAGCATCTACACTTGCGTGCGCACCTTCCTGAGCCGTTAGATAGCTATAGTGATGAGGACATCAACACCCTCAATACATCCACACCAACTCAGCTACCGGTTTCTGGTCCGATCACTCGCGCTCGTGCACGTCAACTAAACTATGAGGTGAACTCTTTCTTGTCCTTATGTCCATCTTATCTAGACCGTGGAACTATGTGCTTTCTAGTTGCTTTATCTAGACCGTGGACATCAACACCCTCGATACATCCACACCAACTCAGCTACCGGTTTCTGGTCCGATCGCTCGCGCTCGTGCACGTCAACTAAACTATGAGGTGAACTCGTTCTTGGCCTTATGTCCATCTTATCTAGACCGTGGAACTACGTGCTTTCTTGTTTTGCTTAGGAACAATGGAGAGGAGCCAATGGTAAGGGAATTCGCGCGGACGGGATTTGGACAGCAGAACAGAACCAACTTGTGACGGCCACCACGATTTCATACGGACTCCGATCTGGGCGTTCAAGTACTTCCTGGAAAGACTATCAAGTCTACTTTCAAACGGATCGGGCCTTATGTCCATATCTATTCTGAGTCGGCCGCAATAGTTATTTTAATACCAAGACCTTTTTCTGTCCAGGGTGCTGCATCCCCAAAATTGGGCCCATGGCCCATGTATCGTTTGGAGTCCATTAGGGACTCGTGATTAGGGTTTCTCACGACCCTAGGGTGGTAATAAATAGTAGCAGCCGCCCTCATTAGCTGGTGGGTTTTTGTTTATTCGTAAGTTAGCTTCTGCTGCTTCCTTGTACACGCGCGTGTCGACTAGATCGCCCGTCTACTTGTATCCAGAACTCCACTTTAGATTGATTCAACAAATAAGTGCTTGTTCTTCTTGTTCTTGCGTGTTCTTCGATTGCTTGCAGGAACAAAGGCCCTCGTGGTCAGGTTGATTGTGCGCCAGCAAGATCAATACAACTTCGGAGTCGGTGTACCGATCGCTAAGGCGCATCGTCTTGGGGACGGTGTAGTCGGATCGCCAACTTCTTCTCCTCCCCAAATTGAACCCTCCTATTCTCATCGAAAGATCGAGAACCATGATCCTATCAAGTGGTATCAGAGCGAGGTTAATCGGTGAGAGTGCTACCATTACTTTTCTTTCCGCTGTTATCATCCTATAGTCCAGAAAAAGCCCAAAAAAAATACCAGATCTGTTTTTTTCCATTATTCCTAGACCATTGTGACTTTTACTTTCTCCACTTAGTCAAGACTTATTGAGTTCATGGTTGCTTTGACGAGTGAAGTTGCTGGTCTTTAGTTTTGCACCACTAGAGTTTCGAGTTCGTGTCACATTCGGTCACCTAGTTCGAGTCATATTCGTAGTTCGAGTTTGAGTCGGATTACTAGTTTGAGTTTGAATCAGATTGCTATTTCGAGTTTGAGTCGGATTACTAGTTCGAGTTTGAGTCGGATTACAAGTTCAAATCATATTTCTACTTTGAGTTTGATTCGGATTGCTAGTTCGAGTTTGAGTCAGATTACGAGTTCAAATCAGATTGCTACTTCGAGTTTGAGTCGGATTGCTACTTCCAGTTTGAGTCTGATTACTAGTTCGAGTTCGAATCAGATTGCTACTTTGAGTTTGAGTCAGATTAGTAATTTGAGTTTGACAACAAGAAAAAGGCAAGTGCAAAATCAAAAGACGCACAAAAGCCACAAGCAATTAGAGAAGAAAAAAAAAGGCAAGTGCAAAATCAAAAGCCGCACAAAAGCCACAAGCAATTAGAGAAGAAAAAAAAGGCAAGTGCAAGATCATAAGCCGCATGTGCAAATTTTGTTCTAGGGTCTCCTGATTCCATCTAGAGAGAGTTTGGGTGACCACCCCAACAAAAAAAAAACGAAAAAAAATAAAAAAATCAGATTGTTGTTTGGGGTGTTTTTGGTGACGACATTGGTGTCTCGGCTCGCGTCTCTAGTACGGTCTAGACTAAGATCAGCACAGTATTGTCATAGAATATTTATTCAGCTTGTTGTGATTAACGTGGTGAAAGTTTGCTCCTTGTGCTAGTTCAGCCACCTAAAGCCATAGATTGACACCTGCTCTTGAAGTTGTTCATTACTTGCTGGTTGCCATCACCTTCTTGCTGAGCTTTGTAAGGACAGGTAAGAGCTTGATTGAACAGGTTGAGAGTGAGCGAGTTATCTCCACCAGCACCTTTGTAGCTAGGGATAACGTTACCCTTTCATATTGGATTTTTTTCTACTAACCATGGCAGGAGGAGCAAATACAAATGAAGACGTGCATTCACCTCGCACACGGGGAATTATACAACACTTCGAATGCCAAGTGCGGCTACACACAGAAGCGCTTGATGAGGATTTTCGAGTTACCAGTGACCGCCTTGGTCAATTGGAAAATATGCAGATCGACACCAACACCAAAATCAGCACGTTGGAGAGTTCCATTCAAACATTGAACACCTCTATTGGAGCCATCCTGCAGCGCTTTGAGGAGAGGGATTGTGGACGCACCGCAGATGGACAGGTGAGCAATGCTCCTAGTATTGTACGTGACAATGAAGATGATTATTCTGCAGATACGGAGATTGGGGAAGATGAGGAAGCTAGGCCATGGCGCCGGCTACAACGCAACCGTCAAGGCATAGGTGGACATCGTCAGCGTGAGGTACGCAATCATGAAGATACTTTTAACAAGATCAAATTTAAGATACCTCATTTTGATGGTAAATATGACCCTGATGCATATATTACTTGGAGATTTATGTTGATCAAAAATTTGCATGTCATGAGTTTCCTGAAAACGCAAGAGTTAGAGCAGCCACTAGTGAGTTTACTGATTTTGCTTCTGTTTGGTGGATAGAACATGGCAAGAAAAATCCTAATAACATACCACAAACTTGGGATTCTTTGAAACGGCTCATGCGGGCTAGATTTGTTCCTTCTTACTATGCACGTGATCTGTTAAATAAGTTACAACAATTGAGACAGGGAGCTAAAAGTGTACAAGAGAATTTTCAGGAATTACAAATGGGTATGTTGCGTTGTAATTTAGACGAGGATGAGGAACCAGCTATGGCTAGATTTTTGGGTGTTTTAAACCGTGAAATTCAGGACATACTTGCTTATAAAGATTACAATAATGTTACCCGTTTGTTTCATCTTGCTTGTAAAGCTGAAAGGGAAGTGCAGGGACGACGAGCTAGCTCTAGAACTAATATTTATGCAGGAAAGACTAGCTCATGGCAACCATGCACGACTACTCCTTCGACTGGGCGTGCTTCTCCGCCATCTTGTTCACAAAGTCGGGCAGCACCTTCTTCTTCCAGCAACAAGCCACGTGCTTCTTCCACTAGCTCAGCGGTAAAGACCACCCAAAAGCCCACCGAGAGTGCTTCTTCCGTAGCATCTACCGGACTATCTAGAGACATTCAATGTCACAAGTGCAAGGGTTTTGGCCATGTGCAGCGTGACTGCCCAAGCAAACGTGTTCTAATTGTTAAAGATGACGGTGAGTACTCATCTGCTAGCGATATTGATGACGATACATGTGTTTTGCTTGCAGCTGACTATGCAGGTAGCGATGAACATCAAGGAGAGCATATTGGTGCAGAAGATGCAGCGCGCTATGATAGTCTCATTGTGCAGCGTGTGCTTAGTGCACAAATGGAGAAAGCGGAACAAAATCAAAGGCACACATTATTCCAAACAAAGTGTGTCGTCAAAGAGCAATCTTGCCGCATGATCATTGATGGAGGTAGCTGCAACAACTTGGCCAGCAGTGACATGGTGACCAAGCTGGCACTAAGCACCAAACCGCACCCACATCCCTATTACATTCAATGGTTAAACAACAGGGATAAGGCAAAGGTAACTAGACTTGTGCGAATCAATTTTATTATTGGATCATATAAGGATGTCGTTGAATGTGATGTTGTGCCTATGCAAGCTTGTAATATTCTGCTAGGAAGACCTTGGCAATTTGATAGAGATTCTATGCATCATGGTAGATAAAATCAGTATTCTTTTCTTTACCACGATAAAAAAATTGTGTTGCATCCTATGTCTCCTGAAGCTATTGTGCAAGATGATGTTGCTAGAGCTAGGAAAACTAAATATCAGGACCATGCTAACATTGAGAACAATAACAATGCCAAATCTGTGTTTGATAAGAAAAATGAGATATCTCTGAAGGGAAAATGCTTGTTTGCTACGAAATCTGATATTAATGAACTGATTGCTTCCACCTCTGTTTCCTATGCTTTGGTATGCAAAGATGCTTTGATTTCCCTTTACGATGTGCAACATTCTTTGCCTCCTGCTGTTGCTAACATTTTGCAGGAATATTCTGATGTGTTTCCAAGTGAAATACCACCAGGACTACCACCACTTCGAGGGATTGAGCACCAGATTGACCTCATTCCCGGTGCTTCATTGCCCAACCGTGCACCATATAGGACAAATCCAGAAGAAACAAAGGAGATTCAGCACCAAGTACAAGAACTACTTGACAAAGGTTATGTACGTGAGTCTCTTAGTCCTTGTGCTGTTCCAGTTATTCTAGTACCTAAAAAGGATGGATCATGGCGTATGTGTGTGGATTGTAGAGCAATCAACAATATAACCATTCGATATCGTCATCCTATTCCACGCTTAGATGATATGCTTGATGAATTGAGTGGTGTTGTTGTGTTCTCAAAAGTTTATTTGCGTAGTGGTTATCACCAAATTCGCATGAAACTAGGAGATGAATGGAAAACTGCTTTCAAAACTAAGTTCAGTTTATATGAGTTGTTAGTCATGCCTTTTGGGTTAACTAATGCACCTAGCACCTTCATGAGATTAAAGAACGAGTTTTTGCGTGCATTCATTGGAAAATTTGTTGTTGTGTATTTTGATGATATATTGATTTATAGCAAATCCATGGATGAACATCTTGATCACTTACGTGCTGTTTTTAATGCTTTGTGTGAGGCATGATTATTTGGTAATCTTGAGAAGTGCACCTTTTGCACGGATCGAGTCTCTTTCCTTGGCTATGTTGTTACTCCACAGGGAATTGAAGTTAATCAAGCCAAGGTAGAGGCTATTTAGGGGTGGCCTGTACCAAAGACCATCACACAGGTGCGGAGCTTTCTAGGGCTGGCTGGGTTCTATCATCGCTTTGTGAAGGATTTCAGCACCATTGCTGCTCCATTGAATGACCTTACGAAGAAGGGGGTGCCTTTTCCTTGGGGCACCACACAAGATAACGCCTTTACCATACTGAAAGATAAGTTGACGCATGCACCTCTTCTCCAACTTCCTGATTTTTCTAAGACTTTTGAGCTTGAATGTGATGCTAGTGGGATTGGATTGGGTGGTGTTTTGTTACAAGAAGGAAAACCTATTGCATATTTTAGTGTGAAAATGAGTGGGCCTGTTCTAAATTATTCTACCTATGATAAGGAATTATATGCTCTTGTACGAACCTTAGAAACATGGCAACATTATTTGTGGCCCAAAGAATTTGTTATCCATTCTGATCATGAATCACTAAAGCATATTTGGAGCCAAGGGAAACTAAACCGTAGGCATGCTAAGTGGATGGAATTTATTGAGTCTTTTCCTTATGTCATTAAACACAAAAAGGGAAAGGATAATATTATTGCTGATGCTTTATCTAGACGTTATACTCTTCTATCTCAACTTGACTTTAAAGTTTTTGGATTAGAAACGATTAAAGATCTATAAGAACATGATGCTGATTTCAAAGATGTATTGCTGAAATGTAAAGACGGAAAAACATTGAATAAATTTGTCCTCAATGATGGCTATGTGTTTAGAGCTAACAAGTTATGCATTCCAGCTAGCTCAGTTCGTTTGTTGTTGTTACAGGAAGCGCATGGAGGCGGGCTAATGGGGCACTTTGGAGTGAAAAGGACGGAGGACATACTTGCTGGTCATTTCTTTTGGCCAAGGATGAGGCGAGATGTGGAGCGCTTTGTTGCTCGCTGCACGACATGTCAAAAAGCTAAGTCACGACTTAATCCACATGGTTTGTACATGCCTCTTCCTGTTCCTAGCATGCCTTGGGAGGATATTTCTATGGACTTTGTTTTAGGACTGCCTAGAACAAGGAAGGGGAGGGATAGCATCTTTGTTGTTGTGGATAGATTTTCTAAAATGGCACACTTCATACCTTGTCGTAAAAGTGATGATGCTACACATGTTGCTGATTTGTTTTTCCGAGATATTGTTAGATTGCATGGTGTGCCAAACACAATAGTTTCAGATCGTGATGCTAAGTTTCTTAGCCATTTTTGGAGAACGTTATGGGAAAAATTGGGGACTAAGCTTTTATTTTCAACTACTTGTCATCCCCAAACTGATGGTCAAACTGAGGTTGTGAATAGAAGTTTATCTACCGTGCTTAGGGCTGTTTTAAAAAAGAATATAAAAATGTGGGAAGAGTGTTGAGTTTGCTTATAATCGTTCCCTACATTCTAGTACTAAGAAATGCCCTTTTGAGACTGTTTATGGATTTGTACCCCGTGCTCCTATTGATTTATTACCTCTTCCTTCAATGGAACGAGTGAATTTTGATGCTAAACATCGTGCTGAATTGATCTTAAAATTGCATGAAACCGCTAAGAAGAATATAGAGTGCATGAATGCCAAGTATAAACTTGCTGGTAGTAGGGGAAAGAAAACTATCACTTTTGAACCTGGTGATTTAGTTTGGTTACATTTGCGAAAGGATAGGTTTCCTGATTTGAGAAAGTCTAAATTGTTACCTCGAGCTGATGGTCCATTCAAAGTGTTAGAAAAAATTAATGATAATGCATATAAACTCGAGTTGCCTGCGAATTTTGGTGTTAGTCCCACATTTAACATTGCAGATTTGAAGCCATATTTGGGAGAAGAAGATGAGCTTGAGTCGCGGACGACTCAAATGCAAGAAGGGGAGGATGATGAGGACATCAACACCCTCGATACATCCACACCAACTCAGCTACCGGTTTCTGGTCCGATCACTCGCGCTCGTCCACGTCAACTAAACTATGAGGTGAACTTGTTCTTGGCCTTATGTCCATCTTATCTAGACCGTGGAACTACGTGCTTTCTTGTTTTGCTTAGGAACAATGGAGAGGAGCCAATGGTAAGGGAATTCGCGCAGACAGGATTTCGACAGCAGAACAGCACCAACTTGTGACGGCCACCACGATTTCATACGGACTCCGATCTGAGCGTTCAAGTACTTCCTGGAAAGATTAGCAAGTCTACTTTCAAACGGATCTGGCCTTATGTACACATCTATTCTGAGTCGGCCGCAATAGTTATTTTAATACCAAGACCTTTTTCTATCCAGGGTGCTGCATCACCAAAATTGGGCCCATGGCCCATGTACCGTTTGGAGTCCATTAGGGACTCGTTATTAGGGTTTCTCACGACCCTAGGGAGGTAATAAATAGTAGCAGCCGCCCTCATTAGCTGGTGGGTTTCTGTTTATTCGTAAGTTAGCTTCTGCTGCTTCCTTGTACACGCGCGTGTCGACTAGATCGCCCATCTACTTGTATCCAGAACCCCACTTTAGATTGATTCAACAGATAAGTGCTTGTTCTTCTTGTTCTTGCGTGTTCTTCGATTGCTTGCAGGAACAAAGGCCCTCATGGTCAGGTTGATTGTGCGCCAGCAAGATCAATACAACTTCGGAGTCGGTGTACCGATCGCTAAGGCACATCGTCTTGGGGACGGTGTATTCGGATCGCCAACATCTTCTCCTCCACAAATCGAACCCTCCTATTCTCATCGAAAGATCGGGAACCAAGATCCTATCACATAGCCCCACTCCAGCTAGCCGAGATTTCAATTCTCGCCGCCGCCTAGAGTCTGCTCCATGGTGCCCCCATCCTCCGGCCGATTTCAATCCGATTGGAATGTTGGACGATGATCAGAGAAGCACCACAAAGCTTCCAGAGAAAAAATCAGCCTTTCCCATGCCTTGTACACCGAGAACACCGTCGCCGATCGTCGGTTTCCGCCGGTCGCCGGTGAAGGTATTTTTCCGGTGCGTTTCAGTCCAATCCGAGGCCACCATTGAATTCGTGAGGGTCAAAAACCCCCGAGTGGCATGTTCCAGCCTCGGGGAAACTAGCTTGGTGCGCTCTGGCGAGTCGCCGGTCGATCTCCGGCCATGGCGCCGTCATGGGCCGCCGGAGTCGGGGGAAAGAAGATGACCCCCCGCGGGGTTTTCTGTGGCACCCGGATTCCATGTGACAACACGGTTAACTCTGTGGCCCCGTTGTGGCATCGGCTGAGTGGAAAAATTTTGTGGCCACGTGTCAGCGTATTAAAGGGTTATCCTTTTCCATTTAAAAAGAATTCCAGAAAATTTCCTAGACTTTGGAATGCTATAAATTTGGCTAGGATGCTCCAAATTAGATGAAACAAATTTTTTAATTCTCCTTAGGATCTGTACTTTCCAGTGGTCCATCCCAATATTCATGAAAAGCCCTAGAGAATATTCTATAATTCAATTAGTGTAATACATTGTGGAAAATATAGAAAATAGAATTCTATTCAGATAATTCTGGAAATTTACCCAACCAATCAATTTGTTTTGTAGAAGCTCCAGTAAAAGTTTCAGGCATAAAAAATTTGTATAAGAGGGTTTAATTCAAAGTCTTTGCCTAGGTTAATTATAATTCCAGAAAATAACAAATTAAATCCAGAAATTCATAAGGACTTGTAAATTCAATATCTTCCCGTAGTAAGCTTGAAAAATTGTGAAACCAATTTTGGTAGCTTCCTTTTGATCAGTGCTATCTAGCTGTGCCATTTATGGACATGATAAAACCTCAGGTTTTATCTGCGATTTCCAAAATGATGAAAGCTTGATAGAATTTTGTAGATCATTGTATCCCATCAGATTCTCTGAAATTTTTATGAGAATTTTTCATCACATCTGTATACCAAAGTTAAATTATCAGAGCCAAAAGAACTCATCTGCATAAGAATTAATTCTGTATAGTTTCCTAATATCCATGACTATATAGAAATTTCTTATGTACATTCTTATAATGTGAAGTAATATCAAATTACCCTACCTAAATCCATTCTAATACCCAACAGTACACCTTATTCATTCTTGAGTTACAAACATACTTCCTTTATGAGTATGACATTGCTTAAGGTGTGCATATTCATTAATTAAATTATTAAAGTATATTATATGTTATATGCATATCCATTGCGATAGACGCCGTGACGGAAAGAAGTCGAAGAGGACCGGTTCGTGAAGCATCAAGCCATTGACTCTTTGACTTAGCGCAAACTAAGGCAAGCCCCGGTTTGCATTTAAAAGCTTTACAGAGTTTTGCAGTATTTCTCACATTACGTCTTAAGTTTGATATGTGCATTACGTATAGGGCGATTGATACTCCACTTGCATGACCACAAATCCCAAGGATTGGTTGGAAGGGTTTGTAGTTTGACCTGTAGTAACTGCTTTGCTAATGTATAGGAAATCCGGTAGAAGTTGAGTAGTTGGAATCTACTCGTGAGAGGGTCACATTTTATTGATCATAAGTCAAGTATTGAATTCTACTTGCGAGAGAAGTCGAGTAGGGGAATCTACTCGTGAGATGCTACCAAAATGTTCACTCTTAATAATTGGAGATGTGGACGGGGATGTTCCTATAGGACGGGGCGCGCAAGGTTGTCTGATTCCGGATTAGGGGGACAATGCTTGCGACCACATTTGGGCCTGGGCCGGTAAGGGTAAGGCAAATGTGGAGGTTGGTTGTGGCCCCGTCTGTGTCGGTTAAGGACCGCCTTGTGTGCGGCCCTGTTGAGCAAGTTTGAATAGTACCGGTACATAATGGATTAATGGGGTCCATTAAACTGATGTAGCTCGGGCACCCTCGTGTCGAAACTTATACCGCCGTCCTTTGTGGGAAGATGATCGTAAGGTGGAACCTCTAAAAAGCAACTTTGACATGCTCGGTTAGGGACCTTACTTTCGGGACGGTAGAACTGGTTCGACATCGGGATGACGGGTGAAAGGTGGCCACATACGACGTGGGTGTGGAGTACAGTGAAAGGTACTTCCGAGCGGGCGTATGTGTCGTGTATTCTGGGTGTGTCCTGATTGCAGTCACCGTCCCTCGCGGTAATAGAGTACCACTTGTTCACTGAGTTGTGACGTAGTAAATACTAATAGTCAGACAAAAATGATATATTTGTTTACAAATTTCTTGAACAACCTTGTTTGGCTTAGAGATAGTACAATTAAAAGTTTACAGTTTCCCCATACTTTAGCTGTAATAGCATTATGTGCTTTGGGCATGTCATATCATCGGCAAAGCATTTCTTGTTTGATTGTGGAGTCTATGATGTGCCGTGCCTGAAGAATGTCATTTGCTACTTAAAACATGAATATAAGGATCCACTTGTAGGCGAGTCTTTTATGCTATTCTTTACCTATGCTTAGTACTTACCCCTGCATATGTCTAGTGAGACGGTTAAGTCTTGCCGAGCCTTATGCTCACGTTTGCGCTTTAACGATTTTTGCAGGTATTAGTTTTATTTATGCTGTTCATGTTATACATGAGACTCGAGTTATCAAGATAAATCTCATGTGAACCACGCAGCCGCTAAATGATCGTCATGGTGCTAGTGAGAAGCGTCCTAGGGCATGGATATTTTCTCTTATGCTTAGATAGGTGAGAATATGAGTATGTAATTCTGATGCATGTGTACTTCTGATGTACACTGTTTTGTAAATTCTGAATATAATTATGAAATGAAAATTTTGTATATTTTGGTATTCTTTTCGTGTGTGCTGTTAGGTGCCGCATCGCACGGCACCACCCAATGAGATCCTCGGATGTGTGGACCCCGGTCCCCACAAAAATAGAACGAGGCACATCTTTTGATCTTGCTTTCTCCTCAGCATCAAGAGTTGAGATCAGACTTTCAATAGTCATAACCTCTTCCTTATGTTTAAGGCTCGTGGAAAAACTCCTCCAAGATGGAGGCAGATTCAAAATAATTCCACCATCCACGAATTTGTCAGGCAAGCGTATCAAAATGTGCAAGTTCCCCCACCAGAAACTGGATCTCATGAGCCCATTCCACGATAGATTAGTCATCGACCATCTTGTATTCGTGGTACTTGTCATTAATATACACTTTAGGTCCAGCATCTGATTCCACATATTTTCAATCTAGGGCCTCTTATAATTCCATAGCTAACGTGTGATTCATGTAAATATCATAGAGCTGATTTGACAGAAGTGACAACAAGCAACCAAGACAAGTTGAATTATTCAGTTCAAGGTAACGTTTGTGCCCCTCGGTGAGAGGAAGAACTGGGGAAATCACCCGCCAGAGCTTCATCGACATGAGCCAGGACTTGATCCGTGTATGCCATCTCTTAAAATTGTCACCCTCGACAAATCGCTCGGTTTTCAATGCATTAGTAAGTCCAGGCATGTTAATTCTATCAGGTTTCTGGATTGTTAGAAAATACACATGGCATGGAATTAATTCGATGATCCAAAATAGAAAAATAACTAGAACAGTTCTACTAGTAGTCAAAATAAACAGTGCTAGTACTATGCAAAAATTAATTAAATCATAGAAATGAACATACGCGAATGGATTGCACAACATGAAAGACATTGTATCAAAATAATCACACATCGAGTAATTTACTGACAAAGAATCCCGCTTAGAAGTAGAGGATTAGATGAAGAACTCGACGTAGAAGTTGAGGATGAAAGAAGTTCTCCGAGCGGTCGTGCGATTGCACTTTCCAGAAACCAGATTGCCGGCACCCGTGTGGGTCTTCAAATCACTGGCGTCGGCTCGGAGACACTGCTCTCACTCAATCCGCTGCATGGCAAAAAACAATTGCGCAGAGCAGTGTCTTTGAAGGCGAGTTTCTGTGAGTGTGTTCTCCAGTATCTAGTACGTCCCTTGAAATGTATGCTTTGTTTGTGATATTGTATCTCCGTTTTCCTAGTTTTTTCTGTAAACTTTTCTTCATTGGATCCTACGTCCTGTTATATTCCAAATGAAGAGTTGGGTTAACTTTGGATGGAAATAAATTTGACGTGGTTTGGATGTTAAGGCGTGGATCAACCCAATCCATGCCGGGTTGAGGTCAAACGTGGATTTTGGTTTCCATTTTGCCAAACAAGCCCTAAAGAAACATGATAAGCACAATTGAGAGTACTCGAATAGAGCAGCTAAAAACACGAAAGAAAAGAACCAGAAGAACAGAAATCAATGACTTAGTTGCTTCCACTCTACCGCTCTAAGCTGTTTTACTCTCATTCGAGGATGTTGTGAGATCACCACAATTTTTTATGTCAGCATCTTTCCAGCTCGGACTAAAAAACAGGAACAAGTAGACAAGCACTGAAAGCAGCAGAGACAGAGCCAAACAACCAATGATGGATTCGTGTCAAACCCTAACATGGAAGTCAGCCACATGAGACCAAGCACCTCAAACGTTGTCAGAAACCATTATAAACGTGTCAAACCGAGTGAGATGCAACACGATGATCCAAAAGTTCAAAGAAACAAGTTGCAAGCTAATTAATGCTTCATTTTTTTAGATTATTGCTGTTATTCTAGTTTTAAAAAATTAATTGTTATTCTTATAATAAAAAATAAACTAATAGACTATTTTTCATCTAGGCGTAGAAAAAAATTAAACTAACAGAGTACTTTTCATTTAAGGATGCAATTCGGTTGGAAATGTTCATGATCATCCGGTTCTGATTTTGAAAGTTTTTGGACTGCTTATTTCAGAATTTTGGAGCAGTGTTCGTTTGTATCAGTTTATATTAGTAATGGATTGAAAATCGGAATGTGACTTTCAAAAATCAAACAGAAAATGATCTGGAAAGGTATCCGATCGAATTATCGGATTTTGATATTTGTTGAATATTCCCGGTCAAAATACAAAACTGATACACCCGAGTCCGCTTTACCCCATGGCCCTTGACCCAAACCTCTCACAGTCGTATGCCCCATAACCCTAACTTCAAGTCCCATTGTCAGCCCCCTGCCTATGTAATTTGCATTAATGATGACATTGATTTTCGTGCGTTATTTCTGAAATAAATTTTTGGGTTGTTGGATATTGACGTATTTTCGTTCCGATAGATTTGTGTAGGTGTAATGGGAAAGAGAGTTCCCATTTCCAGCTCCCGTCAAAGTCACCCTGGTCTGAGCTCGATTCCTACCAAGGTATGACCCAAGAGGAAGATTCACTTTCAAGGACCGGCTAGAGGAAGTTTTAGCCCTGACACACGCAGGTCGGCACTAGGACCAAACGAGATGAGATGTCCATGTCGAGAATCACCTTATGGTGGAAGCCTCTCAATTCCATTAGCCAAACGGAGATCCTACAGGACAGGGTAGTAAAGACTGTCGCACACTTGATGGCGCGGTGAAGGTGATCTACGATGGGATAATTCGCATTTACTGAACTAAGGCGCGCGTAGGCGGTGATCCTGTTTACATGTGTCAGGCGGCACATGTCACCAGGAAATCCAGTTGAGGAAGCCACCTTGATCTCACTTGACTCAGATCAACAGATATGAGCGGGATCCTCAGAGATATTTCCTGGCCCCGTAGGGTAACAAGATAAGCAGGGAAAAAAAAGACGTAAGTAGGGTTGGGCGCGGTTAACCGAAAAACTGTTAACCAAATTTAACCGCACCTAATTAACTGATAATTGCTGTTAAATCGGTTTTTGTTATCGATTCGGTTTTGGTTTTTTATTCTGTTTTTGGTTCGGTTTTTTATTCTGGTTAACCGGACTACCGAATTAACTGTATTCAGCCCAATAGGCCCAATAGACAACAACCCAACTCGGCCAACTCCACCAGTCCATTTTCAGAACCCAGCCAACGTTAGCCCAGCATCTCCACACCGAACCAGTTCCATTAAACTGGATTGCATTGTGCACATGTGGGCCCGTCCACATAGAGGAGTACGTACCTTTGAGGCTGGAGCATAGATGGGCTGGAAGACAGCCCAGGACCCAAACTCTGTTCTTCGGAGATGCCCCGAGGCCAGGTCGGCAGCAGCGGTACTGCTTGGCAGGTGTGCATTTTCATCAGTTACTATTTTCTTATTCTTTTTGTATTTGTGAGACTGTCATCTATTGATATAAAATATGTTTTCATCTATTTGCGGTTAATACAATTAACTGAATAACTGTAAGGAATTAATCGTAACGTGGTTAAGAGAATTTTGTGATCAAATGTGGCTATTGATTTTTCATTAACTAAAGTTTACATTAACCGATTTAACCAAACAAATTAACCGTAATAACCGGCCCACCCCTAGAGGTAAGCCTAGGGCCTCAATATACTCTTTTCTCAATCTGCGTGTTTGAGAGCTCCGTTGTATAAAAGGGAAGTCTCGAGACTAGGGGGGGGGGGGGGGGGGAAGGGAAAAAAAGGGAGAAGAAGGGGAGCACTTGTAACACTTTCACCTCCTACGATATTCAGACAAGAAGGATGCAGGGCTATTAACAACCTCAGGGCCCAAACTTGGGTTAAAACTACTGTGTCCATCCACGGATGTACACCCACTCCTACAACTATTGGGGAATCAGGACTGGGCACCATGGTGGAGCATGCTTACCTTGGTGTGCAAGCTATTGATGATGTGGCATGGGATGCACTTACTAGATTGTGTCACATCTATCAGGAACGGGTTGGAGGTACTAGCTTTGCGCTGCACCCGCAATGCAAGAAGGG
This sequence comes from Tuctoria greenei, assembly GCA_036927565.1. Taxonomy (NCBI): domain Eukaryota; kingdom Viridiplantae; phylum Streptophyta; class Magnoliopsida; order Poales; family Poaceae; genus Tuctoria; species Tuctoria greenei. The sequence goes on along the minus strand of JAYESD010000003.1, from coordinate 175,073,555 downwards.
AACCAGGGAAGTCTTAAGGCCACGAGACAGAGCTCGAATCAGTTCTCATGCCATTGATAGATATCTCAGGAAGTATTGGTGAACTTGGCAAATCGATATGCTGATGCCATGGAAGAGATCTGCTACCTCCGTAAGAAGATGTTCATCATGGAGAAGCAAGAGGAATTCCGTGCCACCATGGAGGTCAATGGTGTAGCAACCTCTCTATCGCCTACATGGAATGCCAACTCACCTTGTCGTGCGCCCATGTATGCCTCACCGCCGCCATTGCCTTCGTCGCCTCACGGCCAGGACAGCCATGGCTCACATAATTAAGTCTAGGTCTCCTGTCTAGAAGTTGGAAAAGCATTTAGATCATCTTAGTCATACATAGTGTGGTGTGCTGATTTTTTTTGGTATGTGCTTGTGCTTGTGTGCTTGGTTCGAGTTGTGGGATGTCTAGCATTTTGTCCACATCTGGACGTAGTAGAGAGTTGTGGGAACATTGTCCACATCCTCTAATAGGGTTATTAGTATTCATAAAGAAGTTGTTTCATTACATTACCTTGATGCATATAGTTGGGGCGTTTCATTGCAAATTCTAAATTCTTCCATCTCCACTATTCTCTCACCAACAGATGCCAAGGACTCGTAACCAAAGGAATGCCAATGGTGAGGAGGAGAAAAATGAAGCACCCCGGAACAACTAGGGACCCACACATGGAGCTATCAACCATGAGCAGCTATTGGCGATGCAGAACCAGCTCATGAAGACCATAGGACAGCTGCAAGCTGGCATCAACAACCAGACCCATATGCCGCCACCACCACCACCCCCTCCACCCCACAACCATTTGGGAGAGTTTATGAGGACCAGGCCACCTACCTTTGCTCAAGCCAATGATCCTATGGAAGCTGCTGATTGGCTAAGGTCTGTAGACAAGAAACTTGCTATTGTCCAGTGCGGTGACAGAGAAAAGTTTCTTTTTGCCTCACTGTAGTTGGTTGGAGCTGCTACAGATTGGTGGGAATCCCTTTGCAACACTCATGAAAATCAAGAGAGAATCTCCTGGGCTGAATTCAAGGAGATGTTCTGTTCTCACTATGTCCCAAAGGGAGTCATGATACTGAGGAGACAAGAATTTGAAAATATCAGGCAAGGAAGGATGGGTGTGAGTGAGTTTCTCAACAAATTCACACAACTGTCTCGATATGCTCCAGAAATCAGTACTGATAGCAGGAAGCAGTATCTGTTCATGAGGGTTCTCAACAATGAAATCTCGAATGTGGCCTAGAGGGGGGGGGGGTGAATAGGCCTTTTTGAAATATGTCAGAACCTGCAACACTTAACAACCAGTTCAAAACCAAAGATATCAGACTAGTCCGGTAAAGTGCGGACTAGTCCGGTGTGTACCGACTAGGTTAATTAAGTTTGATCGATTAATTTGATTCTTCGATGTATGAAGCGGAAATATACAGTCAAATGGAGTGTTGCAAGATTATGGACTAGGGTATATCACAATTCAAACTTATATTTAATGATTCAACGTAAAGAATGCAATAATGATCGAAACCCTAGATTGTTGTGATGAATAAGAACGATGAACACTAAGCAAGACACAAGGATTTATCCCGTGGTTTGGCTCCCACAAAGGCAACCTACGTCCACGTTCAGGAGTCCACAAAAGGACCGGGTCTTCTCCAACCCTACCCTCGTCGGATCGCCACGAAGGCCAATCCTGTCCTCCATCTATCACAAAGGGGTGAATAACCAAATTCAAAGGGGCCTCCTCACACGTTGAGGGCCCCCTAGATTACAACACGAAATACCACCAAGAACACACTCAAAAGATTACATAGAAATCACAGGATTGTGTTAGAGAATCAAACCAAGATCTCAATGAGTGTTGAAAGTGTCTCTCCAATGATCTAGAGTGTATCCTCAAAAAATTGATCTTTGTTGCACTTAATTTCGTGGAGAGATGTGTTTCTGAGGCTCTTGGGAGGTGTGAAGGCGCTAGGGTTCGAGAGAGTTTAAAGTTGGGCCGTGCACCTCTATTTATATGGGGTTTCTAAAAGTGACAGTTAGGGTTTAGAAAGATCAGACTAGTCCGTGGTGGACACCGGACTAGTCCGGTGTGCTGTGTGTAGCAAACCCTAAGTGTCCCAAAATATCGGACTAGTCCGGCTAGGAGCAGACTTGTCTGATTTCGCTTATGGAAATCTTCGGACTAGTCCAATGGACATCAGACTTGTCCGGACAGTGAAACCCTAAGTGGTTATGAGGACAAGTCCGCACTTGGAGGACTTGTCCGATTTTGGTCAGAGAGTTTTTCGGACTAGTCTGTGCTAATATCGAACTTGCCCGATTTAGATCAGAATGAATATCGGACTAGTCTGGTGGTGATCGGACTTGTCCGATTTTGTGAGACTTGTGAAGTGTTTTGAGGACTAGTCTGCACTGGGGAGGACTAGTCTGGTTCTAGTCAGAGAGATATCGAACTAGCCCGATGGATATCGGACTTATCCAATTTTGTTCACATAGGATATCGGACTAGTCCGGTGACATTTGGACTAGTCCGGTCCTGTATAACATTGTGCAATGTGTGTGTTTAATTGTGATTGAGCTCTTGGGTGTGTTTCCTTAACACACTCCATAGACAATGATCTACTATTCTTCTTCCTTGAGCTCATTTCCACTTTGCTCCTCATTCTTCCTTATTTTTGGCACTTTGCTTATTTTGCTATTAAATCCAGTGCTCATCTCAACAAATAGGTTAGGATCTCATTTGCTTGTCATAAATCATCCAAAACCCAAAAGGGATTCCAATTTTTGGTGATTGATGACAACCAATTGAGATTTCACAAAATATGATAAAAATTGAGATTTTCATAAAGTATGCACATAAGAGACTAAAATACATCAAGCAGTGAAAACATAATACATATGTGCATTCTTTATGGTGGGATGCATAACTAAGTACATTTAAACAGTGAGAATTACATAATTGACATTATTTAACCAAAAGCAAGCATATATGACATTCTAGGAGCAAAATCACAGATTTCAACAAATACTTCTCAAATTGATCAAGCATTGCATCACAAAACCATAATTAACTTATGAACATAGTTAAAGCTTTAGAACCCACAAAATAGTCAAAAAGCATACAAGAGAGCTCTCTCCTCGCATCCTACAGCTAAGGCTAAGACTCTCCCTCAATCTCTCCCCCTTTGGCATCAAGACAACAAAAAGAAGGAGAGGAGGGTCCTAAGGTCTTCAATATTCGCTGTCAGTCCTCTCATCATCGTCTTCGTCATCTTCATCTTCAGCCTGATGAGGAGGAGGAGGAGGAGGTGCGGAGCCACTCGAGCCCCCAATGCCAATGTAGGCAAGCTTGGAGGGGGTCAAGGGCCCGAGCTCGGTGAAGTCTGAATCGGAATCTTCATAGGTTACCAGAGACCCAATGGGTTCGATCTCCAGTTTCTGGCATATTTGCTTCACATTTGCCTTCACATACTTCACATCTTCCTTCCTTCTCTTGTTGAGCTTATGGGCCTTCACTTCGGCCTTTTTGCAGGAAGCGAAGATGGCAGCCAAGTATTTGAAGATCCCACTTGGGGATCCCCTTTGAGGGGCTGCCCTACTGGCATGGGCAGCTCTGGCACCTTCAGTTCTTCTTGCCGGTGCCTCAGGACTGGAGGTCGTCGAGGGAGCAGCCTGGACACTTGGCTTCTGAGGCATCGGAGGCCTCAAGGGTTGGTGCTCCACATACTTGACGAATTCAATCCCGATGACCTTCTCAATCAAAAACATCAGATATGGGGCATACCCACAAGACCTGTTGGGTGTGCAGGATATCTTGACCATATCATTCCAAATGTAGTCCGCAACATGAAATTGGCAGTCCTTGCTTATCACTCTCATCAGGGTCGGAGATAACCCTACACACTCCTGGCATCTCCATCCTTGGGAGCGATGGTGTTCCTCAAGACTCTATTGAGCACCACAAAGAATGGCTTTATGTTCTTTGTGGATGGAGGGGTGAACTTGGAGTTTGGCTCATATAGAAACTTCATTCAATCCTTCTCAATGACACCTATGTTATGGATGATTAAGCTGTCACGTCCGAAGGTGTCGAGATGAGGCAGACTCACAAAATGTTCTTGAGTGACACTTTACTTGGATCCATGAGTCATCCAAGTAACACTTTCCTCATCTTCACTTGAGAAATGGCATGTTGCAAAAATTGTGCAATGACCTCATCATTCCAGTTTTTCCTGAAGGCAAAGAGATCCTTTAGGCCATGCCTCTCAATGGCTTCCACCACTTCAGTGAACGGGAGCAACCCTTCTTCTCAAAGTGTGCCCAATCAATCCATTGACTGCGCACAACCGGTGTCTTCATTGGGAGATACACAGATTTGTAGAAATCTGCATGGAAGTTGCACCAAAATCTTCCGTCGGCAGCTTGCTTCGGTCAGCCATACCAAAACAATGCTTCTAAACTTTGTCGCCGAATCACTACCTTTCCAGTTGAACTTCTCTTCAGTGGGGTCCCGGACCCCTTCCCTCGGAGCATGCAGCTTCTACGGGCCAACTGGACCCGTTGCTATCCCTTTTCCCTTGCCTTTGGCTAGGCGGGCACTTGCCGAGTTAGGGCCACCACCAGTGGTAGCCCTAGAAGCTAGCACCTTGGAGGCCGGTTTCTTCGCTAGCACTGTCCTCTAAGCTTGTGGAGGAGACGGAGCTGGCTCGGAAGGTCTCTCTTGGTGCTTCTTGCCAAGACCTGTCGAGGTCCAAGGTGCCACCTCATGGTCCATCTCGGCCTCAAAGTCGGAAACTTCATTGTTCGAACTTGACATGACCTGAGAATGAGTGAAATGAATGAGAATGAATCGTACAAGTCATAGGTGTGAAAGGATAGCAAGGAATTGCATTGAGGAATTGAAAAGTTAGGTTTTGAGTTCAGAAAAATCGGACTTGTCCGTTGTACAGGCACTGACTAGTCCGGGGGTAGGGACTTGTCCGTGCATGGACCGGACTAGTCCGGTATTCATCCTCAAAAACTGAAGCAACTAGACAAATGGTGATTCCTAATGCACAACAATCTTAGCATTAACGTAATACATCAAGGAGGCATGTATATAGTGAAATATGCTAGGCTATTCGATCAACAATGAAGAAATTTGGGATTTTTAGGGTTTGAGGGAAAATTACTGAAGAAATCGTTTGAACCTTGGAGATGAGGGTGTTGAAGGCCGGACTTGTCCGAGAACTTCAATCCTGATATGATGACAGTCAAATTCCACCCAAACTTGCGAAGTTCCGATGGAGAAATCAAGGAATCGCCTTGGGAGCTCGAGTGGAAGAGAGAGAGTGCATGAGGCAAGAGTGAGTATGAAGGGATTAGGGTTTTGGCGGTGGCTAGGGTTAAGGACACGAAAAATCGCACATGTCCGAAGATGACCGGACTAGTACGAACTTTTCCAGAGGCTATATCGGACTAGTCTGGCCTAACCGGCACTCAGCGGACTAGTCTGCATGGGCGGACTAGTCCGGGTAACCACGGACTAGTCCGTGGTCACCAGACAAGAATTTCTTAGCCCATTCATATATATTTGAAGATACATATTTAGAAAATAGGGAGACAAATTAAATCAAATAATTCCGATGAATATGATCAGTAAGCATTCAACAATGAAGCAATGATCATAATTCACCAAGATCTAATAATTAACATAGTTTTCAGAAGAAAATTGAGAGAGATGATTTTCACAATCCAATCAACATATTTTGAAGAATTCATACAGGTATGCAACATTTCAAGCCACACTCCGAGCATCAAGGATGTTTAGCTCATTTCGGAGTTCACAAAAGCGCTTTTAATCAAGTGGCTTGGTGAATATGTCGGCCAATTGCTTTTGGGTGTTGACATGGGAAATGGCTATATCTCCTTTCATGGAGTGGTCTCTCAAGAAGTGATGCCTTATGTCTATGTGTTTGGCTCTAGAGTGCTCAACGGGATTATGGGCAATTTTAATGGCACTCTCATTGTCACAGAAGAGTGGAATATGGTTCATATTGTAACTATGATCCCTTAGAGTTTGTCACATCCAAAGGAGTTGTGCACAACAACTCCCGGCTACAACATACTCCGCTTCGGCTGTGGATAAGGCAATGGAATTTTGTTTCTTGGAGGACCAAGAAACTAAGGATCTACCTAGGAATTGGCATGTACCAGAGGTACTTTTTCTATCTACTTTGCATCCGGCATAATTTGCATCGGTGTAACCAATGAGATTGAATTTGAAGCCTTTTGGATACTAAAGACCAAGGTTGGGTGTATGAACTAAATATCTCAAGATCCTTTTTATGGTTGTCAAGTGAAACTCCTTAGGATTGGCTTGAAATCTTGCACACAAACATACACTCAATATAAAATCTGGCCTAGATGCACATAAATAGAGCAGAGATCCAATCATGCAGTGATATACCTTTTGGTCGACGCTAGGTCCATCTTTATTGAAATCCAAGTGGCCATTTGTTTCCATGGGAGTCTTTATAGGTTTCGCCTTGTCCATACCAAACTCTTGAGTATGTCTCGCGTGTACTTGGTTTGGCTTATGAACGTCTCTTCCTTTTGTTGCTGCACTTTGAATCCCAAGAAGTACTTTAGTTCTCCAATCATTGACATTTCAAACCTATCTGTCATGATTTTACTAAATTCCTCACAAAAAGATTGATTGGTTGACCCAAAGATTATATCATCAACATAAATTTGACAAATAAAATGGTCATTGTCAAAATTCTTTATGAATAGTGTATAATCTACTTTGCCAATCTTAAAGCCATTTTCAATTAAGAAATCTCTAAGACACTCATACCAAGCTCTAGGAGCTTGTTTGAGGCTGTAGAGAGCCTTACACAATTTAAAATCGTGGTCGGGGAACTCTTCGTCTTCAAACCCGGGGGGTTGCTCCACATATACCTCCTCCTTGATTGGTCCATTGAGGAAGGCGCTTTTCACATCCGTTTAATACAGCTTGAAATAATGGTGAGTAGCATATGCAAGTACTATTCTAATGGATTCAAGTCTAGCAACGGGAGCAAAGGTCTCATCGAAATCCAAACCTTCCATTTGTGAATACCCTTTGGCCACAAGTCGTGCCTTGTTCCTTGTCACCACCCCGTGTTCATCTTGTTTGTTGCGGAAGACCCACTTGGTGTCAACAATGTTCGCATTGGGTCTTGCCACGAGTTCCCACACCTCGTTCTGCTTGAAGTTGTTCAATTCTTCTTGCATTGCCACCACCCTTTCCAGATCTTTCAATACATCCTCAACCCTGCGTGGTTCCAAAAAGGATACAAATGAATAGTGCTCAGAAAAGTTAGCTATGCGAGATCTAGTGGTTACTCCCTTTTGGATGTCACCGATGATATTGTCGATTGGGTGATCCCTTTGGATGCATTGGTGTACTCTTGGGTGTGGCACTTGAGGAGTTGTATCTTCATGATCATCTTCTTCTCCCCCTAAATGGTTGTCCTTGTTGATTTGTTGATTATCTTCGTAATCTTGTGGTTGATCTTGTGTGGAAGCTCCCCCTCGATCATTGACCTCCTCTTGTGGTTCATCTTCCTCATACACGTGTAGAGGTGACTCTTGTGGTCGAACTTCACCTAAGGCCATTCTTTTCAGTTCTTGACAAGGAGATTCTTCTTTACCTAAAACACATAAACTTGCTCCTTTTGGGATCCATTAGTTTCATCGAACACTACGTCACGTGCTACTTCAAAAAGTCCTGCGGTCTTGTTGAAAACACGATAGGCGTAAGTGTTCGAATCATAACCAAGCAAGAAACCTTCATTGTACTATGAAGCGAACTTTGAAGTCCTAGGATTCTTGTTCAAGATATAACATGGAGAACTAAAAACTCAAAAATATGAAATATTAGGCTTGTTACCATGAGTAACTCATAGGATGTCTTCTTGAGTAGTCTATGAAGATAAAGTCCATTTACGGTGTTAATCGCTTCCGCCCAAAATCGATCCGAGGTCTTGTACTCATCGAGCATTGTTCTTGCCATCTCTATGAGTGTTCGGTTCTTTCTTTCGGCAACTCCATTTTGTTGTGGAGAGTACGGAGCTGAAAACTTGTGCTTTATGCCTTCTTCATCAAGGTGCTCCTCCACTTGTGTGTTCTTGAACTCCATGACGTTATCGCTTCGAATTTTCTTGATTGTCAATGAGAATTCGTTTTGAGCTCGCTTGAAGAACTTCTTGAGTATTCCTTGTGTTTCTGACTTATCATGCAAAAAGAAAACCCAAGTGAAGCGAGAAAAATCATCAACAACTACTAAACCATGTTTTTTACCGCCGATGCTTATGTAGGCAATTGGAACGAATAAGTCCATGTGAAGTAGCTCGAGCGGTCTTGTTGTAGTCATGACATTCTTGGTGGGGTGAGGTGCTCCCACTTGCTTCCCGGCTTAGCACGCGCTACAAGGCCTGTCTTTCTCAAACACAACATCCTTTAAACCACGGATGTGATCGCCCATGAGCAGTTTTTGAAGGTTCCTCATACCAACATGCACTAGCCGTCTATGCCACAGCCAACCCATGTTGGTCTTTGCAATCAAGCATGTGTCAAGTTTAGCTTTATCCTTGTTGAAGTCAACAAGATAGAGCTTTCCCTTTAACATACCCTTGAATGCGATGGAACCATCACTCCTCCTAGAAACGGTCACACCCTCGTTAGTAAACAAGCAATTATAACCTTTGTCACATACTTGAGATATGGAAAACAGGTTATAATCTAAGGATTCAACATGTAATACATGAGAAAGTGTGTGTTTAGATGATATGGCAATTTTAACGGTACCGAGCACCTTCCCTTGACTATTATCTCCAAAATAGATGCCCTCATTTGGATCCTCATTCTCTTAATATTCAACGAACATTCTTCTTTCTTCGGTCATATGGTTGGTGCAGCCACTGTCTAACACCCATTTGGATCCACCGGAGGAATAAGCCTGCAAAACAAATTATGCTTTGGTTTTAGGTACCCAAGCTTGCTTGGGTCCTTGGAGGTTTGTTACAAGACATTTGGGCACCCACACTTGAGACATGGTGCTCTCATGGTGTGGCCCGACATAATAAGCATAAACTTTGCCAAAATTATTTCTCATTAAGACATACGAGGCATCGAAAGTTCTAAACAATAACTGTTGCTGTTTATGTACAGGACTAGTCTGGAGGCCGGACTTGTCTGGACACCCACCGGACTAGTCCAGTGTTCATGTGTGATTAATGTTTTAATCTTTGACTTTCCAGTTTGAGAGGGTCTTCCCTTTACAATGGTAATCCTCTCCTTGTTATTCTTATGGCTTCTAGCATGTTGCTTTTCACCATAAGAGTAACCAATGCCATATTTGACATTTGGAGGTCTTTTGACCAAGTATGCACTACGTGCATATTTGATCTTCTCCTTGTCAAATATGCCACTTTGGGCAGGATGTTATCCTTTGTAAAGGTTGGCTTGTCCTTCAAACTGGTGTCAACTTCATTACACGTACAAGCATAAGCAATCTCAGTTTTAGTGGGTTGAGAAGGTGAACTTGAAGAGGATGAAGGTTCACCTTGCTTGAGTGACTCAACTTGCACTTCAAGGATCTTATTAACCTTGATTAGGTCAGCAAGATGGTCCTTGATTGTAGCATTTGAGTCGGTTAACTCCAAGAAAGTTTCCTTGCTTGAAGCTAACTCAAGCTCTAGTGATTTGCTTTGTTCCTTTTCAAGTTCTTGAAGCTTGTCAAGTTCGACATATTCCTCCTTTTGGGAGATAATCATGTCCTCTTGACGATGTATCAACCTCTCCTTCTCAACATGTTGATCAAGTAAAATTTTCATTTTTGTAGCAGTTTTCCTATCTAGTCCAACAAGCATATCCTCATCATCACTATTGATTTTATCATCATTGGAATAGGAATGCACAGAAGGGGGTTTAATGGTTACCTCGCGTTTACCTTCCTTTGCTATAAGGCAAGTGCCATCTCCCTTCCATGCGCCGAGTTTAGGGAAGAGAGTAGACTTCTTGGATGTCTTCTCGATGGCTATGCTAGCCATCTCTTCTTCTTCCGATGATGAGGACTCATCATTTGAGTCCCACTCTTTCCCTATGTGAGCTTGTTCGGCTTGTTTATTCTTCTTGAAGAATTTCTTGGGTTGAGGCTTGGCTTCTTTGGTCTTCTTCTTGTTTTCTTTATATGGGCAATCAACTATAAAGTGGCTATAATCACCACAATTATAGCATGCCCGCCTCAAGTTTGACTTTGTTCTTTCCTTGTACTTCCCTTCACTTGATTTAGTTCCTTGTCTTTTCTTCATTATTCTCTTGAATTTCTTCATGAACAATATCATATCTTCTTCATCTAATTCACTTGTCTCATCATCACTGTCTTCTTTTAGCTGAGCTTCTCGAGCTTCTTTACATAGGGGCTTGAGGATGGACTTCAAAGCAACCCCTTTCTTCTTTGCCGAGATGAGGTCGGCAATTTCCTTGACATGCTTTGCTTGTTTTTCCATCATCTCGAAATTAATGATTTTTCCATGTAATTCATCCGGAGTCATTTTCTTGTATCCGGGGCTTTCTCTAATCATTGAGCATAGGGTGACGTTGCGAGGCATGAAAGCTCTAGGGATGATCTTCACCACCTCGTGGTCATTCCACTTCTTGCTTCCATAAGACAGAACCTTGTTGACGAGTGTCTTTAATCGGTTGTACATATCTTGAGGTGACTCGTCTTCTTCAATTGTGAATCTTCCTAATTCACCTTCGATCATTTCGATTTTTGCTTCACGCACATGTCGGTCATCTTCATGGGCAGTTTGCAGTGTGTCCCATATCTCCTTAGCAATCTTGAGTCCATCCACCTTGGTGAACTCGTCCCAACTGAGCGAAGAGGTAATTACGGCCGTGGCTTGAGCATTTCGGTGAATTGCCTGCTCTTGGCTAGGTGTGAGTTCTTCGTCTTCATCCGAGATATCTATTCATGTGCACGAATTGAGACTATCATAGTTAAAAGGATATCGAGAGTAGTCAGTGTGACTACTCCCCTTCTTCTTTTCTTCAATCTTCACTTTCCCTTTGGAAAGTGTCTTCTTCCTTAGGACCGCCTTTAGTTCTAGCGTCTCCTCATCGTCATCCTCGAAGTCTTGAATGGCTTCAAGGAGCTTCTCCACCTTTAGGTTCTTATCATCATCAACCTTTTCTTGGTTATTGCTCTTGTGGATGTCCTTCATGTTCGACATGATCTTCTTCGAGCGGTCAGTCTCTTTCTTGAAGAACCTGCTCTGATACCAATTGAATGTGGCCTAGAGGGGGTGAATAGGCCTTTTTGTATTTTGTCGGAACCTACAACACTTAACAACCAATTCAAAACCAGAGATATCGGACTAGTCCGGTAAAGTGCGGACTAGTCCGGTGTGTACCGACCAGGTTGATTAAGTTTGATCGATTAATTTGATTCTTCGATGTATGCATCGGAAATATACAGTCAAATGGAGTGTTGCAAGATTATGGACTAGGGTATATCACAATTCAATCTCATATTTAATGATTCAACGTAAAGAATGCAATAATGATTGAAACCCTATATTGTTGTGATGAATAAGAACGATGAACACTAAGCAAGACACAAGGATTTATCCCATGGTTCGGCTCCCACAAAGGCAACCTACATCCACGTTGAGGAGTCCACAAAAGGACCGGGTCTTCTCCGACACTACCCTTGTCGGATCGCCATGAAGACCAATCCTCTCTTCCACTTATCACAGAGGGGTGAATAACCGAATTCAAAGGGGCCTTCTCACACGTTGAGGGCTCCCCTAGATTACAACACGAAATACTACCAAGAACACACTCAAAAGATTACAATGAAATCACAGGAGTGTGTTAGAGAATAAAACCAAGAGCTCAATGAGTGTTGAACGTGTCTCTCCAATGATCTAGAGTGTATCCTCAAAGGATTGATCTTTGTTGCACTTAATTTCATGGAGAGATGTGTTTTTAAGGCTCTTGGGAGGTGTGACAGCGCTAGGGTTCGAGAGAGTTTAATGTTGGGCCGTGCACCTCTATTTATATGGGGTTTATAAAAGTTACCGTTAGGGTTTAGAAAGATCAGACTAGTGCGTGGTGGACACCGGACGAGTCCGGTGTGCTGTGTGTAGCAAACCCTAAGTGTCCCGAAATATCAGACTAGTCCGGCTAGGAGCAGACTTGTCCGATTTTGCTTCTGAAAATCATTGGACTAGTCCGATGGACATCGGGCTTGTTCGGAAAGTGAAAGCCTAAGTGGTTATGAGGACAAGTCCGCACTTGGAGGACTTGCAATTTAGCTCAGGGAGTTTTTCGGACTAGTCCGTGCTAATATTGGACTTGTCCGACTTAGATCAGAATGAATATTAGACTAGTCTGGTGGTGATCAGAGTTGTCCGATTTTGTGTGACTTGTGAAGTGTTTTGAGGACTAGTTTGCACTGGGGAGGACTAGTCCGATTCTAGTCAGTGAGATATCGGACTAGTCCGATGGATATCGGACTTGTTCGATTTTGCGCAAAGAGGATATCGGACTAGTCCGGTGACATTCGGACTAGTCCGGTCCTGTATAACTTTGTGCAATGTGTGTGTGTGTTTAATTGTGATTGAGCTCTTGGGGGTGTTTCCTAACACACTCCGTACACAATGATCTACTATTCTTCTTCCTTGAGCTCATTTCCACTTTGCTCCTCATTCTCCCTTCTTTTTGGCACTTTGCTTATTTTGCTATTAAAACATTTGCTCGTCTCAACAAATAGGTTAGGATCTCATTTGCTTGTCATAAATCATCCAAAACCCACAAGGGATTCCTAGATGCACTTTCAAATCCAAGTCCAGTTGTTGAATGTTGGCTATGCTAATTTCCGTAAGCTGGTTGACAAGGCCATTGTGGTTGAGAACAAGGTTCGTTAAATGGAGCTAGACCACAAGAGGAAAATGCCATATCAGGGACAGTCACAAGGAAGCAATGTCCATCCTTGCTACGCACCGCCTGTCACACCATATTACAACCCGTCCGCTGTTGCATACCACCCTGCTTATCCACCGCGACCGCAACAGCCATTGCAGCAATGCCCATCCATGCAAGCACCTCGCTTACCTATGCAGCCCGCGCCATGCCCAAATATGCTTTCCTATGCTCAAAACCAGCCTTGCCCTAACTTTGCTGGTGCCACTGGTGGAAAGATTTGCTATACTTTTGGTCAAGCAAGACATTTTGCAAATCAGTGCCCAAGGTCAAGACAGGGTCAGATGAACAATACTCCAAGGCAGAAGCCTAGCACCAATGGAGGAGCAACTCAAGGCAACCGTGGACCACAAAATTTTGCTTGTGGCAAGGTGAACCATGTATCTACAGAAGAGGCTCAGCAAGCTGAAGATGTTGTGATTGGTATGTTTCTCTCAAACTTCAACCCCGCTAATATATTATTTGAATCTGGAGCATCTCATTCATTCATATCATCAAAGTATGTTGCAAAGCATAGCATGCCCATATAATATATGAAATATACTTTGTTGTTTAACTCTCCCGGCGGAGACATGAGGACGAATATAGTATGCCCAAAAGTAAGTATTTCCATAAGGGGCATAGATTTCCTCGCCAACCTTATAGTTATGAATTCACAAGGTTTGAACATTATGCATGGAATGGATTGGTTAAGGAAGCATAACAGAGTGATTCAGTGTGCTACTCAAACAATGCAATTGACAAATGAAGAAGGGATCATTATAGAATTCGAGGCAGTTCAACGGACAACTGAGAAGGCAATGGTAAATCATGCAAAAGGAGTAACTTTGGAGGAAATTCCAGTTGTTCGTGAGTACACAGATAGTTTCATAAGTAATTGCCAGGTATGCCACCTGATTGTGACATCGAGTTCGTCATTAATTTAATACCTGGAACTACACCAATAGCAAAGTGACCATACAGGGTGCCTCCTAAGGAATTAGCAGAGCTCAAGAAGTAGATTCAAGAGCAGTTAGAAAAGGGTTTCATACGCCCAAGCTCGTCGCCATGGGGAGCCCCTGTGCTTTCGTAGATAAGAAATATGGATCCCAAAGAATGTGTGTGGATTACCGGTCTCTCAACAAGGTGACAATCAAGAATAAGTACATGTTGCCCCGCATAAAGGATCTATTCGACCAGATGAACGGAGATAGAATATTCTCTAAGACTTATCTTCGATATGGATATTTCCAAATGAAGATTAGACCATCAGACATACCCAAACAACATTCAGGACACGGTACGGATCTTATGAGTACACGGTCATGTCATTTGGATTGACTAATGCACCTTTGTACTTCATGTATCTTATGAATAAGGTCTTCATGGAATATTTGGATAAGTTTGTTGTAGTGTTCCTTTAATGACACCATGATGTTCTCGAAAAGTGAAGAGGAGCACGAAAAGCATCTAAGGCTGATATTGCAGAAATTGCGAGAGCACCAGTTGTGTGCCAATTTTAACAAGTGCTAGTACTGGTAGAGTGAGATTTCATTCATAGGCCATGTTATCTCTGGAAGAGGAGTGTCAGTTTACCCAGGAAAGGTTAGAGATGTGCTAAAATGGAAATCATCACTGAATGTGTAGGAGATAAGGAGGTTTTTTTTGGAATGGATGGATATTACCGTCGGTTCATCAAGGATTTTTCCAAGATAGCGAAGCCCACGACTGAGTTGTTAATGAAGGAGAAGCCTTTCAAGTGGACTCAAGCTTGCAAGGACAGTTCTGAGGAGCTAAAGAAGAGATTAACAACTGCACCTGTGTTGGTATTGCCAAATGTGAGCAATATCTTTAATATCTATTGCGATGCGTCAAGGCAAGGACTTGGTTGTGTATTGATGCATAAAGGCCGAGTTGTAGCCTATGCATCCAGGCAATTGAGGAAACATGAGAAGAATCACCCTACGCATGATCTTGAACTTGCAGTAGTAGTGCATGCATTGAAGATTTGGAGAAATTATGTTCTTGGCCATATATGCGAGATTTATACGGACCACAAGAGTCTCAAGTACATATTCACACAAACAGATCTAAATTTGAGACAACGACTATTGGTGGAACTCATTAAGGATTATGATGTGGGAATCAATTATCATCCAGGAAAGGCCAATGTAGTGGCTTGCGCTTTGAGCCGAAAGGGAGCAAGCCACCATCTCACCATTTGGAAATTGCCATCCAAGCTATGCAAGGAGTTTGAACAGCTAAACCTTGGATTTCCAAATGGGATGTGAATAATGGAGCTGAATCCGACCTTGGAACAGGAAATTCGAGAAGGCCAGACAAAGGATAAGGAAATCCAGGAAATCAAAGAATGGACCCAAGAAGGGAGAGAATTCAGATTTGATGATGATGACCATAATACTCTATGGCTTGGGAAGCGGATTGATCTGCCTAATGAGAAGCGTCTCCGACAGTTGATATTAAAGGAGGCACATGACTCACTTTATTCCATCCACTCCGGCTCTACGAAGATGTACAAGGATCTGAAGACACACTATTGGCAGGATGGTATGAAAAGGGAAATAGCTGAATATGTCTCACTATGTGATGTGTGCCAACGAGTCAAGGCTGAACATCAAAGGCCAACTGGATTATTGCAACCATTAAAGATTCCGGATTGGGAGAGGGAAGAGGTTGGTATGGATTTCATAGTTTTTTTACCTCGCACTTTAGCAGGTTATAACTCAATATGGGTTATTCTGGATTGATTGACGAAATCAACACATTTCATTCCTGCCAAAACTACCTATCGTGGAGAAAAGTTGGCAGAATTATAGATTGGAAGGATAGTGTGTTTACATGGAGTGCCCCAAGAAAATAGTGTCTGATAGAGGTTCTCCATTTACCTAAATGCTCTGGCAGAAGCTACATGAGTCTAGTTGAACTCAATTAAATTTTAGTTCCGCATATCACACTTAGACAGATGGACAAGCCGACAGAATGAATCAGATATTAGAGGACATGTTAAGAGCTTGTGTGCAAGTATGGAGGAAGTTGGGAAAAAGTCTGCCATATGCTGAATTTTCCTATAACAACAGTTACCAAACAAGTTTGAAGATGTCACCATATGAAGCATTGTATGGGAGAAGATGTAGAACACCCTTGTTTTGGAATGAAACAGGAGAAACTCAAGTGTTTGGACCTGATGTAATACAGGATGCCGAAAATCAAGTCCAGACAATCCGCAAAAATCTGAGCTGCTAAGTCGAGACAAAAAGGTTACGTGGATAATAGATGAAGAAGCCTGTCTTTTGAGGTGGGAGATTTCGTATAACTCAAAGTGTCACCTATGCGAGGTCACAAGTGATTTAATGTCAAAGGAAAGTTGGCACCTCGCTATATTGGACCATTCAAGATTTTGGACAAACGAGGAGAAGTAGCATATATGTTGGAGATGCTGGCGCATCTTGTCGATGTCCATGATGTGTTTCATGTTTCTCAACTCAAGAAGTGCCTGAGGGTCCGGAGGAGCAGGTACCGATGGAGGAATTGGAGCTTGAGGAAGATTTGAACTATGCTAAGCAACCTGTCAGAATTTTGGAAACCAAGGAGAGGGTCACAAGAAACAAGGTGATTAGATAGTGCAATGTGCAATGGAAGCACCATAAGGAATCGAAAGCGACTTGGGAGCGAGACCACGATCTTAGGAAGGAATTTTCCTATCTCTTTCCTTCCACGTCGAATCTTGAGGGCGAGATTCATTTTAAGGGGGGTAGGTTTGTAACACCCTTATTTTAATGCATAATGCACTACATGCATCCTCATACATGTTTAACATAAAGCAACCTTAAAAGGAACAAGATTAAAATATATTTGGGTCTAATCAGGAATTTAAGTCTGTCAGAGTACGGATTTGTCTGGCCCTATACCCGGACTAGTCCGGTATTCCCATTCTATTAAGAAAATTCAATCTTCTTCAGAGCCCGGATATGTCTGGCGCAATTCAAGGACAAGTCCGTTTGAGGTTCTAATGTTTTTCCGGACTTGTCCGACATTGAGCGAACTAGTCCGATCATGACCAATTTTCAGTCCAGAAGACTTTTGTTTTGCAACTCCCAACTTGTCCGACCAAGTACACCGGACTTGTCTGAAGTAGCTTCTGTTCCAAAATGTACTTGTCCGGTCTCCCATGCGGACTAGTCTGACCTGCTGAATTCCACTCGGATTCTATTATTCTTCCACGATTGGTTATTGGGTAATTGCCCTAATTGGGCCCAAGAACTTTGTGCTGAACCTCAGTGGAACCCATGTGGACCCCACCTCAACCCCTACGCCCTCCCCATCAAAATATACCTGGAATTTACCCATAACTCCACCTCTTCACCCCTATATAAACAACCCAATATCCTCACCTCTCTAACCTTTGAGAAAACCCTCGCTGCCACCTTTTGCCTTCCGCTGACGTCAAGAAGAAGTCCATGAGCAAAGAGGAGGAGGAGAAGAGGGAGAAGGATCAATCAAGATCGATCGTCATCAACTTTTTGACAATTGACATTCTTCACCACCAAATCATCATCAACTCATCTCCATGAAGCCCTAATCATCAAGAATCAAGTGTTACACCCAATGCTCTATCTTCGAATCTCTAAATACGTGGCACACCCTTTACATCCACTTTTCCACGTGAATTCAACCCTATAACCCCGCTGTCCAAAAAACCCTAAAACCCCGCGGTCCAAAAAACCCCGCTATCCAGAAAACACTAGTCTTGTTGCAACAGGGCCGACAAGTCCGGTGTTTGAATCTCACTATAAGGATTCCGCCCTATTGCAACGATTGTACTGCAACAAATACTAAATCGTTGCAGTAAGCTTGGTCTTTTGCCACGATTCACTAGTTCATGGCATTAGCATCTATCGCTAGAGAACACGATCGTTGCATTAGGATCTGTTTCCATGATTCACTAGTTAGTGGCATTAGGATCTATCGCCACAAATCTTTTGCCACGATTCACTAGTTCATGGCATAAGCATCTATCGCCATGAAACACGATCATTGCATTAGGATATGTTGCTACGATTCAATAGTTCGAGGAATTAGGATCTATCGCCATGAATTTGTTGCCATGACTCACTAGTTCGTGGCATTATCATCTATCGCCATGGAACACAATCGTTGCATTAGGATCTGTTGCCACGATTCACTAGTTCGTGGCGTTAGCATCTATCGCCAGGGAACACAATCTGTTAGTGCTGAATTGAATCCAAATTGTCTCAAATCAATTTCAAACATGTTCAAACTTGTCATGAACTGGGGTAGCTAGTTAGTAAATATTAATAACAACTCATTACCAAGTTTTACTTCACAATTGCATTAACCGTGCGTATCATGCATATTGTGAAATATATGAGAATTATTTGATTGTAATGTTTGTTTTGTATGTATGTCGCGCGGAATAGAAGGTCTCGCTATAGAGTGTGCTTTCGAAGACCCGCATAACCAGAATTTCAAAGCTTTTGATCGAAACCAAGCTCAAGGGCAAAGAAAGTGTCCTTGATCATTTTGATCCAGGTTTTAAATGTTTTGGTTGCAAAATTGCATGCTTGTGTCAATTGACTGGAAAACCCAATTGTAGGAGTTTACTAGTTTTGTATGACCACCCTTGTCGCTTGAAAACAATGTAGATAGTCGGGAAGGGTATTTTACATTTCTGCTTCGCTATATTCAGTTGGGTTTGGGAAACAATCATATTACTTAATTATGAACCATTGAACAGATGAATGATGAGAATTAGTATTAATGACCCTTTAGCAAGATGGTGCCTAGGGATCTAAGGAAGCTAGTTATGTGGACTGGGTTGGACTATTTTCGTGGTTTTGCTTGCATTAGATCTAAGGACCGGTTCGTGGAGCGACCATCCAGGATTTATAGTGCCACCAAAGGGCCAAGTATGGATGCGGCTTAGTTGTCTAATTAGTGTGTTGCTAGTACTATTTGGACTATTAATAATGCTCGGGGAAGGGGTAGTCGGATGGGTTTGCAGTGATGGAGGGACTACCCTAGGATCCGAATGGCTCAAGAGGGGGCCCTTGGTTGGATGTGCTAAGTTGGAGACATCACCACCAGTGAAACCTCAGTTGGGTCCAAATATCCTAGTCATCACTTTGTAAAGGCTATTTTGTGATCTCTTGGCCACACACCAAAGGATGTGTGAAACGGCATAATTGAGATTTCTTAGTCATAGAAAGGTGATGAAATCTCGAACTCGTGGGTAAAGTGGTACAACCTCTGCAAAGTGTGTTCAAAACTATCATGATAGCTGTGCTCCTGGTTATGACCAACGTGGACCCTCACATGATTAGAGTTATGGACTTTGAACATGGTTTAATGGCTGGAATATATTTGGGAATTGATATTGGTTCGGTAATTGGTTTTGGTATATGGAATTGATGAATTTGAGACAAAGAAGCAGTTATGAGTTGATTATGGTTTAATATGGCCAGTATTGTTTACTTAAGTTTAAAATAATGTTATTTGGGTTATTTTGGGAAGGACCACACTTAATGATCAAAATATTGCACTTTCAACTATTTTGAATGTACTTTTATGCAATTAGCCATTATTCGATTACTATTCCTTGTTTAAGCTACATGTCATACTTTCTCACACTTGCCGAGTACGACATGTGCTCACCCTTTCTATTCCTCCAATAAATTCAGACGCAGACATCAACGTGGAGTACCAGAAGATCTTTGAGGAGTTCTAGGCGTGCGTCTTACCGTCAAGCTTGCCTATGGAGTTTGGAGACTTTAGTGTTTAGTGTTTTCCGCTGCAGCTATTTAGAGCTTGTATTCAAGACTATTATGTTTCTAATAAGGTATTATTATTAGTATTGTTGTTCGAGACATGGTTATAATCTGTTTATCATTTGTGAATCACTTGTGTATGTGTGTTAAACATCCTCGGCACACATATGCACCACGCTTGCTTCATTTTCGGACTTAGGCTATGTATATCTACCTTAGAAGCATAGTAGGAGTATCTACCTAACTCTTAGCCTAGTCCTCTTTACCTCATTTACCCCTTTAGGATAGAATGCTCTCGTATGTGTCACACTACCTCCAAACTATCAATTACCCATGCTTGCTAGAACCTTACCTAGACCAACCTAGCCTCTCCACTTGATGATTGATTTTCTTCCACCTAACCTTCCTTTGGGAGAATATAAATGACACCCTTTGGGGAATACTCTAAAAGGGAAAAATGCTACATCGGTAGATTTCGTGCGCTTGCGGATTTACATCTGTGATTTTAAAAATATCAACTAGCATTTCTAGCACCCTTGCTAGGAATGAATTGTTAGTAGTGCGTAGGAAATATCAACAAGCATTTCTGTTGTTATTGCCGAGGAAGGCAGCCAAAGTATTGCAATATTAAGTGAATAGGATATGATCCTGTGTAGGTTTTAGTAGGATAACCCTTCTTGCTTTCGCATTTTGTGTGAAAACAGGGTAGTGTATGTCTAGTTTTCGCTTGCCGGAAAAATTTGTTGAAGATCGTGAATTCCTTCTAAGAGATCGACCTTGTGTCGTTACTCCTTAGAAACTTTGAGCGGCAGAGCAAGCCAGCATAACTGCATCAACAACCAAAACGCCAATGGCCCAGAAGATCCTTCGTGAGTTTTTGACAACATTTGTTAACAATGTACCTGTTGGGCCCAATGTTAACATGAGAGATGTGAACATTGAAATCAAGACTGGCCTAATCACTATGGTGCAAGCCAACACATTTTGTGGGAAGGCTAACGATGATGCAAGTGCTCCCCTGCAACAATTATTTGAGATCTGCAGCACTTTTTAAGATCAAGGACATATCACCTAATGCTGTCTGTCTTAGGCTGTTTCCATTCTCTCCTCTTGGGAGAGCAAAACAGTCGTTCTACACGAACTGAAGTGCTGTAGACACATGGGAGAAGTGTTCTACGTCATCCCTCGCCAAGTTTTTCTCGTTGAGCAAGACCAATGTCCTACGTGGAAGAATTTCCAGCTTCCAGCATGATGCCAAGGAGTCTATTCCCTAGTTGAAAGTGCATCTAGGATCCCCGTGGGTTTTGTATGATTGATGATGACAATTAAGCAACTAATGAGCTCATTGATCTTAAGCACAGGGTGTGGACTCAAGTGGAATCACAAACCCTCAAAAAGGAAAAGGATGGAAATGGTGGTGTCGACTCGAAAAGTAGAAACTATGGTTTCTAACGTGTAGAGTTTAGACTAGCTGTATATGTATGAGGGTGTGTGCCTAAAGTGCATTGAGATCAAGTTGTGATCTCAAAGTGGTTTAGAGATCAAAACCCATTGAGAGAAGAGTGCTAGAGTAGTCTGGCAGGAGAGGCCGGACTAGTCCGTGTGGGTGGCTGGACTAGTCTGCTCCTGGCCAGCCTTGTCCGTTTTCAGGCGGACCAGGAGGTTCTGACTGACTTCGGACTAGTCTGTAGTGGGACGGACTAGTCCGAGTAGTCATGGAGTGGGTTTTAAGGACTAAGTCCCAAAACCCAGGACTTGTCTGTTTTAGTACAGACCAAGAGGTCCCGAGTGACATCAGACTACTCCGCTGCAGGTGCGGACTGGTCCGGGTTTGTTAGAGCTAGGTGCTTCAGCGACTAAGTCTGGGAGGCCGGACTAGTCCGTGGTCTTCAGACTAGTCCGTTTTCACACGGAACAAAAGGTTTTGTGTGAGACCGGACTAGTCCGGTTTGGACCTAGTTCGTTATGAAGTGACGATTGAATTTGATTTTGGCGGATAGCGTGACGATTACCGTGCAGTGTGGCAGTTGTCAGGGACGTCAGTGGTCCCAAAGGCCGGACTAGTCCGGGCCATAGGCCGGACTAGTCTGCCCATCTACTGAGGTCAGCAGTATGGGCTTGGGTCCTCTATTTGGTTCATTTAAAAAATCTTAAAACCCTAGCACCGCCACAACAAACTTTGAGCCTTCTAAAGCCTCTCTCTTGCCTACTTTCCCTCAAAAACTAATTCTTGTGTGGATTAGGGTTTGCTGAGGTGAAGAAGAGGAAGAACACCGCTCTTTGGCTCTCGGTTTGATCTCTTGCACTTGTTGAATCTTTGTGATCCGTGGCTTGAAATCTTCTTTGTGATTTGTGATCATATTTGTGGTGGGAGCCTCAGACTGTGAGAAGCCCCAACGAATCTTGTATTCACTCTTGTGATAGTGGAGAACCGGTTTTGCCCTTGTGGCAACCTCAGTGAGGGAAGGGTTGTTGAACCCGGTCCTCCGTGGACTGCTCAACGGGGACGTAGATTCCTGTGTGGAATCGAACCTCGGGATAAAATACTTGTGTCCCTTGTGTACATTGTTTTCATTTATCGCACATTGCTTCTAGGGTTAGCTTTACCATTTTTCATTCATTGTTTTCATTTTACTGTAATCCTTAGCTTCATACTTGCTCTATAACTTGTTAAGGTTCACTGAGTCATCCTAACACATTTCGCATCATGGAAATCCAACTAAAACTTGTTAGAAACTCTTTTTAGGTTTTCCCTGCAGGTGGACTGGACTAGTCCGCCCCTGTACTAGACTAGTCTGCCCCCTATGTACTGATTTCATTTTATTAAATCATTTCAGGTTGATTAGCCTATTCACCCCCCTCTAGGCAACATTCCATTGGTATCAGAGCAGGACTCTTCACAAAGAATCTAACAACTCTGAGAGGAGATGGCCGGAATGGGTAATGATGAAGTCTCGATCAATGAGGTCCAAGCAACCCACGGGGAGATGGTTGTCTACCAAGACAAACCGACGGATGACGAAGAGACTCGCCAGCTCAAGGCAAAACTTCGAGAGAAGTTGAGGATTCCAAAGGTTGACTCTTCAACCTCTACAATAGGTGGCACGACCCACTACAACCAACCAGGCTACAACTTTGAACGCCTCGTCTCCAACAACCACTACCTCTCCATCCCATTGGGGAAGCTTCCCGAATTCAATGGAACCGACTACGGGATGTGGAAGCACAATATGAAGATCCACCCCGTGTCACTCAACCCTTCATCGTGGCAAATTGTGTTGACTGGGGTGCATATCCCAAAGAATGAGGAATACATCACTCCGGAGTAAGTCGTGCTCCTTCACTGCAATGCCCAAGCGGCCAGAGTGATTATCCCGTCTCTCTCAAGAGATGAGTTCAACCGGGTAGATGGATTTGAGGTGGCCAAGGATATTTGGGACACCCTCAAGACGGCTCATGATGGCAACCGAGACGTGAAGTTGGCAAAGATTGAACTCATAGAAGGAGAGCTCGGGAGGTTTGCCATTATGGATGGTGAATCTCCCCAGGAGATGTACAACCTCCTAAAGCTTCTCATCAACAAGAGTATATCTTATGGCTGCACCAAGTGGACCGACCACGAGGTAGTGAAGAGGATGACTCGGGAATTCATGCCTGGAAACGTCTCTCTTTGCTCCATGATCCGAGAAATCCCGAGGTTTGCTCAAATGACCCCGGAGGAGGTCCTAGGAAGGATCATCAACCACGAGATCATGGAGAAGGAGGCGCTCTTCTACAACAACCTCAAAAGGTTCACCGCCTTAAAGATGAAGGATGTGGCACTCAAAGCAACATCCTCCCAAAAAGAGCAAAAAGGAAGTGATGAGGAGAGTCTCGACACCGATGAGGAAGAGGCCCTATTCATCAACAAGTTTAAGAGGATGATGAGGAGAAGGAAAGGAGGATACAACAATGAGAGCAAGGGCAAGGAAAAAGAAAGGCCCATAAAAAAGAGAGCTTGTTACAATTGTGGCGAGTACGGGCACTTCATTGTGGATTGCCCACATGAAGAGGGCAAGAAGAAGAAGGAGGGCAAGCCTCAAGAAAAGAAATTCTTCAATAATAAGAGGCCCTCCGGTCATGCTCACCTGGGCAAGGAATAGGATTCTAATGATGAGTCCTCCTCCGAAGAAGAGGAGAAGGTGGCAACTATAGCCATCGAGAGGAGCTCCAAGGGAAGCAAGCTTTTCCCCAACCTTGACGACCACAAGCCAACATGCCTCATGGAAAAAGAAGGAAGGAGAAAGGTTACTTCTCACTCATCCTCCTCCATATCATCCCGTGATGAATTTGATAGTGCTAGTGAAAATGAACACATGCTTAAGTATATAAGTAAGAGCACTTTGCGTAGAATGAAATTGCTCTCCGATGAAATCTTTGGGAAGGAGGAGCTCATATATAGGCAAGAGGACATGCTCATCCACGAAAAAGAGAGACGTCAAGAGCTTATTGAGCTCCTTGAGCTTGAGAGAGAGAAGAGCAAGGCATTAGAGCATGAACTCGCTCTAAGCAAGAAAACTTGCTCAAGTCTTGAGTAGACAACCATTGGGCTCAAGGACGAACTTGGCAACTTGGCAAAAGTTAACAAGATCCTTGAAACTCAAGTGAGTCCCTCAAGACTAATGTAGCCTCTTCCTCCAAAAGCTCATCCTCCTCAAAGGTTGCATCCAAAGTAATCTCCACTTGCAAATGTTCAAACTTGATCCTTAATTTAAAGGATGAGCATAAGTTGACTGAAGGCAAACAAGCACCTAAGGGTGCCATCTTTGACAAAGAGAAGGTGGCTTATGCACGAAGTGCATACACCTACACAAGACCTCCTTATGTCAAGGATGGTCTTGGTTATACTAGAGGTGGAAAGCAAAATGATAAAACCTCCAAGTGTGGAAAATATTTGATTGTCTTTGTCAAGGGAAGCACATCCTCAACTAAAATTGGGAAGAACATAGCAACTAGCAATGAAATGCCTAAAACTGAACCGCACCCTCTCTTTCATGATTTTGATGCATCTTATGTTCTAATGAGGAACAAGTATGGCAATGTCTTTGCTAGATATGTTGGGCCACTCCGAAAGAGCACCAAGCCTTGCGTGTGGGTGCCCAAGTGCCTCACCACCAACGTCAAAGTACCCAACTCCACTTGGGTACCTAAAAGGAAGGAATAATCTTGTTTTGTAGGTATACTCCTCGGGTGGATTGCAATGGGTGCTTGATAGTGGATGCACCAACCACATGACCAGAGAGAGGAAAATGTTTGTGGAGTATGAGCAAAATGATGATCCAAGTGAAGGGATCTTCTTCGGGAACAATAGCCGAGGGAAAATCCTTGGCTCCGGTAAAATCATTATTTCCCCTCAACATTCACTTTCTCATGTTTTGCATGTTGATTCCCTAGACTATAACCTATTGTCCATATCATAACTATGTGACAAGGGTTATAATTGTGTTTTTACTAATGAGGGTGTGAGCGTCCTTAGAAGAAGGGATAACTCAATAGCTTTTAAGGGTGTGCTCAAGGGAAAGCTTTATCTAGTAGATTTCACCGTGGATAAAGCTCAACTTGACACATGCTTAATGGCGAAAACCAACATGGGGTGGCTTTGGCATAGAAGGCTAGCCCATCTTGGGATGAGGAACTTACAAAAGCTTCTTAAGGGCGAGCACATCTATGGCTTGAAGAATTTTGTGTTTGAAAAAGATAGGCCATGTAGCTCTTGCCAAGCGGGGAAGCAAGTAGAAGCTCAACACCCGTCCAAGAACATCATGACAATGACAAGGCCTTTGGAACTGCTACACATGGACCTTTTCGGGCCAATAACCTACATTAGCATTGGCGGTAACAAATATGGTCTTTTATTGTTGATTACTTTTCTCGTTTCACTTGGGTATTTTTCTTGCATGATAAGGGTGAGACTCATAGTGTCCACAAGAGGTTCTTAAGGAGAGCTCAAAATGAGTTCACCTTAAGAATCAAGGCTATAAGAAGCGACAACGGCACCGAGTTCAGGAACACACAAGTGGAAGATTTCCTAATTGAGGAGGGCATTAAGCATGAATTTTCAGCCCCCTACTCCCCTCAACAAAATGGGGTGGCAGAACGGAAGAATAGGACACTCATTCAGATGTCAAGGACGATGCTTGATGAGTACAAGACGTCAAACCAGTTTTGGGTGGAAGCAGCTAACACCGCTTGCCACACCGTCAACCGGTTGTACCTCCACCGCTTCCTCAAGAAGACCCTCTACGAGCTTGTAGTTGGTAAGAAACCCAATGTCTCTTACTTTCGTGTCTTTGAGAGAAAATGCTATATTCTCAACAAGAATCCTAGGAATTCGAAGTTCACTTCAAAGTCCGATGAAGGTTTCTTGCATGGTTATGATCCGAACACCCACGCCTATCGTGTCTTCAACAAATACTCCGGGATTGTTGAAATAGCACGCGACCTGGTGTTTGATGAAACTGATGGCTCACATGTGGAGCAAGTTGATCAATGTGTGTTAGATCAAGAAAACTCTCCACAAGGAGCACTTAGGAGGATGGCACTTGGAGATGTTCGTGCACAAGAACAACCTCAAAACTCAAGTGATCAACCACAAGATGATGCATGTCATCCCCTACATGACCAAGTTGAAGATGGACAAGTTGCACCTCTACATGATCAAGAAAACGAATATCAAGGGGGTGACCAAGAAGAAGAGGATGATGATGACTCAAGAGTCCAACCTCCGCATACTTATGTGAATCAAAGTGTTCAACGGGATCACCCCGTTGACAACATCCTAGGAGACTTTACAAAAGGGGTAACTACTCGTTCTTGTGTTGCAAATTTTTGTGAACACTACTCCTTTGTCTCTTCCTTGGAGCCTCATAAGGTTGAAGACGCATTGAGAGACCCGGATTGGGTGGTGGCCATGCAAGAGGAGCTCAAAAACTTTGAGAGAAACAAAGTGTGGGAGCTCGTCAAGCGTCCACAAGCAAACGTTGTGGGAACCAAGTGGGTGTTCCGCAACAAGCAAGATGAGCATGGCGTGGTGACAAGGAACAAGGCATGACTTGTGGCCAAGGGGTACTCACAAGTCGAAGGTTTGGATTTTGATGAAACATTTGCTCCCGTAGCAAGGCTAGAGTCAAATCGTATATTACTTGCCTTTGCTACTCACCATGATTTTAAGCTCTACCAAATGGACGCCAAGAGTGCGTTCCTAAATGGCCCAATCAAGGAGGAAGTCTATGTGGAGCAACCGCTGGGTTTTGAAGACCAAGACTTCCCCAACCATGTCTTCAAATTGCGTAAGGCACTCTATGGCCTCAAACAAGCTCCTAGAGCTTGGTATGAGTGCCTTAGAGACTTTTTGATCCAAAATGGTTTTAAGATAGGAAAAGCTGATTATACTCTCATTACAAAGCACTTTAATGATGATCTCTTTGTGTGCCAAATATATGTCGATGACATCATATTTGGTTCTACTAACAAACAATTTTGTGATGAGTTTTCTAAGATAATGACGAAGATTTTTGAGATGTCCATGATGGGGGAGTTGAAGTTCTTTTTAGGTTTCCAAGTCAAAAAACTCATAGAAGGCACGTTCATAAGTCAAACAAAGTACACTCAAGACATATTAAAGAAGTTTGACATGGACAAGGCCAAACCCATCAAGACTCCAATGGCGATTGATGGACATCTAGACCTCAACGAAGATGGTCCAAGTGTGGACCAAAAGGTATATCGTTCTATGATTGGTTCTTTGTTATATCTTTGTGCATCTAGACCGGATATTATGCTTAGTGCGTGCATGTGTGCACGTTTTCAAGCTGCACCTAAGGTGTGTCATTTGACCGCCATTAAGAGAATTCTTAGATATTTAATTCACACACCTAACCTAGGACTTTGGTACCCCAAAGGATCCAAGTTTAACCTTATTGGCTACTCCGATGCAGATTATGCGGGGTGCAAAGTTGATAGAAAGAGCACATCTGGGACATGTCAATTCCTGGGTAAATCCTTAGTTTATTGGTCCTCCAAGAAACAAAACTCCATTGCTCTCTCCACAGCCAAAGTGGAGTATGTTGCAGCCAGAAGTTGTTGTGCACAACTTCTTTGGATGCGACAAACTCTAAGGGATTATGGTATAAACTTGCGCCATACTCCACTCCTATGTGACAACGAGAGCGCCATCAAAATATCCCATAACCCAGTTGAGCATTCGAGGACAAAGCACATCGATATTAGGCATCACTTCTTGAGAGATCGTTCCTTGAAGGGGGATATAGTGACTTCCCATGTAAGAACCGAGAACTAACTAGCTGATATATTCACCAGGCCCTTAGATGAGAAGCGCTTTTGTGAACTTAGGAGTGAGCTCAATATCTTAGATTCTAGAAATGTGGCCTGAAGCATGCACATCTGAATGTTTACTTTGCGCCCTATTCAAAAGAACGCATGTGATTGAAAAATTCTTCTCTATCTCGATTTTCTCCAAATTATTTGAAAAACTACCAACTTTGTGAATTATGGTCATATATTGATTGTTGATTTCTTACTAATTGTGTTCATAAAGTTTCCTTATGTAATGATGTCCAAAAGGATCCATTTAAGTGGCTAAAACTCTAGATATATATGTTTCAGCCTTTTGCACCGGACTAGTCCGCCCGGAGGCCGGACAAGTCCGGACGCAGACTTGTCCGTGTCTGGTCCGCCGACCAGACTAGTCCGGCCCCCACATCAGACTAGTCCGACCCCTTGGGACTTAAACCCCCAGGAGGCAGCCCGACCCTTCCTCTCTCTCCTCACTTGCCTCTCTCTCTCCCTCACGAACGAAAACCGCCACCCTTAGGCGATTTTTGATTCCCTCCACCAAAAACCAATTTCAATCCGTGCATTGGACCATTTGGAGGTGTGGAAAACTTTCCCCGCACGTTCCCAATGCGATACATCACCGATCCCCTTGATTCTTTGAAATTTGAAGAGGTACTCCAACCTTTTAGAAATCCTTTCTCATTCTTGAATCGTAGAGTTATTGATAGATGCCTCTTTACAAAGGTTGTTTCTAGTACCCTTGTGATCATAGCCTAGGAGTATTGTGACTTTTTTCAAAGATTTTTCGAAAAATCGTTAGGGTTAGGGTAAGTCCGGTTTACACAGGACAAACCCTAACTTTGACCTTTTCTCGTTATCTCTTTCACAATATTACACTTCTTTGACCTCACCACCTCTTGCTTTAATGTGTTCGCGGCAACCATGTTGGGATCCGAGCATAGCTCCCCTTGCTCCAACCCCTAGGAGCTCTGTGATGAAGAGGCAGCTATGCAGCGTGCCATTGAGGCGAGCCACAAGGAGCTCAAAAAGAAAAAGAGAGAGGAGCGGGGAGCACAAAACTCCCAGCCTGCCGCAACACAGGTCTCCAAACCGAGGAAACTAGTAACAGTGGGAGAGAAGTAAAGGGCCAAGGAGCAAGACCAAGAGGAAGTTGCTGAACGCCGGATCGAGAGAGATCCAAAGAAGGGCAAGGCCCCAGCTCCTGTAGAGCCCAAGAAGAAGAAGCCTTCTATGAAGTCTCTGGCTAAGAAGGACAAGGAATAGTCATCAAGGAGAAGGGGAAGGCCAAACCCATTGGCCCCCTGAAGATGCACTCTCCAGCTCGCAACCCGAACAGGAAGCCTAGCCTGGCAGCAAATATCATTAAGGGCAAAGGAGCTGAGAAGTCCTGAAGGCTAAGGACTGATAGAGTGTATGAATATGAGAAGCACACCGCTGACCAATGGTTTTGGTGTGATTTTCATTGCGATTATTATCGCTCAGTCTACCAAGCCATGAAGACTCCTGCCATCCAAGCTCAATGGGTCGATTGGGAATACATGGCCAAGAAGAAGAATGCGGCCTTTGATGAAGTGATTGAAGCCACTGAGCGCCATGGCATCAAAGACATTCTAGGTTTCAAGTATGACTGGAACGTGGAGGTGATTGTGCAGTTTTACACAACTGTCTACTTTCACCCTCATGGCAACCGAGCCATCACATGGATGACGAATGGTGAGCAATATTCTGCCACATTCGAAGAGTTTGCTAAGGCTCTAAGACTTGAGCACCACCTGGACCATGAGATCATCATCTCGAATCTAAAGTCAGTGGACAGGGATGATTTGGCCTACATATATCCTAGTCATGTCCCCTATGAGGTCGGGCTTGCGAGGAACATCAAGCATTTCTATAGCATCCTAAACAGAATCCTGAGGAGGACCATGGCTCCTAAAGAGGGTGATGTCGGGATCATATAGGGCAAATTGAGGCACCTTCTGTTGTTAATTGATGGAGATGAGATGTTCAATATTGTGGATTATTTCTTCGATGACATTTTCAACATCTCACACACTTCGAACCGTGCATGTGGGTATGCACCCTACATCATGTGCTTCATCGAGAAGGTGTCAGGGCTTGTGTTTGCCAAGGATACAACTCATCAGCCCCTCCGTCCTCAGATGCCTCTGTCCATCCCGGAGCTTGCTCGTTGGAAGAATGCCGAGCCTCCTTCTCATCTGGGGATGCCAGCACCTCGCCCCATGGCACCTTCATCTCCGCCTCCGCCTCAGTCGATGAGCTCTTTCTTCAAGTGCTTCAAGGCCATATTCACCTTCTGCCGAAAGCAAGAAGCCTACAATTAGTGGGCGCACAAGCACCAAGAGAAGTACCTCAAGGCCGTGTGCGACAAGCTTGAGGTCCCTATGTCTCCTCTGGAGGAGAGCGGTGGCGAGATCACTCCGTTCCCCTACTTCACCGCCGAGGAGCTCGCCCAGTTCCATGAGGACGGGAGCTCTTCCCGGGCAGCTCCCTCGGCATGGGTCTTCGACGACGACGATGAGGACTACGAGGATCCGGAGTCCTCGGAGAGCGATGAGGCGGGCGATAGTGAGGAGGATGATGGCTAGACTCTGGGCCTCTTAGTTTCTCTCTTCTTTTCCTTTTTGGTGTCCTGATGCCAAAGGGGGAGAGTTAGAGGAGTTAGAGGGTGGTAGTAGTACTTGTCTAGTTATTTGGATCCTTGGACTTGTTGCACTCTAATATTGTCATAATTATGTTTGTGCAAGACCATGTTTGATTGCTTAACATTAATGTGATGCTTTAATTGTCTATCTTTTGATCACGTTCATAATGATTATGTCTTATCACAAATGTTGAGCACAACACGTAGGCACCCCACCATAACATGTGTTTGTGTATGAAGGACTTCCTCAATCTTTTTTCATGATGCATTCATTGAGGGGGAGTCACTCATACACCCGCACATTATGAAAACCAAATTTTATACTCTTATATGTTGAACACTTGATGTGTTGTCATCAATCACCAAAAAGGGGGAGATTGAAGTGCATCTAGGGTCCCTATGGGTTTTGGATGATTGATGATGACAATTAAGTAACTAATGAGCTCAATGATATTAAGCACAGGTGTGGACTCAAGTGGAATCACAAACCCTCAAAAAGGATATAGATGGAAACGGAGGTGTCGACTCGAAAAGTAGAAACTAGGGTTTCTAGCGTGTCAAGTTTAGACTAGCCGTATATGTATGAGGATGTGTGCATAAAGTGCATTGAGATCAAGTTGGGAGCTCAAAGTAGTTTAGAGATCAAAACCCATTGAGAGAATAGTGCTAGAGTAGTCTGGCAGGAGAGGCCGGACTAGTCCGTGTGGGTTGCCGGACTAGTCCGCTCCTGGCCAGCCTAGTCCGTTTTCAGGCATACCAGGAGGTTCTAACTAACTTCGGACTAGTCCGTAGTGGGACGGACTAGTCTGGGTAGTCATGGAGTGGGTTTTCGGGACTAAGTCCCAAAACCCCGGACTTGTCCGTTTTAGTCTGGGTTTGTGAGAGCTGGGTGCTTTGGCGACTAAGTATGGGAGGCCGGACTAGTCTGCCCTGGTGGCCGGACTAGTCCGTTTTCACACGGAACAAATGGTTCTGTGTGAGATCGGACTAGTCTGGTTTGGACCGGACTAGTCCGTTATGAAGTGACCGTTTGAATTTGATTTTGGTGGTCAGCGTGACGATTGCCGTGCAGTGTGGCAGTTGTCAGGGACGTCAGTGGTCCCAAAGGATAGACTAGTCCGGGCCATAGGCCGGACTAGTCCGTCGATCTGCTGAGGTCAGCAGTATGGGCTTGGGTCCTCTATAAATAGACAATCCCCGGGTTCATTTGAAAAATCTTGAAACCCTACCGCTGCCACAACAAACTTTGAGCCTTCTTAAGCCTCTCTCTTGCCTACTTTCCCTCAAAAACTAATTCTTGTGTAGATTAGGGTTTGGTGAGGTGAAGAAGAGGAAGAACACCGCTCTTTGTTGAATCTTTGTGATCCATGGCTTGAGTTGTTCTTTGTAATTTGTGATCATATTTGTGGTGGGAGCCTCATATTGTGAGAAGCTCCAACGAATCTTGTATTCACCCCTGTGATAGTGGAGAACCGGTTTGGCCCTTGTGGCAAACTCGGTGAGGGAAGGGTCGTTGAACCCGGTCCTTCATGGACTCCTCAATGGGGGCGTAGATTCCTGTGTGTAATCGAACCTCGGGATAAAATCCTTGTGTCCCTCGTGTACTTTAATTTCAGTTATCACACATTGCTTCTAGGGTTAGCTTTACCGTTTTTCATTCATCGTTTTCATTTCACTGTAGTCCTTAGCTTCATACTTGCTCTATAACTTTTTAAGGTTCGCTGAATCATCCTAACACATTTAGCATCACAAAAATCCAACTAAAACTTGTTAGAAACTCTTTTTAGGTTTTCCCTGCGGGTGGACCGGACTAGTCCGCCCCCTAAGTACTGATTTCGTTTTGTGATGTCATTTCAGGACGTTTAGCCTATTCACCCCCCCCCCCTCTAGGAAACTTTCACTAGGCTTGGGAAAGCCTTTAGGAGTATATCCTAGCCTATCCCTACCATGGGATGGATTATTGCCCAATTACCCAAAACTTCTACAATGGGTTGATCCCTTCCGTCCGTGACCATGTTGATGCTACTGAGTTAGGTAGATACTCCTACTATGCTTCTAATGTACATATACATAGCCTAAGTTAGTTACTATTGATCATGTTAATTATGAATTCTCATGCTAAGTGGATTAACACATCGTGCATGGATTTACCCTAGCAACATTAGGCGACTCCCGCCAAGAGCCTGTGGCATAGCCGAATGTGGAGGATTACAATGGACAGATAGGGTTGTCATCACCTACTGCCTACTTCTTTAATTTGTGGTTCTATGAGACATTCAATGCTACTCTCTATCGTAGCACCATGCTAGCATATTAAGTAATTACCTTAAGAGCCTAGGCACAAGCCATCCTAAGGCAATGAACTAAATCATCGTTGAACCAATGTTAATTCATAGCACAAGTGATTCATGTTAACATAATCATATCATATCTAATTATACTAAGTGGAGGTTTATAGTGTTTATGATGATGTGATAAGAATGGTATAGCACAATCATAAATACTATTCCTACCACATACATGGAATCCACAATCAAACAAGAAATGCTTCATCCAAGTATTTAAACAATAGAAGACTAAATATATCATATTTATTATGAATAAAGTCACAAATATAAATAGGGATATGGGAGACATACCTTTCCCAATTGGAAATGATAGTTGAGAAAAATGAAGAAATAAAAATGATAGTTGAGAATATAAGATTCTCAACTTACTAAGAAAATCAAATATGCCGTGGGAAAAATCAAACTAAATGGGGAAAACCAAATAAAGAGAAAAGAAAAAACTAAGAAGAAGATAACTACCAATTTAACCTACTGGCTAGATCTCACCACCGTCCGATGGGATGGACATTCCTCCTTCTTCATATCTCGACATTCGGGCCTGGAGGATGGGCTCGAACGGCTTGTCTTGCTTCTTCTGCCATACCTTCCTTGGCGACTTTATGGACTTGGGCTTTGGGGGAGACCTGGACTTCTCCGTCTTCTTGGTGTGTAGTCATGGACGACAAGACGGGTTTTCCGTATAGATCAAATTCTGCGATGAGTGGTTCCACCTTTGGAGGTGTGATTTCAACCTCTTGAATGTGCTTAACATTCGGCCCATACTTGATACGTATTAGGAACATTGCTCCCACTTTGGGTGAAAGTTAAATTTCTCCTTCTTGCCATTGTTGTGGAAGTGGATTCCTACAACTCCCACATCTGTGTGAGCCCTCGGGGTGCTTAGGAACGGGTGCCCAAGAATGAGCGTTGTATCCTTCTCGACCTCCATGTCGAGAACCACAAAATCCACGGGTATGAAGCAGTTCCGGATTTTCACCGGGACAACTTTAGCAATACCCGTCGAATAACGGACCGAGGAATCAGCCTGTTGCAGCTGCATTGGTGTTGGAGTAAGCTCCGGGAAGTTCAGCTGGTCGAAAACCGCCTTGGGCATCACAATCACGCTTGCTCTAAGGTCACAAAGGGCCTTGTCAAAGTGGTGTGCCCCAATTGAGCATGAGATTGTAGGACATCCAGGGTCCTTTAGCTAGTTGCCTCATTGTAAAGAAATCATGTTGGCACTTTCCAGAGGAGGTTCGGGCTGTCCTGGCATCTTGCCATTCCCCATTGGAGGAACAGCAGCTGCCAGTTGAGCCAACTGAGTCTCCAAAATCTTGTTGAAACTCAATTGATTCTTGAAGGTTGACGATAGTCTTTCAATCTTGGCGTTAATGTTTTCTAGGGTTTTGTCACTGGCCAAAATCTTCTTGGATATAGCCTCATTGATCTTCAGCTGGCCAATGGCAAGTGCTTTCAAGTTGGGTTGTTTGCCATTGTTGCCATTGTTGTTGTACCCTCCTTGAAAGAATGGGTGTGGTTGGCCCCACCCTTGACCTCCGGGACGATAGCCATTGTTGTTTCCATTGTTGGCTAGGTATAGGGCATCCTCACGGGTTTCTAGACAGTCATTGCCCATATGGCCCGTGTTTCCAAAGGCTTCACAAGTGATGTTAGATTCTAAGGCATAGGCATGCCACATACCTCACCATTGCCTTGTCCATCAATCTTTTTCATCAGGAGGTACAATTTGGCGGCATTCATGTCCACCTCCTTCAAGGTGTGCATGCCTAGCTGGTGGGTATGGAGATGCTCATCGCTCCTTCCCATGTTTGACATCATTTGCTCAATAGAATCTTTGACTTTGGGAACCGTCAATGAGAAGAAGGCACCTCCAGCAGCAGCATCAACGTGATCACAGGCAGAAGGGATCAGTCCGTTGTAGAAGTTTTGGATGATGAGCCAATCATCAATCCCATGGTGGGTACAATCTAGGATGTACTCCTGAAGCCTTTTTTGAGACCTATGTGTGCTGAATACATTGGCTTTGACAATAAAAGTCTTGAATGATGGAATAACATCTTTTTGCCAAGGTCCAACTCTACCTCCGAACTTCTGCAAGGTCCGACACTAGGTCCGACTTACTTTGTCTAGGTCCGACATGTTTTCGGGTAGCTCCGGTGAGCTTTGTCTTTAGCTCTGATATATCTTTGATAGCTCCGGCATTTCTTTGTTAAGCTCCGATATGTTTTGCTAGGCCCGACTTATGTTGGTTAGCTCCAACATGTTTTTCTAGCTCCGACTTTTGGGATGACTAGTTCCGACTAGTTTTGGTTAGCTCCGGCGCTAGGTCCGACTAGCTTTGGTACGCTCCATCGCTAGGTTGTTCTAGCTTTGGTAAGCTTCGGCGCTAGGTTGTACTAGCTTTGGTAAGCTCCGGCTCAATCTTCGGTTAGCTTTGGCAAGGTCCAGTGCTTGATCGTAATGTTCCAAATTTTCATGTGACATGTTTCGAACTTGCTTTACACATATGGAAAAGTTGCTTAGTATTCTCTTACTATGTTTTTGGTGCGTTTTGGTGGTTAAGGCTTATATCATTTTGTTGTTCTTTGCAACATGCTTATGTGAGGTGCTCACGTAAGGTGTTGTGTTCGGAACTGACTAGAGTCAAGTCGCAGTGGCTCGTACGGATTTGTTTTTTGTTCATGTGCAGGTGTTGCTTGAGTTAAAGTCATGGCTGGTGAAAGGATCCTTTGGAATAGTATCATAGGGGAGATGAGGTTCCAACAACCAAATTCAGGAGGAATTGTGGTTGAGCGGGTCAGGAGGTCGCGCAGGATGATTGAATCAAGGGCAGTGCAGATGAAGGTTACTAGATGTCGAAGGAAGGTGTTTGCACATATACATGTGGTGCATGACGTGGCAACATGGTTCCGAAGATGGTTTATGGATGGGAAGATCTGGTTGGAAGGATCGGATCGTATCGGTTGATGACTTTGGCTGCGGCAGAGTCGGTTATGGCTCGGTATGGAAAGTATCAAGTTGGGTATGATAGGATTTCGTGTGGGTCACAAATTTGAGTTGTTTTAGGAATGTGGGATACGTTTCTAAGGTGTTTGGAAGTCTTAATATCGCTTCTATCTGCATATAGAAGAGTTCTAAGCAGTTATGGAATGTTTCGATTCGTGAACGGAGTAGGATTAGAGTCCTAGATGAGATTGGGTTGGCCTAAGGGCTGGTTATATAAGCAAGGGAGGCCAGAGCTCGTGGTGCACGACTTTGGGGCTGTTCCTCTTGTGTTCTATTGAATAAAATTCTTAGTTTGAAAGGAACTTTTGTGCCTTGTTCGTCCGACTTGTTCCACACAAGTTTTACTCGTCGAGTTTCTGGACAGCACTACCTTTCGTTGATGGTTTTATCATAACTCGAGTTTTACAGATCCAATATACGTGATTCTTTTTGGGTTGTCTTCACAAGTTGATTATATATTATCTGTCAAAATTTCACGGTCATTGGATTTGTGGTTTCTTATCTACCCGAGTTTCTTTGCAGCGTTCCAGAACTGTTTTTTCTCGGGTAGGACAGATTGACCATTGTTCAATCTTTCGACCATAACTTGAGTTTCTCTCAAAGGATTTGAGTGATTCTTCTTGTGTTTTCTTCATGAATTGATTCTCTCTGATATATATCACTTTTGTCCCGGTGAAACGTGTTTAGATTAGTCTCATACACGATTTCTTTAACAGATTGTTTTTCTGCCAAAAGGGTTGGGATTTAATTGTTTCCGCTGCGTAAGATTTTTTAAATCTACCATTCACCCCCCCTCTGGTAGCTTTTCACGTGCTCTTCGATTCTAAAATTGGTATCAGAGCCAGGGTGCTCCAATCATTGTGATTTGCACGTGTTTTTTACTAATCATCATAGAGAAATACTCTGCCAAACCTTGTATGTTTGCTGGTATTGATTTTCAGGTTTGTAAGGCATGCATGGAGGCTTTCATCCAGGTGCAAGGCTTCGCATTATGGGAGAAGGTGTACAAGCCTTACGGAGTTCCACCTAACGATCAAGTTATGGCTACAAACCTACGGGATGTCGACAACAACAACAAAGCCCGAAACTTGATCATCCAAGGACTCACTCAGAGCGACTTCGACTGCGTTGCACATCTCCGATCGGCATACGATGTATGGAGAGCACTTTGTGACTATCACGAAGGATCCAACATGATCAAGGAGGTAAGGCAAGACATGTTCAAGAAAGAATACATGCGCTTTGAGATGCAACCCGGTGAGTCCATCGATGATCTCTTTGCCCCCTTTAACAAAATTCTCAGTAACTTGCGTAGTGTCAACGTTAATTTTTTTGATGCTGAAAATGCTAGGCAACTTCTTAGTGCTTAGACATGTCAATCTGGGAGATGAAAGTTACATCTATTCGTGAATCTACAGTCATGAGTACACTTACTTTTGATGTGCTTTACTCTAAATTCTAAACTCATGAAATTGACAGCTTATCACGTGAGAATCCAAATAAGTCTATTGCATTTGTCTCACAATGTGATATACCTAGCTCGGACCAATCATCATCTTGTAATACTCTTGCTTTGTTGTCCTCACTAACCCTGGAGCAGATCGAGGAATTTCCAGAGGAGGAGCTAGCACTTCTCTCTACTAGGTTCTCAAAAGCATTGCAACATGTGAGAACTACAAGGAGTGGAAGCTCCGGACCTTCAATGATGCTTCGGATGTGGTAAAACAAGACACTTTCGTACAGAATGTCCAAACCTTTCAAGTTCTACTTTCCAAGAAGAAAAACAATCAAGGACAAAGCTCTCCTCAACAAATGATAAGAAGAAGAAGAAGAAGGGCTTTACAGGTCGCCAACTTGTGAACACTTTTATCTCCGCACTCCAGGAACTTGGCTCAAGCGACGTGGACTTTGGAAGTCACGAAGATGAAGATGATTTGGCCATCTTATGCTTCATGGTGGGCAAAACAAGATCAAGATCAAGTTAGGAGGATGCGGAACACAATAGTGACGACGATGAGGTATGTTCTACCTATAATGAAATGTGTGATACAATTTCTCGTGCAACTATTATTGTTAAGGAAAAGGACAAAAAGCTTAGGGGTAATGCTGTGAAAATTGAATCACTAGAATCTGAAATCAACCATTTGAAAACCTTGATTCCTAGTGATGATTCTTGTCCCTCGTGTGATTTAATCTATGAACAATTGTCCACATTAAGAACTGCACATTCCTCTACTCTAGATAGACATGAACTTGAAATTGAAAAGAACAAAAATCTTGCTGCACTTGACATTGGAAACTTAAAATATGCTTCTTGTTCTACAATTGATTTGCATTGTTCTAGTTGTGATGATCTTGAAAAGAAACTAAAAGATGCTATGAATGAAATTTCAATATTGAATAATGTTTTACGTTCTCATGAAGTTAAATATTGTTCCAATTGCAAACTAAAATGAAAAACATCATGTGAAAATTGCCTTGATCTGTCCAATAAACTTGATAACATGCATAGGACATTAGATAGGTTTTGTAATGGGAATAAGAACCTAAACTTGCTGCTGAATTCTTCCAAGTCTTGCAATGATAAAACTTGTTTAGGTTTTGATTCTCATGCTCATGCTCATGCTAAGGCACATCCACCTAAAGTTGTAAAGTCATTAGGAAGTGGTTTGATTCAAACAGTTCCTAAACAAAAAAAATAGTTTTCAAATCTGCAAGAGTGTTGTCTCATTCTGTTTCAAATAAAAACATTGCTTGCTCATCTAGACATGAACACAATGTTAAATTTCATTGTACCTACTGTGGTAGAGATGGTCATGTCATGGATTTTTGTTATAGACTAGCTAAACATCAGAAATGGGAAAGAATGATTGCTAGATCTCAAAACTTCCATGCAAAATTTGCTGCACATATTAAACTGAATGCCAGGAACATGCAACTTGCTGTTATGAGTAAAAAACATTCATAGTTTACCTCCAGACCTTTTGTTTTTGCCTCCGAAGCTACAGATTTTTGTTCTACACAAGTAACACCTTATTGGTCAGTAGTTAAGAATAAAAAACCTCAAACTTTGACTCATAAACCTGCTGGTTTATCTCAGCTTTCGCATGTTTTTCCTGCTGCACGTCGTGTGACTCAGTACTGGACAACTAAATGCCTTTTGACTAACCCCAGTATTGAGTCATCGACGAATTGTTCTTCTATGAAGGTTAAATTCTTGAGGAAGGAGAACATTTGGA
Source organism: Tuctoria greenei (assembly GCA_036927565.1). Lineage (NCBI taxonomy): Eukaryota > Viridiplantae > Streptophyta > Magnoliopsida > Poales > Poaceae > Tuctoria > Tuctoria greenei. The sequence continues at coordinate 175,034,118 of JAYESD010000003.1, read as the reverse complement.
TTGTGGATTCAGGTTGCTCACACCACATGATCGGTAACAAAGATTGGCTCTCCTCCCTCTTATTTGTGTCACGAGTAGAGAATGTTACTTTTGCTGATAATTCTTCAACTTCTATAATTGCTAAGGGTTCAGTTAGAGTAAATGATCACCACACTTTGAAGGATGTGGCACTTGTAAAAAATTTGAAATACAACTTGCTTCCTGTTTCACAATTGCTAGATGAAAATCTGGAAATTATTTTCACTAAAAATTGCTGCAAAGTTGTAAATTCAAACAATTAGCTTATTTTTAAAATGTCACGATTTGGAGGAGTTTTTAAAACTGATTTTGATATGTCTTCCTCTAAGCATAGGTGTCTAGTTGCTAATGATTCCAAAGATTTATATTTTTGGCATCATAGACTTGGTCACGTAGGCTTTGATCATCTCACGTGTGTTAGTGCTCTTGATTGCATACGTGGGCTGCCTAAGCTTAAAGGGGACAAAGAAATTGTGTGCTCTTCTTGTAGACATTCTAAGATGGTTGCAGGTTCACATACTCCCCTCACAATGATCATGACAACTGAACCGGGTCAACTTTTGCACCTTGATACCGTAGGACCTTCACGTGTTGAATCATTCAAATGTAAATGGTATGTTCTTTTTATTGTTGATGATTATTCTAGATACTCTTGGGTTTACTTTATGGCATCTAAGAATGAAGTGGTCACTTTAGAACTTTATTTCTTAGATTATCAATTGATCACCCATGATCTTTAACAGCAATTAGAAGTGATAATGGAACTGAATTTAAAAATCAATCTTTTGATCACCTTTGTGCTGAAAATGGAATAGATCATCAATTTTTTTCACCATGTGTACCTCAACAAAACGGTGTTGTAGAAATAAAGAATAGAACCTTAGTTGAGATGACTAGGACTATGCTTGATGAATATCAAACTCCTAGGAAATTTTGGGTTGATGCTATTGCAACCACTTGTTGTGCCTCAAATCGTGTTTTCTTGCGCTCTAATCTAGTAAAACACCATATGAGCTCCGGTTTGGACATAGCACTAGTGCTAAGCACTTTTGAGTCTTTGGTTGCAAATGCTTTGTTAAGAAACATGGTAATCTTGATAAATTTGAATCTAGATCCATTGATGGCATGTTTCTTGGTTATCCATCTCATACTAGAGGCTACTGTATGCTTTTACTTGACACTAACAAAATTGTGGAGACTTGTGAAGTGTCTTTTGATGAAGCTAGCCCAGGTACTAGCTCAAACATTGCAGGTCCAGATCCATATCCGCAGGGGACAGCATTTTCATTGAAGATGAGGAAGAATTGGAGCTGCTGCTAGAAAATTCAGCAGCTAAAGACTTTGATTCAGCTCTAGATGTTAATTCTCAACCAGCACCGACAACCATCAATGCTAATTCCGGCAACCATCAATGCTAATTCAGATCTCCCTCAAGTCACAAGCTCATCGATTTGTGATGAACATGAAGAAGAAGCTTGTGAGACATCTGTTCCCCTACGGTTTTACAAAGATCATCCCCTGCAACAGATAATTGGAAGCTTGGACGAATGAGTCACACGGTCCATGTTTTGCGATCCAAACTCTCATGCTCATTCTGCTTTTATTGCTTCTTTTAAACCCAAGGATATATCACACGCACTCACTAATGAATCTTGGATTATTGCCATGCAAGAAGAGTTAGAAAATTTTGAAAGAAATAATGTTTGGAAACTCGTACCTCCTCCTCAAGGTCACACTTTAATTGTAACTAAATGGGTGTTTAAAAATAAACAAAGTGATGATGGGGTTGTAGTTAGGAATAAGGCTAGGTTGGTTGCTCAAGGTTTCACTCAAGTTGAAGGTCTAGATTTTGAGGAAACTTTTGCTCCTGTTGCTAGAATAGAAGCCATAAGAATTTTGTTAGCTTTACTACGTGTAAGGGTTTTAAGCCATATCAAATGGATGTTAAAAGAGCTTTCTTAATGGCTACATAGATGAGGAGGTTTATGTCAAACAACCACCGGGTTTTGAAAATCCAGATTTTCCTAATCAAGTTTACAAACTGTCCAAAGCCTTGTACGGTCTCAAACAAGCCCCTAGAGCATGGTATGATAGGTTAAAAACATTCTTACTTGAAAAGGGGTTTACCATGGGCAAGGTTGATACAATACTTTTTGTGCGTAAGCATGGCAATGACTCATTGTTAGTTCAAGTGTATGTGGATGATATTATCTTTGGTTGTGCTTCTCATGATCTTGTGTCCAATTTTTCAGCTATGATGAGTTCAGAATTTGAGATGAGTATGATGGGAGAACTCACGTACTTTTGGGGCTGCAAATCAAGCAAACCAAGGAGGGTACCTTGTGCATCAAACAAAGTATACAAAAGACCTCGTAAGGCGCTTCAACATGAACAAAAGCAAGCCTCTTCGGACACCAATGGGAACAGCAACAACACTTGAACTTGATGAAGATGGTGAACCCGTGGATCAAAAAGAATATAGAAGCATGATCGGATCACTTCTGTACCTCACGACATCAAGACCAGACATACAATTCAGCGTATGTGTTTGTGCATGGTTTCAAGCCTCCTCACGTGCTTCACATCATCAAGTCGTCAAAAGGATTCTCAAGTACTTACATGGAACTCAAGAATTTGGCATTTTTCTTCCTTCTTCCTCAACCGTTACTTTGAAAGCTTTTTTCGATGTTGATTTTGGAGGTTGTAGGATTGATAGGAAAAGTACTTCCGGTGCTTCTCATTTTCTTGGTAATTCACTTGTTGCTTGGTCCTCTAGAAAACAAAACTCAGTTGCACAATCCACAACCGAATCTGAAGATGTAGCTGCTGCTGGTGCTTGCTCATAAATTCTTTGGATTGTTCAAACACTTAAGGACTATGGGGTTGATCTAGATAGTGTTCCACTATTTTGTGATAACACTAGTGCCATTTAGAATGATAAAAACCCTGTGCAACATTCTAGAGCTAAGCACATTACATTAGGTATCACTTTCTCCGTGATAATGTTGAAAAAGGAAACATTGTGCTTCACCACGTATATACCGAACAACAATAGGCCAACATTTTTACAAAACCTTTGGATTTCACTCGTTTTTGTTACATTCGTAGTGAAATAGGGGTTATGCATCCTCATGACTTAAATTTAGGTGGAGTTTTCAAACTTGAGAAGTCTATGTATGAATGTGAAATTAAAATAATATGAGCATAGTATTTCATACATATATGACTTTGTGATTCCTTTTACATACTAAAAGTTCTTACTACATTACTTGTGTTATACATTTTGTAGTTTTTGCCATGTCTAGTAATTGGAATAATTACTTACACTAAATCTGATCATGGTTGAACTTTCTTGCTGTTTTGAACTTGTTGCATGCTCACAATTGCTTTTAATCATACAGAATTAATCAAGTAATCAACTCACTTGTTGAGTTTTTTTATAAACAAATATAAATTGAGAAAAGATCAAGAGAATATGCATGCACCACACTTCTTCTTTGGAGATTGCTTATCATTGCACTTAGATGTGAACTTGGAAGAAGTTGTGTATGACTAAAATCATGTCCTTAAGCTTCTGATTGTCAAATGGCATAGGCTTGGCTTGGTTGGTTAGAATAAGGCGGATGCGCATATAATCTCTTACAAATATGATATGATCTAAATTTGTGCTTTGAAAAAATAATAAAATGCAGCAACAAGTGTCATGCTTTCAGGTATTGAAATAGTTAAGTTTGTGAGATCATGACTTGCTTAAATTGAAAATTACATTTGATCTCTAGCATGGCTTACACTACTTTATGTATTTCATTGTTGTGATAGTGTATGTTACTTGATAGTATGACTTGGATGAGCTTTGTTTTATATATATATGTTATAATATGCTCATAACAATTAAAATTTCTCTTTTGAACCTTGCTGAATACATTGTCACAGGGGGAGAGATAATATGGTGAATTATGCAAGGGGGAGAAATATGTATAGGGGCCGAAATTTATTTCAATCTTTCTATCTCATTTGATTTTCAAAAAGGGGGAAAAATGTTCTCAAAACTTTTCATGCCAATGTGCGGATTTGAAATGGTGTTGCCAATGCATTCATCAAGGGGGAGATTGTGAGACCTATGTGTGCTGAATACATTGGCTTTGACAATAAAAGTTTTGAATGCTGCCATAACATCTTTTTGGCAAGGTCCGACTCTAGCTCCGATATCTGCAAGGTCTGACACTAGGTACGACTTACTTTGTCTAGGTCCGACATGTTTTTGGGTAGCTCCGGTGAGCTTTGTCTTTAGCTCCGGCATGTCTTTGACAGCTCCGGCATGTCTTTGTTAAGCTCCGATATGTTTTGCTAGTTCCGACTTATGTTGGTTAGCTCCGACATGTTTTTCTAGCTCCGACTTTCGGGATGACTAGTTCCGACTAGTTTTGGAGAGCTCCAGCGCTAGCTCTGACTAGCTTTGGTAAGCTCCAGCGCTAGGTTGTACTAGCTTTGGTAAGCTCCGACGCTAGGTTGTACTAGCTTTGGTAAGCTCCGGCGCTAGGTTGTACTAGCTTTGGTAAGCTCCAGCTCAAGTTGCGGTTAGCTTTTGCAAGGTTCGGTGCTTGATCGTAATGTTCCAAATTTTCATGTGAAATGTTTTGAACTTGCTTTAAACTTATGGAAAGGCTGCTTAGTATTATTTTACTAAGTTTTTGGTGCGTTTTGGTGGTTAAGGCTTATATCATTTTGCTGTGCTTTGCAACATTCTTATGTGAGGTGCTCACGTAAGGTGTTGTGTTCGGAACTGACTTGAGTCAAGTCGCGGACTTGGGCTCGTACGGATTGGTTGTTTGTTCATGTGCAGGTGTTGCTTGAGTTCATGTTATGGCTGGTGATAGGATCCTTTGGACTAGTCTCAGGGGGGAGATGAGGTTCCAACAACCAAATTCAGGAGGAATTGTGGTTGAGCGGGTCAGAAGGTCGCACAGGATGCTTGAATCAAGGGCAGTGCATATGAAGGTTACTAGATGTCGAAGGAAGGTGTTTGCGCGTATGGATACGGTGCATGATGTGGCAACATGGTTCGGAAGATGGTTTATAGATGGGATGATCTGGTTGGAAGGATCGGATCGTATCGGTTGATGACTTTGGCTACGTCGGAGTCGGTTATGACTCGTTATGGAAAGTATCAAGTTGGTTATGATAGGATTTCGTGTGGGGCACGAATTTGAGTTGTTTTATGAATGAGGCATACGTTTCTAAGGTGTTTGGAAGTCTTAAGATTGCTTCTATCTGCGTATAGAAGAGTCCTAAGCAGTTATGGAAAGTTTCGATATGTGAACGGAATAGGATTAGAGTCCTAGTTGAGATTGGGTTTGCCTAAGGGCTGGTTATATAAGCAAGGGAGGCCAGAGCTCGTGGTGCAAGATTTTGGGGCTGTTCCTCTTGTGTTCTATTGAATAAAATTTGTAGTTTGAAAGAACTTTTGTGCCTTGTTCGTCTGACTTGTTCCAGACAAGTTTTACTCATCGAGTTTCTGGACAGCACTACCTTTTGTTGGTGGTTTTATCATAACTCGAGTTTTACAGATCCAATTGACGTGATTTTTTTGGGTTGTCTTCACAACTTGATTATATATTATCTGTAAAAATTGCACGGTCATTAGATTTGTGGTTTCTGATCTACACGAGTTTCTTTGCAGCATTCCAGAACTGTTTTTCTCGGGTAGGACAGATTGACCTCTGTTCGGTCTTTCGATCATAACTTGAGTTTCTCTCGACGGATTTGAGTGATTCTTCTTGTGTTTTCTTCATGACTTGATTCTCTTGATATATATCACTTTTTTCCCGGTAAAACACGTTTATATTATTCTCACGCATGATTTCATTAACAGATCATTTTTCTGCTAAAGGGGTTGGGATTTCATTGTTTCCGTTGCGTAAGATTTTTTAAATCTACCATTCACCTCCCCCCTATGGTAGCTTTTCACGTGCTCTTCGATCCTACCCCTTTCCCAATTCCCGAGAATAGATTCATTGGCATCTTGCTGGAAGCTGGAAATTCTTCCACGTACGGCTTTGGTCTTTCCCAATGGGAAAAACATAGCGAGGAATGTCGTAGAACAGTTCTCCCAAGTATCTACAAAACTTCGGTTCATGTAGAATCACTATTTCACTCTCCCAAGAAGAGAGAACGGAAATAGCCTAAGACGGACAACATCAGGAGATACATCCTTTATCTTAAAAGTGTTGCAGATCTCAAGGAACTGTTGCAGGTGAGCACTTGTGTCCTCGTTAGCCTTCCCACAAAGTGGGTTGGCTTGCACCATAGTGATAAGGTCAGTCTTGATTTCAAAGTTTACATCTCTCGTGTTAACAGTGGGCCCAATAGGCACATTGTTAGCAGAGGGAGCCGAAAATTCATGAAGGGTCTTCTGGGCCATTAGCGTTTCGGTTGTTGCTGCCGTTGTGCTAGCTTGCTTTGTCCCTTGAAGCTTCCGTGGAGTAACGACACGAGGTAAAACTCTCAGAAGGGATTCAGGATCTTCAACAAAGTTTTCCGGCAAGCGGATACCAGACATACAGTACCCTGTTTTCACATGGAATGCGAAAACAAATAAGGGTCATCCTACTAAAACCTACCAGGGTCCTATCCTATTCACTAAATCATGCAATACTTCAGCTGCCTTCCCCGACAACGATGCCAAAAATGCTTGTTGATATTTTGTACGGACTACTAACAATTCATCCCTAGCAGGGGTGTTTGAAACGATTGTTGGTAGGTTTTATATTATACATGTAAATCCACAAGCGCACGAAAACTATCGATGTAGCATTTCCCCTCTAAGAGTATTCCCAAAGGGTGTCATTTATATTCTCCCAAAGGAAGGCTAGGTGGAAGCAAAGCAATCATCAGATGAAAAGGCTAGGTTGGTCTAGGTAGGGTTCTAGCAAGGATGGGTTAATTGATAAGTGGAGATAGTGTGACACACACAAGAGCATTCTATCCTACGGGGATAAAAGAGGTAATAGAGGGACTAGGCTAAGAGTTAGGTAGATACTCCTACTATGCTTCCAATGTACATATACATAGCCTATGTTAGTTACTAATGATCATGTTAATTATGAATTCTCATGCTAAGTGGATTAACACATCGGGCACGGGTTTACCCCTAGCAACATTAGGTGACTCCCGCCAAGAGCCTGTGGCATAGCCAAACGTGGAGGATTACAAAGGACAGATAGGGTTGTCACCACCTACTGTCTACCTCTTCAATCCGTTGGTCTATGAGACATTCAACGCTACTCTCTATTGTAGCACCATGCTAGCATATTAAATAATGACCTTAAGAGCCTAGGCACAAGCCATCCTAAGGCAATGAACTAAATCATCGTTGAATCAATGTTAAATCATAGCAAAAGTGATTCATGTTAACATAATCATATCATAGCTAATTAGACTATAGTGGATGTTTATAGTGTTTATGATGATGTCATAAGAACGGTGTAGCACAATCATAAATACTATTCCTACCACATACATAGAATCCATAATCAAACAAGAAACACTTCATCCAGGTATATGAACAATAGAAGACTAAAGATATCATCTTTATTATGAATAAAGTCACAATTACAAGTAGGAATATGGGAGACATACCTTTCCCAATTGGAAATTGGGAAGAGACTCTTTCTACTCCTCTCCTACTTGGACTATGGACTAGAAACTCTCCTCTCTATAGCCTATACTCCTGTAAACCTATGAAGAGTAGTGGATACAATGGATGAATACTCGAGTGGTGTGTCTTGAAGTGAGGGGTGAGGAGTCCTATTTAAAGCTTGGAGAAGGGTCGGTTCCTGCCACCAAATGTGCGCAAATTAGTCACTCATGACCTCTTAAATCCGGGAGGAGCCAACACGTAGCGTTTGACTGTATTTGGCGGCAAGACCTAGTCGGCCGACTAGGGGGGTCGACCATCCTAATCTTGGCCATGTTGGCATTGTGCTTCGTCCAGGTCTCTGTCAGGTGGATCCTATTTCTTTATATGGGTTCTACATCGTTGGATGGCCTCAGATACTTCTGTTTGTGGACCGTTTGATCCATGTGGTGCCACGTGTCATCGCTTGATTGGCCAGAATTATATTTATTATGATCCACCCCCTTGTTTCACTTCGATTCTGCATGAAACTCCGACATGTACCATTTTCTCAAAGGACAAGTGGAAATAGGCTTAAACGAAAGGTGATGTGTGCAAGAAATGAAAATTCTTTCACATAATTGAGTTATATTGACTGGTGAAATTAGTATATAATAGCCGTCAATAAACCTCTCAGAGGAACTGCAGCAAAATTTCTTGCACGGTGGCTCCCTTGGCGGGCTTGGCGGTGGAAGGTCAGCCATGCTGGTGGTGGGTCATCGGCGCTGAGAAGACGACGAAGAAGAAACAAACTCAAAATGAGCAAGGCACTCGTGGATAACTAACAGGTGACGGCGCGTCTGAAATAAGGTATGCGCGGAGTCGACGATGGAGTGGTTGGTTTCCTGCGCATTGATCGAATGATGGGACACATCGATACTGCATCGGGAAACGAAAGGTCGTGCACGCCGGTCGCACGTGTCTCGGCACCATCACCGCCGAAATTAATTTCTCCACAGTCCTCGTGACATGTGTCTCTCTTTCAGCAATGGAAAACGAGCTTTCATATAGCGTGTCTTGCTTTAGTCTCCCGTGCATCTCGTGTTTATGTCGCTTGTCTGTTTGCCTCCAGTGCTCCTTTACTAAGACCAACACTCCTTTACTAAACAACTAACTCCAGTGCGAGCACTGCCTCTGTTCCCCATCATCGTCGTTGACACCGTCCTCATCGTCATCATCACTGTTCCTGGCAGGGTTAGATATCGGCTTGGCGCGTAGCCGACTGAAGGAGGAGCGCTTGGCGTGGTGCAAGAACCATCCTCATGTATCTACATATGGCACCAGTAGCATGATTGTACATATGTGACACTGCAAGGGACTGATGAGCATAACTGTTTATTTTTGGTATTTTCAATTTCTTTACGTAGGGTCTCTCTACGAAGCCTAAATCGGGAGATTTATTGAAGTGGCAGTGCATCATCCCCGGTAAAGAAGGGGTAAGTCATGAAGAACAAGCACAATCATATGAGTTTAACTATCGTCCTCTTATTAATGATTTTCCTTTATAGACTAACTAGGAAGGTAGTTATTACCCCCTAACAATCTCCTTCTTGGAGGACTATCCGTTGGTGCCTCCAAGATGCACCTTTCCACGTAGTTTCTGCCACCCAAATGTCCATCGATCAGGAGCACATTGCATTGGGATTCTTGATTAAGAGACCGTAAGATAGAATTATTTTTCTCATGTTGAAAATAATTGTGGTCGGACTTATTTGAACTGGTTTCTTATGTTGCTTAAATTGATATTTTGTAGGGGTGGTGGACTGTTTTTACAATCATAACTATACTACTTGAAGTTCAGCATTTGCTTGATCAGCCAAATGCGCCCGATGTTGATAATGATTGCTATAATCTACTTATCAAGGTTAGACACTTTGTGTTAGTGACCAACGTAGGTTATTCATTCCTCATTCGACTTTTGTTAACTTAAAGACTGTCAATATTTCGAGGATCTAGTGGAATATAAGAGACGTGTTCAGGAGCAAGCTGTACGGTAAAGTTTAGATTGATCGATGGGATCTTTCGGAATAAGTTTAGATTTGAAATTAGTTTAGAAAGCATGCAATTTTTATGAACTATGAAATTCATTAAGTTGCAAATTATCTCCAAATTGCAATGTCGTTGCGTTTGTTTATCCCTGAATTTCAATTATATCCCTTAATGCAATATCATTGTATTTGTTTATCCTGCAATGGATGCTCACGATAACGTGCGAGTGGCAGCGGACGCTCATGATGTCGTGCGAGTGGCAATTGGGAGATGAGTGCATGAGAGACACTCTTTAAAAAAGAGCAGCTCCGATTTCTAAGATCCTGTAAAAGGGAGACACGCCTTATTAGGGCACATTTCCAATTCGGCAAAAAATAATGCGTGACACGCCTTACCTGTATAGCAGTTGCATACGGCTTGCCCGTACAGCCAAAACATAATGCGAGACGCGCCTTATCTGCGCGCGTCTTTGATACTTGCCAAATATTTTTGTCCCACCTTGGAAAGTTGTGTGCGTTGCAACGATCATATAAGGCATTTCACAAAGTTGCTAGTTCGACATGCCATTAGGCGAAAGATGGCATCGCACCACGCGAACAACATCTTTCGCATGTTGCATGTCCGTTCGGCCACAAAATAATGCGAGACGCGCATTACCCGGGCTAGTCTCCGATTCATGCCGAAAATCTTTTGTCCCACCACGGAAAGCTGAGTACGTGCTCTCTGGCAAAAAATTCTATATCTCGCGCGCTATCTCCCAATAGATGCCAAAAATTTTTAGCTCTCGCCGCTCTCTCAACCTAGAAAACTGTAGCTCCTGAGCACACTATCATTGTCCCTCTTTCTCAACTCGCTCTTCGTCATTGTCGCGCTGCCGCCATCGACTCCGACTTCGTTGTTGACCCCGACCTTCGTCATCAGAGAGTTGAGGACGCTGGAGCACGCCGCCTCGTCCCCTGTCCCCAAAGCATGTCGCCGCCTCGACCCCGACCTCGGTAATCGGTATGAGCACGCCGCCACCTTCACATGAGTGGAGCTGTTCTCCCTGTCCCCAGAAAATGTTTGTCTGCTGTCATCAGAGAGTTGAGGAATCGCCGCTCCAGCACCTCCGCCAGCTCGTCCCGGAGCATGCCGGCGCCTCGTTCCATGCCCCCGGAGCATGCCGCCACCTCGACCCTGCCCTCAAAGCGTGCATTATAGTTATTTTATTGAATTTGAGGATGTCCAATGAAGGCTCAACATTAATGAAGTCATTGATCCAAAGGGAGAATTTTCTTTACGGTATACATTCCTCTTCCTTGTTTATGTCCAATGCAGAAATAATATATTTGTTTGGACTATCAATGTATAATGAATTCTGATTCGCAAACCCTTGAAACTGCAGCAAACTATGGCTGACATTAGCATTTGCCATCCAACTGAGTTCGATTTCTACCTCTGCAACCATGCTGTAATCAAGGTACCTATGCGATAATTGGTGTTTCTCTCAGGATTTTTTGGTATCAGGCTATAAAAGCATCAGTCGAATGTAAATTGTTTGTTTTTTAGGGGACAAGCACATCAGCACAGTACCATGTCCTTTACCATGAGAACAGTTTCTCTGTTGACGCCATGGATATGCTCACCAATAGTCTGTGCTACATGTAAGCTTGGTTCTCCATTCACTAACAGTTCCTATGTTTATTACAATTGTATACCAATTTGTTTCTAAGCCTTCTGATATTTGCTCCCTTTTGTGACTGGTTAATCGAATGTGACTACAATTTGATAATGTTTTATATGATTTCAGTTATTTTATTGTATTTAGAATGTCAGAGCAAGGCTATGAAGGCTCACCATTAATGAAGTCATTGATCGATAGAATTTTCATTACGGTAAAAAGTATTAGAGGATGATAGTTATGATATGTGTAATTAGTAACATTGTAATCAGGATGAACACTTTGTTAATATTTGATTGAGAAATATAATTTAAGGTGTGATCTTTTTGGCTATACATATGTTCATGTATGTGTATGTTGCTAACACTGGCAATGCGGCTACCAAAGCCTGGCTAGCTCCAATATACAACCAGCAATCAAGATAATGAGGGGTGGGGGCATCTAATAGGAGACCCTGCCTGTAAATAATCTGTGATGAGCTGTAATACAAAACGTCTCAGACTACCAAAATAAAGGAGACAAGCTTCCATAAAGAATGTCTCTGATCATTAAACAAATCTGCGACGGGCTACAATAAAGCACATCTTGGATCATCCAATAAATCTGCGACGGGCTTTGTTAGTGTTTGTCTCGCGTGTATGTTGATGGGCGACGCGCTCCACTCACGTCTCCAATGACCCCATAAAGGACGTCTATTATGACACAAAGAAAGGATATGCGCTTCCTTTGAGCATGTCTTGCACTTAGGATGATCGACGACGCGCCAGCCACACATCTCTGATGACAACGTAATGCAAGATGCAACGACGAAGACTCACAGTTTTTTCGCCTCCATTCTTCATTGGGGCTCGTCTTGGATTATCCTTTCTTATGTAGTGCATCCACATGGTTGTGGGCTAACGAAGTCAGCCCATTGTAGAAGTTTTGGATGATGAGCCAATCATTCATCTCATGGTGGGGACATGACATGATATACTCCTGCACCCTTTCCCAAGCTTCGGGAATGGACTATGTCGAAGTGCTCCAACCACATTTCCACCATTACTACTAAGATGTAGTCTGTGGAGGTTTGTATTTAGGCAAGGAGCAAAATCAAGATCCAAGAGCGAGGTGACACAAGTAGTTTTACGTGGTCTGGGCCGACTAAGTGTAATACCGTACTCCATGGGGTGTTTGTTTATTGTAAGAGCTTGTGTAAGCTTCAGCACAGATGATTGAGTATGTCCTCTTCTACCGTGTAGCGAATCCTTTTTTTATGCAAAGGACTGGATGTTACAACATGTTTTGTGGCTCGACGGGTGGCCCCGACTGTAAGAACCACCCTATACACGTTCTACGGATGTTAAAGGGAGGATAATAGTATGATAACATGCCTTAATGGCAGCGTTACCAGTCTCGATAGTACTATGATCGTGTGTCATTAATGACGAATTAACCAGGTCTTGTAACGGCCGATTGATAGCCCTTGAATGTCTGCGCTGTTGGAGATCCCGGTGTCTTCCCGTTGTAGACATAGATTCGGACGTGTGACACGTGGCAGCACCGAAGCTTCCATCTGCAACGAGGTAGGTCCGTAGCTACTGGACACGTGGCAATACCGGAGCCTCCCTTATAGGGGAGGCAGGTCCAGCACCCTAGCACATGTGGCAGCACTAGAGCCACAATGAGGAGGAAGGCAGGTCTGGCACTGTTGGACACATGGCAGTGCCGAAGCAAACCTAAGGAGGGAGGCAAATCCGGCACTGCGGGACACGTGGCTGCGCTGGAGCTCCCCTAAGGAGGGAGGCAAGTCTGGCACTAGAGGACACGTGTTGCCTCTATAAGTCCACAATACTATTTTCATTTCATTTCATTTCCCAACGTAATCTTTGTAGCCCTGTCAGGCCGTCGCCCTCGGGCTTCCAACTTCTCATCATGACAACGGTTCATCTGGTGTGACTTTTTTGGTGAAGTGGACCTAGGCCGCCCTGTCATCGACGAGGTAACTTTGTTGAGCGTAATCAAGGTTCGAATGCAGTTGCTATCCAAGCATTGCAGAGCCTCAATAAAGGGAGAGGCACTACAAGGTGAGAGGACTCTTACGCATCAATCTATTCTTGCTCACAGAGTTCTCCGATTGAATCATTGCATCAGGCTCCCACTTTTGCTCCACTTTGCGATGATGGAACTAAGACTTCCCCCAGCAAGATTGTGAGAGAGAGAGAGAGAGAGATCTTACAAGAGTCTGGATGGTGACAGGCTGGCAGAGTGACTCCTTCAACAATGTTATTTGCTTCGGCAAGCTCCTTTTCAAGAAGGAATCCCTGGCGACATTGTCTACTTCTCCGCGTATGCCATCGTTGGGCTGGTTCCACTAGTATGAAACTTCTTGTTGATGCTGCTGGAGTCATACAGGCTCCAACTACATCATCTCAAGCCTTATTCAATCTTGCTGGTGGTGACCTTCGTCCACTTCTGCGAGATGTGGGTAAGCGTGCCACCCTGCGTGCTGCTGTTTCATCTTGTTCACTCCCTGGGCGACAGGCAAAGGTAATAGCTTGTTGGGATTCAACTACTTTGTAGGGTGTAGGAATCCCCCATACAAGTACATTAAGTCCTTTACTTCCGGAAAGTAGGAGACATGGAAGACTAACTGGGTAGTTATCCGGGTGGACCCTAATGACTGGCTGGAGCTGCCAGAAGGGTTCTCGATGACGGAGTCCGACTCCTGGGAGGAGCTCTCGGAGCTGACTGAAGAGTACAACCTCGTGCTATCAAAAATTCATAACTTGGTTGATAAAGGATTGACATCCCTGATGGTCCTCGACAACTTACTAATCTACCGTTGGGCTCCACTCAAGGAGCGAGAATATGCAGCTTGGTCATTCTGGAGAAATGGATTTACTCTGGATTGAGGTTAATCGGGGAACCAACTTAGATGATCATGCCTTGGAGCTCCATATGCAGAAGTTGAACAGTGGAACTCTATCAAGAGATGACCTCGTACCTACAACTAATTTCATGCCTCTGTGTGTAGTTCCGGAGGTTAGGAGGGACCTGCAAAAGGTGATGTCGCTCCTTGATGGTACAAGTCTTGTAGTGCAACGAAGGAGCACTCTGCCAGCAGGGATTGTAATCTAAGGAGCTTCAGCCCCCTTCCCACATGAAGTTCGACTCTGTACCTGTCATCCAAAATGCTAAGGCTCCTGCAGATCCAAGCCAGAAAAAGTATGACACAAGTCGGGGTAAAGGCAAAGAACCCGTCGACGCCTCCAGTTACAAGAGGATGATCAAGCAAACTAATAGCAACTCTGTCATATCAACTTTGATGCATGCGGTGCCACTACCTCGCCTGACCCAATAGTCAGTGTTGGTTGTTCCTCCAGCAATGGCAACTCTGACTCCGACGGCCAAATTTTCTTCTCGGGCAGCAGAGATCCCAGCAGGCCTACTCCAGTCCCAACAAGCCTACTCCAGTTCTAGTGCTTACGACGGGCACTAGGTCCGGCAAGCCTACTATAGTCCCAGTGACAGCGGCGGGCTCTGGGTCCAATGTATCTTCTCAGATGGCGGAGATACCAGCTGTGGTGACACCGGCGGCTGTCAGGACTCCTTGGATGAAGCCCAGAGCTTCTGCCTTACCGACGACTGTGGGTTATTACTCCGGCTGTCCAAGGAAGATGTTTCGTGCCGACTGAAGTGGCAGCGTACCTCGGTAATGATTGACACTTGAAATTGTGTTTTCTTTTTATTTTTTGCTTTTCCTTGACTTCTATATTCCTCTATTTCCGGAGTATCGAGAGGAGGAGCTACTACTCGGGCACCTTGCAGCACCACGGCAAGAGAGACCGCTCCGACCCGAGCCCTTGTTGTTGATACGACTTCTCCTATGGTCGTGGCGGGCGACACGGTAGCTCCAGCGCCAACTGGCATTGAGATGATGTCGGTGCTAGCGGCTGAAGAAGTCGTGGTTTTGTTGGACCACAAAGAAGAAACACTAAAGCAAGCTTCAGCTGCTTTGGAGCCAGCATCGGAGATACCGACATCAGTGCTAGAGATTTTGGAAGCTGCAACTAAAGTTCCGGTGCCAGCTCAGAAGGTAACGGCATCGTTGGCTGATGTCGATATGCCAGAGATTGCCATACCAGAGCCGGTACCTCAGATCTAGGTGCGGGACCTTCTACGTCTCCATCAGTGGTCGATTAGCTCCTGGAACTAAGTGCTTCAGACATTGTGCTAATGGAATCCATGCTTGTGCCATGGGCCCTGACAACTATTCCAGAAGACTCGAGGGAGCCAGACGAACCTCATGCAGGTCCTGAGCATTCTCCCCTATACATGTCGATTGAGAACGCCTACTGGAGCCTCTGCCAAGTTCAGCTCGCCTTCGACTACGAGCGCAAAGCCCTGGTGGATGAGCGCAAAGCCCTAGCGCAAGCTACTATACCTCAAACAAAGCCCTTGGATTGGCTGGAGGCCGAGGAAGCTCGGTAGACACGTCTGAACAACGCGTTGGATGAAAGAGAGGCTGCAATAAAAGCCCTTGATGACAAGACATGAGAGGTCTACGAGCATGCCAAGAATGTCAATGTATTGGTAGATGATCGCTCAGAGAGTCTCAATGCTTTGAGGGAACAACTCCTCAAGCGCCAAGATGCACTAGACAATAAGAAGGACGAGCTCCTGATGAGAGATGCTGAGATCCCTCTGAAGTTAGAGCGCAGTGAGCAGGACTTGGCTAACTGCGTTGAGGAATTCAAGTCCTAGTGCGATAAAGAAAAGCAACAAGTATGGCTGGCAGGAGGAGCCAGCAAGCGAGAAAGTGTTGTCTCCACTAGGGAATACAAGGTGAGGTGATGAGGACATCACTTTTATGGATATACAAAACACTCAATTGAACATACAAGATGCAATCAATAGAATTCACAAACAACAATTAATTTCAAGGGTGAGCTCATTCTTATATATTTCCTTATATAATTTTGAGAATAGATTGCTACCTAATAATTTAATTGTAAGGATAAATGGAGTGGTTCAAGGAGTAATTGGAGGAAGGTTTAGGGGCGTGGAGGACAAGAGAATACGTTCAAAGAAGATGGAAACCAACCCCAACTAAAAATCGTGTCCAACTTGGAGTCCAGGAGCAGTAGACACTAAAATAGACGCCCTGGACGCATACGAACTCTGTTTTGCACGTTCTACATATGCACGGAAAGGGGAGATTATAACCTATCCAATGGTGCTGGTCCCATGTCAAAACCCCTTGGGAGTCGACGGGAATGGTCGAAACAATGTAGAGTACATAATCTGTCAGGGTGCTGCGCCACCGTATTGGGCCATTGGGCCTTGTATCAAGTCTAAGTCCAATATTTTCATGTCTTAGGGTTAGGTCACGACCCCAACACCCTCCTTGGATGGCCTCCCACCTATATATACTCCATATTAGACACCATAAACAATTGGGTTTTGCTTAGATTAATCTGTTATACACAGTTTCGCCGTACATCGGTTTGTGAGACCCCAACTTAGCAATTCAGATTGCTTCTAACTTCTTCTTGCTTGTGTTCTCGGTTGCACTTGCATAGATTAGCCTTCTTGGCGAGGTCAATCGTGTGCAGCACGGTTGATAACCAACGGAGCGGTGGTGTAGTGATTGCAGGGGTTTTTCGTGTTCTACTCGAGAGCCTCAGATCATCAACGTCGAGATCTCCATCAATCGACTTATCCATTACCTTTCAGAAGATCGGCACTCATCATCCTATCATGAAGTCTAAGGAGAGGGATCTTGCGGAGAAGCAAGACCGCTTGAACCTCTGGGACAAGCAAATCGCTAACCAATAGAGCCAACTAACTGAACAGATTAAGCAGCATGCTAAAGAGGTCGAGCGGTTCTCGAAGGAGGGCTTTAGGGAGCTATCATCCGCAAGAAGGTTGCTGGAGGAGTTGCGGATTACGAGGTAAATAGAGTTTCAACAGGTTTGAGACTTCCTTGGGCGAGCGATAGATGCTCTGATGCCACTAGCGTTCATTCTGGTCTGACCGGTTGACCCGGAGCCAGAGACGGGCAAAGCTTTGGTGGCGCTCAACTCTGCCAGAGCTAAGCTAGAGGCGATGGAAGATGGGATCAGTGACCAGCTCGAGACCGAGGGAAGATCCTTGGTGAAGAATGTTGCAGAATATGTGCTGACATGCTTCCGAAGCTGGGATCCCTCTATGTCTCTAGCTCCGGTGATTGATGGACCCATAGCCGAGGAGGAAGAAGATGCCCAGGATAGCATCCAAGAAGCCGCCCAAAAGGTTGTTGGGTACTTCTAGCGGATGTCCAGTAGCTAGAATCCTTTCTATTTGTACCTTCATCTTTTCAATCTCCAAATTTTGAATGAATGAAATCCTCTTGAATTCCATTTTTGTCTTCAATTTTTCATTGCCTTAATCTTATTGTCCCACTGGTAGATGTGCTCAATTGATTGAGGATATCTACCATAAGGAATCTGGCAATGTCTTGAATTTTTTACTGCTTTGAACTTGTAGCTAATGTGATAGCTCCGAGGTTCGAGTCCTGCATCTGAAATCTCCAAGGACCCTTCGCCACGTTCTTTACATCGACGGTGGGCCCTCTAGGAGTTGCCAAAGCGTAGTTGCTTGGATGACACCCACTATCAACGTATGAAATGTCGATGGTGGGCTCCTGGGTGTTGTAAGAGCTTATTTGCTTTGACGGCTCCCACTATCAATGTATGAAACATCGACGATGGGCCCCTTGGGTGTTGTCGTAGCTAGGTGCTCCGGTGGCACCCACCATCAATGTGCGGATCACCGTCAATTATTCATTTTTCCTGCACATGACAGACGAGAAAAGTAGTAAAATTCATCCTCTTGCCTATACCTTATTTGCGGCTTATTATCCCTTTTTGAATTGTAGGTACTAATAAACTCATTATGACAATATAAATATACTGGTTAAACTTCCATAGACCCGTGTGCTGTCTGGACCCGCCTTACTGTGACCCACCAAAATAGGTAGAGTGGCATACTTAGGGTGCTGAACTAGGCTAAGTCAATAGTGCACTCTGAACCTATCATTGGCATTAGTTTTCAGGCGAATAGGTCATCCAATAATACTAAGATCCAATAAAAGTTCACCAATAAAAACATATGTATATATCACATGAATCTTTAGGACTAACTCTCAAGTGGATTGCGCAACATCACTATCGACAAAAGGTATAAGAAGGAATAATAATGAGCATGCACAAAATTAATGCATGTAGAATTTGTTTTCATATAAATGTACTCTGTTATAGGTCCGAATAACAGGGGAAGGCAAGGACACACTTAAAGTACAAGACCAAGTTAAGTGTGCTATTCATCTCGGACCAACCCAACTCTGTTCTTAGACTCTATGAGTTACATTTATACAACTACAGACTCACCTTCATGCTACTAAGTATAGAACTTACGGAGATGCTAAATATTCTAGGGGATGGAAAGTGGTATCCCATCCTCTGTTGTCAAGCGAACCCATCCGAGGCGAGAAACTTTGATAACTCGGAAGGTAACCTCCCAGCCGGGGGAAAGTTTATTCATCCCTTCTCGAGTGAGTATTCACCGCGACACCAGATCACCTTCTTCCAACTATCGGTTGTGCACATGCCTTTGATGATAGCACCAGAGCGCCTGGCGATATCGTACGTTTCGGACAGTTGCTTAGAACCTTGCCTCGTCAATGAGGTCTAAAATCACGTTGCCACTGGTCCCGTGTGACACCCGGTTCCGAAAAATGAACCAAGTGAACGCATATGTGTGCCTAGGATGTTCAACACACATACACGAGTGCAATCCCAAAAGAGTATGTAGAAACTTACCACAGAACAGGATTTATTAACCATTTTAATTACACAAACCATAATATCCTAGATTACAAGCTCTAATGAACGTTAATGACAAGTTCAACTAATGCAGCAGAAATAGACTAATAAGCAAATAAGCAAATGGGATAGCGTAGCTCCACGCAACACCACAAGCAAAGTTGATGGTAGAAACAGCCTAGAACTCCGCATTATCATCATTAAGCTCCCAATCAAGACCTACAACTATTGGTGGGGGAATCACAAGAGTGAGTACATGTCGTACTCCAATCCTGACCAGCAACTGTTGGTGGGGGAATTACAGGAGTGAGTACATGTCGTACTTAGCATGTGTGGAAAGTATGACATGTAGCTGATACAAATGACGAATATAATAAAGGCTAAGTGTTGAAAAGTACATTAAAACACTTGAAAAAGCGACCTATTATATGTATGTGAAATAAACCCATCATAAACCATATAGTCATCATAATACCAGTCCATATTTCATTACCATCCTCCAAATTCCAGATTTCATCATTACCGTTAACCATATTCAATACCAGAATTTAATCTATAATGAGCCATAACCATTACAAAACCATAACCATAACCATAACCATCCCAAAAACCAACCCAATACCAAGTTCCCTCTAATAATAGAAGTTGTCTAGGTGCTCATAACCGGGAGCACGACTATCATGATAGTTTATTAGACTCTGCAGGGTTTTTACCACTTTACCCCCGTGTTTGTGATGTCATCACGCGGTGGCGACTAAAGGAAAACCTCCATTATGCCAATTACACTTCATTTGGTGTATGGCCAAGAGATCACAAAATAGCCTTTACAAAGCGATTACTAGCCTATTTAGACCCCACTGAGGTTTCACCATTGGTGATGCCTACAACTAAGCACATCTTCAACCAAGGGCCCCCTCTTGAGCCATTCGGATCGCAGGGTTGTCCCACCAATAATAGACAAACCCAATCCGACTACCCTTCCCCCCAGCATCCTTAATGGTCCAAATAGTACTGGCAAAGCACTAATTAATGAGCTATGCCGAACCCATACTTGGCCTCGTGGTAGCAATGTAGTCCTCGCTTATTCTCGCATGTACCGGTCCTTAGATCTAAAGCAAGCAAACCACCATAACTTCCAACCCATCCACATACTAGGCTTGCTTAGATCACCCATTACCATATCACATTAACCAGTTCATATTAACCATAATCTCATAAAGGCGTATTTAAGTTAAGTAATATAGTTGTCTTCCCGTCCCAATTAATTAAGCGAAGAAAAAAGGTAAAAATCCCTTCCCTACTCTCTACCATGAAGTCGAGGTGACAAGGGTAGTCAAACAAATCTAGTAAACTTCCTACCATAGGATTCCCATCAAAATTGACACAAGCATTCAATTTTGCAAACAAAACATTTATTTTAAAAAAAGGGTCAATATGCTTCAAGGACACTTGCCTTGCTCTTGGGCTTGATTAGGATCAAAGCCTTCAAACTCCTGGTGCTGGAGATCCTCCGCAACACTCTCTAGCGCAAATTCGTCTAATCCAAACAATAAACATACAAACTAGAAACACAATCAAAGAGTGCACAAATATTACTCAATTGATTAATGCAAATGCATGGTGGAACTTGTTAATGAGTTGCTTTTAATGATTACAAACTAGTTCTATTAGCTTTTAACAATTTTATATAGGTTTGGAGTTGATTCGATCAAATTTTATATTTAAATTCAACAGAATTTAACCAGAAAAATTGGACTAGTCCGCAAGGGACCGGACAAGTCCGCACTGCGCAAGATCAGCAAATTAGGGTTTTCTAGATCGATGTGAATTTGGATATTTGGGGTTTATTTCACGTAAGGGAAAGAGAATAGAAGGTATACCAGGTGTTTAGAACTCCAATGAATCAAGGATCTTGGAGGAAACACATGGATCTTGACGATCTAGGGTTGAAGAAGAACTTGATGGTGAATTGTTCATGAAGAATGAGAAGTTGATGGAGATCCTGATCCTCTTTAGTTTCCTCCTCTTCTTGTCCCTGCTCTAGATCTCCTTCTCCCTCCTTGGTGGCGGCTAATCACGAGCTAGGGTTTGGGTGTGATGGAAAATTGGCAAATAGATGTCAAGCCAAGGGGTGGAATTGTTTATATATAGGTTGAGGCCAGTTTAGAGTCCCACATGGGATCTAAAAGAAACAGACAAGTCCGCTGGAACTCCGGACTAGTCCGGACAAGTCCAGGGACTTAGCAAATTTTCAAGGAATTGGAACACCGGACTAGTCCGCACAGGACCAGACAAGTCCAAAATTGCCCATAGGGAAAAACAGATTGGTCCGCAACAAAACGGACAAGTCCATTTGAAGTCAGCGAGAAATCGGACTAGTCCACACAAAAATCAGACTAGTCCGCACTTTCCAGAATCATAAGTGCAGTTTTGTTTCTAATTCATTTTTATCTTGTTCCTTTTTATGTTACTCAATATTAAACATGTATTGGAATGTATGCAATACATGATGGATGAAAATGAGGATGTTACAAACCTACCCCCTTAAAATGAATCTCGCCATCGAGATTCGACGCGGAAGAGAAAAGATAGGGAAATTCCTTTTTGAGGTCATCCTCCAACTCCCATATTGCTTCCGATTCTGTATGATGCTTCCATTGATCTTTACACCATATGATGACTTTTTCTCTGTGACGCTCTCCTTGGTTTCCAAGATCTTGACCAGTTGCTTGGCATAAGTCAAATCTGCCTCTAATTCCAATTCTTCCATTGACACTTGTTCTCCGGGCACTCTCAAACACTTCTTGAGCTGGGAAACTGGAAATAAATCACGAACATCCGATAAGTGAGCTGGCATCTCCAACATATACGCTACTTCTCCTCTTTTGTTTAAAATCTTGAATGTCCCAATGTAGCGAGGTGCTAGCTTTCCTCTTATGTTAAACCTCTTATGACTTCTCATTGGTGACACCTTGAGGTAAACGAAGTCTCCTATTTCAAAGGCTCGTTTCCTCCTCCTATTGTCCTCATAGCCTTTTTGCCTCGATTGAGCAGCTCTTAAGTTTTCTCGAATAACCTAAACTTGCTTCTCAGCTTCTAGCAACACATCCGGACCAAATACTTGATTCTCCACTGTCTCACTCCAAAACAAGGGTGTCCTAAACTTCCTTCAATATAGTGCTTCATATGGTAACATCTTCAAACTTGCTTGGTAGCTATTATTGTATGAAAATTCTGCATACGACAAGCTCTTGTCCCAACTCTTCCCATGCTTCAAAGCACAAGCTCTTAACATATCCTCTAAGATCTGGTTGGTCCGCTCAGTCTGTCCATCGATTTGAGGGTGATATGCTGAAATGAAATTCAACCTTGTTCCCAATGATTCATGCAATTTCTGCCATAACCTGGAGGTAAATTGAGAACCTCTATCCAATACTATCTCCTTTGGAACTCCATGTCGACACACAATATGCTCTATGTATATTTCGGCCAATTGTGTAGTTGTATACTTTGTCTTGACAGGTATGAAATGAGCCAACTTAGTCAGCCGATCCATAATTACCCAAATAGAGTCATAATCGTACCGAGTACGTGGCAATCGAACTGTAAACTCCATACCGATCTCTTCCCACTTCCTTTCTGAAATCTTCAATGGTTGTAATAATCCAGCTGGCCTTTGATGTTCCGTCTTGACTCGTTGGCACACATGACATAAGGCTACGTATTGAGCTATGTCCTTTTCATGCTAGCCCACCAATAACATGTCTTCAAGTCCTTTTACATCTTTGTACAACAGGGATGAATTGAGTATGGTGAGTCGTGTGCCTCTTTTAATATTGTTTCCCAAATACGTTTCACGTTGGGCACGACGATAATCTTACCAAGCCATAGAGTACCATGTTCATCATCATCAAATATGAATTCTCTCCCTTCTTGGGTCCTTTCCTTGATTTCTTGAATTTCCTCATGCTTTGTTTGACTTTCCCGAATTTCTTGCTCCAAGGTAGGGTTTAACTCCATTACTCCCATCTCGTTCACAAATTTGAGACTCAACCGTTCCAACTCCTTACATAACTCGGATGGTAATTCTCGAACCGTGAGTTGGTGACTTACTCCTTTCCGACTCAAAGCATCGGCCACTACATTAGCCTTCCATGGATTATAATTGATTCCCACATCATAATCTTTGATGAGCTCCAACCATCTTCGTTGCCTCAAATTCAGATCCGTTTGCGTGAATACGTACTTGAGACTCTTATGATCCATATTAATTTCAAAGCTATGTCCAAGAATATAATGTCTCTAAATCTTCAATGCATGTACTACAGCTACAAGTTCCAAATCATGCGTCGGGTAATTCTGCTCATGTTTCTTCAATTGTATTGATGCATAGGCGACCACTTGACCTTCTAGCATTAATACACATCCATGTTCTTGTATCGATGCATCACAATAAATATCAATGCTTTTGCTTGCATCCGGAAAACCGAAATTGGGGATGTAGTTAACCTCTTCATTAGCTCCCCAAAACTGTTTTGAAAAGCTTCAGTCCATCGGAAAGCCTTTCCCTTCATTAGCAATTCTGTCATTGGCTTGGCTATCTTGGAAAAGTCATTGACGAATCGACGGTAATATCCAGCCATTCCAAGAAAACTCTGGATCTCCTTTACATTCTGCGGGGCTTCCCATTTCAACACATCCCTCACTTTTCCGGGGTCAACCGATACTCCTCCTCCTGAGATGATATGACCCAAAAACGACACCTCTTTCAACCAAAACTGGCACTTGCTGAATTTGGCATACAATTGATGCTCTCTCAACTTCTGCAATGTAAGCCTCAAGTGTTCCTCATGTTCCTTCTCATCCTTCGAGTAGATCATAATGTCATCACTGAACACCACTACAAACTTATCCAAGGACTCCATGAAGACTATATTCATGAGATACATAAAGTAGGCATGTGCGTTTGTCAATCCAAAGGACATCACGGTGTACTCATAGGATCCATATTGTGTCATGAAAGCTGTTTTGGGTAAGTCCGATGGTCTAATCTTCATGTGGAGGAACCCCGACCTCAAATCAATCTTGGAGAAAATACAAGAACCCTTCATTTGATCAAACAAGTCCTCTATACAGGGCAAGGTATACTTGTTCCTTACTGTTACCTCGTTGAGAGCTCGGTAATTCACACACATCCTTTGTGTCCGACCCTTCTTGTCCACAAATGGAACGGCGCTCCCCAAGGTGAAGAACTGGGGCAAATAAAACCCTTCTATAATTTCTCTTGAATCTGTGTCTTGAGCTCTGCTAATTCCTTAGGAAGCATCCTATACGACCACTTAGCTATAGGTGCAGTTCTAGATATTAAATCAATAACAAACTGAATGTCTCGATCAGGGGGCATACCTGGCAACTCATCCGGAAACACATCAAAAAATTCACACACCACCGGAATCTCGTCAATTGCGGCACCATCCGTGTGGTTCAGCTCTATTTGCTTTGGTGCGTGTTGAGATGCTTCAAATTCTACGGTGATCCCTTCCTCATTGGTCATCTTCACCGTCTTCGTGGCACACTAAATAACTCCATTGTGCTTCCTCAACCACTCCATAACATGTATAATGTCCAATCCTTGAGAATCCAAGACAATGAGGTTGGCGGAGAAATCTACCCCCCTTATTCTAAGGCTTACTTTTGGACATACTATATTTGTCCTCATCTCTCCTCCAGGAGACTTATGCAATAGAGTAAACTTCATATGAGAGATAGGCAAACTACACTTGCAACATATTTCGATGCAATGAATGAATGTGATGCTCCTAAATCAAATAACATAGTCGCTGGGTTGAGGTTTGCGAGAAACATACCAATCACCACGTCATCCACTTGTTGTGCATCCTCCGTAGAGACATGGTTCACGTTGCCACGAGCAAAATTCTGCTGTCCACGGTTTCCTTGCGGCTGTCCTCCATTTGGTCTCGGCTTCTATCTTTGAGCATTACTTCCTTGACCAAGGCCAAACTTAGGACATTGATGAGCAAAGTGTGCAGCTTCTCCACCAGTGTAGCACTTCTTTACTCCACCAGAATTTGGACGGACTTGATTCTGATTGTTTGCACCCGGAAAGTTTGCATGGGTTGTGTAAGGCATTGGAGGCCTAGGTGCTTGCATAACATGGCGCTGCTGAACAAACTGAGTTGGGCGCGGTGCATATCCGGGGCGATGAGCAGGCACAGAGGAGCTGAAATAAGGCGCATTTCGTGGTGCAAAGCAAGGGCGCACATTAGTTCCTTGTTGTTGTACTTGATATGGTGCCTTCCTCTTGTTGTCTTGCTCCATCTCACGGACCTTGTTTTCCACAACAGTTGCTTTGTCCACAAGCTTTTGTAAGTGGGCATAATCACAGTTGAGCAATTGCACTTGGATCTCATTGTTCAAGCCTCTCATGAACAATTATTGCTTCCGGCTGCCCCGGCTCACATCCTCAGGCGCATACCTTGAAAGTTTAGTGAATTTATTGAGGTATTCACTCACACTCGATCTTCCTTGTCTCAAGTTCTCAAATTCTTGCCTCTTCAAGATCATAACACCTTCCAGCACATAATGAGACAGAATCTCTCCTTAAATTCTGCCCAGGTGATTCTCTCTTGGTTCTCATGGGCATTGCATAGCGAATCCCACCAATCGGGAGCTGTTCAAGCAATTGATGAGATGCAAATAGAACCTTCTCCCGATCACTGCATTGAACGATAGCAAGTTTCTTCTCTAAAGACTTCAACCAATCATCTGCATCCATAGGGTCAGCAACTTGAGGAAAGGTTGGCGACTAGTCCTTATGAACTCTCCCAACCGATTATGAGGAGGTGGGGTGGCGGTGGAGGCATGTGGGGCTGATTGTTGATGTTACCAGCTTGCAGGTGTCCCATAGTCAATATCATGGTTTGCATGAGATGGTTCTGCATACCTATAAGCTGCTCAATGTTGATAGCTCCATGAGCGGGTCCTCGTCCATTATTGTTCTGAGGTGCTTCATTGTTCTCCTCCTTATCATTGACAACCCTCTGGTTGCGAGTCCTCACCATCTGAAGAAAAGGAAGAGATATGAATTTAGAAGACATCCCCAACTATAAGCATCAAGGGATATGAAACTAAGCAACTAACTATACTAGCCTAGGTGGACATGGCAATGCTAAAGCATCACAAAATCCTCCATTAAGCACACAAGCAACCATTATATAGCAACAGCACACCAAACAAAGACACATCAATTTCTGAGTGCTCCTATGTCTCTAGAGTGTCCATTCTATCTAGGCTACGTTCTACGGTCGACCTGTGGCTCTAATACCAATTTGTGACACGCGGTTCCAAAAAATGAACCAAGTTAACGCATATGAGTGCCCAGGATGTTCCACACATACACAAGTGCAATCACAAAAGAGTATGCAGAAAATTACCACAGAACAATATTTATTAACCATTTTTATTACACAAACCATAATATTCTCGATTACAAGCTCTAATGAATATTAATCACAAGTTTAACTAATGCAGCGAAAATAGACTAATAAGCAACTAAGCAAAAGGTATAGCGTAGCTCCACGCAACACCACAGGCAAAGCTGACGGTAGACACGACCTAGAACTCTGCATTATCATCATTAAACTCCCAATCCTGACCTGCAACTGTTGGTGGGGGAATTGCAAGAGTGAGTACATGTCGTACTCAACAAGTGTGGGAAGTATGTCATGTAGCTGATACAAATGACGAATATAATAAAGGCTAAGTGCTAAAAAGTACATTAAAACATTTGAAAAGCAACATATTATATGTATGTGAAATAAACACATCATAAACCATATGGTCATCATAATACCAGTCCACATTTCATTACCATCCTCCAAATTCCAGATTTCATCATTACTGTTAACCTTATTCAATACCAGAATTTACTCTATAATTAGTCATAACCATTACCAAACCATAACCATAACCATAACCATCCCAAAAACCATCCCAATACCATGTTCCCTCTAATCATGGAAGTTGTCTAGGTGCTCATAACCGAGAGCACGACTATCATGATAGTTTATTAGACTCTGCAGGGGTTTTACCACTTTACCCATGTGTTTGTGATGTCATCACCCGGTGGCGACTAAAGGAAAACCTCCATTATGCCAATTACAATTCCTTTGGTGTATGGCCAAGAGATCACAAAATAGCTTTTACAAAGCGATTACTAGCCTATTTAGACCCCAATGAGGTTTCACCAGTGGCGATGCCTCCAACTGAGCACATCTTCAACCAAGGGCCCCCTCTTGAGCCATTTGGATCCCAGGGTAGTCCTACCAATCATCAACAAACCCAATCTGACTACCCCTTCCCCAAGCATCTTTAATGGTCCAAATAGCACTGGCAAAACCCTAATTAATCAGCTACGCTGAACCCATACATGGCCTCGTGGTAGAACTGTAGTCCTGTCTTATTCTTGCATGAACTGGTCCTTAGATCTAATGCAAGCAAACCACCATAACTTCCAACCCATCCACACACCAGGCTTGCTTAGATCACCCATTACCATACCACATTAACCAATTCATATTAACCATAATCTCATAAAGGCATAATTAAGTTAAGTGGTATAGTTGTCTTCCCATCCCAATTAATTAAGTGAAGCAAAAAGGTAAAAAGCCCTTCCCGACTCTCTACCATGAATTCGAGGTGACAATGGCAGTCAAACAAATCTAGTAAACTTCCTACCATAGGATTCCCATCAAAATTGACACGAGCATGAAGTTTTGCAAACAAAAAATTTATTTTAAAAACGGGATCAATATGCTTCAAGGACACTTGCCTTGCTCTTGGGCTTGATTAGGATCAAAGGCCTCAAACTCCTTGTGCTGGAGATCCTCTGTGACACTCTCTAGCGCAAATCCCTCTAATCCGGACAATAAACATACAAACTAGAAACACAATCAAAGAGTGCACAAATATTACTCAATATGATTGATGCAAGTGCATGGTGGAACTTGTTAATGAGTTGCTTTTAATAATCACTAATTAGTTCTAATAGCTTTTAACAAGTTTATACAGGTTTGGAGTTGATTCGATCAAATTTTAGATTTAAATTTAACAAAAATTAACGAGGAAAATCGGACTAGTCCGCAAGGGATCGGACAAGTCCGCACTGCGCAAGATTAACAAAATAGGGTTTTCCAGATCAATGTGAATTTGGAGATTTGGGGTTTAATTCATATAAGGATAAGAGAATAGAAGGTATACCAGGTGTTTAGAACTCCAATGAATCAAGTATCTTTGAGGTAACACTTGGATCTTGACGATCTAGAGTTGATGAAGAACTTGGTGGTGAATTGTTCATAAAGAAAGCGAAGTTGATGGAGATCTTGATCCTCTTTAGCTTCCTCCTCTTCTTCTCCTTGCTCTAGATCTCCTTCTCCCTCTTTGGTGGTGGCTAATCACGAGCTAGGGTTTGGGTGTGATGGAAAAGTGGCAAATAGATGTCAAGCCAAGGGGTGGGATTGTTTATATAGAGGTTGAGGTTAGGGTTAGATGGATTTCGAGTTTGGGGGTGAGTAGATGACGGTTTAGAGTCCCACATGGGATCTAAAAGAAACGGACAAGTCCGCTGGAACTCCAGACTAGTCCAGACAAGTCTAGGGACTTAGCAAATTTTCAAGGAATTGGAACACCGGACTAGTCTGCACAGGACCGGACAAGTCTGAAATTGCCCAGAGGGAAAAACAGACTGGTCCGCAACAAAACGGACAAGTCCGTTTGAAGTCAGAGAGAAATCACACTAGTCCGCGCAAAAATTAGAATAGTCCGCACTTCCCAGAATTCTTAAGTGCAGTTTTGTTTCTAATTCATTTTAAACTTGTTCCTTTTTATGTTGCTCAATATTAAACTTGTATTGGAATGTATGCAATGCATGATGGATGAAAATGAGGGTGTTACAAACCTACCCCCCTTAAAATGAATCTTGCCCTCGAGATTCGACGCAGATGAGAAAAGATAGCGAAATTCCTTCTTGAGATCTTCCTCCAACTCCCATCTTGCTTCCGATTCTGTATGATGCTTCAATTGATCTTTACACCATCTGATGATCTTGTTCATTGTGACCCTCTCCTTGGTTTTCAAGATCTTGACCAGTTGCTCGGCATAAGTCTAATATCCCTCTAATTCCAATTCTTCCATT
Organism: Tuctoria greenei; assembly: GCA_036927565.1. Classification (NCBI taxonomy): domain Eukaryota; kingdom Viridiplantae; phylum Streptophyta; class Magnoliopsida; order Poales; family Poaceae; genus Tuctoria; species Tuctoria greenei. The sequence continues at coordinate 175,004,716 of JAYESD010000003.1, read as the reverse complement.
GACAGTTGTTCTTCCGGCACTCTCGAACACTTCTGGAGCTGGGAAACAGGAAAGAAATCATGAACATCCGATAAGTGAGCTGGCATCTCCAACATATATACTACTTCTCCTCTTTTGTTTAAAATCATTAATGGCCCAATGTAGCGATGTGCTAGCTTGCCTCTTATGTTAAACCTCTTATGACTTCTCGTTGGTGACACCTTGAGGTAAACGAAGTCTCCTATTTCAAAGGCTAGTTTCCTCCTCCTATTGTCCTCATAGCCTTTTTGCCTCGATTGAGCAGCTCTCAAGTTTTCTTGAATAACCTAAACTTGCTTCTCAGCTTCTAGCAACACATCCGGACAAAATACTTGATTCTCCCCAGTCTCACTCCAAAACAAGGGCGTCCTAAACTTCCTTCCATATAGTGCTTCGTATGGTGACATCTTCAATCTTGCTTGGTAGCTATTATTGTATGAAAATTATGCATACGACAAGCTCTGGTCCCAAGTCTTCCCATGCTTCAAAGCACAAGCTCTTATCATATCCTCTAAGATCTGGTTAGTCCTCTCAGTTTGTCCATCCGTTTGAGGGTGATATGCTAAACTGAAGTTCAACCTTGTTCCCAGTGATTCATGCAATTTCTGCCAAAACCTGGAGGTAAATTGAGAACCGCTATCTGATACTATCTCCTTTGGAACTCCATGTCGACACATAATATGCTCTATGTATATTTCGCCAATTGTGCAGCTGTATACTTTGTCCTGACAGGAATGAAATGAGCTGACTTAGTCAATCGATCCATAATTACCTAAATAGAGTCATAACCGTACTGAGTACATGGCAACCCAACTGTAAACTCCATACCGATCTCTTCCCACTTCCATACCAAAATCTTCAATGGTTGTAATAATCCAGCTGGCCTTTGACGTTCCACCTTGACTCGTTGGCACACATCACATAAGGCTACATATTGAGCTATGTCCTTTTCATGCTAGCCCACCAATAACATGTCTTCAAGTCCTTTTACATCTTCGTACAACTGGGATGAATTGAGTATGGTGAGTCGTAGGCCTCTTTTAATATTGTTTCCCCAATACGCTTCATGTTGGGCACGACGATCCTCTTACCAAGCCATAGAGTACCATGTTCATACTCATCAAATATGAATTCTCTCCCTTCCTGGGTCCTTTCCATGATTTCTTGAATTTCCACATGATTTGTTTGACTTTCCCGAATTTCTTGCTCCAAGGTAGGGATTAACTCCATTACTCCCATCTCGTTCACAAATTCAAGATTCAACCGTTCAAACTCCTTACAAAACTCGCATGGTAATTCTCAAACCGTGAGTTGCTTACTTATTCCTTTTCGACTCAATGCATCAGCCACTACATTAGCCCTCCATGGATGATAATTGATTCCCACATCATAATCTTTGATGAGCTCCAACCATCTTTGTTGCCTCAAATTCAGATCCGTTTGTGTGAATACGTACATGAGACTCTTATGATCCGTATAAATTTCAAAGCTATGTCCAAGAATATAATGTCTCTAAATCTTCAATGCGTGTACTATAGCTACAAGTTCAAAATCATGTTGGGTAATTCTGCTCATGTTTCTTCAATTGTCTTGATGCATAGGAGACCACTTGACCTTCTTGCATTAATACACATCCAAGTTCTTGTCTCGATGCATCAAAATAAATATGAAAGCTTTTGCTTACATCCGGAAAACAAAAATTGGGGTTGTAGTTAACCTCTTCTTTAGCTCCCCTAAACTGTTTTGACAAGCTTCAGTCCATCGGAAAGCCTTTCCCTTCATTAGCAATTCTGTCATTGGCTTGGCTATCTTGGAAAAGTCCTTGACGAATCGATGGTAATACCCAGCCATTCCAAAAAAACTTCGGATCTCCTTTACATTCTGCAGGGCTTCCCATTTCAACATGTCCCTCACTTTTCCGGGGTTGACCGATACTCCTACTCGTGAGATGATATGACCCGAAAATGACACCTCTTTCAACCAAAACTGGCACTTGCTGAACTTGGCATACAATTGATGCTCTCTCAACTTCTGCAACGTACGCGTCAGGTGTTCCTCATGTTCCTTCTCATCCTTCAAGTAGATCATAATGTCATCAATGAACACCACTACAATCTTATCCAAGTACTCCATGAAGACTATATTAATGAGGTACATAAAGTAGGCATGTGCGTTTGTCAATCAAAAGGACATCACGGTGTACTCATAGGATCAATGTTGTGTCATGACAGCTGTTTTGGGTATGTCTGATGGTCTAATCTTCATTTGGAGATACCCTGACCTCAAATCAATCTTGGAGAAAACAAAAGCACCCTTCATTTGATCAAACAAGCCCTCTATACGGGGCAAGGTATACTTGTTCCTGACTGTTACCTCGTTGAGAGCTTAGTAATCCACACACATCCTTTGCGACCCATCCTTCTTGTCCACAAATAGAACGAGCGCTTCCCAAGGTGAAGAATTGGGGCAAATAAAACCCTTCTCTAATTTCTCTTGAATCTGCGTCTTGAGCTCCACTAATTCCTTAAGAGGCATCCTATACAGCCTCTTAGCTATAGGTGCAGTTCCAGATATTAAATCAATAACAAATTGAATGTCTCGATCAGGTGGCATACCTGACAACTAATCTGGAAACACATCCAAAAATTCACACCACCGGAATCTCCTCAATTGCGGCACTGTCCATGTGGTTCAGCTTCAATAGCTTTGGTGCGTGTTGAGATGCTTCAAATTCTACAGTGATCCCTTCCTTATTGGTCAACTTCACCGTCTTCGTGGCACACTCAATAACTCCATTGTGCTTCCTCAAACAGTCCGTACCAAGTATAATGTCCAATCCTTGAGAATCCAAGACAATGAGGTTGGCAGAGAAATCTACCCCGTTATTCTAAGGCTTACTTTTGGACATACTATATTTGTCCTCATCTCTCCTCCAGGAGACTTAACCAATAGAGTAAACTTCATATGAGAGATAGGCGAACTATACTTGGCAATATATTTCGATGCAATGAATGAATGTGATACTCCTAAATCAAATAACATAGTCGCTGGGTTGAGGTTTGCGAGAAACATACCAATCACCACATCATCCACTTGTTGTGCATCCTCCGTAGAGACATGGTTCACGTGGCCACAAGCAAAATTCTGTTGTCCACGGCTTCCTTGCCGCTGTCCTCCATTGGTTCTTGGGTTCTGTCTTTGAGCATTGCTTCCTTGACCAAGCCCAAACTTAGGACATTGATGCGCAAAGTGTACAGCTTCTCCACCAGTGTAGCACTTCTTTACTCCACCAGAATTTGGACGGACTTGATTCTGATCGTTTGCACCCAGAAAGTTTGCACGAGGTGTGTAAGGCATTGGAGGCCTAGGTGCTTGCATAACAGTGCGCTGCTGCACAAACTGAGTTGAGCGCGGTGCATATCCGGGGCGATGAGCAGGTGCAGAGGATCTGAAATAAGGCTCATTTGGCGGTGCAAAGCGAGGGCACACATTACTTCCTTGTTGTTGTACTTGATATGGCGCCTTCCTCTTGTTGTCTTGCTCCATCTCACGGACCTTGTTTTCCATAGCAGTTGCTTTGTCCACAAGCTTCTATAAGTGGGCATAATCACGGTTGAGCAATTGCACTTGGATCTCATTGTTCAAGCCTCTCATAAACAAGTATTGCTTCCGGCTGTCCCGGCTCACATCCTCAAACGCATACCTTGAGAGTTGAGTAAATTTATTGAGGTATTCACTCACACTCGATCTTCCTTGTCTCAAGTTCTCAAATTCTTTCCTCTTCAAGATCATAACACCTTCCAGCACATAATGAGACAAAAGCTCTCCTTGAATTCCGCCCAGGTGATTCTCTCTTGGTTCTCATGGGCATTGCATAGTGAATCCCACCAATTGGCAGCTGCTCCAACAAGTTGATGAGACGCAAATAACACCTTCTCCCGATCATTGCATTGAACGATAGCAAGTTTCTTCTGTAAGGACTTCAACAAATCATCTGCATCCATAGGGTCAGCAGCTTGAGCAAAGGTTGGCGGCTAGTCCTCATGAACTCTCCCAACCGGTTATGAGGAGGTGGGGGTGGCGGTGGAGGCATGTGGGGCTGATTATTGATGTTACCAGCCTGTAGGTGTCCCATAGTCAAAATCATGGTCTGCATGACATGGTTCTGCATAGCCAAAAGCTGCTCAATGTTGATAGCTCCATGAGCAGGTCCTTGTCCATTATTGTTCTAAGGTGCTTCATTGTTCTCCTCCTTGTCAATGCCATCCCCCTGGTTGCGAGTCCTCACCATCTTAAGAAAAGGAAGAGATAAGAATTTAGAAGACGTCCCCAACTATATGCATCAAGGAATATGAAACTAAGCAACTAACTATACTAGCCTAGGTGGACATGGCAATGCTAAAGCATCACAAAATCCTCCATTAAGCACACAAGAAACCAATATATAGCAACAACACACCAAACAAAGACACATCAATTCCTGAGTGCTCCTATGTGCTCCAGAGTGTCCATTCTATCTAGGATGCGTTCTACGGTTGACCTGTGGCTCTAATACCAATTTGTGACACCCGGTTACAAAAAATGAACCAGGTTAACGCATATGTGTGCCCAGGACGTTCAACACACATACACAAGTGCAATCACAAAATAGTATGCAGAAAATTACCACATAACAATATTTATTAACCATTTTTATTACACAAACCATAATATCCTCGATTACAAGCTCTAATGAATATTAATAACAAGTTCAACTAACGCAGCGAAAATAGACTAATAAGCAACTAAGAAAAAGGGATAGCGTAGCTCCACGCAACACCACAGACAAAGCTAACGGTAGACACGGCCTAGAACTCTGCATTATCATCATTAAACTCCCAATCCTGACCTGCAACTGTTGGTGGGGGAATCACAAGAGTGAGTACATGTCGTACTCAGCAAGTGTGGAAAGTATGACATGTAGCTGATACAAATGACGAATATAATAAAGGCAAAGTGCTAAAAAGTACATTAAAACATTTGAAAAGCAACATATTATATGTATGTAAAATAAACACATCATAAACCATGTAGTCATCATATTACCAATCCATATTTCGTTACCATCCTCCAAATTTTAGATTTCAACATTATCATTAACCATATTCAATACAAGAATTTAATCCATAACAAGCCATAACCAATACCAAACCATAACCATAAGCATAACCATACCAAAAACCATACCAATACCAAGTTCCCTCAAATCATGGAAGTTGTCCAGGTTCTCATAGCCGGGAGCACGGCTATCATGATAGTTTATTAGACTTTGCGGAGTTGGTACAACTTTACCCACGTGTTTGTGATTTCATCACCCATCGGTGACTAAAGGAAAACCTCCATTATGCCAATTACACTTCCTTTGGTGTGTGGCAAAGAGATCACAAAATAGCCTTTACAAAGGGATTACTCGCCTATCTAGACCTCACTGAGGTTTCACCGGTGGCGATGCCTCCAACTGAGCACATCTTCAACCAAGGGCCCCCTCTTGAGCCATTCGGATCCCAGGGTAGTCCCACCAATCATCCACAAACCCAATCCGACTACCCCTTCCCCGAGCACCCTTAAAGGTCCAAATAGCACTGGCAAAGCCCTAATTAATCACCTACGTCGCACCCATACTTGGCCTCATGGTGGAACTGTAGTCCTGGCTTTTTCTCGCATGAACCGGTCCATAGATCTAAAGCAAGCAAACCACCATAACTTCCAACCCATCGACATACCTGGCTTGCTTAGATCACCCATTACCATATCACATTAACCATAATCTCATAAAGGCATAATTAAGTTATGTGGTATAGTTGTCTTCTCATCCTAATTAATTAAGCGAAGCAAAAAGGTAAAAAGCCCTTCCCGACTCTCTACCATGAATTCAAGGGGACAAGGGTGGTCAAACAAATCTAGTAAACTTCCCACCATTGGGTTCCCATCAAAATTAACACAAGCATGCAGTTTTGCAAACAAAACATATATTTTAAAAATAGGATCAATATGCTTCAAGGACACTTGCCTTCCTCTTGGGCTTGATTAGGATCAAAGGCTTCAAACTCCTAGTGCTGGAGATCCTCTGCAGCACTCTCTAGCGCAAATCCGACTAATCCACACAATAAACATACAAACAATAAACACAATCAAAGAGTGCACAAATATTACTCAATATGACATGATATGCATGTTGATGCAAATGGAAGGCGGAACTTGTTAATGAGTTGCTTTTAATGATCACAAACTAGTTCTAATAGCTTTTAACAAGTTTTACAGGTTTGGAGTTGTTTCGATCAAATTTTAGATTTAAATTCAACAAAAATTAACCAGGAAAATTGGACTGGTCCGCTGGGGACTGGACAAGTGCGCACTATGCAAGATCAGCAGATTAGAGTTTTCTAGATCGACGTGAATATATAGATTTGGGGTTGAATTCACATAAGGAAAAGAGAATTGAAGGTATAACAGGTGTTTAGAACTCCAATGAATCAAGAATCTTGGAGGTAACACTTGGATCTTGATGATCCAGGATTGGTCAAGAACTTGATGGTGGATTGTTGACGAAGAACGCGAAGTTGATGGAGATCTTTATCCTCTTTTGTTTCCTCCTCTTCTTCTCCTTGCTCTAGATCTCCTTCTCCCTCCTTGGTGGCGGCTAATCACGAGCTAGGGTTGGGTGTGATGGAAAAGTGGCAAATAGATGTCAACCCAAGGGGTGGGGTTGTTTATATAGAGGTGAAGGTTAGAGTTAGATGGATTTCGAGTTTGGGGGTGAGTATAGGCCGGTTTAGAGTCCCACGTGGGCTCTAAAAGAGTTAGGCACGACGTCCCTAGGCCCAATTAACGTAAAACCAAAGAACAAGTAGTGAAACAAAAGATCAACTCGGAGTCATGATTTATCGGACAGGTATGAAAAGGGCTGGACTAGTCCGAAGTTGGACAGAGAGAAACCAGATAAGTTTGGACTAGACATCGGACAAGTCCAAACTTATCCAGAGGGGAAAAACAGACAAGTCTGGCAAGTCCGACTTTAGTAAGAGGGAAAAACGGACAAGTCCAGGGACTTAGCAAATTTTCAAGGAATTGGAACACCGGACTAGTCCGCACAGGACTGGACAAGTCCAAAATTGCCCAGAGGGAAAAATAGACCGGTCCACAGCAAAACAGACAAGTCTGTTTGAAATCAGAGAGAAATCGGACTACTCCACACCAAAATAGGGCTAGTCCGCACTTCCCAGAATTCTTAAGTGTGGTTTTGTTTCTAATTCATTTTAAACTTGTTCCTTTTTATGTTGCTCAATATTAAACATGTATTGGGGATTTATGCAATGCATGATGGATAAAAATGAGGGTGTTACATCCTGCATGGCTTTACCGTAGCTCCGGACTTCGAGAGACCCCATGGCAATTTCCAGAGGAATGACAGCTTCGGCTTCGTACACCATAAAGAAGGGTGTTTCTCCTGTTGTCCGGTTGGGTGTTTTCCAGCTTGCTCACAATGCAGACAGCAGCTCTTCTATCTAGGTGCCACCATGCTTCTTCAAGCGCTCATAAGTGCGCAACTTGAGTACCTTGAGAATTTTTGCATTTGCTCTCTCGGCTTGGCCATTGCTTGCCGGATGAGCTACTGACGTGTAGCTGACAGATATGCCAAGGACTTCGCAATACTATTGTAAAGCTACACTTGTGAATTGGGTTCTGTTGTAAGTGATGACTCTGTTCAGAACTCTAAATTTGCAGACAATGTACTTCAAGAATTTGATGGCAGATTGCTTGTTGATTGTCACAATTGGAGTAGCTTCCGGGCACTTTGTGAACTTTTAAATGGAGACGTATAAAAACCGGTACCCTGCGACGGCTTATGGGGAAGGTCCCAATATATCCATCCCCCACACAACGAATGGCGAAGATGGAGGAATCATTTGCAGTGACTGCGTCAGTGTTTGAATTTGGTTTGCATGGAACTAGCACGCCTTGCACTTCTTGACCAGCTCGACTGCATCTTGGAGTGCCATTGGACAGTAAAAACCATGTCGGAAGGCCTTACCGACCAGCGTGCGGGATGACACCGTATTCCCACACTCACCTCCATGGATCTCTGGGAGAAGTTCGCAGCCCTCTTCCCGGGAAATGCACTGCATTAGAATGCTGTTGGCACCACATTGCTAGAGATCCCCTTGTACCAACGGGTATCTTTTAGCCAATCTGACAATTCGCTCAACGGACACACCATCTTTAGGAAGGATGTTGTCTTTCAAGTAGTCCCAGACCTCCGAGATCCATGCCTCAAGATTGACTTGAGCTTCTGGATCTTGCATGCTTGGTTGCTCGGAGCATCCTATAGCACCAATGATCCTTGGTGGACGCCATGGTAACAGGGCCACCTGGACCACCAGCTTCGAGGTGCTGGTCCCGCCGCCATCACTCAGTTCGGGAGACTGAGAGGAAGGTGCTGGTAATCTCCTAACAAAAACCCCATCGGGTGCCTGAGCTCTGATTGAAGCTTTCATCGAGAGATCATCTGCTTTAGCGTTGTTGAGATGGTGGACATGGTAGAGGTCCAGGACAAAGAACTCATTTTCCAAGTTCTGGACTTCAAGCAAATATGCAGCAAGTTTAGGGTTATTGCAACTACATTCACCTTTGACTTGTTTGATGATTGAAAGTTCATCTAGGAATCCCTTGTGGGTTTTGGATGATTTATGACAAGCAAATGAGATCCTAACCACTTTGTTGACATGAGCACATGTTCTAATGAGAAAATGAGCAAAGTGCCAAAAATAAAGGAGAATGAGGAACAATGTGGAAAAGAGCTCAAGAAACAAATGTAGTAGATCATTGTGTATGGAATGTGTTAAGGAAACACACCCCAAAAGCTCAAGCACAAATAATCACACACATTGCACAAGTTTATACAGGATCGGACTAGTCCAATTGACACCGGACTAGTCCGATATCTTTCTGCACAAGATCGGACAAGTCCATTATCACCACGGACTAGTCCGATATCTCTATGACTAGAATCGGACTTGTCCTCCCCAGTGCAGACTAGTCCTCCAAACACTTCACAAGTTGCACAAAATTGGACAAGTCCGATATTAGCACGGGCTAGTCCGAAAAACATTCTGACCTAAATCGGATAAGTCCTCCAAGTGCGTACTTGTCCCCAATTCACTTAAGGTTTCACTTTTCTGGACAAGTTCGATATCAATCGGACTAGTTTGAAGATTTCCAGAACCAAACTCGGACAAGTCCGCTCTCAACCGGACAAGTCCGATATTTCGGGACACCTAGGGCTTGCTACACACAGCAGTCCCGTGTCCATCACAGACTAGTCCGATATTCCTAAACCCTAATGGTAACTTTTGGGAACCCAATATAATAGGTGTACACAGCCCATCTTTTAACTCTCTCGACCCCCTGCGCTATCACACCTCCCAAGAGCCTCAAAAACACATCTCTCCATGAAATCAAACTTAAGAAAGATCAATCCTTTGATGATACACTTTGGATCATTGAAGAGACACGGTTCATCACTCATTGAGCTCTTGGTTTGTTTCCCTAACACACTCTTGTGGTTTTCATTGTGATCTTTCGAGTGTGTTCTTGGTGGTGTTCTCGTTGTAATCTTGGGGAGCCCTTAACTTGTGAGAAGGCCCCTTCAATTTGGTTATTTCCCTTTGTGATAAGTGAAGAGGATTGGCCTCTATGGTGATCCGAAGAGAGTAGGGTTGGTGAAGACCCAGTCCTTTCATGGACTCCTCAACGTGGATGTAGGTTGCCTCTGTAGGAACCGAACCACGGGATAAATTGCTTGTGTTCTTACTTTGTGCTCATTGTTCTTATACTTCATATCAATCTAGGGTTTCAATCAATCTTGCTTACTTTACGTTGAAACATTGAATATAAGATTGACTTGTGGTACATCCTAGTTCATAATCGTGTAACACTTTAATTACAAGTATATTTCCCATTCTTACATCCTAGGATCAAGTTAATCGATCAAATTTGATTAACCTAGTCGGTATTCACCGGACTAGTCCGCACTTGACCCAACTAGTCCGATATCTCGAGATTTGATATTATTGTTAAGTGTTGCAGGTTTCGACAAAATTCAAAAAGGCCTATTCACCCCCCCCCTCTAGGCCACATTCAAATGGTATCAGAGCAAGGTTCTCCAAAAGGAGACTAATCACTCGAAAAGATCATGTCGAACATGAAGGACGTACACAAGAGCAACAACCAAGAGAAGGTTAAAGAAGACAAGAACCGGAAATTGGAGAAGCTCCTCGAAGCCATTTAAGACTTCGAGGATGATGATGAGGAGACGATGGAACTCAAGGCGCTCCTAAGGAAGAAAACCCTTTCCAAGGGAACGGTGAAAATCGAAGATGAGAAGAAAAAGAAGGGGAGTAGTCACACCGACTACTCCCAATATCCTTTTAATTATGATGGCCTAAATTCTAACACAATCATTATCTATCTATTCCAATTGGAAAAGCCCCACACTTTGACGACAATGACTACTCAATGTGGAGGCAAAAATATGAAAATGCATTTGATTTCTCTAAATCCAAGTTTGTGGCACATAGTATGCACATGATGAGGAGCTCACACCTAGCCAAGAGGAAGCGATCCATCAAAATGACCAAGCTGCCATAGTCATTACTTTATCACTCAGTCGTGATGAGTTTACAAAGGTGGATGGACTCGAGATCGCAAAAGAGATATGGGATACATTGCAAACCGCACATGAAGGCGATCATCATGTGCGAGAAGCAAAAATCGAGATGATTGAAGGCGAGATGGGAAGATTCGCCATCGAAGAAGATGAGTCGCTGCAAGATATGTACAACTGACTAAAGATGCTCATCAACAAGGTACGAGCATACAGTAGCAAGAAGTGGAACGACCATGAGGTGGTGAAGCTCATTCTTAGAGCCTTCAGGCCTCGCAATGTTACCTTGTGCTCGATGATACGAGAAAGCCCCGGGTACAAGAAGATGACCCCGGATGAGATACTTGGGAAAATAATCAACTTTGAAATGATGGAAAAACAAGCCAAACATGTTAAGGAGATTGAAGATCTCACCTCGACAAAGAAGAAAGTTGTTGCTCTAAAGTCCACCCTCAAGCCCTTGTCCAAAGAAGCTCGAGAAGCTCAACTAGAAGAAGATGGTGATGATGAGAGCAGTGATTTGGATGAATATGACATCATACTGTTCATGAAGAAATTCAACAGAATGATGAAGAAAAGACAAGGGGCCAAATCGAGTGAAGGGAAGTTCAAGGAGAAATCAAGACCAAAGTTGAGGAGGGCATGCTATAATTATGGTGAGTATAGCCACTTTAAAGTTGATTTCCCATATGAAGAGAACAAGAAGAAGACCAAAGACCTGAAGCCTCAACCCATGAAGTTCTTCAAGAAGAAGAAGCAAGCTGAAGAAGCACATCTTGGGAAATAATGGGACTCAAATGATGAGTCCTCATCCGAAGAAGAAGAAGAGATGGCTAACATAGCCATCAAGAAGACATCCAAGAAGTCCACTCTCTTCCCTACTCTCAGCGCGTGGAAGTAGAACGACACTTGCCTCATGGCAAAGGAAGGTAAACACAAGGTAACTACCAAATCCTCTTCCGTGCATTCCTATTCTAGTGATAGTGAAATTAATAGTGATAATGGAGATATGCTCATTGGATTAGATAAGAAAACAACCATAAAAATGAAATTTTTACTTGATCAACTTGTTGAGAAGGAGAAGTTGATACATTGTCAAGAAGACATGATTATCTCCCTAAATAAGGAATATGTCAAACTTGAGAAGCTTCTAGAACATGAAAAGGAGCGAACCAAGTCACTAGAGCTTGAGTTAGCTTTAAGTAAGAAAGCTTGCTTGGAGTTAAGCGACTCAAATGCTACAATCAAGGACGAACTTGCTAACCTAATCAAGGTTAATAAGATCCTTGATGTACATGTTGAGTCACTCAAGCAAGGTGACCCTTCATCCTCTTCAAGCTCACCTTCTCAGCCACTTAAAACTGAAGCTATCACTACTTGTTCATGTAGTAAAGTTGACATCAGCTTGAAAGACAAGTCATCCTCTACCAAGGATAAGCATCCTGCCCAAAGTGGCGTATTTGACAAGGAGGAGGTCAAATATGCACGTAGTGCTTACTTGGCCATAAGAACTCCAAATGTAAAATATGGCATTGGGTATTCCTATGGTGGAAAGCAAAATGCTAGAAGCCATAAGAATAACAAGGAAAGCATTACCTTTGTAAAGGGAAGACCCTAACAAACTGGAAAATCCAAAGTTAACACATTCAACACGCATGATCAGCGGACTAGTCTGGTCGGGCTCCAGACATGTCCGGTCCTTCGGACAAGTCTGATTTCGCAGACTAGTCCTATTTATAAACAACAACAGTTACTATTTAGATTTTTTGATGCATCTTATGTGTTAATAAGAAGTAATATTGGTAAGATTTATGCACATTATGTCGGGCCACGCCATGGGAACACCAAGTCTCATGTGTGGGTGCCCAAATTTCTTGTAACTAACCTCCAAGGACCCAAGAAAGCTTGGGTACCTAAAACCAAGGCATAATTTGTTTTTGTATGCATATTCCTCCAGTGGATCTAAATGGGTGCTAGACAATGGCTGCACCAACCATATGACCGGAGAAAGAAGGATGTTCGTTGAGTATGAAGAAAATGAGGAGCCAAGCGAGGGCATCTATTTTGGAGACAATAGTCAAGGAAAGGTGCTAAGTACCGGTGAAATTGCCATATAATCTAAACACACTCTTTCTCATGTATTACATGTTGATTCCTTAGATTATAACCTGTTGTCCATATCTCAATTATGTGACAAAGGTTACAATTGCTTGTTCACTAACGAGGGTGTGACCGTCTCTAGAAGGAGTGATGGTTCCATTGCATTCAATGGTATGTTAAGGGGAAAGCTTTACCTTGTTGACTTCAACAAAGATAAAGCCGAACTTGACTCATGCTTGATTGCAAAGACCAACATGGGTTGGCTGTGGCATAGACGGCTAGCGCATGTTGGTATGAGGAACCTTTAAAAACTCATCAAGGGCGATCACATCCAAGGTTTGAAAGATGTTGTTTTTGAGAAAGATGGGCCTTGAAGCGCGTGCCAAGATGGGAAGCAAGTTGGAGCACCTCATCCCGCTAAGAACGTCATGACTACAACAAGACCGCTCGAGCTACATCACATGGACTTATTTGGTCCAATTGCTTACATAAGCATCGGCGGTAACAAATATGGTTTAGTAATTGTCGATGAATTTTCTCGCTTCACTTGGGTTTTCTTTTTACATGATAAGGCAGAAACACATGGAATCTTAAAGAAAATTTTCAAGCGTGGTCAAAATGAGTTTTCATTGACAATCAAGAACATTCAAAACGACAATGGCACGGAGTTCAAAAACACACATGTTGAGGAGTACCTATATGAAGAAGGCATAAAGCACGAGTTTTCAGCTCCTTACTCCCCTCAACAAAATGGAGTTGCCGAAAGGAAGAACTAAACCCTCATAAAGATGGCTAGAACAATGCTCGATGAGTACAAGACCTCAGATCGATTTTGGGCGGAAGCGGTCAACACCGCTTGCCATGCCATATATCGACTTTATCTTCATCGACTACTCAAGAAGACATCCTATGAGCTACTCACCGGTAACAAGCATAATATTTCATATTTTTGAGTTTTCGGATCTAAATGCTATATTTTGAAAAAGAAGCCCAGGACTTCAAAGTTCACTTCGAAGTCCGATGAAGGTTTCTTGCTTGGTTATGATTCGAACACTTACGTATATTGTGTCTTCAACAAGACCTTCGCACTTGTTGAAGTAGCACATGACGTAGTGTTCGATGAAACTAATGGCTCCCAAAAGGAGCAATTTGATCCCTGTGTGCTAGATAGATAAGAAGCTCCTTGTCAAGCATTGAGAAGAATGGTGTTAGGCGAAGTTCGACCACAAGATCCACCTCTACATATGCATGAGGAAAATGAACCACAAGAGGAGGCCAATGATCAAGGGGGAGCTTGCATCCAAGATCAACCTCAAGAAGACGAAAATGACCTACAAGTCAATGAGGGCAACCATTTAGGGGGAGAAGAAAATGATCATGAAGACTCAAGATAGCAAGTGCCACACCCAAGAGTACCCCAATGCGTCCAAAGGGATAACCCAATCGACAACATCATCGGTGAAATCCAAAAGGGTGTAACTACTAGATATCGCATAGCTAATTTTTGTGATAATTATTCTTTTGTATCCTTTTTGGAACCGCACAAGGTTGAGGATGCGTTGAAGGATCCGAATTGGGTAGTGGCAATGCAAGAAGAACTCAACAATTTCAAACGAAACAAGGTGTGGGAACTAGTCGAAAGACCCAAGTCCAACGTCGTCGGCAACAAATGGGTCTTCCGCAACAAACAAGACGAACACAGGGTGGTGATAAGGAACAAGGCATGACTTGTGGCCAAAGGGTATTAACAAGTCGAAGGTTTGGATTTTGATGAGACCTTTGCTCCCGTAGCTAGACTTGAGTCTATTAGAATATTACTAGCATATGCTACTCACCATGATTTCAAGCTCTATCAAATGGATGTGAAAAGTGCCTTCCTCAACGGACCAATCAAGGAGGAGGTGTATGTGGTGCAACTCCCCGGGTTTGAAGATGAAGAGTTCCCCGACCACGTATTTAAATTGCATAAGGCTCTCTACGGCCTCAAACAAGCTCCTAGAGCTTGGTATGAGTGTCTTAGAGATTTCTTAATTGAAAATGGTTTTAAGATCGGTGAAGTAGATTATACATTGTTTACAAAGAACTTTGACAATGATCTCTTTATTGGTCAAATTTATGTTGATGACATAATCTTTGGTTCAACTAACAAATCTTTTGGTGAGGAATTTAGTAAAATTATGACAGACAGGTTTGAGATGTCTGTGATGGGAGAGCTAAAGTACATCTTGGGATTCCAAGTGAGGCAACAAAAGGAAAGGACGTTCATAAGACAAACTAAGTACACTCAAGACATACTCAAGAAGTTTGGAATGGACAAGGCGAAGCCCATAAAGACTCCATGGCAACGAATGGCCACTTGGATCTCAATGAAGATGGACCAAACGTCGATCAAAAGGTATATCGCTCCATGATTGGATCTTTACTCTACTTATGTGCATCTAGGCCAGACATTATGTTGAGTGTATGCTTGTGTGCAAGGTTTCAAGCAAACCCAAAAGAGTGTCATTTGATAGCCATTAAGAGAATCTTGTGGTATTTAGTTCATACACCCGACCTAGGCCTTTGGTATCCCAAAAGTTCCAAATTCAATCTCATTGGCTACTCCGATGGAGATTATGCCGGATGCAAGGTAGATAGAAAAAGTACCTCCGGTACATGTCAATTTATAGATGGATCACTTGTTTCTTGGTCCTCCAAGAAACAAAACTCCATTGTCTTATCCACGACCGAAGCGGAGTATGTTGCAGCCGGGAGTTGCTGTGCACAACTGCTTTGGATGGGACAAACTCTAAGGTATTATGGTTACAATATGAACCATATTCCACTTCTTTGTGACAATGAGAGTGCCATTAAAATTGCCCGTAATCCTGTTGAGCATTCGAGGACCAAACATATAGACATCCGACATCAGTTTTTGAGAGACCATTCAATGAAGGGAGATATAGCCATTTCACATGTCAATACTAAAAAGCAATTAGCCGATATATTCACCAAGACACTTGATGAAAAATGCTTTTGCGAACTCCGAAATGAACTAAATATTCTCGATGCTTGGAGTGTGGCTTGAAATCTTGTATACCTGAATGCTATCTTCAAAATTCATTGATTGAGTTGTGAAAACCATCTCTCTAAATTTTTCTGAAAAACTATGTCAATTACTAGATGTTGGTGAATTGTGATGATTGCTTGATTGTTGTATGCTTACAGATCATATTCATCAATATTATTTGATTTGATTTGCCTCCCTTTTTCTAAATAAGTACATTAGAATATATACAAATGGACTATGCTCATCTTGTCTGGTGACCACAGACTAGTCTGTGGTTACCCGTACCAGTCCGCCCGTGCATACTAGTCCGCAAAGTGCCGATTAGGCTGGACTAGTCTGGCAAACCATGGACTAGTCCGATATAGCCTCTGGAAAAGTTTGGACTAGTCCGATCACTTTCGGACTTGTCTGATTTTTTGTGTCCATAACCCTAGCCGCCGTCAAACCCTAATATTCCTCACCCCCACACTTGCCACAAGCTTTCTCTCTCCATATTCGACAATTTCTCCATCAAAAATCTCCAAGTTTGGGTGAAAATCAACCTCCTCCGCTTAGGGATTGAAGACCAAGGACTTGTCCGCCCTTCAACCCCTCTTCTCCGAGATTCAAGCATTTTTTCGGTAAATTTTCCCCCAAACCCTAGAAATCTCCATTTTCTTCATTGTTGGTCGAATAGCCAAGATTTTGTCACCTAATACAAGTGTCCTTGATGTACTACATTGTTGTTAGGATAGTTTTGCATTGAGCAACTCCAGTTGTCTCATAGTTAAGGTTCTTGAGGATGAATAACAGACTAGTCCGGTCCATGCACAGACAAGTCCGATCACCCGGACTAGTCCGTGCGTGTACACCAGACTAGTCCGATTTTTCTGAACACAACCCTAACTTCTTAATTCCTTAATGCAATTCCTATTAATCTACTCTCATCAATACCTTGTGAAATCCATTCTCAGGGCATGTCGAAGTCACGTGACAATGTTTCCGACTTCGAGGTCGAGATGGACCACGAAGCCGTGCTTCGGTCGACAAGCCTCGGCAAGAAGTGCCAAGAGCGACCTTTTGAGCCAAGAAGTTTCTTTATGAACCCAACTCCAAGTTCAACCCCCCTTCTGCCAAGAACATGAAGCCCTTCTTTGTGGTGTTGAACAGGGTTATAAGGAAGACAATTGCCCCCAATGATGGGGATGCAGGAAGTGTGCAGGGGTATCTCAGGACCTTGATGAAGGCCATTAGCAAAGACAAAAGATTTGATGTCTTTGACTATATTTGGAACGACATGGTGAACATCTCCTGCACACCGAATATGTCTCGTGGCTATGCTCCTTATCTGATGATTATGATTGAAAAGGTCACGGGCATAGAGTTTGTCACGGATGTGGAGCACCTACCCTTGAGGCCCCAGATGCCTCAAAAGCCAAGTGTTCAAGCTGCTCCATCTCCAGCCTCCATCCCTGAGGCTCTAGCGAGAGCCAGTGCTGGTGCTTGGGCTGCTCCCGCCACTAGGGCCCCTCCTCAAAAGGGGTCCCCAAGTGACATCTCAAGTATGTGGCTGCTATTTTTGCCTCCTGCAAAAAAGCTGAAGTGAAGGCCCACAAGCTCAACAAAAGAAGAAAGGATGACATGAGATATGTCAAGGAGAACATGAAGCAGATTTGCCAAAAGCTGGAGATCGAGCCCATTGTATCTCCAGTAATTTCTGATGACTCCGACTCTGATTTCACCAAACTCGGGGCCTTGACTCCCTCCGATCTTGCCTATTTTGGCATTGGGGGCACGAGTGGCTCCGTTCCTCCTCCTCATCCTCTTCATTAGCCAGAAGATGAAGATGAAGACGATGAGAGGACCGATAGCGAGGCTTGAAGACTTTAGGTCCCTCCTCTCCTTCTTTTTGGTGTCTTGATGCCAAAGGGGAAGAGATTGAGGGGGAATCTTAGGATTTATCTCTAGGATGCGAGGAGAGCTTCGTTTTTTATGTCTTTTGTCTATTTTGTGGGTTGTAAAACTTTTAATATGCTCTTATGATACGTATGGTCCTGTCATGCAATGTTTTGAACTACTTATGAAGTAATTGATGAAATCTGTGATTTTGCTCTACGAATGACATATATGCTTTGTTGTTGATGTGTTGATGTCAATTATGTCATTCTAATCATGATTATTGCTTCTATACACTTAGTTCTGCATCCCACCATAAAGAGTGCACATATGGATCATGTTTTCATTGCTTAATGTATTTTAAACTCATATGTGCACACTTTATGAAAATCTCAACTTTTTATCATATTTTATGAAATCTCAATTGATGTCATAAATCTCAAAAAGGGGGAGATTGTAAGTGCATATAGGAATCCCTTGTGGGTTTTGGATGATTTATGACAAGCAAATGAGATCCTAACCACTTTGTTGAGATGAGCACAGGTTCTAATGAGAAAATGAGCAAAGTGCCAAAATAAAAGGAGAATGAGGAACAATTTGGAAAAGAGCTCAAGAAACAAATGTAGTAGATCATTGTGTATGGAGTGTGTTAAGGAAACACACCCCAAGAGCTCAAGCACAAATAATCACACACATTGCACAAGTTTATACAGGACTAGACTAGTCCGACTGACACCGAACTAGTCCGATATCTTTTTGCACAAGATCAGACGAGTCCGATATCACCACAGACTAGTCCGATATCTCTCTGACTCGAATCGGACTAGTCCTCCCTAGTGAGGACTAGTCCTCCAAACACTTCACAAGTTGCACAAAATCGGACAAGTCCGATATTAGCACAGACTAGTCCGAAAAACCCTTCTACCTAAATCGAACAAGTCCTCCAAGTGCGGACTTGTCCCCAATTCACTTAGGGTTTCACTTTTCCGGACAAGTCCGATATCCATCGGACTAGTCCAAAGATTTCCAGAAACAAAATCGGACATGTCCACTCTCAGCCGGACAAGTCCGATATTTCGGGACACCTAGGGTTTGCTACACGCAGCACACCGAACTAGTCCGGTGTCCACCACGGACTAGTCCGGTATTCCTAAACCCTAACGGTAACTTTTGGGAACCCCATATAAATAGGTGTACACAGCCCATCTTTTAACTCTCTCGACCCCCTGCACCATCACACCTCCCAAGAGCCTCAAAAACACATGTCTCCACGAAATCAAACGCAACAAATATCAATCTTTTGAAGATACACTCTAGATCATTGGAGAGACACGGTTCATAACTCATTGAGCTATTGGTTTGTTTCCCTAACACACTGCTATGGTTTTCACTGTGATCTTTTGAGAGTGTTCTTGGTGGTGTTCTCGTTGTAATCTTGGGGAGCCCTCAACTTGTGAGAAGGCCCCTTGAATTTGGTTATTTCCCTTTGTGATAAGTGAAGAGGATTGACCTCCATGGCGATCCGATGAGGGTAGGGTTGGAGAAGACCAGGTCCTTTCATGGACTCCTCAATGTGGATGTAGGTTGCCTCTGTGGGAACCGAACCACGGGATAAATTGCTTGTGTCCTTACTTTGTGCTCATTGTTCTTATACTTCATATCAATCTAGGGTTTAATTAATCTTGCTTACTTTACGTTGAAACTTTGAATATAAGATTGACTAGTGGTACATCCTAATTCATAATCGTGTAACACTTGAATTACAAGTATTTTCCGCTGCTTACATCCTAGGATCAAGTTAATCGATCAAATTTGATTAACCTAGTCGGTACTCACTAGACTAGTTCGCACTAGACCGGACTAGTCCGATATCTCGAGATTTGATTTAGTTGTTAAGTGTTGCAGGTTCCAACAAAATTCAAAAAGGCCTATTCACCCCCCCCCCCCTCTAGGCCACATTCAATGATGAGCTGCAGATCTCCCTTCACTAGCAGCTGCAAGATGCCAAATGATAGCGCCACCTTGAGTTAGAAGATGAGAGCTTCGTATTCTACCATGTTGTTGGTCGCCTTGAAGTTGAGTCGCACCTCGAAGCGAGGTGAAGGATTCCAGCTCTGGACACTTGCTTATGCATGGAGCCATCCAAGTAGAGAGTCCAGTGAGGCTCAGTGGAGATTCGGTCCTCAGGTTCAGGCTTCTACTCGCTGACTCCCCACGGACTTGATGGAGAAGGTGTCCACTTCGTCACGAAGTCAGCCAGAGCCTCACTCTTTATTGCATGTTAAGGCAGGAATTCGAGATCGAATTTTGCCAACTTTGTAGCTCACTTGGCGATATTTCCTGTTGAATTGGGGTTATGCAAAATAGCATGTAGTGGATAAGATATTACCACTGATATCTTCCTAGTGCGCAAAATGTCGAAGTGTTCCAATGACAATTCCCCCGGTACCACTAAGAAGTAGTCCGCTAAGGTTCGTATTTAGGCAGGGTGCAAAATCAAGATCCAAGAGTGAGGTGACACAAGGAGTTTTACGTGGTTTGGGCCGCTTGAGAGTAATACCCTACTCCACGGGGTGTTTGTGTGTTGTAAGAGCTTCTTTAAGCTTCAGTATGGATGATTGATCATGTCCTCTTCTACCGTGCGTCTAGTCCTTTTATATGCCAAGTACTGGCTGTTACAGCATGTCTCGTGGCCCAACAGGTGGCACCGGCTGTAATAACCACCCTACACAGGATCTACGGGTGTTAATGGGAGGTTAATAGTGTAATAACGTGCCTTAATGATGTGAGACCTATGTGTGTTGAATACATTGGTTATGGCAATAGAAGTTTTAAGTATCACCAAAACACCTTTTTCAACAAGGTCCGACTCTAGGTCCGAGCTCCAGCTAGGTCCAGCGATAGGTCCAGCTTGTTTTGGGTAGCTCCAGCAAGGTCCGATGTAAGGTCTGACTTGCTTTGGCTAGGTCCGACTTACTTTGGCTAGGTATGACTTCTTTTTCTAGGTCCGACGTGCTTTGGCAAGGTCCGACTAAGCTTTAGTAAGCTCTGGCGCTAGGTCCGACTAGCTTTGGTAAGCTCCTGTGCTAGGTCCTGCTAGCTTTAGTAAGCTCCACCTCAAGGTCCGGTTAGCTTTGGCAAGGTCCAGAGCTAGATTGCAATGGTTCTGCTTTTACATCGAATTGATTTGAATTTGCTTTACATCTATGAAAAGTTTGTTTAGTATTCTTTTACTATGTTTGGTGTTTTTTGTTGGTTGTGGTTGATATCGTTTTGCTATGGTTTGCAACATGCTTATGTGATATGCTCACATAAGGTGTTGTGGTTTCAAAACTAACGAGAGTCAAGTCGAGGACTTGTGCTCAGAAGTATTGGTTGTTTATTCATGTCCAGGTGTTGCTTGAGTTCAAGACATGGATGGTGACGGGACCCACGGAACTAGTCTTAGGGAGAATATGAGGTTCAACAACCAAGTTCGGGAGGAATTGTGGTTGAGTTGATCGAGAGGTCACGCAACATGTTTGGATCAAGAACAATGCGTATGAAGGTATCGTGGACGTCGTTGGAAAGTGTTTTCACGTATGCCATGAGTGCATGGACGTGGCTACATGGTTCTGATGCATTATAAAGAGATGTCGACATAAAAATTTGGTCAGAAAGGTCCAAACGACTAGGTTATGGACTTAGGCTGCAGCTGAGTCGGGTTTTACTTAAAAATCGAAAGATTTGACTTGGTTACGATAGGATTTCATGTGGCTCACGAGGTTGGGTTGTTTTAGGAATTTGGGATATGTTACTAAGACATTTGGAAGTCTTAATATTGTTTATATCTGCGCATGGAAGAGACTTGAGCAGTTATGGAATGTTTCGGTTGAATCTGAGTAGGATTTGAGTCCGAGTTAGGATTGGGTTGACCTAAGGGCTGGTTATATAAGCAAGGGAGGCCAGAGCTCATGGTGCACGACTTTGGGGATGTTCCTCTTGTGGTTTGATCAATAAAATTCGTAGTTAAAAGGAACTGTTGTTCCTTGTTCGTCCGACATGTTTCTATCAAGTCTTTCTCATCGAGTTTCTGCACAACACTACCTTGCTTTGGTGGTTCTTTCATAACTCAAGTTTTACAGATCCAACTGATGTCATTCTTTTTGGGTTGTCTTCACAACTTGAGTATCTATCATCTGTGAAAATTTCACAGTCATTGGATTTGTGGTTCTGGATCCACACGAATTTCATTGCAGTGTTGTAGATCTGGTTTTTCTTGGGTAGAACAGATTGACCTTCGTTCAATCTTTCGGTCGTAACATGAGTTTTTCGTGATGGTTTTTCGCGATTCTTGTTGTAGTGCAATCGGGACATGATTATCCATAATCTGTACTGGTTTTGTCACAATTGATCACATTTATATTTGTTTTTGTTGCTTCCACTGAAAAAGTTTTAAATCTACCATCCACCCCCTCTGGTAGCTTTTCACGTACTCTTCAATACTAAAATTGGTATCAGAGCCACAATGCTCTCATCTTTGAAATTTTCACGCGTTTTTGATTAATCATAATGGAGGAATACTCCGCAAAACATTGTGTCTTTAGTGGTATTGGTCTTCAGGTTTGGAAGACACGTATGGAAGCTTTCATCCAGGCACAAGTCTCTGCAATATGGGAAAAGGTGTATAAGCCTTACAACGTGCTGCCAAACAATAATGTCATGACTACAAACATGAGAGATGACGACAACAACAACTAGGCTCAAAACATGATCATACAAGGACTAACTCAAAGCGATTTCGACCTTGTTGCTCACCTCCGATCTGCATAGGATGTTTGGAAAGCTCTATGTGATTACCACGAAGGATCCAACATGATAAAGGAGGTAAGGCAAGACATGTTCAAAAAGGAGTACATGCGCTTTGAGATGCAACCAGGTGAGTCCATCGATGAACTCTTTGCTCGGTTTAATAAAATTCTCAGCAACTTGCGTAGCGTCAATGATAATTTTTCATATGCTGAGAATGATAGGAAATTACTAAGTGCATTAGACATGTCAATCTGGGAGACAAAAGTCACATCGATTCATGAATCTACTGTCATGAGTACACTTACTTTAGATGTTCTATATTATAAATTGAAAACTCATGAAATTGACATAATCTCACGTAAGAACCCCAACAAGTCTCTTGCATTTGTTTCTCAATGTGACATACCTAGCTTCGGCCAATCTTCATCTTGTGGAACACTTGCTTTGTTGTCCTCTCTAACCCTTGAATAGATTGAAGAGTTTCTAGAGGAATAACTTGCACTCATCTCTACTCGGTTCTAAAAATCATTCCACAATATGAAAACAAGAAGGAGAGGAAGTGTCGGACCTCAATGATGCTTCGAATGTGGTAAGACAGGACATTTTCGCACGGATTTCCTTAACCTTTCAGGTACTACTTCCCATGATGAATAGCAAACAAGGACTGAGCACTCCTCTGCAAACAACAACAAGAAAAAGAGTGGTTTTATAGGACGCCAATTAGTGAATAGTTATATATCCGTACTTCAAGAACTTGGCTCGAGCGATGTGGACATCAAAAGTGACGAAGATGAAGATGATTTGGCAAACTTGTGCTTCATGACGGGCAAGTCAAGATCAAGTATGGAGGAGGCAGAACACAACAGCGATGATGAAGAGGTATGTCCTACTTGCGAAAAAATGTGTGATGCTATTTCTCGTACCACTGTTATAGTTAAGAAAAAGGACAAAAAGTTTAGGGACAATGTTGTTAATATTGAGTCACTATAATCTTAAATTAATCGTTCAAAATCTTTGATTCCTAGTGATGATTCTTGTTCCTCATGTGATTTACTATATGAACAATTGTCCTCTCTAAGAAGTGCACACATCTCCACACTTGATAAACTTCAACTTGAAACTGAAAATAACAAAAAGCTTGCTGCACTTAATGATAAAAACTTGAAAGATGTTTACTGTTCTACAATTGATTTGCATTGTTCTACTTGTGATGATATTGATCAGAAACTAAAAGGTGCTATGAACGAAATTTCTATATTGAACAATGTTTTATGTTCTCATGAAGTTAAATATTGTTCCAATTGCAAATTAAAAACAAAAACTTCATGTGTAAATTGCCTTGATCTTTCAAATAAATTTGATGGCATGCATAGGACATTAGATCGGCTTTGTAATGCAAATAAGAACCTAAACTTGCTGTTGAATTCATCTAAATCATGCAATGATAAATAAGGTTAGGTTTTGATTCTCATGCTCATGCTAGGGCACATTCACCTAAATTTGTAAATTCATTAGGAAGTGGTTTGATTCAAACTGTTCCTAAACAAAAATAAGGGGTTTTCAATTCTACAAGAGTGTTGTCTCATTTGGTTTCAAATAAAAATGTTTCTTGCTCATCTAGACATGAATACAAAGTTAAATTTCATTGTACGTACTGTGGTAGAGATGGTCTTGTCATAGATTTTTGTTATAGACTAGCTAAACAATAGAAAAATGAAAGAATGATTGCTAGATCTCATAACTTTCATCCAAAATTTGCTGCACATGCTAAACTGAATTATCAGAACATGCAACATGTTGTAATGAGTCGAAAACATGCAAAGTTTGTTCCCAAACCTAATGTTTTTTGTGCTACACATGTAACACATCGTAGGTCCGTAGTTGGGTACAAAAATCCTCAAGCTTTGGCTCATAAACCTGCTGTTTTATCTCAGTTTTCGTGTGTTCTTCCTGCTGGACGTCGTATGACTCATTGCTGGATTCCTAAATGCCTTTTGACTAACCCCAGTATCGAGTCATCGGCGTATGGTGCTTCTATGTAGGTTACACACTTGAGGAAGGAGAACATTTGGATTGTGGATTCAGGTTGCTAACGCCACATGACCGGTGAAAGCATCTAGACCCCCATGAGGTACAGTTTCGGTGATTAATGACAACCATTGGATTTTACTAATAAATTTTTGAATGCAAGGTACCCATAATCACTCAATCAAATTAAATCTATATGTCATTGGAGACAAAAAATACAATCACTTTATGAGATCAAATCAATGATATGAAGACAAGAAGCGAAAGCTCTTATGTCAAAGTCATTCAACCACAAATTGATGAGACTTAATGCTTGACAACCATCAGAAGTACATTTCCAACAAAAGTCTAAGAGATCAATCGAGCAAGACACAAAAGAATCACTTAGAAACAACTTGAAGCAAACAAAATCAACTCACCGGATCAACCGATGATTTTAGAGAGCAACACATCGGTCGATTTGGTTCAGCAGAAGAAGAAGACCTCAGAACAAAGCACTCACCGAATCATCCGATGTTAAGGGCTCAGCTACATCGGTCCATCTGTACAGTTTGCAATATCCTTGAACCAAGTATAGCACCGGATCATCCGATGTACCGGAATATACACATCGGTCAATCACTCCAGTAAGCATCAAGTTTGAGCGAATTCTGGAGGAAGAGCCACCGGATCATCCGATGAGAAGACAAGTGCAACATCGGTCTAACAACGGTCATATCTGACACAATGACGTCAGCTAAAGTAAACTTGACCGATGTTAACTAAAGGGGAGACATTGGATCATCCGATGTTCGAAGAAAAGTTCTGTCGGCCTACTTTTCCAACGGCTATTTCGTGGAGGCTTGCTTTAAATACCCCCTAAACCGGTCATTTCGACAAGTCTTGATCACAAAACATTCTCAACACATCCACAAGCGTTCAAGACCAAGAGCCATCACTTCTACATCATTTTCGACCACATACACAACAAGAGATAGGCTAGAACTAGCTAGAGAGAGAGCTTGTGTGCCTCCATTCTAGGTGAGTGGAATCTCTAGGATAGTAAGAGCCTCAAGGGAGTGCCCCTTGGTGTTTGTAACTGTGAGAAGACTTCCGGAGCTTGCCAAGGCGTTTGTGGAAGCCCGGAGCGTCGAAGTTGTACGAGGCTTGAGCTCCACCTTGCCAAAGTTAACAGACGGAAAAGAATAGTGGAGATCCCTCGTATCGGTGACTTGGGTGTTGCTAAACCCTTTGGTGGGTGCCACAACATGGATGTAGGAAGATCTTGATGATCTTGCCGAACCACGGGATAAATCCTCGTGTCTCCTCGGGAGTTTGCATCCTCTTCCTCTCCCTTACGTTTATGCATTTTATATTCCGCAAAGTTGCTATTTAACTCAATGCATAGATAGTTTGTGTAGGGAATTGGGCTCTTAGGATTTAACTACGGTACTTTAAATTACTTACTGCCAACGCTGCTTGCATCTGGGCCATCATTAAGGCCATCCTCTGCTGCTCCTCCCTTGCCTCCGCTCTCGTCCTCTCCAGCTCTGCCTAGGTTTGCGTCAGCGTCTCCCTAATGGCCTGGAGCTCCAGCTGGGTCTGCGAGAGATGACCACTGGTCCAACGGTCGAAGCCTGCAACGATGAAGCGCCTCTCAAAGGTCGCGTCGACCTCGAGTCGACAACTCCATCAAAAATGGCAAACCTGCAAAAGAATGAAAACACTAAGTAGAAGAAGATTAATTGAAAAGGAAATGAAACACACGAAGAACTCACCGTCCTTGGGCCTTCCCGCCTCCTTATGCGTATGCGGCTTGGGGGTCGATCGGTGAGCTTTCCCAATCGTAGTCTGCACCGTGTATCTTCGCCACCTCCTGCGCGTACTTTGTCTACAAAACAAATAAATCTTGTAAGCATGTCAATAATAGTATTAGTTATAATGAAATTGATGAATTTCGAAAACTTACCAGTCGGTCAGCTGCGACCTGACTACACCGCCCTGGCTGAGAAGGGTCACTTCCCTTGTGACCTCTCTTCCAAACCTGGGTCGGGGTCGGCTCATGACCCATCTCTCGCTCCTGTACAGCCGTGTTAGTGAGATAAATAATATATTAGGAACACATAAATAAAATAAAAAGGTACTTACCATGAGTTCAGCCAAACGCAAGTAGCCGTCGCCGCCATAGTTGTGATTGCCATCGGACCCCATGCAGCACTGTCTAGCCTTTGTGGACTTGTTGATGAAAGCGTCGCTAGTCCAGTACCGACAGAGAGCTAAGTACGCCTCGATGTTACCCTGTAACCAGGAAATACTAACCTGCACATATTTCATTTTTCATCAATGCAGTTAACATACGTAGATATTGTAAATATTTAACAATAATAAAAACTTACCTCCGCGTACTGCTCCTTTGTCAAGTACGAGTCGGAGTCCTTCCTAAATATACCACTTTGCTACTCCTGCTCCTGCTCCCGGGGGTGCCGCTTGTAGTACGCGTTGATGGCCTAAATCCGGGCGTACGACAACGCCGCCGTCGTGAGCTTTCGAGCGTTGTAATGGAACACGCGTCCCGCGTGGTCCTCCATGCCCGGTTCCTATACTTGGTACCTCAGCTTTAAGCGAACAAATATTTAAGTGATATGCATTAAGAATTCAAACGAGTTGAAAAAATGAAACAGTTAAACTTACCATAAAATTGTGCCACACGGCTCCCTGAACCGTGTTGTGCACCAGGTGAGAGACCCGAGCGTAGTCATCCCACGACAAGGCAGGAAAATTGTGGTAGTGCAACTTGACGATAGCACCGAGGACACTGTTAACCTGCCTGTGGTGCTTCTCGGCCCCCGTGAACGAAAAGTCGTACCAACATCTAAAAAATATATTAAATCATTAAGTAAAGGAAAACAACATCTAATATTTAATATACTATATACAATATTTATACCAGTCTCCAACAGGACGGATCGTGGTCCGCTGAGTAGTAACCGGAGGAGGAGCCGCAAAGTGGGTCCTCTTCGTCTGTCGCCTCTGCTGGGACGTTGCCACGTCCTGTGACCCTGAAGGCTCTACGGAACCCCCGGAGCCTCCAGGAAGGCTAGTGGTAGCCGGCTGCACAGGAAGGCTAGCGCTAGCCGGCTTCGAAGGGAGGCTAGCGCTAGAGGGCTCCTGTAGTGGCCCCCTAGCCTCTGAGTCGGGCTCCTGTAGCGGCCCCCTAGCCTCTGACTCTGACTCAGAAGTCTCTGAGTCAGACGGCACAAAAGGAAAAGATTGACAATTAATAATTAATAACAATTGCAATTTCAAAAATAACTTTATGGTAACTAAAATTTACCTTTGTCCGTTGAAAGCACACAATAGTTGAGGGTGGAGCGTGTGCCAGAAAGAGGGAACATCGGCTAGAAAGGAACGAGCTCCCTGAGCAAGGGTCTCCTGGCGGCTCAAACCCTCTCACTGGCTTCCCCTTCCCCTTCCTCTTCCCCTTTGACGACATCCTGTTGCAAGGAATAAATGATTAATATGCAAAGATAATATACAAAATTAATGTTACATTAGTGAAAAAACGTTACTTCAAAATTCATCAACATCATGATCATGCACCCTACTCCTTAAACCAGCCCATCGATCTTCTTCTTACGCATATCGTTTTCATTTGCGCAAATCAGCAGGTTCGACTATGTCATTGATATCTTCAGTTTCTGATTCTGATTCTGATTCTATTTACGCTTCTGTGCCATCCTCGATATCTTGAGCGTCTCCAACTAAGTTATCGAGTCCTACACTAGGCTCGACTGAGAAGGAGTCTGGCAACTCTTTCTCTTGGTAGACACAATCAACCTCAGCTTCGTCGTGGTAATCATCATCTCCTGGAGCGTATAACCGCTCACGAAGATTCACCTTATGTACCACCCACCAAGCTTTGAATTTATTTCATGGATAAGGTAGATAGTACACTTGCTCTACTTGGTGTGCAAGAACTAATGAATCGAATCCTTTCAACCGTTCCTTGTGTTTTACTTCGACCATGCCAAATTCGTTTACTCGAATTCCACGAATGGAATCAAACCATTCGCAGTTAAAGAATACCGCTCGAATTGGCTTGTTTGCGACAAAAGTGAATTAAAGGATTTTTTTAATAATCCTGTAGTACTGCGTTTCATGATCTTGCGAATCGGTTGCCCTCATCACAACTCCGGTATTACATGTTGCCGCGAGAGGACGAAGAGACTCAAATTGAGTTGTATGGAATCAAAAGTCGTTGACGTCATATCGACCATAGCTTCTAACATTAACCACTCCACGGGATAGATGTCGCAAATCTTTATGGACGTTGGCATCTTTTTGGCACTGTCCAAGATATGGAGTTATTAGAAAACGTAAGCATTCTTAAGTTATAAGAAAACATTGTTAACATGGATTAGTTATCGAGAAAACGTTACATGATCTCAAAACCAGGAGAGAAAATTAGATCCCCTTGTTATTCCTTCCCGTCGAATATGTTCTATATGCTTGCTCGTGGGTTGATGTCTATGTCTCCAATTTTGCTTGTCGAACATACTACACGACAAAGAGAACCTTTTAGAATTCATGTGTCGGAAAAGATGGTGAAAAGCAAAAGTGTAGGAGAAACACTTACTTGAAATATTCATTCATTTCTTCCATATTAGCGTACATGTAGAAGAATGCAGCACGCCTTTCTTTTTCGCTAACATCATACGAAGTGTAACTACCAACAGTAGTGCCTCTTGTTGCAAAAATGGAGAGATCGCTACAAGGAGGTTGCTCATCTATATTGTATCACATTACCGAAGTATTAACATTGTTTTCCTCTGCAAAGTAAGCACTTGAGAAGTATCCTACTTCCTTAAGAGTAGAAGCTTCGACGATGCAACCTTCAACCCTTGCCCTGTTACCAACCATTGGTTTCAGATATCTAAGTGATCTTTCAATATGATACATCCACCTATATTGCACGGGACCACCCACTTTCGTTTCAAATGGAAGATGAATTAAGAGATGATGCATTGGATTGAAAAATCCTGGAGGGAAACTTTTTTTCCATCTTACACAAAAGTTCTGGAACCTCCTTTTCCAATTTAGTCATCATCTCTGGCGTGATTTCTTTAGCACAGAGTTGCCTATAGAAGTGGCTAAGCTCAGCTAACACCTTCCACACTGCATCGTCAAAATAGCCTCGAAACATAACAGGCAAAAGTCTTTCCTTGATTATGTGATAATCATGACTCTTCAACCCAATGAGCTTTCCCATTTTAACATTCACGGCTCGTCTCAGACTAGCTGCATAACCATCTGGGAATTTCAACCTTTGCAACCATTTGAGAACTTCTTTTTTTTTCTTTAGGTCGAAGACAGAAAGGAGCGCGTGGTTTACCACAATTTTCGGAGAGCTCAAGAGTTTGACGGTTACAAAGCTCGGCGAGATCCTTTCGAGCCTTTAAATTGTCTTTTGCTTTGCCCGTCATGTCCATGCATGTGCTTATGATACATTCGGCCATGTTACGCTCTTGATGCATAACATCAATGTTGTTCCTTAGAATCAACGACTTCACATACGGTAACTCCCAAAGTCCACATATGTGAGTCCAATTGTGTTTGTCTCCATAACCTTCAAAATATCCAGGACGACCTTCATCAGGCACCAATTTGTCCAACATATCAGATATTTCTGACCCGTCAAGACGTTTTGGTGGTCCTTTAGTGACAACGGTGTTCTTTCTGAAGACATTCCTCTGTTGTCTAAACAAGTGATTCGGAGGTAGCAAACATCTATGACAATCGAAGTAAGATATCTTGCCTCTATGGGTAAGTCGAAAGCAATCGGTATCTGAGGCAAATATCGGATGCGTCAGCCGACCATGAGTGCTCCATCCTGAAAACATGTCGTATGCTAGAAAATCATGAACGAACCACAAATAAGCAGCTTGGAGGTTTAATTTCTGTTTCTTGTAATAGTCGTACGCTTCGACTCCTGTCCACAACATTTTCAACTCTTCGATCAATGGTTTCAACATTACGTTGAGACGTGACCCAGGATGATCTGGCCCAGGTACAATGAGGCTAAGAAACATAAACTCATTCTTCATGCAAAAAGTCGGTGGAAGATTGTACGGAATGACAAAGATGGGCCAACAGGACTACGGTGCGGCGTTTGTGCTGAACGGCGTGAACCCATCTGTCGCCAACCCGATGCGAACATTTCTCGCTTCACGAGAAAATTCTGAGTCGAACCGGTCCAGAGCCTTCCATGCCTCACCATCGGACGGGTGCGTCATGACTCCATTGTTCTCGCGCTCACCTTCTTTGTGCCATCTCATGTGTCTGGCCTTTTTTTTTGAAAGGAACAACCGCTTCAACCTCGGTGTCACAGGTAAGTAACGAAGCTGCTTACGTGCGACTTCCGTCGTCACTGTATTACCATCGTTATTAACAACTTCGACAAACCTCGGTTGACAACATTTCAAACATTTGTTCTCATTGGCATGCTCTCTCCAGAAAAGCATGCAGTTGTCCGGACACACATCAATCTTTTCGTGCTTCATCTCGAGACCAGAAAGAATTTTCTTCGAGTTGTGCATATCCATAGGCACATTGTTGGGTTGTGGAAGGGCATCTTTGAACAAAACGATGAGCATGTTGTAACAATTGTTAGAAAAGATGAACATAGACTTAATTGCCATAAGTCTAGTCACAAAATTGAGGATTGACATTTTAGTGTGTTCATGCAGAGCCTCTTCTGAATCTTTGAGACGTTTGAAGAACTCTTTAACCTCTGCTGTTTGAGTATCTTCTGTAAGCTGTCGTATAGCTTCCAGCATCTCATCCATCATATCAACCTCTTGAGCATCATTATTGTCTGCTTCCACTTCTTGTACAGCTTGAGAAGTTGTCTCGCCGTGGAAGTTCCACAACTCATAATGTGACACGTAACCGTTTCGACACAAGTGCAACGTAAGTTCCACTCTGTCCAAAAACGTTCCGTTTCGGCATTTCGTACATGGGCACCGCGCCTTATCGCTATTTGACAACGAAAAAGCTCGTTCCACAAAAGCTTCTGTCTTGGCGTACCACTCATCTGAGTGACCACCAGTTCTGCTCTTCCAACCAGTGTACATCCAACTATGATCTTCGCCCATGTTTAACTCTGTAGTTTAACGCGAAAGAAATTGTCGTTAATGTATTGTTATGTTATGTGTCACGGACCTACAACCTAGGTAGATAGATCCTAAACCCACCCAAGAGTGACCGAGCGGAGCGTGCTCATGACGAGATGTGTGATCCAGATTCGAACGAAATTCGGGCAGCATAACCCTTCTGTTCTCCACTACACGCCCAAAAATGGTGCAGCGGAGAACAACAGGGTTACACCACCAAAATCTCGTCCAAATCAGGACCTGCGTCTCGTCACAAGCCACGCCCCCTCGGTCACTCTGAGGCTGTCCAAAAAGGGACAATTCCGAACCTGCACGTCTCACATGCCAATGGCATGTGAGACGTGCCAATCCGAAACGGGTAATACATTGCTATAGGTTACGTTGCTCATTTTCATTTTGAGGTCATTTAAAATAGAGGAATGAACTAGAGAAAGACTAAGAGGAAAGTTGGTCTTAGATGACAATTCCACATCCATTTCCACCGTCCACACAATTGCGGGTCATTGACGTTCTTAAGGCGGTAAGGCGACTTAGGGCGACGGATCCCCCTGCTCCCGTGGCGCCAGCTTTCCCTACCGCCACCGGCTTCCCTGGCCGCCGCCGCCTTACCCTAGAAAGCAAGGCAACAGGGATGCCTTGCAATGCCGGAGCGCCTTACCGCTTTAGCGTCGCTTTAGCGACGCCTTAATAACTATGTTCAACGACAAAATATACCGCATTTCTCAGTTCACCGCCGGTGCGAGCTTCTTTTGCATGCCACCCACCGCCTCGAGATCCTCTGCCGGCGCGAGCTCCTCTCAGCGCGAACTCCTTTGCATGCTGCATGACGCACCAAGCCGCGCCGCCGCCCCGATCTCTTCTGCTCACCCCTACACACGACCCACGGTTTTCTCTCTCTCTCTCTCTCTCTTGGAGCTACCGGCGACGCCGTGGCACCCGACAGTCGGCCGCCCCCGATGCTGCCCTCCTCATGGTGCAATTAACCACTTAAGAATAAATAGATAAACTACTTGAGCATAATTAAACGCATAAGCAAATTAACAACTTAAATAAACCAATTAGGCATAATTAAACAAATTTAAGCAATTTAAGCATAATTAAACATAATTAAATAAACCACCTAAACATAATTAAGCAAATTAAGCAAAAATAAGCAAATTAAGCATAATAAAATAAACCGCTTAAGCTTAATTATGCATAATTAAGCAAATTAAGCATAATAAAATAAACCACTTAAGCATATTTAAGCCAATTAACCACTTAACCATAATTAAATAAATAGTTAACCAAGCACAGCCATCATAGAATCACTTGAGCAATAAAACACAACATTAAGCTAACAATTCTAAGGCTACAACGATAGCATAACAAGTATTTGAAAGCACTGAAGTCCGAATTGAAGTTTGTACCTAGTGATCGATGGGTGCCGACGGACGGACGGCCGGAGGCAAGCCGGCGGCGAGGGCGCAGGGGCGGCAGGGCCGGGGGCGGGCCGGCAGTGGCGGCGGGGGCGGGCTGGCAGCGGTGACGCAGGGGTGGCGGGGCCGGGCGGTGGCTGGGGCGCGGAGGCGAGCCGGCGGGGTGGCTCAGGGTCAGGGTTGCTCGGGGTCAGGGCGGCACCGCGGGGTGGGGGGGGGGACCGCGGGCGGGAGCAGGGGTGGCGGCCGGGCGGCGACGGCGGGGCGGTATGCTGGCGGCGGGGCAGCGATGTCGGGCAGGCGGCGGGGTGGCTCGGGGTCAGCGGCGGCGGTTGGGAAACGAAGCGGCGCGCGTGAAATGAAACAGGCGTGCACCGCTCGCGCAGTTAGGTTCAATCCACAACTTA
Organism: Tuctoria greenei; assembly: GCA_036927565.1. Lineage (NCBI taxonomy): Eukaryota > Viridiplantae > Streptophyta > Magnoliopsida > Poales > Poaceae > Tuctoria > Tuctoria greenei. The sequence continues at coordinate 174,971,177 of JAYESD010000003.1, read as the reverse complement.
CGTCGGCTGTAGTTACTTACGTCGGCCGACGTCAGGGCCGACGTAAGTAAGTGTTAACTTACATCGATCATTTAACTTAGGTCGGCTATGGGCCGAGGCCGACGTTAGTACCTTTTATTACAGTCGGTCCCTTTACTTACGTCGGCCAGCCGACGTAATTTATTTAACTTACGTCGGCTACCAGGCACCGACGTAAGTTACTTACTTACGTCGGTCGGCCCACGTAAGTTGATCTGGTCGACGTAAGTGATCGATATTCCTGTAGTGTCTATCATAACTCGATATTTCCAGATCCAATTGACGTGATTCTTTTTGGGTTGTCTTCACAACTTGAGTATCTCTCATATGTGAAAATTTTACAGTCATTGGATTTGTGGTTTCGGATCTACATGAGTTTCATTGTAGAGTTGCAGATCTTGTTTTTCTCGGGTAGAATAGATTGACCTTCGTTCAATCTTTCGATCGTAACATGAGTATTTCTGGAAGGTTTTTCGTGATTCTTGTTGTTTTGTCTTCGTGACTTGATTCTCCATAATATATACTAGTTTTGTCACGACTGATCATGTTTATATTAGTCGCACACACGATTTCGTAATAGATTGATTTTCTACCTAAGGGTTTTTGTTGCTTCCGTTGAAAAAAGTTTTAAATCTACCATTCACCCCCCCTCTGGTAGCTTTTCACGTGCTCTTCGGTCCTAAAATTGAAGCGTTACCAGTTTTGATAGTCCTCTAATAGTTTGTCATTAATATGGCATTTATGACACGTTAATCAGGTCTTGTAACGGTCGATTGATAGCCCTTGAATGTCTGCGTTGTTGGAGATCTCAGTGTCTTCCCATTGTAGACATAGATCCGACGCATGACATGTGGCATCATCGGAGCTTCCCTATGCACAGAGGTACATCCGGAGCTACTAGACACGTGGCAGTACTGGAGCCTCCGTCATAGGGGAGGCACATCCAGCACCCAGGTGCACATGGCAGCACCAGAGCCACCCTAAGGAGGGAGGCAGGTCCTGCACTGGAGGACACGTTGTAGTGCTAGAGCCACCCTAAGGAGGGAGGCGGATGCACACTACGGGGCACGTGGTAGCGCTAGAGCTCCCCTAATTGGGGAGGCAGGTCCGGCAAAGGTATACCTGGTATGCATGGTATCGACAGACTCCTTGGGTACTTGCTAGAAGCTTGAAATTCTTCCATGTAGGGCATTGGTCTTGCGCAATGGGAAGAACTTGTCGAGGAATGCTGCAGAACACTTTTCCCAAGTGTTTATAGCACTTTGGTTTGTGTAGAACCACAGCTTCGCTCTCCCATGGAGGGAGAACGAAAAAAGTCAAAGAGGGATGGCATCAGGCGTGGCATCCTCTTGAAAGTAGTATACTGTGACACCAGGTTTCAAAAATGAATCAAGTGAATGCATATGTGTGCCCAGGATGTTGATCACACATACACAACAAAACCACAAATGATATACAGAAAATTACAATGGCACAACCTAGTAAATCAGTACTTTCATTACATTATCCAAATATTCCTCGTATTACAAACTCTAATGATCAATAATACTAATACTAAGACTAATGCAGTAGAAATAGACTAAACTAAGCAAACTAAGTGAAGCAGCGCAGCTCCAACACATCCACAGGTAGTCGACGGCAGCACACAACCTAGAACTCAACATTGTTCCTGTGGTACTCCAAAACATCACGTGAAACTATTGGTGGGGGAATTGCAAGGGTGAGCACATGTCGTACTCAGCAAGTGTGAAAAAATAATGACATGTAGCTTAAACAAGGAACGATAATAAATAATGGCTATTTGCTGAAAAGTACATTTAAAACATTTAAAAAGCATCCTATGATGTCTATGTTAATTAATCTCATCATATCCAAAGTAATTACCAATTATGAGTCCAACACCATCAATTACAATTATATCACCTCCATCAATAATTATCCATCCATATACCAAATTCTTACATTCATCATCAACCATGTTCATTTAACACAATCAAAACCATACCCTTAACCAAACCATCCCAAATCCCGATTTCCAACTCTAATCATGCGAGGGTCCAGGTCGATCATAACTAGGAGCACGACTATCATGATAGTCAACACTCTGCAGAGGTTGTACCACCTTACCCACAAGTCTGTGACTTCATCACCTTTCGATGACTAAGGAACCTCCATCACACCCGTTACCTGTTAGTCACATTGCACACTTCCATCGGTGTGTGGCCAAGCGATCACAAAATAGCCATTACAAAGGGACTACCAGCATATTCAGACCCACTAAGGTTTTACTTGTGGTGATGCCTCCAACTGAGCACATCCAACCAAGAGCCCTCTCTTGTGCCGTTCAAATCCCAAGGAGTCCCGCCACTATTGCAAACACAACTGACTCCCACTCCCCGCTCCTCCAAATGATCCAAATAATGCTAGCAATACACCTAATTAATCAGCTAAGTTGCACCCATACTTGGCCCTATGGTGGCATTGTAAAACATGGGTTATCGCTCAACAAACCGGTTCTTATTTCTAAAGAAGGCGAAACCATCATATATTCCAACCCAATATGCAAACCACAATTGCTTAGATCTCCCAATCCCATTTTACCAATTAACCATATTCATCAATTCACATCATCCATAAGTGCGTAAATTCATAGTTAAGCCATTTGGTTGTCTTCCCATCCTAATTAATTAGAGAAAAGCAAAAAGGTAAAAATTCCCTTCCCGACTTTCTACAAACACCTATCATGGGTTTACCATCAATTTGACACAATCATGGAGTTTTGCAAACAAAAGATTTAAAAACAGGATCGAAATGATCAAAGACACTTGCCTTGCTCTTGAGAGTGGTTTGGATCAGAAACTTCAAAATTCCGGTGGCGGAGGTCCTCGAAAGCACCCTCTAGATTGTTACATTCTATTCCGTGCAACAAACATACAAAACAAACATTACAATAAATAAATGCTCAAATATTACTCAATATGTCATGATATGCATGATTGATGCAATTATGTGGTAATGCATGTTATTAGGTTGCCATTATTGCTTACTATCTAGTTACAAATAGGTCTTACATGTTAGAACAAGTTTCAAGTTAATTTGGAGAAAAATTTGGGAGATCGTAAAATTTCCAGATTTGGATGGCCGTACAAGTCCGCACCTTGGTCGGACATGTCCGCTCTAGACCAGAGAGTTAGACGGACTAGTCTGCAGTGGACCGAACAAGTCCGCTACGACTAGGGTTTCGGCGAATTTTCAACCAGAGCATAGTTTAAGTTAATATAGAATCATAATTTACGTTGGAAGGATGGATCTAAGGTATTTACCACGAATCCAAGAGTCAAAGGTTGAAGACTCGAGAATTTGACGTCTAGATCGAACAAAACGAAGAATTGGCGAAGAAGGATGTCGACGTTGAGGAATTTATGAAGACGATCGCAACAGCGATGACGATCTCGCTTGATCCTCCTTCTTCCTTCCTCTTCTTCCCTCTCTCTGCGGTGAACTCCTCTGGATGGCGGCTCTCACATGAACAATGGTTAAGGGTTTCTTCTAATGTGGAAAAGAGATAAAAGATGTGTGATTGGGTGTTTATATAGGAGGAGAGGTGGTAGGGTTTGTTGGAACTCAAGTAGAGGGTGGTAGAGTCTTTGGTGGGTTCCCACTTGGGCTCCACATGGGTTGGGCACGACATCCATGGGCCCAAATAGGTCAATTACCCAATAAGTTGTCGTGGACAAACAATAGAATCCAAGCCGGAACCCTTAGTACTGGACTAGTCCGTAGTGAGGCCGGACGAATCTGATCGAGTACAGAGATTTCAAAGGAGAAGTTCGGTGCAATACCAGACAAGACCGTTCAAGATCTGAGACTCAAACGGACAAGTCCGGTGCCATGCTGGACAAGTCTGGGATTGCCCAGTTTCCAAATCAGACCAAGTTTTTGGGAGTTTTCAACAGAGATCATTGGACTAACCGCATAAGAAACGGACAAGTCCACACAGGTACAGAATCAAAATCGAATTAGTCTGCAAAAATTAACAGACAAGTCCGGAGGACATCATAAACGATTTTCAGATTAATCGGTAGCGATTAGCGGAAAAGTGTGAAGGACATAAGTAGCAAAATCGGACTTGTCTGGGGTCCAATCCGGACAAGTTCGTACTAAACCAGGTTTTTAATTGCTATTTTGGTCCTAATTCATTTTTGATCTTGTTCCTCCTTGTGTTGTATCATGTTAGACATGTATAAGAATGAATGTAATGCATAATGGATGAAAAATCAGGGTGTTACAAACCTACCACCCTTAAAATCAATGTCGCCCGTGAGATTCGACGTAGAAGGAAAAAGATAGGGAAATACTTTCTTGAGCTCTTCTTCCAGCTCCCAAGTTGCTTCAGACAGTATGATACTTCCATTGTACTCTGTGACACCCGGTTTCGAAAAATGAACCAAGTGCGACGCATATGTGTGCCCAGGATGTTCAACACACATACACGAGTGCATCACAAACGATATACAGAAAATGACCACAAAACAAATTATTAAACAAGTAATTTTCTTACAATATTCAAATAATCTTCAAACTACAAACTCTAATGATCATTATTGAACTATAACTACAGTGGAAATTATCTAATTAAGCAACTGAGGATATGGAAATGTGTGTCTCCAAGCAACACCACAGGCAAGCCGACTGCAGCACACAACCTAGTACTCTGCAATATCCTCGGGATACTCCCATACATCACCTGAAACTGTTCGTGGGGGATTGGAAGGGTGAGCACACATCGTACTCAATAAGTGTGGGAAAAATAATGACATGTAGCTTAAACAAGGATTTGTCAATAAATAATGGTTATTTGCTGAAAATTACATTTAAAACATATAAAAAGCATCATACTACGTCTATGTGAAATAATCCCATCATATCCCAACAATTACCAATTATGGGTCCAATACCATCTATTACAATTATATCACATCCATTAGTAATTATTCTTCCAAAAGCAAGTTCTTACCATCGTCATTTACTATGTTCAAATATCACAACTCAATCCATAACCAATATCAAAACCAAACCATCCCAATTCCCAAGTTCAGTCTAATCACGTAGGTCATCCAGGTGCTCATAACCGGGAGCACGACTATCATGATATTTTTTAACACTTTGCAGAGGTTGTACCATTTTACCCACATGTTCATGATTTTATCACCTTTCAGGGACTAAGAACCTCCCTTATGCCATCTCACACTTCCTTTTGTGTGTGGCCAAGAGATCACAAAAAAAACCTTTACAAAGGGACTACTAGCATGTACGGACCCACTAAGGTTTCACCAGCAGACTTGAATCTCAGGTTTCCCACCCACAGGCCCTATCATGTGCCATGAAGTTCGAAGGGTACCCTTCCTCAACTCCAATTCCCCGCACCATCCAATGGTACGTACAATAAAAGCAGCACACCTAATTATTCAGCTAAATCGCACCCATACTTGGCCTTGTAGTGGCACTGTTGTCCAAGTTTATTCTCTCAAGAATCGGTCCTTAGATCTAAGGCACGCAAACCACTATAACATCCAACCCAATCCACAAACTTTGCTTGCTTAGATCTCCCAATCCCATGTCACCAATTAACCATATTCATCAATCCATATTATCTATAGGTGCATTAATTCATAGTGTAACCATTGGGTTGTTTCCCCATCCCAATTAATTAGAGCAATGAAAAAAGTTAAAATACCCTTCCCGACTCTCTACAATGTATCCCAAGTGACAAGGATGTTCAAACAAGACTAGTAAACACCTATCTTGGGTTTCCCATCAGCTTGACACAAGCATGCAGTTTTTTAACCAAAACATTTAAAAACAGGATCAAAATGTTCAAGGACACTTGCCTTGCTCTTAAGACTGGCTAGGGTCAAAAGCTTAAATGTTCTGCTGCTGGAGGTCCTCGACAGCACCCTCTAGAGCAACACCTTCTATTCCGCGCAATAGACATACAAAAGAAACATTACAATCAATAAATGCTCATATATTACTCAATATGTCATGACATGCATGAATGATGAAACTATGTGGTAAAACTTGTTAATGAGTTGCTATTAATGTGTACTAACTTTGGACAGGTTTCTAGTTGATTTGAGTCAAATTGGATTCAATTCAGCAATAAGAAATTCAGGTGGCCGGACAAGTTTATACTGGGGACTGGACTCACTATAAGAATCGGGCAAAGAAGTGTCGGGGAAACTATACTCGTCGGCCCCGATGACTTAAACCGTACTAAATTCATCGGCTTAAAAAAGCCAACATTTATACCTTTATGGACGTTGACGTCACGACGACGGCCAACAGCTTTAACTATGGCCGTTGGTTACAGCTCCGGGGCCGACAGCCATAGAGTGGGCCCCACGCTCCGAAAAAATAATGTTCTCGCTAAATTTTAAGACCATCGGCTCACAATCTAGGGCCGACGGCCATAGCGTGGGCCCCATGCGCCTAAGTTATGGCCGTCAGTTGTAGCGCCGTGGTCGACGACCATAAGGTGGGCCCCGCAGCTCGCAACTAAGATTGTCGTCTAGTGCTAAACAACGACTTTAAACCCCTCACATCACGTACAAAGGGGAAAAAAACCTAACACTACACTCGCTCGCCCGCGCGCTGCTCTTTTCTCTCGCTCCGGCGCCGCAAGCGCCACGCGTTGCCGCGCCTCCGCCGCCCTGTGCATTGCGTCGCCGCGCGGCCGCCGGCCTGTGTCGCTGCGCTTGTCACCCCGCGCCTCGCCGCCCAGCCCCCACCGGCCGGCGCGCCCTGGCACCCCAGAGCAGCCGCCTTGCCGCCCAGCGCCCCACCAACCGCCCCGCACCTCGCCGCCCAGCACCCCACCGACTGTCGCGCTCATCTGCCTCTCCCTGGCCCGCGCACGCCTCCGCCTCCGATCCTTCGATAAGGTTAAAATTTAAGCATGTTTATGAATTAGGTTTTTGAATTCCGATAAGTGTGGCATTAGATTTTTGAATCGAGTAGTCTATGAATTGCTATATCATTACTTATGCAATTTTATATTATGTTTTATCCATAAATGTGTATGTTAACTTGATTATCATAGATGTTAGTTATTAGGGTTCTGTCAGTATCCTGCATACCGGGTACCCCACGATACCGCAAGAAATGTCACAAAGTTCTACCCGTCCAAGTTGAAGACCTCCGAAGGCTCCATGTGTTACACAGCTCTGGACCCGCCTCCCTCATTTTTGTAGCTCCGACACTGCCACGTGTAACATAAGGATGGACCCAACTCCCATCATAGGGTAGCTCCAGTCTTGCCACGTGTCCAGTGACCCCGTACCTAACTCCCAGTAGAGGGGGACCTAACTCCCAGTAGAGGGAAGCTCCAGTGCTGCCATGTGTATAGTGGCTCCCAACCTGCATCCGCACGATGGGAAGCTCCGGAGCCACCTTGTGTCAAGGCTCCGGACCTAAGACGGCAACAAAAAGACTGGCGGACCTCCAACGACACGGACATTCAAATGGCAATTAAAGCTACAGTTGCAAGACCTGATTAAGTGTCATTATTACCAAATTAATGACACAATCAGATGGCCTTTAGTACCAGTAACGCCGCCATTAAGGCGCTTTATCATTGCTCAATTTACATAATACATACAAATCGTGTATTAGGTAATTAAACTTTGTCGAGGCCACGTGTTGGGCCAGACAGCCAATGTAACAACTAGTCCTTGGACTCTAAAAGGGTTGTGCCGCACGGTACAGACAACAAAGCTCATATGCACACAAGACACCACATAATCATACATCAACACACATCCCGTGGAGTAGGGAGTTACGCTCAGGCAGCCTGAACCACATAAAACTCCTTGTGTCAATGTATTGTTCATAATCTCACGCGTGCCCCAACAAAACACGAACCTCCGCGGGCTATGATATAGTAGTACCGAGGGAAGTGTCGATCACACAATTCGACATTTGGCTGCCAGGTAGGGGGGCGCCTGAGATTTCAAGATGGTGAACTCTGTAGTAGCAACGTCCAATGGCAACGCTAGACAACTTGACAAGGGAAATCCCTCCAATGTTCAATAGCAAGTTGGCGCCGTTCTTTCGGGGGGTGTTGCTGCACCACCACCACCAACTGCTCTAGCTGCCAATGCCAGACAATAGGACGTTGCGCTTGTGTCGGTGACTGTATCGACAAATAACTCGGAGAATGCGCTAATCCCCACGTGTACTCTGCCCCAGCGTTCTCCAGCCATTGGAGCTCCTCCGGCAGCCGTGGAACAATGGTGTACTGATGTCAAACATCTGGTTGCATCCGCAGCCAATGCCACCAGTAACCAAGGCCCGCCCCCTGCTGGGTAGGCAACTTCACAGCGGAGGACCTTGTCAACTAGACTTGGTCCCAAAGTTTCACAGCACAGGAGACGTGTTGTGTCCCAACAAGTAATGTCGCCGCCCCCCGAGCCACGTCGTACTCACACTGCATCGAGACTCTTGATGCATGATCTTTGGTCGGAGCTTGACTGCCATTACAGACAACAGGATGGTCGCCTCCACATCGAGCACGCTCGTGAAAGACAAGAGGCTCGAGAAAACCCTTCTCCTTTGGGAGTAGGGAGCGGCTGTTCGGCCCTGGCCATGCATCTTCGCATGGCCCGATGGCCACAAAATTTCTGGCCTCAACTTCCAGAGAAATACGATGAGACTGTCAATTCCGTCGAGTTCCTCCAAATCTACTCCACCGCCATCCTAGCGGCGGGTGGCAATAAGGTCGTGATGGCCAACTACTTTCATGAGTCTCCCGTCTGCCTCCATCAACAGTTGGGTGGAGCTATGCAACTAGTTCACCACCAACTTCGGGAGTTCTTACACCCGTCCTGGCACATAACTTGATCTGTTTTCCATACAACTAAAGTAGGGGGAGTCACTGCGATCGTTCATCCAACATTTCTCCCAGGTACAGAACACCATTCGTTCTATCTCCAACGCATCCGTTGGTGTAGCATTTCGACAAGGCATCAGAGGGAAGAAGATGCTAGAGAAACTGGCAATAAAAGAAGTCACCTGCATCACGAAACTCTTTAGTTAGGCAGACAAATTTGCCAAAGTTGCCGAGGGCTGTGAAATGCACTCCAACCAGCTCCAGAGGCTAACAAAAAGTCCTCCAAGGCTGAAGACACTACCTCCAATAGCAGAAAGAAAAAGAATAAGTCCAATGGCAAGAAGGAGCCGTCGACCAGCACGCCTACTGCTGCAGAAGCTGCATCTCCAGGTGGCTGGGGGCCATGCACTTGTAAGACCTATGTGTGCTAAATACATTGGCTTGTAGTGAATACACTTGCTTTGGCGATAAACGTTTTGAATATCACCAAAACATATTTTTATCAAAGTCCGACTCTAGCACCGAGCTACAGCAAGGTCCGACGGTAGGTTCGGCTTGTTTTGGATAGCTCCGGCTTGTTTTTGCTAAGCTCCAAGTTGATTTTTCTAGCCCCGGCTTTTGGGTTTACTAGTTCCGACTAGTTCTGGTTAGCTTCGGCGCTAGGTCCTGCTATTTTTGTAAGCTCTGGCAGGAGCTTGGTTATACTTGTTTTGGTAAGTTCTAGCGCTAGGTTCTACTAGCTTTTGTTACCTCCGGCTCAAGGTCCAGGTTGCTCTGGCAAGGTCCGAAACTTGACCGCAATGCTTATGTTTTTCATTTGCAATGTTTCGTACGTGCTTTACATATCTGGAAAGATTGCTTAGTATTCATTTTCTAAGTCTTTGGTGCGTTTTTGGTTGACATGGATGATATCGTGTTACTGTGGTTTTGCAACATGCTTATGTGAGGTTCTCATGTAAGGTGTTGTGTTCGGAACTAACTTGAGTCAAGTTGAGGACTTGGGCTCGTATGGATTGGTTGTTTATTCATGTGTAGGTGTTGCTTGAGTTCAAAACATGGCTGGTGATGGATCCATTGGACTAGTCTCAGGGAGGAGATGAGGTTCTAACAACAAAATTCTGGAGGAATTGTGGTTGAGCTGATCAGGAGGTTGCGCAGCATGATTGAATCAAGAACAATGCATGTGAAGGTATTGTGGACGTCATTGGAATATGTTTGCACGTGTGAAAGGAGTGCATGGACGTGTCTACATGGTTACGAGACGTGATGAAGAGATGTGTACGTAAAGAGTTGGTCGGAAAGGTCCAACTGACTAGGTTATGGACTCAGGCTGCGGCTGAGTCGGGTTTGACTCAAATATGGAAAGATTTTAGTTGGTGATGATAGGATTTCATTTGGTCACGAATTTGAATTGTTTAGGAATGTGTGATACGTTCCTAAGCTGTTTGGAAGTCTTATGATTGCTTCTATCTGCGTATAGAAGAATCCTGAGCAATTATGGAAAGTTACGATTCGTGAACAGGGTAGGATTAGGTTCCTGATTTGAGTTGAGTTGGCTTTCAAGCTGGTTATATAATCAAGGGAGCCCAGAGCTCGTGGTGCACGACTTTGGGGCTGTTCCTCTTGTGTTATATTGCATAAAATTCGTAGTTTTAAGGAACTTTTGTGCTTTGTTCGTACGACTTGTTCCAGACAAGTTTTACTCGTCGAGTTTCTGGACAGCACTACCTTTCGTTGGTGGTTTTATCATAACTCGAGTTTTACAGATCCAATTGATGTGATTCTTTTTGGGTTGTCTTCAAATATTGATTATATATCATCTGTCAGAATTTCACGGTCATTTGATTTGTGGTCTATGATCTACATGAGTTTCTTTGCAGTGTTCCAAAACTGTTTTTTTCCCGGGTAGGGCAGATTGACCTTTGTTTGATCTTTCGATCATAACTTGAGTTTTTCTCGACGGATTTGAGTGATTCTTGTTGTGTTGTCTTCGTGACTTGATTCTCTCTGATATCTATCACTTTTGTCATGGTGAAACATGTTTAAGTTAATCTTACACACAATTTATTTAACAGATTGTTTTTCTACCATAGGGGTTGGGGTTTAATTGTTTCCGCTGTGTAAGATTTTTAAATCTACCATTCACCCCCTCTGGTAGATTTTAACGTGCTCTTTGATCCAACAATTGGTATCAGAGCCACGGTGCTCTAATCTTTGTGATTTGCGCGTGTTTTTGACTAATCATCATGGAGAAGTACTCTGCCAAACCTTGTGTGTTCGCTGGTATTAATTTTCAGGTTTTGAAGGCACGCATGGAGGCTTTCATCCAGGCACAAGGCTTTGCAATATGGGAGAAGGTATACAAGCCTTACGAAGTGCCATCAAACGATCAAGTTACAGCTACAAATCTGAGAGATGTCGACAACAACAACAAGGCTCGGAACTTGATCATACAAGGATTAACACAAAGCGACTTCGACCGTGTTGCACACCTCCGATCTGCGTACGATGTGTGGAAAGCACTTTGTGACTACCACGAAGGATCCAACACGATCAAAGAGGTAAGGCAAGACATGTTCAAGAAAGAATACATGCGCTTCGAGATGCAACCCGGTGAGTCTATTGATGACATTTTTGCTCGCTTTAATAAGATTCTCAGCAACTTGCGTAGTGTCAATGTTAATTTTTCAGATGCTGAAAATGCTAGGCAATTGCTAAGTGCATTAGATATGTCAATTTGGGAGATGAAAGTCACATCTATTCGTGAATCTACTGTCATGAGTTCACTTACTTTAGATGTGCTATATTGCAAGTTAAAAACTCATGAAATTGACATAATCTCACGTAAGAACCCCAACAAGTCTATTGTTTTTGTTTATCAACGTGACAAGCCTAGTTCTGGTCAAACATCATCTTGTGGTACACTTGCTTTGCTGTCCTCTCTAACCCTTGAACAGATTGAGGAGTTTCCAGACGAGGAGCTAGTGCTTATCTCTACCCGGTTCTCAAAAGCATTGCAAAATGTGAGAACTAGAAGGAGTGGAAGCTCTGGACCTCAACGATGCTTTGAATGTGGTAAGACAGAACATTTTCCTTCAGATTGCCCTAACCTTTCAGGTCCTACATCCCGGGATGAAAAGAAAACAAGAATGAAGCACTTCTCTGCAAAAGATACGAAGAAAAAAGAAAGATTTTGCAGGACGCCAATTGGTGAGCAATTTTATCTCAGCACTTCAGGAACTTGGCTCAAGCGACGTGGACATTGGAAGTGATAAAGATGAAGATGATTTGGCAAACTTGTGCTTCATGGCGGGCAAGTCAAGATCAAGTATGGAGGAGGCAGAACACAACAGCGACAATAAAGAGGTATGTCCTACTTGCGAAGAAATGTGTGATGCTATTTCTCGTGCCACTGTTATTGTTAAGAAAAAGGACAACAAGCTTAGGGACAATGCTATTAAAATTGAGTCACTAGAATCTGAAATTAATCGTTTGAAATCCTTGATTCCTAGTAATGATTCTTGTTCCTCATGTGACTTAATATATGAACAATTGTCCTCCCTAAGAAATGCACATACCTCCACACTTGATAAACTTGAACTTGAAATTGAAAAGAACAAAAAGCTTGCTGCACTTAATATTGGAAACTTAAAACATGCTTCTTGTTCTACAATTGATTTGCATTGTTCTAGCTGTGATGATCTTGATAAGAAACTGCAAGATGCTATGAATGAAATCTCTATATTGAACAATGCTTTACGTTGTCATGAAGTTAAATATTGTTCCAATTGCAAATTAAAAGGAAAAAATTTATGTGAAAATTGCCTTGATCTGTCCAATAAACTTGATAACATGCATAATACATTTGATCGGTTTTGTAATGGGAATAAGAACCTAAACTTGCTGCTGAATTCATCCAAGTCTTGCAATGATAAAACTGGTTTAGGTTTTGATTCTCATGCTCATGCTAAGGCATATCCACCTAAAATTATAAAGTCATTAGGAAGTGGTTTGATTCAAACAGTTCCTAAACAAAAAGAAGTGGTTTTCAAATCTGCAGGAGTATTGTCTCATTCGGTTTCAAATAAAAATGTTGTTTGCTCATCTAGACATGAACACAAAGTTAAATTTCATTGTACCTACTGTGATAGAGATGGTCATGTCATAGATTTTTGTTATAGACTAGCTAGACAACAGAAAAGGGAAAGAATGGTTGCTAGATCTCATAACTTTCATGCAAAATTTGCTGCACATATTGAACTGAATGTACAACTTGCTGTTTTGAGTCAAAAACATCCAAAGTTTACCTCCGGGCCTTCTATTTTTGCCTCCGATGCTGCTGATTTTTGTGCTACGCAAGTAACACCTTATAGGTCAGTAGTTAAGAATAAAAAATATAAAACTTTGACTCATAAACCTGCTATTTTGTCTCAGCTTTCGCGTGTTTTTCCTGTTGCACGTCGCGTGACTTAGTACTGGATTCCTAAATGCCTTTTGACTAACCCCAGTATTGAGTCATCAACGTATTGTGCGTCTATGTAGGTTACACGTTTGAGGAAGGAAAATATTTGGATTGTGGATTTAGGTTGCTCACGCCACATGACCGGTAACAAAGATTGGTTCTCCTCCATCTCTTTCGTGTCATGTGTAGAGAATGTTACTTTTGCCGATAATTCTTCAACTCCTATAATTGCTAAGGGTTCGGTTAGAGTAAATGATCACTACACTTTGAAGGATGTGGCACTTGTCAAAAATTTAAAATACAACTTGCTTCCTGTTTCACAATTGCTAGATGAAAATCTGGAAATTATTTTCAATAAAAACTACTGCAAAGTTGTAAGTTCAAATAGTGAGCTTATTTTTAACATGTCTCGGTTTGGAAGTGTTTTTAAAGCTGATTTTGATATGTCTTCCTCTAAGCATAGGTGTCTAGTGGCTAATGATTCAAAGGACCTATATTTTTGGCATCGTAGACTTGGTCACGTAGGCTTTCATCGCCTAACGCGTGTTAGTGCTCTTGATCGCATACGTGGGCTGCCTAAGCTTAAAGGGGACAAAGAAATTGTGTTCTCTTCTTGTAGACATGCTAAGATGGTTGTAGGTTCACATACTCCTCTCACAATGATCATGACAACTGAACCATGTCAACTTTTGCATCTTGACACCGTAAGACCTTCACGTGTTCAATCCTTCGGAGGTAAATGGTATGTACTTGTGATTGTTGATGATTATTCTAGATACTCTTGGGATTACTTTATGGCGTCTAAGAATGAAGTTTTTAGACACTTTAGAACTTTATTTCTTAGATTATCAATTGATTACCCATGATCTTTAAAAGCAATTAGAAGTGATAATGGAACTAAATTTAAAAATCAATCTTTTGATCACTTTTGTGCTGAAAATAGAATAGACTATCAATTTTCTTCACCATATGTACCTCAACAAAACGGTGTTGTAGAAAGAAAGAACATAACCTTAGTTGAGATGGCCATGACTATGCTTGATGAATATCAAACTCCTAGGAAATTTTGGGCTGATGCGTTAGCAACCGCTTGTTATGTCTCAAATCGTGTTTTCTTGCGTGCTAAGCTAGGTAAAACACCATATGAGCTCTGGTTTGGACATAGGCCTAGTGTTACACACTTTCGAGTTTTTGGTTGCAAATGCTTTGTTAAGAAACATGGTAATCTTGATAAATTTGAACCTAGATCCATTGATGGCATGTTTCTTGGTTATCCATCTCATACTAGAGGCTACTGTGTGCTTTTACTTGACACTAACAAAATTGTGGAGACTTGTGAAGTGTATTTTGATGAAGCTAGCCCATGTACTAGCTCAAACATTGCAGGTCCAGATCCATATCCGCAGGGGGGAGCATTTTCGTTGAAGATGAGGAAGAATTAGAGCTGCTGCCCGAAAATTCAGCAGCTAAAGACCTTGGTTCAGCTCCGGATGTTAATTCTCAACCAGCACCAACAACCATCAATGCTGATTCAGATCATCCTCAAGTCACAAGCTCATCGATTTGTGATGAACATGATGAAGAAGAAGCTTGTGAGACATCTGTTCCCCTACGGTTTTACAAAGATCACCCCCCACAACAGATGATTGGAAGCTTGCACGAACGAGTCACACGGTCCAGGTTTTGCGATCCAAACTCTTACGCTCAATCTTCCTTTTTTGCTTCTTTTGAACCCGAAGATATATAACACGGACTGACTAATGAATCTTGGATTATTGCCATGCAAGAAGAGTTATAAAATTTTGAAAGAAATAATGTTTAGAAACTTGTACCTCCACCTCAAGGTCACACTTTAATTGGAACTAAATGTGTATTTAAAAATAAACAAAGTGAGGATGGGGTTGTGGTTAGGAATAAGGCTAGGCTGGTTGCTCAAGGTTTCACTCAAATTGAAGGTCTAGATTTTGATGAAACTTTTGCTCCTGTTGCTAGATTAGAAGCCATAAGAATTTTCTTAGCTTTTGCTGCATCTATTGGTTTTAAGCTATATCAAATGCATGTTCAAAGTGCTTTTCTTAATGGCTACATAGATGATGAGGTTTATGTGAAACAACCACCGGGTTTTGAAAATCCAGATTTTCCTAAACATGTTTACAAACTGTCCAAAGCCTTGTACGGTCTCAAACAAGCCCCTAGAGCATGGTATGATAGGTTAAAAACATTCTTACTTGAAAAAGGGTTGATAAAACTGTTTTTGTGCTTAAGCATGGCAATGACTCATTATTCGTTGAAGTGTATGTGGATGATATTATCTTTGGTTGTGCTTCTCATGATCCTGTGTCCAAGTTTTCAGCAATGATGAGTTCCGAATTTGAAATGAGTATGATGGGTGGACTCACTTACTTTTTGGGGCTGCAAATCAAGCAAACAAAGGAGGGTACCTTTGTGCATCAAACAATGTATACAAATGATCTCCTAAGGCGCTTCAACATGGACAAAAGCAAGCCTCTTCGAACAGCAATGGGAACAGCAAGAACACTTGGAATTGATGAAGGTGGTGAACCCGTGGATCAAAAAGAATATAGAAGCATGATCGGATCACTTTTGTATCTCACGGCATCAAGACCAGACATACAATTCAGCGTATGTCTTGGTGCACGGTTTCAAGCCTCCGCACGTGCTTCACATCGTCAAGCCGTCAAAAGGATTCTCAGGTACTTACATGGAGCTCAAGAATTTGGAATTTTTATTCCTTCTTTCTCAACCGTTACTTTGAAAGCTTTTTCGGATGCTGATTTTGGGGGTTGTAGGATTGATAGGAAAAGTACTTCTGGTGCTTGTCATTTTCTTGGTAATTCTATTGTTGCTTGGTCCTCTATAAAACAAAATTCAGTGGCACAATCCACGGCCGAATTTGAATATGTAGCTGTTGCTAGTTGAAAGTGCATCTAGGACTCTCTTGTGGGTTGTGGATGATTTATGACAAGCAATTGGGATCCTAACCTATTTGTTGAGATGAGTGCGGGCCTATGATAGGAAAATGAGCAAAATACCAAAAAGAATGAAGGATGAGGAGCAAAGTGGAGATGAGCTCAAGGAAGAAGAGTAATAGATTATTGTGTATGGAGTGTGTTAAGGAAACTCACCCCAAGAGCTCAATCACAATTAAACACACACATTGCATAAAGTTACACAGGACCGGACTAGTCCGATCACAACTGGACTAGTCCGATAACCTTTCTGCACCAGATCAGACAAGTCCGATATCCGTCGGACTAGTCCGATATTCTTCTGACTAGAATCGGATTAGTCCTCAAAACACTTCACAAGTCACACAAAATCGGACAAGTCCGATCACAACCGGACTAGTCCGATATTCTTTCTGATCCAAATCGGACAAGTCCGATGTCTACACGGACTAGTCCGAAAGACCCTCTGATCTACATCGGACAAGTCCTCCAAGTGCGGACTTGTCATCTAACTCACTTAGGGTTTCACATGTCCGTACAGGTCCGATGGATATCGGACTAGTCCGAAGATTTCCAGTAGCGAAATTGGACAAGTCCGTTTTCAGCCGGACTAGTCCGATATTTTGGGGTACTTAGGGTTTGCTACACACAGCAAACAGGACTAGTCCGGTGACCACCACGGACTAGTCCGAACATTCTGAACCCTAACGGTCACTTTTAGAAACCCCATATAAATAGAGGTGCACATCCCAATTATGATATCTCTCGAACCCTAGCGCCGTCATACCTCCCAAGAGCCTCAGAAACTACATCTCTCTATGAAATTAAGTGCAACAACGATCAATACTTTGAGGATTCACTCTAGATCATTGGAGAGACATTTGGAACATCACATTGAGCTCTTGGTTTGATTCTCTAACACACTCGTGCATTTTAATTGTAATCTTTTGAGTGTGTTTTCGGTGGAAGTTTGTGTTGTAATCTCAGGGAGCTCTCAACGTGTGAGAAGGCCCCTTGAAATCCGTTATTCACCCCTTTGTGATTAGTGGAAGAGGATTGGCCGTCGTGGCGATCCGACGATGGTAGGGTTGGAGAAGACCAAGTCCTGTTGTGGACTCCTCAATGTGGACGTAGGTTGCCTTTGTGCTAGCCGAACCACGGGATAAAACCTTGTGTCTTGTTTTTTGGTGTTCATCATTTTAATTCATCAATATAATCTAGGGTTTCATAATCATTACTCATCTTACGTTGGATTGTTAAAAATAAGATTTAATTGTGATATAATCTAGAATATAACTGTGAAACCTTTATTTGGTTCTATTTTTTCGCTGCACACATAAAAGAATCAATCTAATCGATCTAGCTTAATCAACTTAGTCCGTGAACATTGGACTAGTCCGTACTTTACCGGACTAGTCCGATATCTCTGGTATTGAACCTGTTGTTGAGTGTTGTAGGATCCGACAAAAATCGAAAAGGCCTATTCACTACCCCTCTAGGCCCACATTGAATTGGTATCAGAGCAAGGTTCTTCAAGAAAGAGTCTAATCACTCGAAGAGATCATCTCGGAGATGAAGGACATTCACAAAATCAACAACCAAGAAGAGGCTAACAATGATAGGACTAAAAAAGTGGAAAAGTACCTCGAAGCCATTCAAGACTTCGAGGGCGATGATGAGGAGACACTGGAGCTAAAGGCGCTCCTTAGAAAGAACGCACTTTCCAAAGGGAAAGTGAAAGATGAAGAGAAGAAGAAGGGGAGTAGTCACACCGACTACTCCCGATATCCTTTTAACTATGATCGTCTAAATTCCAATAACAATCATTACTTATCTATCCCACTTGGAAAAGCCCCACACTTCGATGGAAGTGATTACTCAATGTGGAGGTAGAATATGAAAATGCATCTGATTTCCTGCAACCCAAGTCTATGGCATGTTGTATGCACAGGGGTAGATATTCCGGACGACGACGAATAGCTCACCCCAAGCCAAGAGCAGGCCATTCATAGAAATGCACAAGCTGCAGCTGTAATCACCTCCTCACTTAGTCGGGACGAGTTCACCAAGGTGGATGGACTCGAAATTGCTAAGGAGATATGGGATACACTACAAACTGCACATGAAGGTGACCGACATGTGCGTGAAGCAAAGATTGAGATGATCAAAGGTGAACTAGGAAGATTCGCAATTGAGGAAGACGAGTCACCCCAAGATATGTACAATCGACAGAAGACACTTGTCAACAAAGTTCGATCATACGGGAGCAAGAAGTGGAATGACCACGAGGTGGTAAAGCTCATCCTTAGAGCTTTTATGCCTCGCAATGTCACGCTATGCTCCATGATTAGAGAAAGCCCCGAATACAAAAGGATGACTCCGGATGAATTGCTTGGAAAAATCATAAACTTTGAGATGATGGAAAGACAAGCAAAGCACGTCAAGGAAATTGCCGATCTCACCCCGGCTAAGAAGAAAGGGGTTGCTCTAAAGTCCACCCTCAAGCCTCTATCCAAAGAAGCAAAGGAAGCACAACTAGAGGAAGACAGTGACGACGAAAGCAGTGAGCTAGATGAAGAGGACATGATATTGTTCATGAAAAAGTTCAAGAGAATAATGAAGAAAAGACAAGGAACAAAATCAAGTGAGGGAAAGCACAAGGAAAGAACGAAACCGAAGTTGAGGCGGGCATGCTACAATTGTGGTGAGTATAACCACTTTATAGTTGATTGCCCATATGAGGAGAACAAGAAGACCAAAGAATCCAAGCCTCAACCTAAGAAATTCTTCAAGAAGAAGAAGCAAGCCGAACAAACGCACATTGGGAAGGAGTGGGACTCAAACGATGAGTCCTCATCATCCGAAGAAATAGAGATGGATAGCGTAGCCATCGAGAGCACGTCCAAGAAATCTACACTCTTCCCCACAGTCGGCGCAAGGAAGGGAAATGGCACTTGCCTTATGGCAAAGGAAGGTAAACGCAAGGTAATCATCAAAACCCCTTCCGTGCATTCCTACTCTAGTGATGATGAAATGAATAGTGATGATGAGGATATGCTTAATGGACTACATAGGAAAGCTGCAACAAAAATGAAATTTTTACTTGATCAACTTGTTGAGAAGGAGAGGTTAATTCATCGTCAAGAGGACATGATTATCTCCCAAAAGGAGGAGTATGTCAAACTTGACAAACTTCTAGAACTTGAAAAGGAGAAAAGAAACTCACTAGAGCTTGAGTTAGCTTCAAGCAAGAAAGCTTGCTTGGAGTTAACTGACTCAAATGTTGCAATCAAGGACAAACTTGCTGACCTGATCAAGGTCAACAAGATCCTTGAAGTGCAAGTTGAGTCACTCAAGCTGAGTGAACCTTCCTCCTCTTCAAGTTCACCTTCGAAATCCACTAAAACCGATTTTGCTCATATGTGCACATGTAGTAAAATAGACACCAGTTTGAAGGAGAAGTCAACCTCCAAAAAGGATAAAAATCCTACCCAATGTGGCATATTTGACAAGGAGAAGATCAACTATGCACGTAGTGCATACTTGGTCCAAAGACCTCCAAATGTCAAGTATGGCATTGGTTACTCTTATGATGAAAAACAGCATGCTGGAAGTCATAATAATAACAAGGGGAGGATTTCCTTTGTGAAGGAAAGACCCTTTTAAACTCATAAATTGAATGGTAAAAACCTGAACTCACACAAACACCGGACTATTCCGGTGAGTGTCCGGACAAGTCCGGTCCTCCAGACAAGTCCAACCTTCCAGACTAGCCCTGTTTACAAACAACAACAATTACTCTTTAGAACCTTTGATGCCTCCTATGTGTTAATGAGAAATAATCTTGGCAAGGTTTATGCTAATTATGTTGGGCCACGCCATGGGAACACCAAATCTTATGTGTGGGTGCCCAAATGTATTGTAACTAACCTTCAGGGACCCAAGCAAGCTTGGGTACCTAAAACCAAAGCATAATTTGTTTTTGCAGGCCTATTCCGCCGGTTGATCCAAATGGGTGCTAGACAGTGGCTGCACCAACCATATGACTGGAGAAAGAAGGATGTTCGTGTAATATGAAGAGAATGAGGACCCAAACGAAGGCATCTACTTTGGAGATAACAGTCAAGGAAGGGTGCTCGGTACCGATAAAATCGCAATATCTTCTACACACACACTTTCTCATGTTTTACATGTTGAATCCTTAGATTATAACCTGTTGTCCATATCTCAACTATGTGACAAAGGTTATAATTGCTTGTTCACTAACGAGGGTGTGACCGTCTCTAAGAGGAGTGATGGTTCCATTGCATTCAAGGGTATGTTGAAGGGAAAGCTTTACCTTGTTTACTTCAACAAGGATAAAGCCAAACTTGACACATGCTTGATTGCAAAAACCAACATGGGTTGGCTGTGGCACAGACGGCTAGCGCATGTTGGTATGAGGAATCTTCAAAAACTCCTCAAGGGCGATCACATCCGCGGTTTGAAGGATGATGTTTTTGAGAAAGACAGGCCTTGTAGCGCGTGCCAAGCCGGGAAGCAAGTTGGGGCACCTCATCCCGCAAAGAACGTCATGACTACAACAAGACCGCTCAAACTACTTCACATGGACTTGTTTGGTCCAATTGCTTACATAAGCATCAGCAATAACAAATATGGTTTAGTAATTATTGATGACTTTTCTCGCTTCACATGGGTTTTCTTGTTGCACGATAAGTCAGAAACACAAGGAACACTCAAGAAGTTCCTCAAGCGAGCTCAAAATGAATTCTCATCGACAATCAAGAGTATTCGCAGCGACAACGACACGGAGTTCAAGAACACACAAGTGCAGGAGTACCTTGATCAAGAGGGTATCAAGCACGAATTTTCAGCGCCATACTCGCCACAACAAAACGGAGTTGCCGAAAGAAAGAACCGAACACTCATAGAGATGGCAAGAACAATGCTCGATGAGTACAAGACATCGGATCGATTTTGGGTGGAAGCGATTAACACCGCTTGCCACGCCGTAAATCGACTTTATCTTCATCGACTACTCAAGAAGACATCCTATGAGCTACTCACCGGTAACAAACCAAATATCTCATATTTTCGAGTTTTCGGTTCTCCATGTTATATCCTGAACAAGAAGCCTAGGACTTCAAAGTTCGCTTCGAAGTCCGATGAAGGTTTCTTGCTTGGTTATGATTCGAACACTTACACCTATCGTTTTTTCAACAAGGCCTCCGGACTTGTTGAAATAGCACGTGACGTAGTGTTCGATGAGACTAATGGCTCCCAAAAGGAGCAAGTTGATCCATGTGAATTATATAAAGAAGAAGCTCCTTGTCAGGAATTGAAAAGAATGGCTCTAGGTGAAGTTCGACCACAAGAGCCACCTTCACACGTACATGAGGAAGATGAACCACAATAGGAGACCAAAGATCAAGGGGGAGCTTCAGCACAAGATCAACCACAAGAATACGAAGATGATCAACAAGTCAACGAAGGCAACTACTTAGGGGAGAAGCAGATGATCATGAAGACACAACTCCTAAAGTTCCACACCCAAGAGTACACCAATGCGTCCAAAGGGATCACACAATCGACAATATCATCAGTGACATCCAAAAGGGAGTAACCACTAGATCTCACATAGCTAACTTTTGTGAGCATGATTCGTTTGTATCCTTTTTGGAACCACGCAGGGTTGAGGATGCATTGAAAGATCCAGACTGGGTGGTGGCAATGCAAGAAGAATTGAACAACTTCAAGCGGAACGAGGTGTGGGAACTTGTGGCAAGACCAATGCAAACAATCTCGGCACCATGTGGGTCTTCCGTAACAAACAAGACGAACACAGGGTGGTGACAAGGAACAAAGCACAACTTGTGGCCGAAGGGTATTCACAAGTCGAAGGTTTGGATTTCGATGAGACTTTTACTCCAGTAGCTAGGCTTGAATCTATTAGAATATTACTTGCATATGCCACTCACCATGATTTCAAGTTGTATCAAATGGATGTAAAAAGTGCCTTCCTCAACGGACCAATCGAGGAGGAGGTGTACGTGGAGCAACCACCCGGGATTGAAGACGAAGAGTTCCCCAACCACGTATTCAAATTGCGTAAGGCTCTCTACGGCCTCAAAAAAGCTCCTAGAGCTTGGTATGAGTGTCTTAGAGATTTCTTAATTGAGAATGGTTTTCAAATTGGCAAAGTAGATTATACTCTATTTACAAAGAATTTAGACAATGATCTTTTTTTTTGTCAAATTTATGTTGATGATATAATCTTTGGGTCAACTAATCAATCGTTTTGTGAGGAATTTAGCAAAATCATGACAGACAGGTTTGAAATGTCAATGATGAGAGAATTAAAGTACTTCTTGGGATTCCTAGTGCGGCAACAAAAGTAAGGGACATTCATAAGTTAAACCAAATACACACAGGACATACTTAAGAAGTTTGGCATGGACAAGGCAAAGCCCATAAAGACCCCCATGGCAACCAATGGCCACTTGGATCTCAATGAAGATGGACCTAGCATCGACCAAAAGGTATATCGCTCCATGATTGGATCTCTACTCTATTTATGTGCATCTAGGCCAGACATTATGTTGAGTGTATGTTTGTGTGAAAGATTTCAAGCCAACCCTAAGGAATGTCACTTGACAGCCGTAAAAAGGATCTTGAGATATTTGGTTCATACACCCAACCTTGGTCTTTGGTACCCAAAAGGCTCAAAATTCAATCTCATTGGTTACTCCGATGCAGATTATGCCGGGTGCAAAGTAGATAGAAAAAGCACCTCCGGCACATGCCAATTCCTATGAAGATCCTTAGTTTCTTGGTCCTCCAAGAAACAAAATTCCATTTCCTTATCCACAGCCGAAGCGGAGTATGTTGCAGCCGGAGCTGTTGTGCACAACTCCTTTGGATGCGACAAACTCTAAGGGATTACGGTTACAATATGAATCGTATTCCACTCCTTTCTGACAACGAGAGTGCCATTAAAATTTCCCACAACCCAATTGAGCACTCCAGAACTAAACACATAGACATAAGACACCACTTTTTGAGAGATCATGCCATGAAAGGAGACATAGCCATCTCACATGTCAATACCCAAAAACAATTGGCCAACATATTCACCAAGCCACTTGATGAAAAGTGATTTTGCGAACTCCGAAATGAACTAAATATCCTCGATGCTCGGAGTGTGGCTTGAAAAGCTGCATACCTGTATGAATTCTTCAAAATATATTGTTTGAATTGTGAAAATCAACTCTCTCTCAATTTTTTCTAAAAAACTATGTCAATTACTAGATCATGGTGAATTATGATCAATGCTTGATTGTTGTATGCTTACTGGTCATATTTATCAAGATCATTTGATTTATTTTGCCTCTCTATTCTCTATTTATGAACCTTCAAATATATATGAATGGGCTATGCAAATTTCTCCTGGTGACCACAGACTAGTCTGTGGTTACCCGGACTAGTCCGCACATGCAGACTAGTCCGCGGAGTGCCGGTTAGGCTGGACTAGTCCGATAACACCACGGACTAGTCCAATGTTGCTCTCTGGCTGAGTTCGGACTAGTCCGGTCATCTCCGAACTTGTCCGATTTTTCGTGTCCATAACCCTGGCCACCACCAAACACTAATCCCTTCATCCTCCACTCTTGCTCATGCATTCTCTCTCCTCCGCTCGAGCTCCCAAGGCGATTTCTTGCTCACTCCATCAAAAATCTCTGCATTTGGGTGGAAATCAAGCTTGCCCTCTTGAGGATTGAAGCTAGCAGACTTGTCCGGCCTTCAACACCCTCATCTCCAAGCTTCAATCGATTTCTTCGGTAATTTTCACCCAAACCCTAGAAATCTCGTTTTTCTTCTTTATTGATCGAATAGCCTAGCATCCTTCACTATATACATGCCTCCTTTATGTATCACGTGTATGCTAGACTTATTGTGCATTAGGAATCAGCTTTTGTCAAATCTCTTAGGTTTTTGAGGATGAACACCGGACTAGTCCAGTCCATGAACGGACAAGTCCGGTCCCCCCCCCCCCCCCCCGGACTAGTCCGTGCCTATGCACCGGACAAGTCGGATGTTTCTGAACTCAAAACCTAACTCCTCAATTCCTCAATGCAATTCCTTGCTATCCTTTCATACCTATTCCTTGTATCATTCATTATCATTCTTGAAACTCATTCTCAGGTCATGTCGAGCTCAAACGATGAGGTTTCCGATTTTGAGTCCGAGATGGACCACGAGGTGGCACCTCGGACCTCAATGAGTCTTGGCAAGAAGTGCCAAGAGCGACCTACGAAGCCAGCTCCGTCTCCTCCACAAGTTCAGAGGAAAGTGCTAGCGAAGAAGCCGGCCTCCAAGGTGCCAGCTTCTAGGGCTACCGCCAGTGGTGGCCCTAGCTCGACAAGTTCCTGCCTAGCCAAAGGCAAGGGCAAGGGGATAGTGACGGGTCCAGTTGGACCATTGAAGCTGCATGCTCCCAGGGAAGGGGTCCGGGACACCATCGAAGAAAAGTTTAACGGGAAGGGCAGTGACTCGGCGGCCAAATTCAGAAGCATCGATTGGTATGGCCGACCGAAGCAAGCAGGTGATGGACGATTCTGGTGCAACATCCATGCTGATTTATATAGATCGGTGTATCTACCGATGAAGACACCAGTGGTGCGCAGTCAGTGGATCGACTGGGCACATCCTGAGAAGAAAAGATGCTCTGCTTTTGATGAAGTGATTGCAGCAGCTGAAAGATATGGCTTGAAGGACCTCTTTGCCTTCAAGTACAATTGGAATGATGAAGTGGTGGCGCAGTTCTATGCCACCTGCCACTTTGCAAGCGATGAAGAGGAAAGAGTGACTTGGATGACTCATGGATCCAAGTACACTATCACTTATGAAGAATTTGCAAGGATGTTGCATCTTGACACCTCCAGCAATGACAATATGACTATTCACAATGTTGGTGTCATCGAGAAGGAGAAGATGAAGTTTCTCTATGAGCCCAACTCAAAGTTCATCCCTCCTTCCACGAAGAACTTGAAGCCATTCTTTGTGGTGCTAAACAGAGCCTTGAGGAAGACCATTGCCCCTAAGGATGGGGATGCAGGGAGTGTACAAGGGTACCTCCGGACCCTAATGAGGGTCATAAGCAAGAACAGACAGTTTGATGTGTTTGACTACATATGGAACGATATAGTTAACATCTCCAGCACCCCCAACAAGTCCTGTGGCTATGCTCCCTACCTAATGTTTATGATTGAGAAAGTCATAGGGATTGAGTTTGTCCAGGATGTGGAGCACACTCCTTTGAGGCCTCAGAAGCCTCAACCAGTAAATGTCCAGGCTGCTCCCTCGCCAGCCTCCTGTCCCGAGGCACCGGCAAGATCAAGAGAAGGTGCTAGAGCTGTCCCAACTTCAAGGGCAGCCCTCAGAGAGGATCAGCTAGTGGAATCCTTAAATACCTGGCTGCCATCTTCACCTCCCGCAAGAAGGCCTAAGTGAAGGCCCACAAGCTCAACCAGGAAAGAAAGGAGGACATGAAGTACATCAAGGCCAATGTGAAGCATATCTGCCAGAAGCTGGAGATCGACCCTATTGGATCTCCAGTGATTTCTGAGGACTCTGACCCGGATTTCACTGAGCTCGCACCATTGAACCCCTTTGAGCTTGCCTACTTTGGCATCGGGGGCTCGAGTGGCTCCGTTCCTCCTCCTTCTCCTCCTCATCAAGCTGAAGATCAAGATGACGAAGACGACAGTGAGAGGACCGACAGTGAAGAGTGAAGACCCTAGGACCCTCCTCTCCTTCTTTTTGGTGTTTTGATGCCAAAGGGGGAGAGAATGAGGGGGACTCTTAGCTTTAGCTGTAGGATGCGAGGAGAGAGCTCTTTTTATGCTTCTTGTCTATTTTTGAGTTTTGCAGTGTTTTAAACTTTGTTCCTAAGTTATTTATGGTTTTGTGATGCAATGCTTAATTAATTTGAGAAGTATTTGTTGAAATCTGTAATCTTGCTCCTAGAATGACATATATGCTTGGCTTTGGTTGATTAATGTAAATTATGTCATTCTCAATGTCTCAATATACTTAGTTATGCATCCCACCATAAAGAATGCACATATGGATAATTCTTTCACTGCTTGATGTATTTTTGACTCATATGTGCATACTTTATGAAAATCTCAATTTTTATCATATTTTGTGAAATCTCAATTGGTTGTCATCAATCACCAAAAAGGGGGAGATTGAAAGTGCATCTAGGACTGTCTTGTGGGTTTTGGATGATTTATGACAAGCAATTGGGATCCTAACCTATTTGTTGAGATGAGTGCAGGCCTATGATAGGAAAATGAGCAAAATACCAAAAAGAAGGAAGGATGAGGAGCAAAGTGGAGATGAGCTCAAGGAAGAAGAGTAATAGATTATTGTGTATGGAGTGTGTCAAGGAAACTCACCCCAAGAGCTCAATCACAATTAAACACACACATTGCACAAAGTTACACAGGACCGGACTAGTCCGATCACAACTGGACTAGTTCGATAACCTTTCTACCCCAGATCGGACAAGTCCGATATCTGTCGGACTAGACCAATATTCTTCTGACAAGAATCAGACTAGTCCTCAAAACACTTCACAAGTCACACAAAATCGGACAAATCCGATCACAACCGGACTAGTCCGATATTCTTTCTGATCCGAATCAGACAAGTCCGATGTCTACACGGACTAGTCGGAAAAACCCTCTGATCTACATCGGACAAGTCCTCCAAGTGCGAACTTGTCATCTAACTCACTTAGGGTTTCACATGTCCGGACAGGTCCGATGGATATCGGACTAGTCCGAAGATTTCCTGTAGCGAAATCGGACAAGTCCGTTTTCAGCCGGACTAGTCCGATATTTCGGGGTACTTAGGGTTTTCTACACACAACACACCGGACTAGTCCGGTGACCACCACGTACTAGTCCGAACTTTCTGAACCCTAACGGTCACTTTTAGAAACCCCATATAAATAGAGGTGCACGACCCAATTATGATATCTCTCGAACCCTAGCGCCGTAACACCTCCCAATAGACTCAAAAACTACATCTCTCCACGAAATTAAGTGCAACAATGATCAATCCTTTGAGGATTCACTCTAGATCATTGGAGAGACATTTGGAACATCACATTGAGCTCTTGGTTTGAATCTCTAACACACTCCTGCATTTTAATTATAATCTTTTGAGTGTGTTTTCGGTGGAAGTTTGTGTTGTAATCTAAGGGAGCTCTCAACGTGTGGTAAGGCCCCTTGAATTCGGTTATTCACCCCTTTGTGATTAGTGGAAGAGGATTGGACTTCATGGCGATCCGACGAGGGCAGGGTTGGAGACGACCCGGTCCTGTTGTGGACTCCTCAACATGGACGTAGGTTGCCTTTGTGGTAGCCGAACCACGGGATAAAACCTTGTGTCTTGTTTTTTGGTGTTCATCATTCTAATTCATCAATATAATCTAGGGTTTCATAATCATGACTCATCTTATGTTGGATTGTTAAACATAATATCTAATTGTGATATAATCTAGAATATAACTGTGAAACATTTATTTGGTTCTATTTTTCTGCTGCACACATAAAAGAATCAATCTAATCGATCTAGCTTAATCAACATAGTCCGTGAACACCAGACTAGTCCGCACTTTATTGGACTAGTCCGATATCTTTGGTATTGAACCTGTTGTTGAGTGTTGCAGGATCTGAGAAAAATCGAAAGGGCCTATTCACCCCCCCTCTAGGCCCACATTCACTAGTGCTTGCTCAAAAATTCTTTGGATTGTTCAAACACTTAAGGACTATGGGGTTGATCTAGATAGTGTTCCACTATTCTTTGATAGCAAGTGCCATTTGCATTTCTAAAAACCCCGTGCAACATTCTAGAACTAAGCACATTGACATTAGGTATCACTTTCTCCGAGTTAAGAAAAAGGAAACATTGTGCTTCACCATGTAGATACCGAACAACAATTGGCTGACATTTTTACAAAACCTTTGGATTTCACTCGTTTTTGTTACCTTCGTAGTGAAATAGGGGTTATGCATCCTCATGGCTTGAATTTAGGGGGAGTTTGGAAACTTGGGAAGTCTATGTGTGAATCTGAAATTAAAATAATATGAGCATAGTATTTCATACATATATGACTTTGTGATTCCTTTTACATGCTGAAAGTTCTTACTACATTACTCGTGTTATACATTTTGTAGTTTTTTCCATGTCCAGTAATTGGAATAATTACTTACACTAAAACTGGCCATGGTCGAACTTTCTTGCTGTTTTGAACTTGTTACATGTTCACAAGTGCTTTTAATCATTAAGAAATAATCAAGTAATCAACTCACATGTTGAGTTTTTATGAACAAATATAAATTGAGAAAAGATCAAGAGAATATGCATGCATCGCACTTCTTCTTTTGAGATGGCTTATCATTGCACTTAGATATGAACTTGGAAGAAATTGTGTATGACTAAAACCATGTCCTTAAGCTTCTGATTGTCAAATGACATAGGCTTGGCTTGGTTGGTTAGAATAAGGCAGATGTGCATATAATTTCTTGCAAATATCATATGATCTAAATTTATGCTTTGAAAAATAATAAAATGCAGCAACTAGTGTCATGATTTCAGGTTATGAAATAGTTAAGTTTGTGAGATCATGACTTACATAAATTGAAAATTACATTTGATCCCTAGCATGGCTTACACTACTTTATGTATTCATTGATGTGATAATGTAAGGTACTTGATAGTATGACTTGGATGAGCTTTGTTTATATGTATATGTTATAATATGCTCATAACAACTAAAGGGGGAGAGATAATTTGTTTATATGCTCATGACTTGCTGAATACATTGTCAAAGGGGGAGAGATAAGCATGAAGAGAAAGAGAATATGTGCATAAGGAGAGATAATAAAGGGGGAGAGATAATATGGGATAATTTTTTGATTTTCTTCTCATTTTACTTTTGATTTACAAAGGGGGAGAAATTGTCTTCAAAGCTTTTATGTGAATAAGCAAATGTTCGGATTTTAAATGGTGTTGCCAATGCATTCATCAAGGCGGAGATTGTAAGACCTATGTGTGCTGAATACATTGGCTTGTAGTGAATACACTTGCTTTGGCGATAAAAGTTTTGAATATCACCAAAACATCTTTTTATAAAGGTCCGACTCTAGCACTGAGCTACAGCAAGGTCCGACGGTAGGTTCGGCTTGTTTTGGATAGCTCCAGCATGTTTTTGCTAAGCTCCGAGTTGATTTTTCTAGCTCCGGCTTTTGGGTTTACTAGTTCCGACTAGTTCTGGTTAGCTCCAGTGCTAGGTCTTGATAGTTTTGTAAGCTCCAGCGGGAGCTTGGTTATACTAGTTTTGGTAAGTTCCGGCACTAGGTTCTACTAGCTTTTGTTAGCTCCGGCTCAAGGTCCGGGTTGCTCTGGCAAGGTCCGGAACTTGACCGCAATGCTTCTGTTTTTCATTTGCAATGTTTTGTACCTGGTTTACATCTCTGGAAAGATTGCTTAGTATTCATTTGCTAAGTCTTTGGTGCATTTTTGGTTGACATGGATGATATCGTGTTACTGTGGTTTTGCAACATGCTTATGTGAGGTTCTCACGTAAGGTGTTGTGTTTGGAACTAACTTGAGTCAAGTCGAGGACTTGGGCTCTTATGGATTGGTTGTTGATTCGTGTGCAGGTGTTGCACGAGTTCAAGACATGGCTGGTGATGGGATCCATTGGACTAGTCTCAGGGAGGAGATGAGGTTCCAACAACAAAATTCAGGAGGAATTATTGTTGAGCTGATCAGGAGGTTGCGCAGCATGATTGAATCAAGAACAATGCATGTGAAGGTATCATGGATGTCATTGGAAGATGTTTGCATGTGTGCAAGGAGTGCATGGACGTGGATATATGGTTACGAGACGTGATGAAGAGATGTGGACATAAAGAGTTGGTCGGAAAGGTCCAACCGACTAGGTTATGGACTCAGGCTGCGGCTGAGTCGGATTTGACTCAAATATGGAAAGATTTGAGTTGGTTATAATAGGATTTCGTGTGGGTAACGAGTTGGAGTTGTTTAGGAATGTGGGATACGTTCCTAAGGTGTTTGAAAGTCTTAAGATTGCCTCTATCTGCGTATAGAAGAATCCTAAGCAGTTATAGAAAGTTACGATTCGTGAATAGGGTAGGATTAGGTGCCTTATTTCAGTTGAGTTGGCTTTCAAGCTGGTTATATAAGCAAGGGAGCCCAGATCTCGTGGTGCACGACTTTGGGGCTGTTCCTCTTGTGTTCTATTGAATAAAATTCGTAGTTTAAAGGAACTTTTGTGCTTTGTTCGTCCGACTTGTTCCAGACAAGTTTTACTCGTCGAGTTTCTGGACAGCACTACCTTTCGTTGGTGGTTTTATCATAACTCGAGTTTTACAGATCCAATTGACGTGATTCTTTTTGGGTTGTCTTCACAAGATGATTATCTATCATCTGTCTAAATTTCATGGTCATTGGATTTGTGGTCTATGATCTACACGAGTTTCTTTGCAGCGTTCCAGAACGGTTTTTTTCCCGGGTACGGCAGATTGACCTTTGTTTGATCTTTCGATCATAACATGAGTTTTTCTCGACGGATTTGAGTGATTCTTGTTGTGTTGTCTTAGTGACTTGATTCTCTCTGATATCTATCACTTTTGTCACGATGAAACACGTTTAGATTAGTCTCACACATGATTTCTTTAACGGATCATTTTTCTGTCGAATGGGTTGGGGTTTAATTGTTTCCGCTGCATAAGATTTTTAAATCTACCATCACCCCCCCCCCCTCTGGTAGCTTTTCACGTGCTCTTCAATCCTACAACCCCAAAAAGCGACCTTGGCCTTCATCTGAAGATGGTGGCGGTCCGAAGATGTGGTGTCCGATCAACAAAACAAATACCCACAATATTGAAGATTGCCAGGAGGTCCAAAACCTTGTTGAGCGCTTTAACAAGCGCTGAGAAGAAGCAACTTTTCGCCAGCGGGAGGGAAAGCAGAAAGTCGAAGAAGCTCCGGCTGATCTGGAGCTAGGCTTCCAGGACTCCAAGAAGGTATTGAAGGTTGTGTACAACACCATTGACGACGACTCTAACATCTCTGACAACGAGCATCAAAAGACCCTCGACACCATATATGTAGGGTCCTTGGATATCACTTCCCACCACATCCTCAAGACTATGGGTCGGGAGATGGCTACCACAGCTCCTACTGTCAAGGCAGAACCCCCTCAGAAGTGGATGGACACTACCATCACTTCCGATGCTACAGATTGTCCAAGAAACATGGTCCGAGCTGGACAACTGCCTTTGATGGTGTCTCCTACCATCAATAATGCCCAACTCTACTATGTCTTGGTGGATGGAGGGTCAACACTCAACCTCCTAAGTTATGAAGCATTCGTGAAGATCCAGATTTGACTCTTGGACCTTCACCCCTCACGTCCGTTTTCTGGGGTAGGTCCGCGGGCCATCATTGCTCTCGGTTTGATAACTCTCCCAGTGACCTTAGGGACTCGTGAGAACTACAGAATTAGAAGCTGGTGTTCGACGTGGCTCACATTAGCTTGCCCTTCAACACCATCCTAGGCAGACCACCCTTGTATAGGTTCATGGCCGCAGACTGTTATGGCTACCTTGTGTTGAAGATGCCAACCTTCATGCATTCTCTGGATCTGCGGAGATCGCACTACGAGAGTTATTGCACTGGAAGAACTCCACACGCTTACAACAGCGCAGGAGGAAGCATTCGGCAAGGAGCTAGCTGCTCAACCTTCGAGCACTCGTCACCGAGGCTCAACCTCTGCACCACATGTGTAACTAAGCGGTGACGCCGACATCCCAGTCAAAGTCATCCAAATTGGTACTCATGTTGCCCAGACCACCCGTATATCGGGATGACTGGATAACAAATAGGAACTCGCGCTCATCACTTTCCTTCGGGCGAATGTTGATGTGTTTGCTTGGCAACCATCACAAATTACTGGGATCCCTAGGGGGATCCCTAGGGATGTGATTAAGCACAGTCTGAAGATATACCCAGACGCACGAACAATACATCAGAAGCCCCGGAAGCAATCAGTTGTGCAGCAAAACATTATTCGACAAGAAATCAAGAAGCTGCTCGAAGCTAGTTTCATCCAGGAGGTTCATCATCCACGATGGCTGGCAAAGCCAGTCATTGTACCCAAGACTGGTGGCAAATTTTGGATGTGTATCGATAACACCACCTTAAATAAGGCATGTCCAAAAGATCCATTTCCACTACCTAGGATAGATCAGATAGAGGACTACACCTCTGGGGGGATCTATTGTGTTTCTAAGACGCATACTCCGAATATCATCATGTCCAAATTTCTAGGGAAGATGAAGAGCATACTATTTTTATAACAGTGGATGGATTGTATTGCTATACTGCCATGCCATTGGGTCTAAAAATGTTGCTTCAACTTTTGTGCAAGCCATGAACAAAACATTTGGAGAGCTCATTAGGGAGTTGGTGGAGGTCTACATCAATGACATCGTCGTGAAGTCAAGAACAAGTACTCACCCCTTGACAACCTGCAAGCCGTCTTCGACAAGCTACG
The DNA here is from genome assembly GCA_036927565.1 of Tuctoria greenei. Taxonomy (NCBI): domain Eukaryota; kingdom Viridiplantae; phylum Streptophyta; class Magnoliopsida; order Poales; family Poaceae; genus Tuctoria; species Tuctoria greenei. The sequence goes on along the minus strand of JAYESD010000003.1, from coordinate 174,938,184 downwards.
CGTGACTTGCACTAAGCTAAACCTGAACAAATGTGTCTTCGGGGTTCACTCCGGGAAGCTCCTCGGATTCATGGTGACTCACCGAAGAATTGAGGAAAACACGGCGAAGGTTAAGGCCATTGAAGATATGCGGCCCTCAGCCCGCATCAATGATGTCCTGAAGCTAACTGGATGTCTAGCTGCGCTTAGCCGGTTCATCTCAAGACTGTCAGATTGGGCATTTCCCTTCTTCAAGCTATTGACGAAGTCCGGGCCATTCCATTAGTCCGAAGAATAAGAGAAGGCATTCCAAGATCTCAAACAACTCGTCACAAGACTACCAATCTTGGTAGTCCGAAACCTGGTGAGCCTCTTATTTATACATTTTGGCAACTACGGAAGTTCTCAACATGGTCCTGGTCGCGGAAATACCGGAACCACCTACAGTTCAGGAGCCTAGACCCCTCCGGTTGGGTTCAGAGCTACCTGAAGGCAAGTCTTGGTCCCAGCCCCCAAGGCACAGATCTTCAAGGCAAGCGGCCCGAGGATCAACTTCTCTCATCTAAGGTAGATCACACGACTGAAGAAGAAGTTCTGGACCCCACGGGGAGGGGCTTGGAAGCTCAAGAAGAAGGTTTGGACCCTTCCGGGAGGGTTCGAATAGATGAATAAGAAGCTCCGAGACCTTCACAGTAGGTCCGGACTATCCAGCGGCCAGTGTACTTCATCAGTGAAGTACTCACCAACACCAAGACTCGATACATTGAGGTGCATAACCTGCTTTATGCAATGCTTATTGCCTCAAATAAATTACATCACTACCTCTAAGCCCACAAGATACTAGTGGTAACATCCTATCCACTGCGTGCTATACTAGATAACCCCAATTCTTCTGGGAATATTGCAAACTGGGCAGTGGAGCTGGCAGAGTTCAATCTCAAATTCGTGCCTCAGCATGCTATCAAGTCAGGCATTGGCTGACTTTGTGGCAGAGTGGACCCATTCTTCATCAAATCCAGGGGGGTAGTGAGCAAAAGCTGGAACCCAAGGTCCCGATCTTCACTGAGCCTTATTTGACTCTCTACATCGATGGCCTCGTGCAAAAGCAGGGGGTCAGAGCTCGAATCCTTCTCCTCACTTCGACTGGGGAGAAGGTCAAGTACATGGTACACCTTGATTTCAAGGCAACCAACAACATGGCAAAGTATGAAGCTCTTATCTACGCTCTCAAGGTGGCGCTGTCATATGATGCCAATCAGATGCTGTTGAATGGAGATTAACAGCTCATTATCAAGCAAGTTACAGGCAAATGAAGCTGCAACAACCCGCAACTTGCTGCTTACCTTCTTGATGTCCAAAAGCTCTAGAAGGAATTTGACTTCCTGGATCTCTGCCGTGGCCATCGTCTCAAAAATGATGAAGCTTTCGAACTTTCAATGAAGGCTTCAACCAGAGCTCAGGCTCCCGATTGAGTTTTTGTCAGGAGGTTGTCAAAAATAACCGCTCAGCCTGACGAACTAAGCGAAAGGGGTAAGACCAGCACCTCAAAGATGGCAGTCTCGGTGGCCCTGTTATCATGCCATCCACCAAGGGTCATAGGTGTTGCAGGAAGATCCAAGCAACCCAACACGCAAGACTCAGAAGCTCAAGTTATCTCTGAAGCATGGATCTCAAAGATCCGGAGCTACTTGAAAGACAACATCCTTCCTGAAGACGGTGCATCCGCTGACTAGATCGTCAGATTGGCTAAAAGATACACGCTGGTAGAAGGGGATCTCTCTACCGGCGTGGTGCCAACAGCGTCCTAATGCGGTGCACTGCAAGGGAAGAAGGATGCGAGCTCCTCATGGAAATCCATGGAGGCGAGTGTGGGAACCACACATCTTCCCGCACGTTGGTCGGTAAAGCCTTCCGGCATGGCTTCTACTGGCCTACAGCACTCCAGGATGCAGTTGATCTGGTAAAAAAGTGTGATGTGTGCCAGATCCACGCGAAACAAATGCACACACTGGGTCAGTCCCTGTAGATGATACCACCTACATGGCCATTCGCTGTGTGTGGGGTGGACATTTTGGGTCCTTTCCCAAAAGCTGTCGGAGGTTACATGTTCCTGTACGTCGCCTTTGACAAGTTCACCAAGTGGCTGGAAGCAACTCTAGTTGTGACTATCAACAAGCAATCAGCTATCAAGTACTTGAAGTCCATAGTCTGCAGATTTGGAGTTCCGAATAGAGTCATCACTGACAACGGATCCCAATTCACAAGTGCAGCATTCCAAGAATATTGTGAAGACCTCAACATTCAAGTCAGCTCCGCATCAGTAGCTCACCCGACAAGTAATGGCCAAACCGAGAGAGCAAATGCAGAAATATTGAAAGGACTCAAGACATGCACATATGAGTGCCTGAAGAAACACAGAGCCAGCTGGATAGAGGATCTTCTGTGCCCACTTCGGACGAGCAGGACTACATCTAGCTGGTCAACTGGAGAGACAGCATTCTTTCTGGTGTATGGAGCTAAAGCGGTCCTTCCTCTGGAGATCACCTTGGGGTCAATCCAGGTCCGAACCTTCGACGAAGCCACGTAGGACAAGCTCCGGCATGAAGACCTTGACCTCATTGATGAGGGAAGGTGCCAACCAGTTGTTCGGAATGCACGATATCGCCAGGCGCCCCGACACTATCACTAAAGGCATGTGTTCAACCAACAGCTTGAAGAAGGTGATTTGGTGCTGCGCAGAATACTAACTCATGAGGGGATGAACAAACTGTCCCCCTTCTTGGAAGGTCCCTTCTGAGTGATCAAAGTATTCCATCCCGGATGCATTCGCTTGGCAACAGAGGATGGGACTCCTCTTCCCAATCCTTGGAACTTCGAGCACCTCCGTAAGTTTTATGCTTAGTTTCATGGAGGTGGGTCTCTAATTACACACAATGTAAGTTATAGAGTCTATATAGAGAGTCAGGTAGGTCCCAAAGGAGAACATCCAGACCCCTCTGGGAGTGTCCGGCAAGTTCAAGCCCAACTAACTTGGTCCCTATACTAAAAGTGCAGCCTACCTACCCTGGGTCAGAACAAGATTAATAGCACACTTAGCCTGGTTTCGTACCCTAAGTGTGTCCTTGTCTCGCTTGTAATTTGGACCTATAATTGAAGACATTGTTGTGTGAAGGCAGACTCCATGTGATAAGAAAATTGGTCCCGATCTTCCAAAAGGTAATAGATATGTCGATTGATGGAGATCTCGACGTTGATGATCCGAGGCTTTCAAGTAGAACACGAAAAACCCATGCAATCACTACACCACCGCTCCGTTGGTTATCAACCATGCTGCACATGATTGACCTTACCAAGAAGGCTAATCCCTGCAAGTGCAAACGAGAACACAAGCAAGAACAAGGTAGACAAGATCTGAAATCGCGAAGTTAGGATTTCACAAACCGTAGAACGGTGATATTATTAATCTATGCAAAACTCAATTGTTCATGGCAGCTACTATGGAGTATATATAGGTGGGAGGACGTCCAAGGGGGCGTTGGGATCGTGACCTAACCCTAAGATACGAAAATAATGGACTTAGACTTGATACAAGGCCCAATGGCCCAATACGGTGGCGCAGCACCCTGACAGATTCTGAACTCAATTTTGTTTCGAAGATTCCCGTCGACTCCGAAGGATATTTGTAAGACCTATATGTGCTGAATACATTGGCTTCTAGTGAATACACTTGGCTTTGATGATAAAAGTTTTGAATATCACCAAAACACCTTTTTATCAAGGTCCGACTCTAGCTCTGAGCTACAGCAAGGTCCGACGGTAGGTCAGCCTTGGTTTGGGTAGCTCCGGTTACGTTCGATGCTAGGTCCGACTAGCTTTGGTCAGTTCCGGTGAAGTTTTGTCTTTAGCTCCGGCATGTTTTTGATAGCTCCGCCGTGTTTTTGCTAAGCTCCAAAGTTGATTTTTCTAGCTCCGGCTTTTGGGATTACTAGTTCTGACTAGTTCTTGTTAGCTCCGGTACTAGATCCTGCTAGTTTTGTAAGCTCCGGCGGGAGCTTGGTTGTACTAGTTTTGGTAAGCTCCGGCGCTAGGTTCTACTAGCTTTTGTTAGCTCCGGCTCAAGGTCCGGGTTGCTCTGGCAAGGTCCAGAACTTGACCGTAGTGCTTCTGCTTTTCATTTGCAATGTTTCGTACTTGCTTTACATGATTGGAAAGATTGCTTAGTATTAGTTTGCTAAGTTTTTGGTGTGTTTTGGTTGATATGGATGATATCGTGTTGCTGTGGTTTTGCAACATGCTTATGTGAGGTTCTCACGTAGGGTGTTGTGTTCGGAACTAACTTGAGTCAAGTCGAGGACTTGGGCAAGTATGGATTGGTTGTTTATTCATGTGCAGATGTTGCTTGAGTTCAAGACATGGCTGGTGATGGGATCCATTGGACTAGTCTCAGGGAGGAGATGAGGTTCCAACAACCAAATTCAGGAGAAATTGTGGTTGAGCTGATCAGGAGGTTGCGCAGCATGATTGCATCAAGAACAATGCATATGAAGGTATCGTGGACGTCATTGGAAGATGTTTACACGTGTGAAAGGAGTGCATGGACGTGACTACATGGTTCCGAGATGTGATGAAGAGATGTGGACGTAAAGGGTTGGTCGGAAAGGTCCAACCGACTAGGTTATGGACTCAGGCTGCGGCTGAGTCGGGTTTGACTCAAATATGGAAATATTTGAGTTGGTTATGATAGGATTTCGTGTGGGTCATGAATTTGAGTTATTTAGGAATGTGGGATACGTTCCTAAGGTATTTGGAAGTCTTAAGATTGCTTCTATCTGCGTATAGAAGAATCTTGAGCAGTCATGGAAAGTTACTATTCGTGATCTGAGTAGGATTGGAGTCCTAGTTGATATTGGGTTGGGCTAAGGGCTGGTTATATAAGCAAGGGAGCCCAGAGCTCGTGGGCACGACTTTGGGGCTGTTCCTCTTGTGTTCTATTGAATAAAATTCTTAGTTTGAAGGAACTTTTGTGCCTTGTTCGTCCGACTTGTTCCAGACAAGTTTTACTCGTCGAGTTTCTGGACAGCACTACCTTTCGTCGGTAGTTTTATCATAACTCGAGTTTTACAGATCCAATTGACGTGATTATTTTTGGGTTGTCTTCAAAACTTGATTATCTATCATATGTCAAAATTTCACGGTCATTGGATTTGTGGTCTATGATCTACACGAGTTTCTTTGCAGCGTTCCAAAACTGTTTTTTCTCGGGTAGGACAGATTGACCATTGTTTGATCTTTCGATCATAACTTGAGTTTATCTCGTCGGATTTGAGTGATTCTTTTTGTGTTGACTTCGTGACTTGATTCTCTCTGATATATATCACTTTTGTCACAGTGAAACACGTTTAGATTAGTCTCACACACGATTTCTTTAACAGATCGTTTTTCTGCCAAAAGGGTTAGGGTTTAATTGTTTCCGCTGCGTAAGATTTTTAAATCTACCATTCACCCCGCCCCACTGGTAGCTTTTCACGTGCTCTTCGATCCTACAATTGGTATCAGAGCCACGGTGCTCTAATCTTTGTGATTTGCGCGTGATTTTGACTAATCATCATGGAGAAGTACTCTGCCAAACCTTGTGTGTTCGCTGGTATTGATTTTCAGGTTTAGAAGGCACGCATGGAGGCTTTCATCCAGGCACAAGGCTTTGCAATATGGGAGAATGTATACAAGCCTTACGAAGTGCCATCAAACGATCAAGTTACAGCTACAAATCTGAGAGATGTCGACAACAACAACAAGGCTCGGAACTTGATCATACAAGGATTAACTCAAAGCGACTTCGACCGTGTTGCACACCTCCGATCTGCATACGATGTGTGGAAAGAACTTTGTGACTACCACGAAGGACCCAACACGATCAAAGAGGTAAGGCAAGACGTGTTCATGAATGAATACATGCGCTTCGAGATGCAACCCGGTGAGTCTATTGATGACCTTTTTGCTCGCTTTAATAAAATTCTAAGCAACTTGCGTAGTGTCAATGTTAATTTTTCAGATGCTGAAAATGCTAGGCAATTGCTAAGTGCATTAGATATGTCAATTTGGGAGATGAAAGTCACATCTATTAGTGAATCTACTGTCATGAGTTCTCTTACATTAGATGTACTCTATTCTAAACTAAAAACTCATGAAATTGACATCCTAGCACATAAGAACCCAAAAAAGTCTATTGCATTTGTTTCACAACGTGATATTTCTAGCTCCAGCCAATCATCATCTTGCAATACTCTTGCTTTGTTGTCCTCACTAACCGTGGAGCAGATCGAAGAATTTCTAGAAGAGGAGTTGGCACTCATCTCTACTAGATTCTCAAAAGCATTGCAAAATGTGAGAAATAGAAGGAGAGGAAGCTACGGACCTCAACGCTGTTTTGAATGTGGTAAAACAGGACACTTTCGTACAGAATGCCCTCACCTTTCAGGTCCGACCACCCAGGAAGAAAAACAAAGCAAGGTCCGGACCTCCTCTGGAAATTCCAACAAGAAGAAGAAAGGTACCACAGGACGCAAGATGATCAACAGTTTCATCACCGTGCTTCAAGAGTTCAGTTCAAGTGACGTGGACATTGGAAGTGTAGAAGATGAAGATGATTTGGCAAACTTGTGCTTTATGGTGGGCAAGTCAAGATGAAGTATGGAGGAGGCAGAACACAACAACAACAATGAAGAGGTATGTCCTACTTGCGAAGAAATGTGTGATGCTATTTCTCGTGCCACTGTTATTGTTAAGAAAAAGGACAAAAAGCTTAGGGATAGTGCTGCTAAAAGTGAAACAATAGAATCTGAAATCAACCGTTTAAAAACTTTGATTCCTAGTGATGAAGCATGTTCCTCATGTGATTTAATATATGAACAATTGTCCTCATTAAGAAGTGCGCACACCTCCACACTTGATAAACTTGAGTTAGAAATTGAAAAGAACAAAGAGCTTGCTGCACTTAATGATAAAAACTTGAAAGATGCTAGCTGTTCTACAATTGATTTGCATTGTTCTACTTGTGATAATCTTGATAAGAAACTACAGGATGCTATGAATGAAATTTCTATATTGAACAATGCTTTACATTCTCATGAAGTTAAATTTTGTTCAAATTGCAAACTAAAAGGAAAAACTTCATGTGAAAGTTGCCGTGATCTGTCCAATAAACTTGATGACATGCATAGGACATTAGATCGGTTTTGTAATGGGAATAAGAACCTAAACTTGCTGCTGAATTCTTCCAAGTCATGCAATGATAAAACTGGTTTAGGTTTTGATTCTCATGCTCATGCTAAGGCACATCCACCTAAAATTGTAAAGTCATTAGGAAGTGGTTTGATTCAAACAGTTCCTAAATAAAAGGAAGTGGTTTTCAAATCTGCAAGAGTTTTGTCTCATTTGGTTTCAAATAAAAATGTTGTTTGCTCATCTAGACATGAACTGAAACTTAAATTTCATTGTACCTACTGTGGTAGAGATGGTCATGTCATAGATTTTTGTTATAGACTAGCTAAACAACAGAAAAGGGAAAGAATGGTTGCTAGATCTCATAACTTTCATGCAAAATTTGCTGCACACATTGAACCAAATGTACAACCTGCTGTTTTGAGTCAAAAACATTCAAAGTTTACCTCCGGACCTTCTGTTTTTGCCTCCGGAGCTACTGATTTTTGTGCTACACAAGTAACACCTTATAGGTCAGTAGTTAAGAATAAAAAATCTCAAACTTTTACTCATAAACCTGCTGTTTTGTCTCAGCTTTCGCGTGTTTTTCCTGCTGCACGTCGCGTGACTCAGTACTGGATTCCTAAATGCCTTTTGACTAACCCCACTATTGAGTCATCGACGTATTGTGCTTTTATGTAGGTTACACATTTGAGGAAGGAGAACATTTGGATTGTGGATTCAGGTTGCTCACGCCACATGACCGGTAACAAAGATTGGTTCTCCTCCCTCTCTTTTGTGTCATGTGTAGAGAATGTTACTTTTGCCGATAATTCTTCAACTCATATAATTGCTAAGGGTTCGGTTAGAGTAAATGATCACTACACTTTGAAGGATGTGGCACTTGTCAAAAATTTGAAATACAACTTGCTTTCTGTTGAACAATTGCTAGATGAAAATCTAGAAATTATTTTTAATAAAAATTGCTGCAAAGTTGTAGGTTCAAATAGTGAGCTTATTTTTAACATGTCTCGGTTTGGAAGAGTTTTTAAAGCTGATTTTGATATGTCTTCTTCTAAGCATAGGTGTCTTGTTGCTAATGATTCAAAGGACATATATTTTTGGCATCGTAGACTTGGTCACGTAGGCTTTGATCACCTAACGCGTGTTAGTGCTCTTGACCGCATACGTTGGCTGCCTAAGCTTAAAGGGGACAAATAAATTGTGTGCTCTTCTTGTGGACATGCTAAGATGGTTGTAGGTTCACATACTCCTCTCACAATGATCATGACAACTGAACCATGTCAACTTTTGCATCTTGACACCGTAAGACCTTCACGTGTTCAATCCTTCAGAGGTAAATGGTATGTTCTTGTTATCGTTGATGATTATTCTAGATACTCTTGGGTTTACATTATGGCGTCTAAGAATGAAGTTTTTAGTCACTTTAGAACTTTATTTCTTATATTATCAATTGATCACCCAGGATCATTAAAAGCAATTAGAAGTGATAATGGAACTGAATTGAAAAATCAATCTTTTGATCACTTTTGTGATGAAAATAGAATAGAACATCAATTCTCTTCACCATATGTACCTCAACAAAATGGTGTTGTAGAAAGAAAGAACAGAACCTTAGTTGAGATGGCTAGGACTATGCTTGATGGATACCAAACTCCTAGGAAATTTTGGGCTGATGCGTTAGCAACCGCTTGTTATGTCTCAAATTGTGTTTTCTTGCGTGCTAAGCTAGGTAAAACAGCATATGAGCTCCGGTTTGGACATAGGCCTAGTGTTACACACTTTCGGGTCTTTGGTTGCAAATGTTTTGTTAAGAAACATGGTAATCTTGATAAAATTTGAACCTAGATCCATTGATGGCATGTTTATTGGTTATCCATCTCATACTAGAGGCCATAGTGTGCTTTTACTTGACACTAACAAAATTGTGGAGACTTGTGAAGTGTCTTTTGATGAAGCTAGCCTAGGTACTAGCTCCGGTGTTGCAGGACTAGATCTGTATCCTCAGGGGGAGGGTATTTTCGAAGATGAAGAAGAGCCGGTGATACTGCCTAGTAGTTCCGAAGTTGACACGTGTCCAGCTTCAGACATTGAACAAGCTCCGACTATCACCTATGCTGGTCCTGATTGTCCACAAGTCACAAGCTCATCAATCTACGATCAACCTAATGAAGAAGAAGCTTGTGAGACATCTGTTCCTCTACGTTTTTACAAAGATCATCCACCACAACAGATGATTGGAAGCTTGCACGAACGAGTCACATGGTCCAGGTTTTGCGATCCAAACTCTCATGCTCATTCTGCTTTTATTGCTTCTTTTGAACCCAAAGATATATCACACGCACTAACTAATGAATCTTGGATTATTACCATGCAAGAAGAGTTAGAAAATTTTGAAAGAAATAATGTTTGGAAACTTGTACCTCCACCTCAAGGTCACACTTTAATTGGAACTAAATGGGTATATAAAAATAAACAAAGTGAGGATGGGGTTGTGTTTAGGAATAAGGCTAGGTTGGTTGCTCAAGGTTTCACTCAAGTTGAAGGTCCAGATTTTGATGAAAATTTTGCTCCTGTCGCTAGATTAGAAGCCATAAGAATTTTGTTAGCTTTTGCAGCATCTAAAGGTTTTAAGCTATATAAAATGGATGTTAAAAGTGCTTTTCTTAATGGCTACATAGATGAGGAGGTTTATGTCAAACAACCACCGGGTTTTGAAAATCTAGATTTTCCTAATCATGTTTACAAACTGTCCAAAGCCTTATACGGTCTCAAACAAGCCCCTAGAGCATGGAATGATAGGTTAAAAACATTCTTACTTGAAAAGGGGTTTACCATGGGCAAGGTTGATAAAACTCTTTTTGTGCTTAAACATGGCAATGACTCATTATTCGTTCAAGTGTATGTGGATGATATTACCTTTGGTTGTGCTTCTCATGATCTTGTGTCCAAGTTTTCAGCAATGATGAGTTCCGAATTTGAAATGAGTATGATGGGTGAACTCACTTACTTTTTGGGGCTGCAAATCAAGCAAACCAAGCAGGGTACCTTTGTGCATCAAACGAAGTATACCAAAGACCTTCTACGGCGCTTCAACATGGACAAAAGCAAGCCTCTTCGGACACCAATGGGAACAGCAACAACACTAGAACTTGATGAAGATGGTGAACCCGTGAATCAAAAAGAATATAGAATCATGATCGGATCACTTTTGTACCTCACGGCATCAAGACCGGACATACAATACAGTGTATGTCTTTGTGCACGGTTTCAAGCTTCCCCACGTGTTTCACATCGTCAAGCCGTCAAAAGGATTCTCAGGTACTTACATGGAACTCAAGAATTTGGCATTTTTCTTCCTTCTTCCTCAACCGTTACTTTGAAAGCTTTTTCGGATGCTCATTTTGGGGGTTGTAGGATTGATAGGAAAAGTACTTCCGGTGCTTGTCATTTTCTTGGTAATTCTCATGTTGCTTGGTCCTCTAGAAAACAAAATTCAGTTGCACAATCCACAGTCGAATCTGAATATGTAGCTACTGCTAGTGCTTGCTCACAAATTCTTTGGATTGTTCAAACACTTAAGGACTATGGGGTTGATCTAGATAGTGTTCTACTGTTTTGTGATAACACTAGTGCCATTTGCATTGCTAAAAACCCCGTGCAACATTCTAGAACTAAGCACATTGACATTAGATATCACTTTCTCCGAGATAATGTTGAAAAGGAAACATTGTGCTTCACCATGTAGATACCGAACAACAATTGGCTGACATTTTTACAAAACCTTTGGATTTCACTCGATTTTGTTACATTCATAGTGAAATAGGGGTTATGCATCCTCATGGCTTAAATTGAGGGGGAGTTTTGAAACTTGGGAAGTTTATGTGTGAATATGAAATTAAAATAATATGAGCATAGTATTTCATACATATATGACTTTGTGATTTCTTTTACATGCTGAAAGTTCTTACTACATTACTCGTGTTATACATTTTGTAGTTTTTGCCATGTCTAGTAATTGGAATAATTACTTACACTAAAACTGGTCATGGTCGAACTTTCTTGCTGTTTTGAACTTGTTACATGTTCACAAGTGCCTTTAATCATTAAGAATTATCAAGTAATCAACTCACATGTTGAGTTTTTGTGAACAAATATAAATTGAGAAAAGATCAAGAGAATATGCATGCCTTGCACTTCTTCTTTTGAGATGGCTTGTCATTGCACTTAGATATGAACATGGAAGGAGTTGTGTATGACTAAAACCATGTCCTTAAGCTTCTGATTGTCAAATGACATAGGCTTGGCTTGGTTGGTTAGAATAAGGCAGATGCGCATATATTCTCTTGCAAATATCATATGATCTAAATTTATGCTTTGAAAAATAATAAAATGCAGCAACTAGTGTCATGCTTTCAGGTTTTGAAATAGTTAAGTTTGTGAGATCATGACTTACTTAAATTGAAAATTACATTTGATCTCTAGCATGGCTTACACTACTTTATGTATTTCATTGATGTGATAATGTAAGGTACTTGATAGTATGACTTAGATGAGCTTTGTTTATATGTATATGTTATAATATGCTCATAACAAGTAAAGAGGGAGAGATAATTTGTTTATATGCTCATGACTTGCTGAATACATTGTCAAAGGGGGAGAGATAAGCATGAAGAGAAAGAGAATATGTGAGAATATGTGCATAAGGAGAGATAATAAAGGGGAGAGATAATATGGGATATTTTTTCTTCTCATTTTACTTTTGATTTACAAAGGGGGAGAAATTGCCTTAAAAACTTTTATGTGAATAAGTCAATGTTCGGATTTTAAATGGTGTTGCCAATGCATTCATCAAGGGGGAGATTGTAAGACCTATATGTGCTGGATACATTGGCTTGCAGTGAATACACTTGGCTTTGATGATAAAAGTTTTGAATATCACCAAAACACCTTTTTATCAAGGTCCGACTCTAGCTCTGAGCTACAGCAAGGTCAGACGGTAGGTCTGCCTTGGTTTGGGTAGCTCCGGTTACGTTCGATGCTAGGTCCGACTAGCTTTGGTCAGTTCCGGTGAAGTTTTGTCTTTAGCTCCGGCATGTTTTTGATAGCTCCGCCGTGTTTTTGCTAAGCTCCGAAGTTGATTTTTCTAGCTCCGGCTTTTGGGATTACTAGTTCTGACTAGTTCTGGTTAGCTCCGGCGCTGGGTCCTGCTAGTTTTGTAGCTCCGGCGGGAGCTTGGTTGTACTAGTTTTGGTAAGCTCCGGCGCTAGGTTCTACTAGCTTTTGTTAGCTCCGGCTCAAGGTCTGGGTTGCTCTGGCAAGGTCCGGAACTTGACCGTAGTGCTTCTGCTTTTCATTTGCAATGTTTCGTACTTGATTTACATGATTTGAAAGATTGCTTAGTATTAATTTGCTAAGTTTTCGGTGCGTTTTGGTTGATATGGATGATATCGTGTTGCTGTGGTTTTGCAACATGCTTTTGTGAGGTTCTCACGTAGGGTGTTGTGTTCGGAACTAACTTGAGTCAAGTTGAGGACTTGGGCTCGTATGGATTGGTTGTTTATTCATGTGCAGGTGTTGCTTGAGTTCAAGACATGGCTGGTGACAGGATCCATTGGACTAGTCTCAGGGAGGAGATGAGGTTCCAACAACCAAATTCAGGAGAAATTGTGGTTGAGCTGATCAGGAGGTTGCGCAACATGATTGAATCAAGAACAATGCATATGAAGGTATCGTGGACGTCATTGGAAGATGTTTGCACGTGTTCAAGGAGTGCATGGACGTGGCTACATGGTTCCGAGATGTGATGAAGAGATGTGGACGTAAAGAGTTGGTCGGAAAGGTCCAACCGACTAGGTTATGGACTCAGGCTGCGGCTGAGTCGGGTTTGACACAAATATGGAAAGATTTGAGTTGGTTATGTTAGGATTTAGTGTGGGTCACGAATTTGAGTTGTTTAGGAATGTGGGATATGTTCTTAAGGTATTTGGAAGTCTTAAGATTGCTTCTATCTGCGTATAGAAGAATCTTGAGCAGTTATGGAAAGTTACGATTCGTGATCTGAGTAGGATTGGAGTCCTAGTTGATATTGGGTTGGCCTAAGCGCTGGTTATATAAGCAAGGGAGCCCAGAGCTCGTGGGCATGACTTTGGGGCTGTTCCTCTTGTATTGTATTGAACAAAATTCGTAGTTTGAAGGAACTTTTGTGCCTTTTTCGTCCGACTTGTTCCAGACAAGTTTTACTCGTCGAGTTTCTGGACAGCACTACCTTTCGTCGGTGGTTTTATCATAACTCGAGTTTTACAGATCCAATTGACGTGATTCTTTTTGGGTTGTCTTCAAAACTTGATTATATATCATATGTCAAAATTTCACGGTCATTGGATTTGTGTTCTATGATCTACACGAGTTTCTTTGCAGCATTCCAGAACTGTTTTTTCTCGGGTAGGACATATTGACCATTGTTTGATCTTTCGATCATAACTTGAGTTTTTCTCATCGGATTTGAGTGATTCTTTTTGTGTTGTCTTCGTGACTTGATTCTTTCTGATATATATCACTTTTGTCATGGTGAAACACGTTTAGATTAGTCTCACACTCGATTTCTTTAACAGATCGTTTTTCTGCCAAAAGGGTTTGGGGTTTAATTGTTTCCGCTTCGTAAGATTTTTAAATCTACCATTCACCCCCCTTCTGGTAGCTTTTCACGTGCTCTTCGATCTTACAATATTTTACATGGCACCAGCACCCATTGGAAAGGTTATCCTCTCCCCTTTCCGTGCATATGTAGAACGTCCAAAACGGAGTTCGTATGCATCCTGGGCGTCCGTTTTAGTGTGTACTGCTCTTGGACTCCGAGTTGGACACGATTTTGAGTTGGTGTCGGTTTCCATTCTCTTTGAATGTATCCTATGGTCCTCCACGCCCCTATATCTCCCTCCAATTACTCCTTTAACTTCTCTATGGATCCTAATCACAATTAAGTCATTAGGTAGCAATCTATTCTCAAAAATATATAAGGAAACATATAAGAACGAGCTCACCTCTGAAATTAATTGTTGTGTGTGAATCCTATTGATTGCATCTTGTATGTTGAATGGAGTGTTGTGTATATGCATACGAGTGATGTCCTCATCATCCTCCCCTTCTTGAATTGGGGTCGTCCTCGACTCAAGTTCATCTTCTCTCATGTGTGAGTCCATATGTGCAACACCATCAAATCCTCTTGTGTGCATCAAAGGAGGAGGCCAAGGTGGTGGATGATATAGTGCACTATCTCTATGTTCTCCATCAAATAAGCATGACCATTCACTTGAGGCAGGATCCCAAACAAATAAAAATTGTGTCATGTTTATTTGTGCAATAATAATGTGCTTGATCTCATCATTCTCCCCTTCTTTATAACAAGCCGTCCTCGGCTTGCTCGTATGTCCAGCAAAGAGGCTTGCTTTGGGGGTATAATGAGCGTTGTCCATATTGCACAACCGCAGCAAACAATGCTCCTCTTTTATATATTGTCCTTGCTGCAAGAAAAAAAATGCTGGAAAAACTTGACATTATATTATTAGTGTTAGTTCATCCATTCATTTCACCATGTTGTTGCAGCACAAAAGAAGTTTGCACATTTGAACATATGTAAACTATATGTACCATAAATTCACCACTATCTTCATAGTTGCCTATAGCATGAAAAATATTTGTACTTAATAAAGGCAATTCAGATTGAGAAAATATTCTCCTCTCTACAATATTTAGATCACAAAGAGTGTCAAATTGAATATAACCCAAAGTATCAGAGAAGACAAAAATTTCAGCTCATCATTTTCAGCAGTAGCGGTGATCAAATTATGAATTTCAGCACAAATAGGTGAATTCAAAAGACAATTATCTAGTACATTAACTTGTTTTTGCATAGGTATAATATAGTTATCAACACACAACTCTTTCTTAGCGCAACGATCAGCAGGAAAATCAACATGTGACAATGGTGTATTAATAAATGATTCTAATAGTTGCTCCTCGCAAATAGCATGATTGGTGGAAAAAATTCAGAACATCCAAAAACTTTTCACCTTCTGTATTTGTAGAATGTTTTGTCTTACCATTTTCAGCAGTGATTTCGAGTGCATTATGAGTTGATCCATCTAAAATATCACAAGTGTTGTCGAAAGCCTTGTTCTCTTTTGCATCATCTACATTATTTTCTATATTCTCCTGCAAAACGTTAGACACAAAAGGAGGTACAACAAGAAATTTCTCCTCCAATTGATGCACTTCATCTTTGCAATTAGATACATTCATAAAAGTTTCTCGCATACAAATTTTCATATCCTTCCATGTTCGTGGTTTTTCTAAATCATTTAAGTTGTTCCACCAAGTTAATGCACATCCTACTAATGCACTTGCAACATTTCTAATATTTCTCCTTTCATACATATGGCATTATCCAAAAAATTTATCCAACTCTATTTCCCAATCAATATATTCATCATAACCAAAACCATCATAAGAAGGAAGAGATGGGAGAATGTAATTACTTCTTTTGGAAGGTGGTGTAAAGGTGGTATGAATGTCATGTGAAACCTTGGTTGATGTTTGATTTTGAGTGAGCAACTCCATCGTCGTCTTCATCATGTCAATCATCTCAACATATAATGCATGATTCTTTCTTTTACCTGACATTGTTAGTAGCAAACTGAAAACAACAAAAAAATATGTTATCCATATCAACTACAAAATGTAATGGCAAAGTGGAAGTAGAATCAAACACTCTCAAGCGTCTTACCACACTCTTATAAGTGTTCTTACCGACACTGCAAGTGGCAAACCGTGGCCGGTATGATGAAACCAATGAAGCGTGGGATGATTGCAAAGATGTATTGATTCTGCTCAAGAGTAAAGTGTAGATTTGATGGCACTTCATATGTAGCAAGGATTAGCAACAATGAAATTATATAGTAATGTTGAATAAGTGTCCAAAGTAATTGTCAAAGTTGCTAGCCTAAATGTGTTCCTAGTAGTTCAAGCAAGCAAAACATGAGACAAAACTAGATGACACAAAGGATGCAAGCACTTCTTTTTTTTGTTTTTTTTTCTCCTATTTTTCTGTGCGGCTTTTGTATCTTGTTTTGCACCTTCCTTTTTCTTTTGTCTTTCTTCTCTCAGAATGTGCTGCGAAAGGAGAACACAATAAAAACCAATCAAATATATCTCGTGTGTCTGTCGCAGATTTTCTGCTCAATCTTCCAAGGACAAATAGGCACACTTAGAGGCTCTAAATAGAAAAAATCACAACAGAAAGATTGTAGATATATCTCTCCTCTTTAATTTCTATATATGTAAGACCTATTTTGTACATGAACCATAGGAGATATTGTACCCGAAATACAGACTGCTCAGAAATTCTAGGTCGAGAACAGATTCAGATCTAATGCACTTTTGACCATGATATCTATGTTTACTGGGAAATCTATGAATACAAAAGTTGTAGGGAACTTCTTCAGCTTTCTGGAAAGTAAAAGAACTGCGAAATACGAGTTTGTATGACTGATATATGATGAAAATACCAAACTGGACACAGATGAATCTAATCTGGACGTGATGACATGATTCAAGAGGATGAATCAACACAATGCAAAACTCAAACTAAGACCAAAACACTTTCTAAACCAGCAATATGACTCAACAACGGACACAAACTCAACAAAAATAAACTGAAAACGAAAGTTGCAAAGGCTCAACGGTGGTTTGGACTAAGTAATGAATAGATCTACTAAACTGCAAGTTTTTTGTGGCTTTTTTGTGGACTCTAGGTATGAAAAACAAAACTAATGTAATGGATAGATGAATTACCTAACGGGCAACCTGGAAATCTGATACCAATTGATAAGAAAATTGGTCCCGATCTTCCGAAAGGTAATGGATAAGTCTATTGATGGAGATCTCGACGTTGATGATTCGAGGCTCTGAAGTAGAACACGAAAAACCCCTGCAATCACTACACCACCGCTCCGTTGGTTATCAACCGTGCTGCACACGATTGACCTCACCAAGAAGGCTAATCCCTGCAAGTGCAACCAAGAACACAAGAAAGAACAAGGTAGACATGATCTAAAATCGCAAAGTTGCGGTTTCACAAACCGTAGAATGGCGATATTATTAATCTAAGCAAAACCCAATTGTTCATAGCGGCTACTATAGAGTATATATAGGTGGGAGGACGTCCAAGGGGGCGTTGGGGTCGTGACCTAACCCTAAGATACAAAAATAATGGACTTAGACTTGATACAAGGCCAAATGGCCCAATACGGTGGCGCAACACCATGACAGATTATGAACTTAATTTTGTTTCGACGATCCCTGTCGACTCCGAAGGAATTTTGACATGGGACCAGCACCCATTGGAAAGGTTATCCTCCCCCTTTACGTGCATATGTAGAACGTCCAAAACGGAGTTCGTATGCATTCTGGGCGTCCAATTTAGTGCGTGCTGCTCTTGGACTCCGAGTTGGACACGATTTTGAGTTGGGGTCGGTTTCCATCCTCTTTCAATGTATCCTCTAGTCCTCCACGCCCCTAAATCTCCCTCCAATTACTCCTTTAACTTCTCTATGGATTCTAATCACAATTAAGTCATTAGGTAGCAATCTATTCTCAAAAATATATAAGGAAACATATAAGAACGAGCTCACCTCTGAAATTAATTGGTGTGTGTGAATCCTATTGATTGCATCTTGTATGTTGAATGGAGTGTTATGTATATGCATTGGAGTGATATCCTCATCATCCTCCCCTTCTTGAATTGGGGTCGTCCTTGACTCAAGTTCATCTTCTCTCATGTATGAGTCCATATGTACAACACCATCAAATCCTCTTGTGTGCATCAAAGGAGGAGGCCAAGGTGGTGGACGATATAGTGCACCATCTCCATGTTCTCCATCAAACAAGCATGACCATTCCCATGAGCCAGGATCCCAAACAAATAAACATTGTGCCATGTTTATTTGTGCAATGATAATGTGCATGATCTCATCACCGTGTGCATTAATTTTGCACAGGCTTGTTTTACTTTTATTATCTTTTCCTTCTTGTCTATAATGAAGTTGTGCAATTCTTTTCGAAATTTAGCCCAAGTCATTCATATGATAAACTAGTTATATTGTTGTTCTTTTTCGGATTTGAGAATTGTTGGATGGTCTACTCGCCTGAACGCCAAAGGCAATGACAGGTCCGAAGTGTGCTATCGACTTAGACAGGTCCAGCACCCTAAGTACGCCACTCTACCCATATTCCGGCAGGCCTCACTAGGGCAGGTCCGGAAGGCATTCGGATCTTAAGAGATTACATCAAATTACTTGTTATCATGTTGAATTCCTTTGGACCAAAATTTCAAAGAAGAATAGTAAGCCGCTAACAACTTATAGACAAGATGACGAATTATACAATTTTTCTTGTCTTTAACGCGCAGGAAAAATGTAAAGTTCATGGTGATGGTGGATGTTGCCGGAGCTATTAAGCTCCGACAACCCTAGGAGGCCCACCGTCGATGTGAAGAATAAATGGCAATCCAAGTAAAGATGGCGAAGAAATCACCCCGAAGGGATTCCGCATCAACGCGTCCATATATTATACATTGATGGTGGATATCGTCGAAGCCGAGAAGCTCCGACGATTCCAGGGGGCCCGCCGTCTACGTTCTACATGTTCAAAGTGGGCGTAGTCGGACTTATCAAGCTCTGACCCCTCCTAGGGGTCCCACCGTTGATGTTTTACGTGTTGACAGTGGGTGCAGTCAGACCTATCAAGCTCCGACAACTCCCAGGGGGCCCGCTGTCGACACTCTAAGTGTTGGCATTAGGCGTCGTCGGATCTATCAAGCTTTGACCACTCCCAGGAGGACCGGCGTCGGCGTCACAAAGGGTTTCTGAAGATGACAGAAGTAAACTTCGGACCTAAGAGCTAAGATTTCTACCTAAAAGATCGAAGCGTTCAAGTCATCAAGACATTGTTAGATCTTTTTGGTACATGTTCGCAATCAAATTGTGTATATATACCAGGGGGCCAATAAGATAAAGGATAATGCATTAAAGACAAATACAAAATGGAATTATTTCATTCAAGAAGATTGGGTTTCATTTATTTGAAGAATTGGATTACAAAATGAGGATTACAAAGGAAAAGGCAAAAGAAAAAGGTCCTAATTACTGGAGGTCCTAAGTTCTATGGAAATACAAGGCAACTTTTATGGCAGCTTCTAGAACGGTGGCCGTGGCGACATCTTCCTCTACAGCAATGGGCCCTTCAAACAAAAGATCTAGAGAAAGTGGGAAGCTCGGCTTTTGAAACACGTCAACACATATTCGGCGACGCTCTTAACCGGAGACTTCCCCTCTGTCTCTAGTTGGTCAACGATGATGTCACCCATCGCATCCAGCTTGTTGCTGGTAGAGCTCAGCGCCACCAGCGCTTTGTCCAAATCTGGCTCTGGGTCATCCGAACGTACCGGACTGAAGCCGAGTGGCACCAAAGCCTTGTTAGCGTGCCTCAGGAAGTCCCAATCTTGTTGGGACTCCGTTGCCCTCGAATTCTTGAGTTCCTCCAGTGACCTTTTGGCGGCCGCAAGCTCCGAACCTTCTTGGATAACGCGCTCATCTTCTTTGGCATGTTGCTGAATACTCTCAGCCACCTGCTTTTCCCGGTCGGCAATATCCTACTCTCGGAGGTGGATGCGGTTCCGACGGTTCACCAGGTCCTTCTCCCTACCTCTCACCTTCTCTTCCCTTCTGCGACCCCAGCTTCTCTTTTGGAGAGATCCTGCCCCATCTTCCAGTCCTTCTCCTCCTCCTGCTTGCAGCGCTGCTCAAATTGTTTAATGCGATCGGCCATGATTTCCTCCCCCTGAAACATTCTCTGGGCGAGCTCCTCCACCCTCTTCATAACGTCCTCCTGGTTCTCCAGAAGTTTCTCTTCCCTGTCATCGAGGTCCCCTCGGCACTTGAGGAGGATCTCATTCAGCTTGTTGAGGTTGTCTTGACGATCATCAGTAGCCTCATTACTCTTCCTAGCATACTCGAGAATCTACAGAGACTTGGCCTCGAGGACCCTGATGGAAGCCTACCGCTCATCCAGCAGCTCGCCTAGTATATCATCTAGGCATTTTCCTTCTCGACCCATTGCTGCTGGTCAGCAAGCCTTGTTTGTGCCAGCTTGGTCTCAAAGTGAAGTCTGTTGTGCCAATGCCTCAAGATGTGGCGCTCTTTTTTGAGTACCTTGCTGTCATGGTCAGAGGCGAGCTGAACTTGACAAAGACTGGAGCAGGCGTTGTCAATAGACAAAGCCAAATGAATTGGCTCCGGACCTGCTTTGATCTCCTCTACCGGCTCCAAGGGGTCTTCTAACAAAAAAATTGGGTCCCAAGGCACAAGCGTGGTCCCCTACATCTCCACGGCACTAGGGCTGACTTCTGGAGTTGATGAGGAAGGTCCCCCCGCCGGATCTTCAATTATCATCTCTAGGGGTGGAGGACCTACAACTGACTCTAGCTTGTGGGTGATTCCGATCTGACATAGACTCCTCCGGAGTAGTTATCTTCAGGGTGGACGCTGCAGCTTTGACCGGAGCTCCCTCTGCCTCTGGCTCAGGTGCCGGGACTTCAACTTCTTCTAGCTCGGGTGTCGGAGCTTCGGTTACCTCTGGCTCAGGTGCCAGACCTTCCGCAGTCTCTGGCTCCATGGCCAGAGCTTCAACTATTTCCCGCTCGGGGGCCAGAGCATCTGTTACCTCCGGCTCAAACGCTGGAGCTTCTGCCACATCCGTATCCAAAGCAGGAACTTCAACCGCCGTCGCCGAAACCGTCGGTGCTTCATCACGAACTTCTCCCTCATGGTCTGATGCTACCACGGGAGCTTCTGGTGAAGACTCTGAATCCAAGTCCACGATAGTTGGCGCCTGAACTGTCATGTCTTCAGCCACCACTTGGGGATGCACAGAGGTTGAAGCTTGAGCTTCCGCCTGCACAGCCTTATTTACTGCAACAGGAGCCAAAGTTTTAGTCTTCTTTTTTGACACCCTTGGAACAAAAGATCGAAAAAATTCAAGACATGATAAAAACAAAATTAGCACCTCAAGGCGAGATAACAATGCTTACCTTGGGATGCTACTGCTCCAGTCAGTGCGGAACCACTTCATCGGGCGGTAGAGCAAGAACCCACCATTGCCGGTTTGGTGGATGCTTTGGACTACTGTCCATAACTTGCCGCAGCTACTTTTGTCACCTCAACTGGGACCTCCCTAGGCTCGGAAGGATCTGCGGACCTAGAGCCCTCCATCAACACTTGAGCCGAAGTCGATTTGCCGGAACTGGCGCCCCTCGAGGGCGCCAGCACCGAATGAGGCGTGGCCGCTCTCTACTATGCTGGGGAGAGGGGGCTATTGAAGTTGGAGCTGACCTGACAGAGCTCCCATCAGCAAGCCTGAACTTTCTCTTTTGGCTAGAAGATTCGGCTGGCTCCTTGCCCTTACCTTTGCCCTTGCAGGCGTCATCGACCCTCTAGCTTGGAGCAGTGGGGGCCACCCTCTCTGAAGCCTGGGGATTGCAACCCCGGAGGTCCTACGCCTCTCCACCAGACCAAGATAATCTAGCTCCAGATATCCCTTCTAGAGCTCCCTCCTAACATCTAGAACCATATTCAGTGGATGGAAGTCCGCCGGAGGTGTCAATGAGTCGCGAGAAATAGCCCCGTGTTGAAGTTTCTGGAGGTGGAGCTTCAAACCCCCGTCATCCAGATTAATCTAGAGGCCAACTTCAATTCGGTTGTGGTCCATCTTGCTACTGAAAGCCCAGGTGGTCCATTCCCTCTTCATCATTGGAGCCCACCTGTTAGTCAGGAAGTTCCTGAGGGCCATTTGAGGGGTCACTCCACCCTCCACACACTGACGGATCCTGGTCAGGATGGGACTGATAGCTTCAGGCAGCTCAGGAGCCGTGTTCTAGGCATCAGTGTCAACATTGGGGAGGCCCGTCAGCAGCTCCAGCCTGCCGTGATGATCCACCGTGATAATCACCCAATTCTTCTTCCAGTTGTCCTACTTGCCAGAAGGGAATGTTTTCAGATACTTCAAGGGATAGTTCTTGCGCTTTACAAAGTAATAGAATCCCAAGTACTCATCACTCTTTTCGGTGGTGTGGACCGTGAAGAAGGTCAAGAAGAGCGCGACGAACAGAGGCACACCCACCCACATCTCCCAGAAGTGGACGAAAATCACCACCAGCAAGTAAGTGTGGGGGCCAAGGTGATGAAGTTGGAGGCCATAGAAGACCAGCAGCATCAGTAAGAAACTTGAGAAAGGTAGGATCAAACCTACCATAATGTACACCGAGAAGTAAACTATCTCTCTGGCGCGCTCCTTCTTGAAGGGGAGCTTGCCGAAGAGGATGTCGTTGTTGAAGGAGTCGCTGGACCACCCCATGTAGGTTCGGACCCTCTTCAGATGTTCATGACTAGTGAACTTGCTGCAGGGAAAACCCAACTCCATCGCGACAAAGGGGAGCAAAATGTTGGTAAGGCTATGCAAAGGTGGGGAGGCTTTGAGCGCAAGTTCGAATGAAAGCGTAAAGAGTCCCCAAAGCGTGTGGGCTTTCCTTCTTAAGTAAGCCTCCATAAGGGTTAGATGGAAACTGCAGCGGGATCAAGATCACACTTCAAAAACCTACCCCGTCAAGGACAAATGGGCCCGGGTCCACTTTGGCGGAATGGTCGAAGTAAATACCCCAGGCGAACCATTGTCATGATGGGACGTTGGAAGGCCGAGGGCGGCGGACTGATAGGGCACTCGGAATGGGAACTGACGACATTCAATTGCATGAGATCCACATGCTAGAATCCCACCTGCCACATCAAGAAGAGCCACGCGGAGGTGGTTTAACTACGGACCATCACCCCAACGGCCCATGGAAAAACCATTGAAGCAACAATGCATAAATCAAAAATGGTCCCACCACTGGTAGAATAACTTAACCCAATGGGTTTCTCCGAGAGGTGGGCTCAGGGGCCACTAATGGTAACCCAACATACCGGGTACCCCACGATGCCGCAAGAAAAGTCACTAAGTTCCAACCGTCCAAGTTGAAGACCTCCGAAGGCTCCACGTGTTACACCGCACTGTACCCGCCTTCCTCATTTGGGTAGCTCCAGCACCGCCACATGTAACACAAGGCCGTACCCATCTCCCTTCATAGGGAAGCTCCAATTTTGCCATGTGTACAGTGAACCCGGACCTAACTTCTTGTAGAGGGAAGCTCCGGTGCTGCCACGTGTATAGTGGCTCCGAACCTGCCTCCGCACGATGGGAAGCTCCAGAGCTGCCACGTGTCAGGCCTCCAAACCTAAGATGGCAAGAGGAAGATTGGCGGATCTGCAATGGCACGGACATTCAAGGAATAGTTAAAGCTACAGTTATAAAACCTGATTACATGTCATTATTACAAAATTAATAACACACAATCAGATGGCCTTTAGTGGTTACGCCACCATTAAGGCACGTTATCACTATTAAATGTACTTAATACATACAAATCGTTTCTTAGATAATTAAACACCACCGAGCCCATATGTCTGGCCAGGCAGCCAATGTAACGGCCAATCCTTGGACTATAAAAGGGTTGTGCCACACGATACAGACAACTAAGCTCATACGCACACAAGCCACCGCATACTCATACATCAACACACATCACGTGGAGTAGGGACTTACGCTCAGGCGGCCCGAACCATGTAAAACTCCTCGGTTCACTCTCTTGTTCATAATCTCATGCGCACCCCAACTAATAACGAACCTCCACGGGCTATGATCTAGTAGTACCGGAGGAAGTGTCGATCACACACTTCGACAGGTTCAATTATGTTTATTTGAATTTTTTTATTTTTTATGTCTATATGTATATAAAATGTTATCAAATCTAGACGACTAGGATCGACTAGGCAATTAGTCGTCGACTAGGGTGATTAGTTGACAGGAGTCGACCCCTAGTCGATCTTGTAGTCGTCCAACGTATTTTGGAGAAAAGTTCTAGTCGACACTAAGGAAACTGAGCTGAAAGTACCATCATCCTGACATTGAGGAAGAAGAAGGCGAAGGGGACAGGGAAGAACGGTGCAATCCCAGTGTTGATGAAGGAGGAGGCGGAGGGGACAGAAGAGAACGGCGCAAGGAGGCGAACATGATAAGGGCGACCGCACACGGTGAAGGAGCGGCGACAGCAGACCAGGAATGGAATGCCATGGCGTCGGGCGGCTCGGCGGCAACGGACGGCTCAGCGGCAGCGGGCAGCACGACAGGCGGCACGGCAACCCACCGTCACCGCCTAGGTGTCTAGGTGCTCCGACCCTAACGTCATGTGCAGTCGTGTGGCCACTGTTGTTTAGGCCGCCGACGCTGCATGCCCCTTTTTACTTTAAGAACTGCACCAGATAGGGGGGGGTATTGTTAAATAGACAGCATTATGCTGTCAAAATTTTAGGACCTATCCTAAAAAATAGATTTAGGGTTGTGACATTAAACAAACTATGAAGTAACGACAAGACCCATTTAGTAGGAAGTTAAAGCAGACTTTGTAAGGCGCCGCCTAGGCGTTGCCTAGTCGCCGCCTAGGTGTCCATGCGCTCTGGCCCTGACGTCATGTGCACTCGTGTGGCCACTGTTGTTTAGGCCGTCGGCATTGCCTGCCCCTTTCTACATTAAGAACTGCACCAGATAGGGGGGTGTAGTGTTAAATAGTCGTTGTTATGCTGTCAAAATATTAGGACCTATCCTGGACAATAGATGTAGGGTCCTGACATTAAACAAACTATGAAGTAACAGCTAGACCCAATTAGTAGGAAGTTAAAGTAGGCTTCGTAAGGCGTTGCCTAGGTGACACCTATTTGCTTCCTAGGCATCCAGTCACTCTGGCCCTGACGTCATGTGCAGTCGCGTGGCCGCTATTGTTTAGGGCGCCGGCTCTGCCTGCCCCTTTTTATTTTAAGAACTGCATCAATAGGGGGGTGTAGTATTAAATAGGAAGTGTTATGTTGTTGAAATTTTAGGACCTATCCTGGAAAATAGACGTAGGGTCGTGACATTAAACAAACTATGAAGTAACCATATATGATCATTAACATATATTTATTTGATGTAGTTTTAAAATGGGTGATGACCGTAAGGCGATGTATTATGGATGGATTTCAACTGGTGCACACACTAATGAATGGGGCCATATCACAAATTCTTTTCTGAGCCATGCATTGGATAGTGATGCTCGTGTTGCCAAGCATCCGTGTATGAAGTGTCAGAATCGTCGACGTCTGGATAAGTCTGAAGTGGAGTTGCATCTTTGCAAGCACAGATTTATGCCCGACTATCTTGTGTGGCACAAGCATGGGGAGATAGAACATGATGATGAGTCGGACGGTAATGAGGATGAAGATCGGATGGATGAGATGATAGCAGATATTGGTAAAGAGTACAAAGATCGGTCACAACAAAAGTAGGTGAAGGAGTTTTACGAGCTTCTTGCCACTGCAGATCGAAAAGTGTATGAGGGCACCAATGTGACCGTTTTGCAGGTGGTCACATGACTTATGACGATGAAGTCCAAGTTCAATTTTGCAAATAATTTCTATAAAGGTACCATTTAGTTGATCATTGATATCCTTCCGTCAGGTCATCAGATGCAGTCAGATCTATATCAATCTAAGAAAAATTTGGCTGGCCTAGGCATGAATTATGAGAAGATTGATGCATGCGAGAATAATTGCATGCTGTTTTGGAAGGAACACATGAACGATACTCAGTGTATGCATTGTAAGGAATCTAGATATGTGGACATCATGAGTGATGATGGAGAACGAATAACTACAAAAGTACCGATCAAACAACTTCGATACATGCCAATCACGTCAAGGCTTAAACGATTCTTTCTATCACAAGAAACAGTAAAGCACATGAGATGGCACTCTAAAGGGATACGTGAGAAAGATGGCAAAGACGTTATGGCGCATCCTTCGAATGCCGCGGCTTGGCAAGCTTCAGACCATTTTTATTTGGTGTTTGCAATAGATTAGAGAAATGTTCGTCTTGGGTTGTCAACAGATGGTTTCACTCCATTCAGCACCAGTAACAACCCATACTCTTGTTGTCCTATTTTTATCATGCCCTACAATCCTCCTCCCAGCATGTGCATGAAAAAAGGATAAATTTTCCTTGTGGCGGTCATTCCTGGTCCTAAACATCCAGGCAAGAAAATCAAGGTGTTTATGCAACCGTCCATTGAAGAGTTGAAAGAGTTGTGGCAAGGTATAAAGGCATATGACAGTCATATTAAATGTGAATTTGACTTACGTGCCGCATATCTATGGTCAATTCAAGATTTCTTGGCATATGGCATTTGGGCTGGTTGGTATGTCCACGCAATTGTGTTGTCCCATATGTATGAGTGACAGTGATGCTATAAGGCCGAAGTATGGAAAAAAGTCAGCTTTTTTGATTGTCATCGACGATTAATTCCTTCAAATCATCCTTTCCGAAGAGATACACAATCATTACAGAAAGGCATAAGTGTTACAAAAGGAGCACCTCGCCGATTGACAAGTGAGCAAAAAATGGCATGGCATGCAAAGATAAAACCGTCCGAAGAAGATGGTTTCGAAGGATATGGTACATAACACAACTAGACTCATATTTCTTTTCTTTGGGAGCTACCATATGCAAAGGTGTTGCTTCTACCACACAACATTGATTTGATGCACCAGGAGCATAATGTCGCTAAAAGCATCATAAACATGTGTTTTGATTTTATCGGACAAACCAAAGATAATTTGAATGCGAGAAAAGATTTAGCTAATCTTTGTGATCGTCTTGGGTTTGAGATTAGAATAAATGCAAGTGGAAATGAATTTAGGCCACGGGCTCCTTACTATGTCAATCCAGAAGAAAGAAAGCAAATACTTAGTTGGTTGAAAACATTGAAGTTTCCAGACCGCTATGCAGCTAACATAAAATGATGTCTTAATCTCAGCCCCGATAAACTGAATGGGCTGAAGAGTCATGATTACCATATTATAATGGAAAGACTTTTACCGTTAATGTTACATAGATACTTCAAACCTGACTTGTGGAAGATATTTGCTGAACTTAGCTACTTTTATAGGTGGATATGTGCTAAGGAAGTGTCAAAAAGGATAATGTGGCAGTTGGAGAAAGAAATCATCGTGCGTGTATGTAAGATGGAAAAGATCTTTCCGCCTGGATTTATGAATTTTATGCAACATTTTCTGGTGCATTTTCCTTATGAAGCATTAGTAGCAGGACCTACACTGTTCAAGTGGATGTATAGTCAAGAAAGAAATTGAAAAAACATAGAGCTACAGTGCAAAACAAGGCAAGAGTTGAGGGGCTTATTGCAGAGGCATATGCAGCTAAAGGGATTACAAACTTCCCTAGCAAATATTTTGCACATGCCAACAATGTGAATGCATCTACGACACGATATCATGATGCGGAAGAGCATCCTATGACTGAGCTTAAAATTTTTCATTGGAAGGGTAAAGGTGTTGGGGTTGCCAATTTTCCATATATTTCAGAGCAAGAGAGAAACTACACAATGCTTTACATCTTTTTCAACATGGAAGAAGTGTTACCATTTTTTGAAATGTTTGACAAACTGTATTAGGCATCTTCTCGAAGGCAAATGCAAAGTCAATTGGATAATCTACATCAGCATGGCATAAAAGATGGCAAAAACTTCGTGAACAGGTTTCATGAACATGTAAGATGCTAACTTCTCTAATATCCTTTGTTCTTCAATCGTAGTTCATATATTTATTATAACATGCTAACTTTGTATATTGTTGTACATGTAGTCTATGAAAGATGTCAACATCAGCGATGATTCAAGACAGATCGCGAATGGTCAATTGAAAGCTAGAGAATTCAGCTGATACGATATCAATGGATACCATTTTTGAACGGCAAGTTTAAAAGCAAATCTCCCACTTGCAGCATCATCAAACAGTGGAGTGTGTATAACAGCTGCAAAGGGTAGTGGAGAAGTGAAGGAATACTATGGTGTTCTTCAAAAAATAATTGACTACACATTTGGCGGTATGAAAGAACTGAAGCTGGTGTTTTTCGACTGTAACTGATTTGATCCAACATTAGGCACGCGAGTGCATGATTATGGAATGGTGGAGGTCAACTACAACTCGTGCTATACATCCCCTAACAACAATCTTGTACTTGCGCATCAAGTGGAACAAGTATACTATTTAAGTTATCCTCATCCAAGTTTGAAAAATTGGTGGGTTGTATATAAAGTTAATCGTGAAGTGCACCCTCGTCGTTAAGATGAGTACCTAGAGAGTCAGTAATACGATGATGGTGGTGTTGATCAAGATGAAGTCGAGGAAGTACAAGATATTAGGATATCTTCTAGGACAGGACATGCAGAAATTGCTAGTACAACTCTAGAGTTAATGTCTGAAGAAGAAGTCGGCCTTTCAAGAAAACGTCTTCGGCAATCTCAAAGGATTACTGAAAAGAAAAATAGAATTATTGAACAATAGAGTGAAGGAGAAGAGTCTGAAGAAGAGATGGTAAAAGAAGAGAGACGTGAAAATATTCATGCACGTGTGATAGAAGCAGATTCAGATGCTGATGATTTTTAGCAGATTCAATGCTAGTGATTTTTAGTTCTTATTGTACGCATTCTTTGAGATTTAAATTTTTATTGGGTACATCTTTTAGTCATTATCATTTATTGTTTATTTTTTAATAATCTCGTTTACTAATCATTATTTTGAAATTTCTGCAGATGTGGAAGCATTTCAGAAATGGAAAGAAGCAAAGTGATGATACTTCTTCCTCCGCGTCTCACCACAATAGTGGTTAGGTTCACACATCCTTGTTTCAGGTACTTTGTTTTTTTTCTAAACACTTCAATATCATAATCAGCTATTTACTATTTGTTATATGTTCATTTGCATTTCTATGGCACGACCATGAGGGCAGGTAGACAGAGACAGCTTTTGGGATGTGTGACAGAGCAGGCATCAAGCCAGCTAGCACCAAGTTCAGGAGGTGGCTTAGGTGTGTACTCGGAGGAGGCTAAGGAGCAAAGAGGAGGCTTAGGAGCAGGCACAATGGAGGAGGCTCACGAGCAAAGGAGGCTCTGGCGCATGCCTTTGGGTCGTCTTCTGAGGGTGGACAGGATGGTACTGAGGGTGGACATGGTGGTACTGAGGGTGAACAGAGCGGCGAAGAGGAATATGATCTGGAAGGAGATGCAAGGTTGGCAAGATTGGTAGAGTCACAAGAGGCAATAGAGGGGCAGAGTGATCAATGCCCCTATAGTTTTTTTTTTTGAATTATTTGATAAGATATCTTATACATTTGACTTTTTTGTCAACTAACTAATGTTATTTGTACAGTTTGCAGGAGGCATCTTTTATGTACTCTAAGTAAAGCTCCCGATACGCGGGTGGTTATCAGACCAAAGGTACTAGGTGCTGGATCGAGATTGGTTGGGATGGCAGGGGGGCATCGACATTGTGGTAACATAGAGTTGGGAAATGCCATCCGGTTTTGCTTTCCGGGGATGGTTCGTGCGGTCGGTCAACTAATGGTCACGCATAATTGGGATAACTATGCCCTGAAACCATATGGCACTTCGGGTACTTGTCAGAACAAAGTTTGGGAGATTTTTTGGCTAAGTTTGTTTTCATTATTTAAAATATGTTACATCTTAGTTTGGTTGATACTAATTGTTGGTTTTATGCAGGGTATATTTAAATTGGAGGAAGGTGTGGTTCCAGCATATGCGAGGTCTATTTTTTAGACGTCAGAGGGAAAGCTCATGAAGGAATCCTTCTCTGATGCACGGATCAAGGCTGTGACCGTCTATTACAAGACCAGGATGCGTCCGCCCATGAGAAACAAGCGAGCAACTACAATTTATCTGCAGAAGCATGAGTACATGGAGAGTAGTGTGGATTGGATTTGTGTTGATCCAGTAGCTTGGGAATGGCTATGTGAATACTGGGCATTGAAGGAGTTCAAAAATGTTTCGAAGAGAAATCGAAGCAATCGGAAGAGCAAGCCTGGACTACAACGATATGGGGCAGATGGACATGTGCGGATGGCACAACAATCGATATGAACTATTACAATCACTTGTAAATTTCTTCAAAAACTTGCATTGATCGAACTGATGTTGTATTTTTGATGTTGTAGGAAGCTGAAACCGGTGTCGCTCCTTCTTTTATTGAGTTTTATTTCAGAGGGCACAGAGGCACAGTTCCGGCACGCTCGGAGAAGTTGTGTGACGAGGCGGCAACACAAAAAGTGGTAAGTGTGTTGAGTGCTCTCTATCTATAAACTGAATCTATCTTTTATGACATCCACTCGTAAACTTAATTTATTCTTGCACACAAAATATGTTGAGTGTCTCAAGAAAAAGCATGGAGATGATTTAGATTATCTAAGAGCGCCGTTGGATGTGGGTGCGCCGTACGAAGCCAACAGAGTAGTACAACATGGGAGGTACATGAAAAGATAATGATTGTTTAAAGGTTAATTACCGTCGATTCATCACATTTGTGTTTTTTGTAGACTTGGATTAGGTGACGATTATGTGGAGCGTGATGCTTATGTGGGACAATGGTCTTCTACTTCCAATTCGAGTCGATCCCGTGTTGCAGATGAGGAATTGAAATAAAATTAAGACGTTACGAGGAGAATATGGAACAACAACAACAGCAAATACAACAAATACAGATGCAGCAGCAGCAGTAGATGCAGCACATGCAACAGCAGATGCAGTATTTGAATATGGTGCATGTAACTTGTAATCTTAGCAAATGAATAGTTTATTCGTTTACAAAATGTTTCTACTTAGGATTTCATGAATAATTTCCTTCGTGTAGTTCTTGGGTCAAGGCAACACTGGAACATAGTTCAATATGCCATAACAGCCTCAGTTCGAGATGATGTCGCAGGTAAACTACTGTTTTACTTAAGTTGGTATACTTATTACCATATTTGCGTTAATGTCAGTAATTGAATATTTTTATTTATGTAGTTCTTCCCTCAAGGTGGCTTTGGATTGCGGTTCAATATGCCTCATTCGATGCAGCCCGGACAACAAGTTGGCTCTTCTTCACAAGTATAACCACATTTCTTTTGACTCGACTTATAGTACAAAAGACTAATCATATTTGTCTTAGGGTTCCCAGAGTGGTCAAGCCTATCCTCGACATCAGGGACTCATGTCAATGTTGGCCCCTAGATTGCAGCCTTATCCAGGTGTTCTCCCATTGTTACCCTTCGCTTCGGGGCATAGTCAACCATCAACACCTCTGGGCGCCGCAGCGGTATGATTACTAAATCGTTAGCTCTCATGAAAGCGTAGCTTAATTTGAACAATACTTAGCGACTTATTCAATGACATAGTTGGTAATATCTTTAATTCAATTACACATGTGAGTTGGGTATTTGTGAATTTTAGAAAGATTGAGCCATATGAATTGTAACTATTAATGCAAAGTTAACTTTTATTTGTTTCTCGTAGGGTTCCGCTCATGGTTGCGGTGATTTCCTCAATTTGAAAGCCAAAGGGTCAAGTGGTGGAGGTTCGAACAATGACATGGAAGTGGATTAATCTTCACAATGGTCCTTTGGAGCAATTTGGATGTGAACTCATTGTTATATCAAAGTTTGTTGTTGTATGACTATGTGAACTCGTCGTTTTATTGTGTTTTGTTTACGAATATGGATTGTATGTTGTGTTTGCATTGTCGTTTTATAGTGTTGAATGTTAAACTTGTGTTCAATTGCTTGTATATATGTTGAACTTGTGTTGAATCTGTATGTCGGCTGTATAGCCTGGAGGCTCCCCACCCGGGGAGGCAGCAAAAGTAGTTGCGGTATTAAAAAAAATAGTAAGGCCATCTGTGTGGGCCAAGCTGACGGTCATAAATGTCATATGGCCGTTGGTTGTGCACCCAGACCGACTGCTATATGGCTCCCAGGCGCACACGTGTCCACCTTATGGCTGTCGATGCGCCCAGGGGGGGGGGGGGCGACGTCTCCAAGCGCATTAAAGACGTTGGGTCCCTCTGGCCGATTCCTTTATGGATTTATTACTGTCGGTTTGTCTAGGCCGACAGTCTCTGTTGGTTTTCAAACTAAAGCCGTCGGTACCTGGTTCTCGATGGCTTTAATGGCCTGAAGTTGTCGGCATCGACAGCTATAGGGCATGTACAACGTTGAGCAACAGTCGACGGCTATGGCCGTCGGTAGGCCGATGTTCGTACACTAACTCGTCAGTTGTTGTAGCTTACCGACAGCGATAAGGCCGACATTTCTTTGCATGTTTCCTGTAGTGACTAGTCCACCCTGGACCAGAAAGTCGACCAGACTAGTCCGCACTAGAACTGGACAAGTCCGTTTGGCTAGGGTTTTTGGCAAATTCCCAATTAGAGTATAGTTTGATTAATTATAGAACCACATTTTAAATAGAAAGGATGCATCCAGAATATTTACCACAAATCCAAGGGTTCAAAGGCTGAGAATTGGGTGCAACACTTTGATCTTGAAGCCTAGGGTTGATGGTGCAGAGTTGATGGAGAATAGATAATGACGTTGATGAGTTGACGAAGAACGACCCTGCTGGATCCTCCTCCTTACTCCTTCCCTTCTCCTAGCTGCGATGGACACCCCTTGATGGCTGCTCCCACAAATTAGGGCTAGGATTTTCTTCAAAAGTGGAAAGAGATGAAAAGTTGGGGTGGTGGAGTGTTTATATAGAGGTGGATATGGTAGGGTTTGATGGATTTCGTGTTTAAGGTGATGGAGGCCGGGTCGGGGTCCCACATGGGCTCCACGGGTATTGGATACGATGCCCATGGGCCCAATTAAGGCAAATACCCAAAAACATGTCGTGCAGGAAATGATTGAATCCAAGTCGGGCACACCGGAAAAAATCCGCTAGGGGCCAGACTAGTCCGTTGGAAGTCAGAAATTTGAATGTATAAGTCCGGTATCAAGTCGGACAAGTCCGTT
This sequence comes from Tuctoria greenei, assembly GCA_036927565.1. NCBI lineage: Eukaryota > Viridiplantae > Streptophyta > Magnoliopsida > Poales > Poaceae > Tuctoria > Tuctoria greenei. The sequence goes on along the minus strand of JAYESD010000003.1, from coordinate 174,904,890 downwards.
TGCAAGCAAATGGAAGTTCTAGAGAGTTAAACGGACAAGTCTGGTATGGGGCCGGACAAGTCCAGACACTTGACAAATTTTCAAAAAATCGGACCAAACGGGGGATCACCGGACAACTCCGAAGAGCTAGGAACGGACTAGTCTGTACTAGAGAATGGACAAGTCCGGACCATCAACAGAAAGTCAATCGTACTAATCTGTGACAAGAGAGGACAAGTCCGGATAGCCAAAAAAGAGCAAAAGTAGACTAGTCTAGGGTCCAAACCGGACAAGTCCGTGACTATACAGGTATTTAAATGTTGTTTTGCTTCCAATTCATTTTGAACTTGTTCCTTTTCATGTTGCTTAATGTTAAACATGTGTAAGAATGTATGCAATGCATGATGGATGAAAATGAGGGTGTTACAAACCTACCCCCTGTAAAATGAATCTCGCCCACGAGAATCAACGTAGAAGAGAAGAGATGGAAAAATTCTCTTATGTTCATTTTACAACTCCCAAGTTGCTTCTGATTCTGTATGATGCTTCCATTGTACTTTTCACCATCGAATCACCTTGTTTCTTGTGACCCTCTCCATGGTTTCTAGAATTTTTACCGGTTGCTCGGCATAAGTCAAATCTGCCTCCAATTCCAATTCTTCCATTGGCACCTATTCTTCTGGTACTCTTAAGCACTTTTTGAGTTGAGAAACATGAAACACATCATGAACATCAGAAAGATGTACTAGCATCTCCAACTTATATGCCACTTCTCCACATTTGCCCGAAATCATGAATGGGCCAGTATAGCGAGGTGCCAACTTGCCTCTGACATTAAATTGCTTATGACCTCGCAAAGGTGACACTTTGAGGTATACGAAGTCTCACACTTCAAACGCTAAGTTTCTCCGCCCGTTATCCCCGTAGCCCTTTTTTCTTGTTAGAGCATCCCTCAAATTCTCACGGATTATCTGAACTTGCTTTTCAGCCTCTTGCAACGCATCTGGTCCAAACGCTTGCTTCTCTCCTGTCTCATTCCAAAATAAGGATGTCCTAAACTTCCTTCCATGTAGTGCTTCATATGGCGACATCTTCAAAATGTCTTGATAACTGTTATTGTAGGAAAATTTAGCATACGACAAGCTCTTGTCCCAGTTGCGTCCATGCTTCAAAGCACAAGCTATCAACATATCTTCCAATATTTGGTTTGTTCTCTCAGTTTGTCCATCGGTTTGTGGGTGATATGTTGAGGTAAAATTTAACCTTGCGCCCATAGCTTCGTGCACTTTCTTCCAGAACCTAGAGCAGAATTGAGAACCTCGGTCCGAGATTATTTTATTCGGAACTCCATGTCGGCACACAATATGCTCCGTATACAATTCTGCTAGCTTCACGGTGGTATATGTGGTCTTGACAGGAATGAAATGAGCTGATTTTGTCAACCGATCCCATATAGAGTCATAACCGGATTGGGTTCGTGGTAACCCAACTATGAAGTCCATACCAATATTTTCCCACTTCCATTCTGGAATCTTCAGCGGCTGCAATAATCCGTCTGGCCTTTGATGTTCAGCCTTGACTCGTTGGCACACATCACACAATGCATCATATGTTGCTATGTCCTTCCTCATGCAAACCTACCAATAACACGTCTTCAAGTCCCTGTACATCTTTGTACAACCGAGATGGATTGAGTAAGGTGAGTCATGTGCCTCCTTCAATATTGTCTCTCGAAGATGCTTCACATTAGGCACAACAATCATCTTTCCAAGCCATAAAGTACCATGTTTGTCCTCATCAAATCTGAATTCTCTCCCTTCTTGGGTCTTTTCTTTGATTTCCTGAATTTCCTCATCCTTGGGCCGACCTTCTCAAATTTCTTGCTCCAAGGTCGGATTTAACTCCATTATTCCCATCTCATTTACAAATCCAAGATTCAACCGTTCAAACTCCTTGCATAGCTCGGATGGCAATTCTCAAACCATGAGTTGGTGGTTTACTCCTTTTCTGACTCAAAGCATCAGCCACTACATTACCCTTCCCCGGGTGGTAATTGATTCCCACATCATAATCCTTGATGAGCTCCAACCATCTTCGCTGCCTCAAATTCAGATCCATTTGCGTGAATATGTACTTGAGGCTGTTATGATCCGTATAAATTTCACACCTATGAATAAGAATGTAATGTCTCTATATCTTCAAGGCATGCACTACGGCTGCAAGTTTGAGGTCATGCGTAGGATAATTATACTCAAGTTTCTTCAATTGCCTCGATGCATAGGTACCACTTGACCTTCTTGCATGAGCACACATCCAAGTCCTTGTCTTGATGCATTGCATAAATTCAAGCTTCTTGCTCACGTCTAGTAATACCAACATCGGTGCAGTTATAAATCTCTTCTTCAATTCCTCAATGTCGTCATAGCAAAATAGAATCTATTTGAATAGCTTTCCTCTTGCCATGCACTTCACTACGTTGGAGTAGTCCATGATGATTGGTTAGCTTCGACATTTATTGTGATGCATCAACTCCAATGTTGACTCCTTCATCATTTGTTATTTGTGTTGTCCTTTTGGCTCATTGATTTATCCCATTGTGCTTCCGTAGCCAGTCCATACCAAGTATTATGTCCAATCCTTGTGAATCCAAAACAATAAGGTTGGCGAGGAATTCTACCCCCTTATTTTAACACTTACTCTTGGACATACTATCTTCGTTTCCATCTTTCGTATAGCTTCATCTGAGACAATGAATCTTCTAGTTGTGTCCATCTTTTATTGAAGTAGAGGTTGAGTGGGATAGAAGAGAGAGATAGAACAAATCCCCAACTATATGCATCAAGGTATATGAAACTAAGCAACTACCTATACTAGCCTATATGGATGTGGCAAGCGCTAAAGCATCTCACAATCCTCTACTAAGAACACAAGCAAGCATTACATAGAAATCAGCACAACAAGCAACCCACACTATTTCTGAGTGCTATGTGCTCTAAAATGTCCATTCTATATTGGTTGCGTCCTACGATCAACATGTGGCTCTGATACCAATTTGTGACACCCAGTTCCAAAAAATGAACCAAGTGTGATGCATATGCGTGTTCAAGATGTTCAACACACATACACGAGTGCATCACAAATGATATACAGAATATCACCACAGCACAAATTATTAAACAAGTACTTTTATTACAATATTCAAATAATCCTCAAATTACAAACTCTAATAATCATTATTGAACTATAAATGCGACATAAATTATCTAACTAAGAAACTAAGCAAACTAAGCAACAAGGCATAGGGAAATGTGCGGCTCCAAGCAACAACACAGGCAAGCCTACGACAGCATACAGCATAATACTCCGAAATATCCTCGGGATACTCTCAAACATCACCTAAAACTATTTGTGGGTAAATGGTAATTTGAGGTAGTGTGACACACACAAGATCATTCTATCCTAAGGGGGGATAAATGAGGTAAAGAGGGACTAGGCTAAGAGTTAGGTAGATACTCCCACTGTTCATCTAATATACATATATATAGACTAATTTAGTTACTAATGATCATATCAATTATGAATTCTCATGTTAAGTTGATCAACACATTGAGCACGAGTTTACCCCTAGCAACACTAGGGCAACTCCTGCCATGAGCTTGTGGCATAGCCGAACATGGAGGATTACAATGGACAGATAGGACTGTCACCACCTACTGCCTACCTCATCAACCCGTGGCTCTATGAGACATTCAATGCTTCTTATCTATCCTAGAACCATGCTATCATATTAAGTAATTGCCTTAAGAGCCTAGGCACAAGCCATTCTAAGGCAATGAACTAAATCATTATTGGACCAATGTTAATACATAGCATAAATGACTCATATTAACATAATCATGTCATAGCTAATTAGACTACAGTGGGGGTTTGTAGTGTTTATGATGAAATAAAGAGAATGGTATGGCATAATCATAAACACTACTCCTACCACATATATGGAATCCACAATCAAACAAAAACGCTTCATCCAAGTATATGATCAATAGAAGATGAAAGATAACATCTTTATTAAGAGCAAAGTCACAAATACAAATAGGAATATTAGAGCTATACCTTTCCTAGTTAGGAATTGGGAAGAGACTCCTTCTACTCCTCTCCTACTTGGACAAAGGACTAGACGTTCTCCTCTCTACAGCCTAAACACCTCCAAACCTATGGAATACTCAAGTAGATACAATAGAATGAATACTCAAGTAGCGCGTGTGTGAAGTGAGGGTAGGGGGTCCTATTTATAGGTGGAGAAGGGTTGGTTCCCACCACCAAAAGCGTGTGAATCAGTCACCACTGACTTCTTCAAGCCGAGAGGAGCCAATACGTGGTGATTGACCATGTTTTGTGCCAGGACCAAGTCAGCCGACTAGGGGGGTCAACCGACCTGGTCCCTACACCATTTATTGTGTGCTTTCTCCAGGTTACTGGCGGGTGGGTCCCATTCCTTGATATGGGTGCTACACAGTTGGATGGCCTCGGATACTTCTGTTTGTGGGCCATTTGATCCATGTGGTTCCACATGTCGGTGCTTGATCAGCTAGGATGGTACTTCGTAGGATTGCTCCCCCTCTTTTACCTCATTTCCTGCAACAATTCTCTGCATGCACTATTTCTCCACGGTCAAGTGGAAATAGGTTAAATAGAAAGATGATATGTGGAAATGTTAATTCCTTCACATAATGGAGTTATATTGACGGGTGAAATCGGTATATAACATCCGTCAACATGCATCATCTTTCGTTTTCATAAGGTAGAGTTGACAATATCTAGTAGCATCATCAATAAAGATATAAAATATTTCTTCCCTGCTCTAGTCAAAATTCCATTCATTTCAAACATGTCTAAGTGAATAAGCTCTAGTGGTTACAAGTTCTTCTCTTCCATGCTTTTAAATGGTTTATGTGGATGCTTAGCTTGTACACACGCATGACACTTAGATCTTCTTTCTAAAGGAATTTTCAAAATCAAATTAAGTTTGGACAATCTAAAGATGCAATCATAATTAATATGACAAAGCCGAGAGTGCCAAACAGTAGTCTCTCTTCTATTACATTCAGAACTAGAACAAGCAACAAAGTTCACAAGATTATTAAAATCTTCAACAACTGAAAGGCAGAATAGACCTCCGCTATCATAGCCATTTCCGATAAATAAACCAAATTTCAAAACAATAAATTTGTTCGACTCAAACACTAACTTATAGCCATCACGACATGAGAGCCACTAGTTACATTCCTATTTATTCCAAGGGCATGCTGCGCATTCTTTAAAGAAGATCGTCTTTCCGAAGGTCAACTTCAGATCGACTCTTCCAATTTCATGTACAACAATGTTAGATCCATTGCCCATCAAGTCAGAGCAATTGTCGGTAGTTTGATAATAAGAAAACAAATTATAGTTAGAACAAATATGCACATTAGCTCTTGTGTCTAACCACCAATCGGTGGAACGACATGCTAGAAGAACATCTGGAACATACCCTGATCCAGATGCTCCTCCGGCCTCACTAATAGTGACATTCACAAATTTCTGACCACCACCTTTTTTGCCTTTTCCATTGCAGCATTTCCTGGCTATATGGCCAAGCTCACCGCACACAAAGCAAGTCAGGTCTTCTTTCTTCTTCTTCTTAAGGCTAGTGTTTTGTTTGGATTTTCCTTTCCAGTTCTTGTTGTTCTTGTTGTCACGACCAGATTTAGCTTCAACCACATTGAAATTAGAGGGAGTCCCTTCTTTCAAAACAGAACGAGGCACATCTTTTGATCTTGCTTTCTCCTCAACATCAAGAGTTGAGATAAGACTTTCAACAGTCATAACCTCTTTCTTGTGTTTAAGGATCGTGGAAAAACTCCTCTAAGATGGAGGCAGATTCGAAATAATTCCACCATCCACGAATTTGTCAGGCAAGCATATCAAAATGTGCAAGTTCCCCCACCAGAAGCTGGATCTCATGAGCCCATTCCACGATAGATCAGTCATCGACCATCTTGTATTCGTGGTACTTGTCATTAATATACACTTCACGTCCAGCATCTGATTCTACATATTTGCAATCTAGGGCCTCCTATATTTCCTTAGCCAAAGTGTGGTTCATGTAAATATCATAGAGCTGATTTGACAGAAGTCACAACAAGCAACCAAGACAAGTTGTATTGTTCAGTTCATGGTCACGTTTATGCTCCTCAGTGAGAGGAAGAACTGGGGAAATCACCGACCAGAGCTTCATCGACATGAGCCAGAACTTGATCCGTGTATGCCCTCTCATAAAATTGTCACCCTGGACAAATCGCTCGATTTTCAACGCATTAGTAAGTCCAGGCATGTTAGTTCTATCAGGTTTCTTGATTGTTAGAAAATACACATGGCATGCAATTAATTCGATGATCCAAAATAGCAAAATAACTAGAATAGTTCTACTAGTAGTCTAAATTAACAGTGCTAGTACCACGCAAAAATTAATTAAATCATAGAAATGAACATACGTGAATGGATTGCACAACTTGAATGACATTGTATCAAAATAATCACACATCGAGTAATTTACTTACAAAGAATCCTGCCAAGAAGTAGAAGATCAGATGAAGAACTCGACGTAAAAGTTGAGGATGAAGGAAGTTCTATGAGCGTTCGTGCGATCGCACTTCCAGAAACCAGATTGCCGGCACCCGTGCAGGTCTTCAGATCACTGGCGTCGGCCCGGAGACACTGCTCTCACTCAACCCGCTGCACAGCAAAAAACGGTTGCGCAGAGCAGTGTCTTTGAGGGCGAGTTTATGTGAGTGTGTTCTCCAGTATCCAGGACATCTCCTATATACTAGAGTCTGCCAACCGCCTCAGAGTCGATCTGCCATAATTTCAAGAAACTGCCCCCTGAAATTCTTCAACGTGCAACTAACGGGAGTTATAATGGGTCATTATGCTTTGATAACGTGCGCCTGCAGTTACAACTCTAATTACTTTTCATGTTGACCTGGCAGTCTAGGTGTTGATGAAATATTTCAATGTATATATGTTGCAGAAAAATAAAGGCTTAGTGGAACATAACTCGAAAGGGGGTCTCAGAGATCATCAGTGATGGACGCAGACTAAAACATTGAAGAGGTTGAACATACATTGTAATCGCAAAATATAGGTCATCTTTAACCTAAACCTAAAAAATCATCTTATATACCTTCAAACAATTAGAGAGTTCAATGGAGGCTCCACTACTCCATGAGCAGTAGGGTCCTCAAGCCCCCCGCCCCAGATGATTTTGTGACGTGGTTCGTGGTCCGAAAAAATAAATATTGGAATTTCTAGGAAAAGAAAGTCAAATATGAAACTTGATATGTGTTTGATGAACATCATTGGCAACATATGTACTGAATGAAATCTAATATGCATGCCAAAATAAAAAATGTATTGGAAATGCTTAATTTTCTCTTCGGGAAATACTAAAAACGCCTAGGCTAAGGAATAAAACGAAGTGACAAACAAAAAAAACTAAAGATCTGTATGCAACCCATACATCCTGTTACTGTTAGAGCCGAAAGGGCATGACACGGTCTAGTGGTGAAGCTTAGGCCCAGTTTGGAACCCCTAAAACCAATATTTAGCTGCTAAAAATTAGCTATAGATGTTCCAAACCCCTTAGCTAATAGCACAACTAATTATTAGCTAACCTTCAGCTAACAATTATCTCATTAGCTGCTCCAACTCACCTAATCCAAGCTAATTGTTAGCTAAAGTCCAAATTACCCTTCTCTCATCTCTCCCTCTCCCCCCGTACGCCGCCTTCTTTGTCAAACGAAGCCGCACAAACCACCCCCCATGGAACGATATCCACACGTGTGTGACATTCCCCTCCTAGACAAAAACAGTCTCTGGCTGCAGTGTGGATTGAATCGAAACCCACTCCCACCTCGTCGTTTCATCGGGGAAAGAAAACTCGTCTACCGTGGTCGGGAACTAAAATTGCTTCGTCTACCTTTCGTCAAAAAAATCGCTTCGTCTATGTTGTCATCGTATTCTCACACAGTCATCGTTCTGATCTAGTAGCATCCGCTCGACACTGGTGGCAACCACGATACCATCGATCTAGCTGTAGTATCCCTCCCCGATTGAATTCGACCTTCAATCCGTGTCGAGCTGGACACCTCCGGGCACTGGGCGTCTTGTGATAGCTGGTGGTGTCGGAGGTGGAGGAAGGACGGGATATGAAAGAAGGGGCAAGGCCCAGCGCAGGTGGTGTGCATGGACGAGGCGGCGTCCGCTCCAGCCTTCTGCGAGCTCGACGACGCCTTCGGCTTATGATGCATCCTCGTCCTCAACAACGTCAGCGCGGGCAGAACTATTAACTCTACTGCGGTGGTAGATTGTTTCATCTACATGGCTCCTCCCATGTCCTTTGATGACTCAGCGGCCATTGGTAAGGCCTCCGTGCAACTGTGATGCAGAAGCTCAAGGCTTGGCCGTGTGCTGTTATGCAGGTATAGCAAGTGAATCGCAAGCATGCCAACTGATCGACAGAATGCTTCAATGGCAAGATGTTTTCATCATTTTCTTCTTGATTTTTTATTAATTTTTCTTTATTTGCAACGTTTGAACTCGGTCTCTTGAAATGTATGCTTTGTTTGTGATATTGTATCTCCGTTTTCCTAGTTTTTTTTCTGTGAACTTTTTTTCATTGGATCCTACATCCTGTCATATTCCAAATGAACAGTTGGGTTAACTTTGGATGGAAATAAACTTGACGTGGATTGGATGTTAAGGCGTGGATCAACCCAATCCACGCCAGGTTGAGGTCACACGTGGATATTGGTTTCCATTTTGCCAAACGAGCCCTAAAGAAACATGATAAGCGCAATTGAGAGTACTCGAATAGAGAAGCTAAAAACACGAAAAAAAAAGAACAAGAAGAACAGAAATCAATGACTTAATTGCTTCCGCTCTACCACTGCAAGTTGTTTTACTCTCATTTGAGGATGTTGTGAGATCCCCACAATTTTTTATGTCAGCATCTTTCCAGCTCGGACTAAAAAACAGGAACAAGTAGACAAGCACTGAAAGCAGCAGAGACAGAGCCAAACAACCAATGATGGATTAGTGTCAAACCCTAACATGGAAGTCAGCCACATGAGACCAAGCACCTCAAACGTTGTCAGAAACCATTATAAACATGTCGAACTGAGCGAGATGCAACACAATGATCCAAAAGTTCAAAGGAAACAAGTTGCAAGCTAATCAACGCTTCGTTTTTTTAGATTATTGCTGTTATTCTAGTTTTAAAAAATGAATTGTTATTCTCATAATAAAAATAAACAAATAGACTATTTTTCATCTAGGGGTAGAAAAAATTAAACTAACAGAGTATGATTCATTTAAGGACGCAATTCGATTGGAAATGTTCAGGATCATCCGGTTCTGATTTCGAAAGTTTTTGGACTGCTTATTTCAGAAATTTTGCAGCAGTGTTCATTTCTATCAGTTTATATTAGTAATGGATTGAAAATCGGAATGTGACTTTCAAAAATCAAACAAAAAACGATCTGGAAAGGTATCCGATTGAATTATCGGATTTTGATATTTGTTGAATATTCCCGGTCAAAATCGGAAACTGATACACTCGAGTCCGGTTTACCCCATGGCCCTTGACCCAAACCCCTCACAGTCGTATGCCCCATAACCCTAACTTCAAGTCCCATTGTCAGCCTCCTGCTTATGTCATTTGCATTAATGATGACATTGTTTTTCGTGCGTTATTTCTGAAATAAATTTTTGGGTTGTTCGATATTGATGTATTTTCGTTCCAGTAGATTTGTGTAGGTGTAATGGAAAAGAGAGTTCCCATTTCCAGCTACCGTCAAAGTCACCCTGGTCCGAGCTTGATTCCTATGAAGGTTCGACCCAAGAGGAAGATTCACTATCAAGGACCGGCTAGAGGAAGTTTTAGCCCTGACACACGCAGGTCGGTGATAGGACCAACCGAGCTGAGATGTCCATGTCGAGAATCACCTTATGGTGGAAGCCTCTCAATTCCATTAGCCAAACGAAGATCCGACAGGACAGGGTAGTAAAGACTGTCGCACACTTGATGGCGCAGCGAAGGTGATCTGTGATGGGATAATTCACATCTACTGCACTAAAGCGCGCGTAGGCGGTGAAACAGTTTACATGTGTCAGGCGGCACATGTCAGCAGGGAATCTAGTTGAGGAAGCCACCTTGATCTAACTTGACTCTGATCAACAGATATGTGCGGGGTCCTCAGAGATATTTCCTTGCCCCGTCGGGCCCCATCGGGTAACAAGATAAGCAGGAAAAAAGAGGTAAGTAAGGTTGGGCGCGGTTAACCGGAAAAACTGTTAACCAAATTTAAACACACTGAATTATCCGATAATTACTGTTAAATTGGTTTTGGTTATCGATTCGATTTTGGTTTTTAATTCTGCTTTTGGTTTGGTTTTTTATCCTGGTTAACCGGACTACCGAATTAACTGTATTCAACCCAATAGGCCCAATAGACAACAACCCAACTCGGCCAATTCCACCAGTCCGTTTTCAGAGCCCAGCCCACGTTAGCCCAGTATCTCCACACCGAACCAGTTCCATTAAACTGGATTGCACTGTGCACATGTGGGCCCCTCCACATAAAGGAGTACATACCTTTGAGGCTGGAGCATAGATGGGCTGGAAGTCAGCCCAGGACCCAAAGTATGTTCTTCGGAGACGTCCAGGGGCCAGGTTGGCGGCGGTGGTACCGCTTGGCAGGCGTGCATTTTGATCAGTTACTATATTTCTTATTCTTTTTGTATTTGTGAGACTGTGATCCATTGATATAAAATATGTTTTCATCTATTTGCGGTTAATACAATTAACTGAATAATTGTAAGGAATTAATCATAATGTGGTTAAGATAATTTTGTGATCAAATGCGGCTATTGATTTTCATTAACCGGAATTTACTTTAACTGATTTAACCATACAAATTAATCGTATTAACCGTCCCACCCGTAGAGGTAAGCCTAGGGCCTCAATACTCTTTTCTCGATCAGCGCGTTTGATAGCTCCCTTGTATAAAAGGGAAGTCTCGAGACTAGGGGGGCGGGGGGGGGGGGGGGGGGGGAGAAAAAAAGGGAGAAGAAGGGGAGCACTTGTAACACTTTCACCTCCTACGATATTCAGACAAGAAGGATGTAGGGCTATTAACCAACTCAGGGCCCAAACTTGGGTAAAACTATTGTGTCCATCCACGCGATGTACACCCACCCCTACGATCATCGTCAGAGGCATGCATCCGGCTTCAAATCACTAAGAGGCAATTCTGTAATCCCGATATTTCGATTCCACACATCAACAATTTATTTTAAAAATTTCTGAAGTCTTCGATAATCATTTTCTACTCTAATCATAAAATTGATAAAAGAAAATGAAGAATTTTTGTCATTTTTTTGACCGTTTTGATCACTAGTTTATTCTAATTAGTGATGGAGGAAGAGCAGATGGTGGTGTCTGACCCAGATATTGAATTCAGGAAGAAGTAATGGATGTGGCGGTCGATATTTTCCCATCCCGTTGCTCAGAGAAAGCCCTGATATTCTAGAGCACCCACAACGTGCCCCCAAACCGAACAGTAGTCAAATTGAGTGGCTTCGGCTCTTGGGGAATCAGGACTGGGCACCATGGTGGAGCATGCTTACCTTGGTGTGCAAGCTATTGATGACGTGGCTTGGGATGCACTTACTAGATTGTGTCACATCTATTGGAACGGGTTGGAGATACTAGCTTTGCGCTGCACCCGCGATGCAAGAAGGGAACAAGGGAAGTCTTAAGGTCGCGAGATGGAGCTCAAATCAGTTCTCAAGCCATTGACAGATCTTATGCAGTATTGGTGAACTTGGGAATTCGCTATACCGATGCCATGGAAGAAATCCGCTACCTCCGTAAGAAGATGTTCATCATGGAAAAGCAAGAGGAAGTCCATGCCACCATGGAGGTAAATGGTGTAGCAACCTCTCTAGCGCCTACATGGACTGCCAACTCACCTTGCCGTGCGCCCATGTATGCCTCGCCACCGCCATCGCCTTCATCGCCTCACGCCCAGGACAGCCACGGCTCACATAATTATGTCTAGGTCTCCTGTCTAGAAGTTGGAGAGGCATTTAGATTATCTTAGTCATACATAGTTTGGTGTGCTGAATTTTTTTTTTTTGTATGTGCTTGTGCTTGTGTTCTTGGTTCGAGTTGTGGGACGTCTAGCATTTTGTCCACATCCAGACATAGTAGAGAGTTGTGGGATCATTGTCCACATCCTCTAATAGGGTTATTAGTATTCATAAGGAAGTTGTTTTGTTACATTACCTTGATGCATATAGTTGGGGCATTTCTTTACAAATTCTAAATTCTTCCATCACTACTATTTTTTCACCAACAGATGCTAAGGACTCATAACCAAAGGAATGCCAATGGTGGGGAGGAGAAAAACGAAGCACCCCAGAACAACTAGGGACCCACACATGGAGCTATCAACCTTGAGCAGCTATTGGCGATGCAGAACAAGCTCATGTAGACCATGATACAGACCATGGGACAGCTGCAAGCTGGCATCAACAACCAAAATCATATGCCGCCACCACCACCACCCCCTCCACCCCACAACCATTTGGGAGAGTTTATGAGGACAAGGCCACCTACCTTTGCTCAAGACAAAGATCCTATGTAAGCTAATGATTGGCTGAGGTCTGTAGAGAAGAAACTTGCTATTGTCCAGTGCAGTGACAGGGAAAAGTTTCTTTTTGCCTCACACAGTTGGTTGGAGCTGCTGCAGATTGCTGGGAATCCCTTTGCAACACTCATTAAAATCAAGAGAGAATCACCTGGGCTGAATTCAAGGAGAAGTTCTATTCTCACTATGTCCCAAAGGGAGTCATGATACTGAGAAGACAAGAATTTGAAAACCTCAGTTAAGGAAGGATGGGTGTGAGTGAGTTTCTCAACAAATTCACTCAACTGTCTCGATATGCTCCAGAAGACATCAATACTGATAGCAGGAAGCAGTATCTGTTCATGAGGATCCAAGTCCAGTTGCTCAATGCTGACTATGGTAATTTCCATAAGCTGGTTGACATGGCCATTGTGCTTGAGAAAAAGATTTGTTAAGTGGAGCTAGACCACAAGAGGAAAATGCCATATCAGGGACAACAGCAAGGAAGCAATGTCCGTCCTCGCTACGCACCACCTGTTGCACCATATTACAACTCGTCTGCTATTGCATATCGACCTGCTTATCCACCGCGACCGCAACAACCAATGCAGCAATGCCCATCCATGCAAGCACCTCGCTTACCTATGCAGCCCGCACCACGCCCAAATATTCTTGCCTATGCTCAAAACCAGCCTCGCCCTAACTTTGTTGGCTCCACTGGTGGAAAGATTTGATATACTTTTGGTCAAGCAAGACATTTTGCAAATCAATGCCCAAGGTAAAGACAGGGTCAGATGAACAATACTCCAAGGCAGAATCCTAGGCCCAATGGACGGGCAACTCAAGGCAACCGTGGACCACAAAATTTTGCTTGTGGCAAGGTGAACCATGTATCTACAGAGGAGGCTCAGCAAGCTGAAGAAGTTGTTATTGCTATGTTTCTTGCAAACTTCAGCCCCGCTACTATATTATTTGATTCTGGAGCATCTCATTCATTCATATCATCGAAGTATGTTGCAAAGCATAGCATGCCCATATAATATCTGAAGTATACTTTGTTGGTTAAATCTCCCGGAGGAGAGATGAGGACGAATATAGTATGCCCAAAAGTAAGTATTTCCATATGGGGCGTAGATTTCCTCGCCAACCTTATAGTTATGAATTCGCAAGGCTTGAAAATCATACTTGGAATGGATTGACTAAGGAATCATAATGGAGTGATTCAGTGTGCTTCTCGAATAATGCAATTGACAAATGAAGAAGGGATCATTATAGAATTCGAGGCAGTTCACCCGACAACTGAGAAGGTAATGGAAAATCATGCAAAAGGAGTAACTTTGGAGGAAATTCTAGATGTTCGTGAGTACACAGATGGTTTCCTAAGGAATTGCTAGGTATGCCACTTGATTGTGACATCGAGTTTGTCATTGATTTAATACCTGGAGCTACACCTATAGCAAAGAGGCCATATAGGGTGCCTCCTAAGGAACTAGCAGAGCTCAAGAAGCAGATTAAAGAGCAGTTAGAAAAGGGTTTCATACGCCCAAGCTCGTCGCCATGGGGAGCCCCAGTGCTTTTCGAAGATAAGAAAGATGGATCCCAAAGATTGTGTGTGGTTTAACGGTCCCTCAACGAGGCGATGATCAAGAACAAGTACATGTTGCCCCGCATAGAGGATCTATTCAACCAGATGAAGGGAGATAGAATATTCTGTAAGATTTATCTTCGATCGGGATATTTCCAAATGAAGATTAGATCATCAGACATACCCAAAACAACTTTCAGGACACGGTATGGATCTTATGAGTACACGGTCATGTCATTTGGATTGACTAATGCACCTGCGTACTTCATGTATCTTATGAATAAGGTCTTCATGGAATATCTAGGTATGTTCATGGTAGTGTTCCTTTGATGACATCATGATCTACTCGAAAAGTGAAGGGGAGCACGAAGAGCATATAAGGCTGACATTGCAGAAATTGCGAGAGCACCAGTTGTATGCCATGTTTAACAAGTGCCAGTACTGGTAGAGTGAGATTTCATTCCTAGGCCATGTTATCTCTCGAAGAGGAGTGTCAGTTGACCCAAGAAAGGTTAGAGATGTGCTAAAATGGTAATCGTCGCAGAATGTGAAGGAGATAAGGAGTTTATTTGGAATGGTTGGATATTACCGTCGGTTCATCAAGGATTTTTCCAATATAGCGAAGCCCATAACTGAGTTGTTAATTAAGGAGAAGCCTTTCAAGTGGACTCAAGCTTGCCAGGACAGTTCTGAGGAGCTAAAAAAGATATCAACAACTGGACCTTTGTTGTTATTGCCAAATGTGAGCAATAGCTTTGATATCTATTGCAATGCGTCAAGGCAAGGACTTGGTTGTGTATTGATGCAAGAAGGCCTAGTAGTAGACTATGCATCCAAGCAATTGAGGAAACATGAGCAGAACCACCCTACGCATGATCTTGAACTTGCAGCCGTAGTGCATGCTTTGAATATTTGGAGAAATTATGTTCTTGGCCATAGATGCAAGATTTATAAAGACCACAAGAGTCTCAAGTACATATTCATGCAAACAGATCTGAATTTGAGACAACGACGATTGTTGGAACTCATTAAGGATTATGATGTGAGAATCAAATATCATCCAGGAAAGGCCAATGTAGTGGCTGACGCTTTGAGTCGAAAAGGAGCAAGCCACCAGCTCACCATTCAGAAATTGCCATCCGAGCTATGCAAGGAGTTTGAACAACTAATCCTTGGATTTGCAAATGAGATGGGAATAATGGAGTTGAATCAGACCTTGGAACAGTAAATTTGAGAAGGCCAGACGAAGGATAAGGAAATCCAGGAAATCAAAGAAAGGACCCAGGATGGGAGGGAATTCAGATTTGATGAGGATGACCGTGGTACTCTATGGCTTGGGAAGCGGGTTATTGTGCCTATTGAGAAGCGTCTCTGACAGTTGATATTAAAGGAGGCAAATGACTCACTTTATTCTATCCACCCCGACTCTACGAAGATGTACAAGGATCTGAAGACACGCTATTGGCAGGACGGTATGAAAAAGGAAATAGCTAAATATGTCTTGCTATGTGAAGCGTGCCAATGAGTCAAGGCTGAACATCAATGGCCAACTCGATTATTGCAACAATAAAGATTCCGAATATGAAGTGGGAAGAGGTTGGTATGGATTTCATAATTGGTTTACCTTGCACTTTAGCAGGTTATAACTCAATATGGGTTATTGTGGATTGATTGACGAAATCAACGCATTTCATTCCTGTCAAAACTACCTATCATGGAGAAAAGTTGGCAGAATTATACATGGATAGGATAGTGTGTTTACACAGAGTGCCCAAGAAAATAGTGTCCGATAGAGGTTCTCCATTTACCTCAAGGCTCTTGTAGAAGCTACACGAGTCTATGGGAACTCTATTAAATTTCATTTTTGCATATCACCCTTAAACGGATGGACAAGCTAACAGAATGAACCAGATATTAGAGGACATGTTAAGAGCTTGTGTGTTAAAGTATAGGGGAAGTTGGGAGAAAGTCTGCCATGTGCTGAATTTTCCTATAACAACAGTTACCAAACAAGTTTGAAGATGTCACCATATGAAGCATTGTATGGGATAAGGTGTAGAACACCCTTGTTTTGGAATGAAATAGGAGAAACTCAAGTGTTTGGACCTGATGTAATACAGGATGCCAAAAATCATGTCCAGACAATACGCGAAAATCGGAGCCGCTCAGTCAAGACAAAAAGGTTACGCGGATAATAGACGAAGAAGCCTGTCTTTTGAGGTGGGAGATTTTGTATACCTCAAAGTGTCACCTATGTGAGGTCACAAGCAATTTAATGTCAAAGGAAAGTTGGCACCTTGCTATATTGGACCATTCAAGATTTTGGACAAAAGAGGAGAAGTAGCATATATGTTGGAGATGCTAGCGCATGTTGTTGATGTCCATGATGTGTTTCATGTTTCTCAGCTCAAGAAGTGCTTGAGGGTTCCGGAGGAGGAGGTACCGATGGAGCAATTGGATCTTGAGGAAGATTTGAGCTTTGCTAAGCAACCTATCAGAATTTCGGAAACCAAGGAGAGGGTCACAAGAAACAAGGTGATTAAATAGTGCAAAGTGCAATGGTTGCACCATAAGGAATCAAAAGCGACTTGGGAGCGAGAATACGATCTCGAGAAGGAATTTCCCTATCTCTTTCCTTCCACGTCGAATCTCGAGGGCGAGATTCATTTTAAGGGGGGGTAGGTTTGTAACACCCTCATTTTCATGCATAATGCACTACATGCATCCTCATATATTTTTAACATAAAGCAACCTTAAAAGGAACAAGATTAAAGTAGGGTCTAATCAAGAACTTAAGTCTGTCAGAGTACGGACTTGTCCGGCCCTATACCCGAACTAGTCCGTTATTCCCATTCTATTAAGAAAATTAAATCTTCTTCAGGGCCCAGATTTGTCCGGTGCAATGCAAGGACTAGTCCGTTTGAGGTTCTAATGTTTCTCCGGACTTGTCCGATTTTGAGTGGACTAGTCCGATCTTCTCCAATTTTCAGTCCGGAAGACTTTTGTTTTGCAACTCCCAACTTGTCCGGCCAAGTACATCGGACTTGTCCGAAGTAGCTTCTATTCCAAAATGTACTTGTCGAGTCTCCCTTGCGGACTAGTCTGGCTTGCTGAATTCCACTCAGATTCTATTATTCTTCCACGATTGGTTATTGGGTAATTGCCTTAATTAGGACCAAGAACTTCGTGCCCAACCTCAGAGGAACCCAAGTGGACCCCACCTTGACCCCTACTCATCCCCCACCAAAATCTACAAGGAATTTATGCAGAACTCTACGTCTCCACCCCTATATAAGCAACCCAGTACCCTCACCTCTCTAACCTTTGAGAAAAACCCTCGCTGCCACCTTTTCCCTTCCGCCTACGTAAAGAAGAAGTACAGGAGCAAGGAGGAGGAGGAGATGAGGGAGAAGGCTCAATCAATATCGATCTTCATCAAATTTTTGACAATTGACATTCTTCACCACCAAATCATCATCAACTCATCTCCATCAAGCCCAAATCATCAAGAATCAAGTGTTACACACAATTCTCTAACTTAGAAATCTCTAAATACGTGGTACACCCATTACATCCACTTTTCCAAGTGAATTCAACCCTAAAACCTCACTGTCAAGAAAACACCAGACTACTTGCATCAGGGCCGACTAGTCCGGTGTCTGAATCTCGCTACAAGGATTCCGCCCTGTTGCAACGATTGTACTGCAACGAATACTAAATTGTTGTGGTAAGCTTGGTCTTTTGCCATGATTCACTAGTTCGTGGCATTAGCATCTATCGCCACAGAACACGATCGTTGCATTAGGATTTGTTTCCATGATTCACTAGTTAGTGGCACTAGGATCTATCACCACAAATCTGTTGCCACTATTTACTAGTTCATGGCATAAGCATATATCTCCATGGAACACGATTGTTGTATTAGGATCTGTTGCTACGATTCAAAAGTTCAAGGCATTAAGATCTATTGCCACGAGTCTGTTGCCACGATTCACTAGTTCGTGGCACTTTCATCTATCGCCATTGAACACGATCGTTGCATTAGGATTTGTTGCCACGACTCACTTGTTCGTGGCGTTAGCATCTATCGCCAGGGAACACGATCTGTTAGTGATGAATTGAATCCAAATTGTCTCAAATCAATTCCAAACTTGTTCAAACTTGTCATAAACTATGGTAGCTAGTCAGTAAACATTAATAACAACTCATTACCAAGTTTTACTTCACAATTGCATTAATCATGCGTATCATGGCATATTGAGTAATATATGAGCATTATTTGATTGTAATGTTGGTTTTGCATGTTTGTCACGCGAAATAGAAGGTCTCGCTGTAGAGACTGCTTTCGAGGACCCGCATAACCAAAATTTTGAAGCATTCGATCAAAACCAAGCTCAAAGGCAAGGAAAGTATCCTTGATCATCTTGATCCAGGTTTTAAATTTTTTGGTTGAAAAATTGCATGTTTCTGTCAATTGACAGGAAAACCCAATTGTAGGAGTTTACTAGTTTTGTATGACCACCCTTGTTGCTTGAAAACAATGTAGAGAGTCGGGAAGGGTATTTTACATTATTGCTTCGCAATATTCAATTGGGTTTGGGAAACAATCATATTACTTAATTATGAACCATTGAACACATGAATGATGAGTATTGGTATTAATGACCCTTTAGCAAATTGGTGCCTAGGGATCTAAGGAAGCCGGTTATGTGGACTGGGTTGGACTATTTTGGTGGTTTTTCTTGCTTTAGATCTAAGGACCGGTTCATGGAGCGACCATCGAGGATTTACGGTGCTACCAAAGGGCCAAGTATGGGTGCAGCTTAGTTGTCTAATTAGTGTGTTGCTAGTACTATTTGGACTACTAAGAATGCTCAGGGAAGGGGTGGTCGGATGGGTTTGCAGTGATGGAGGGACTACCCTGGGATCTGAATGGCCCAAGAGGGGGCCCTTGGTTGGATGTTCTAAGTTGGAAACATCACCACCGGTGAAACCTCAGTTGGGTCTAAATATCCTAGTAATCACTTAGTAAAGGCTATTTTGTGATCTCTTGGCCACACACCAAAAGAAGTGTGAGATGGCATAACTGAGATTTCCTAGTCACAGAAAGGTGATGAAATCTCGAACTTGTGGGTAAAGCGGTACAACATCCGCAGAGTGTGTTTAAAACTATCATGATAGCCGTGCTCCCAGTTATGAGCAACCTGGACCCTCACATGATTAGAGTTATGGACTTTGAACATGGTTTAATGGCTAGAATATGTTTGGGAATTGATATTGGTTCGGTAATTGGTTTTTGTATATGTAATTGATGAAATTGAGACAAATAAGCAGTTATGAGTTGATTACGGTTTAATATTGCTGGTATTGTTTACTTAAGTTGAAATTAATGTTATTTGGGTTATTTTGGGAAGGACCAAACTTAATGATCAAAATATTGCACTTTCAATTATTTTGAATGTACTTTTATGCAATTAGCCATTATTCAATTACTATTCCTTGTTTAAGCTACATGTCATACTTTCTCACAGATGCTGAGTACGACATGTGCTCACCCTTGCTATTCCCCCAAAAAATTCAGGTTCAGGCATCAACGTGGAGTACCAGAAGGTATTTGAGGAGTTCTAGCCATGCGTGTTACTGTCAAGCTTGCCTATGGAGTTTGGAGTCTTTATTGTTTAGTGTTTTCCGCTGCAGCTATTTAGAGCTTGTATTCGAGACTATTTGGTTTCTAATAAGGTACTATTATTAGTATTGTTATTCAAGATATGGTTATAATATTTTTATCGTTTGTGAATCACTTGTGTATGTGTGTTAAACATCCTCGGCACACATATGCATCACGCTTGGTTCATTTTCGGACTTAGGCTATGTATATGTACCTTAGAAGCATAGTAGGAGTATCTACCTAAATCTTAGCCTAGTCCTCGTTACCTTATTTACGACAAACTTGCGACGGCCATAAGCCGTCGCAAATAAGGTAAACCGTCGCAAATAGCTTATTTGCGACGGCCCCGGCCGTCGCAAATCGTTGGGATTCCTGTAGTGGTAAGGATAGAATGCTCTCGTATGTGTCACACTACCTCCAAACTATCAATTACCCATCCTTGCTAGAAGCTTACCTAGACCAACATAGCCTCTACATTTGATGATTGATTTTCTTCCACCTTGCCTTACTTTGGGAGAATATAAATGACACCCTTTGGGGAATACTCTAAAAGAGAAAATGCTACATCGGTAGATTCCGTGCGCTTGTGGATTTACATCTATGATTTAAAAACTATCAACATGCATTTGTGACACCCTTGCTAGGAATGAATTGTTAGTAGTGCGTAGGAAATATTAACAAGCATTTATGGCGCCGTTGCAGGGGAAGGCAGCCAAAGTATTGCGTGATTGAGTGAATAGGATATGACCCTGTGTAGGTTTTAGTAGGATAACCCTTCTTGTTTTCGCATTTTATGTGAAAACAGGGTAGTGTATGTCTGGTTTCCGCTTGCCGGAAAAATTTGTTGAGGATCCTGAATTCCTTCTAAGAGATCGACCTTGTATCGTTACTCCTTAGAAACTTAGAGCGTCAAAACAAGCCAGCGTAACTGCATCAACAACCAAAACGCCAACGGCCCAGAAGACCCTTCGTGAGTTTTTTACAACATTTGCTAACAATGTGCCTGTTGGGCCCACTGTTAACATGAGAGATGTGAACTTTGAAATCAAGACTTTATAATCACTATGGTGCAAGCCGACCCATTTTTTGGGAAGTCTAACGAAGATGCAAGTGCTCACCTGCATCAATTCCTTAAGATCTGCAACACTTTTTAAGGTCAAGGACGTATCACCTGATGTTGTCTGTCTTAGGCTGTTTCTGTTCTCTCTTCTTGGGAGAGCGAAACAGTCATTCTACATGAACAGAAGTGTTGTAAACACTTGGGAGAAGTGTTCTATGACATCCCTCGCCATGTTTTTCTTATTGGGCAAGACCAATGTCCTACGTGGAAGAATTTACAGCTTCCAACAAGATGCCAATGAGTCTATTCCCTAGGCTTGGGAAAGCCTTTTGGAGTACATCCTAGACTATCCCCACCATGGGATGGATTATTGCCTAATTACCCAAAACTTCTACAACGGGTTTATCCCTTCTGCCCGTGACCATGTTGATGCTGCTGCAGAAGGTGCCTTCTTCTCATTGACGGTGCACAAAGCTAAAGATTTGATTGAGAAGATGGTGTCAAACATGGGTTGGAGCGACGAGCGTCTCCATACCCTCCAGCGAGGCATACACACCTTGAAGGAGGTGGACATGATCATTGCCAAATCTGACCTCCTTATGAAGAAGATTGATGGACAACGCAATAGTGAGGTATGTAGCAATGCCTATGCCTTAGACTCTCACGTCACTTGTGAAGCCTGTGGAACATGGGCCATATGGACAATGACTACCCCGAAACCTGTGAGGATGCCCTATATGTAGCCAACAATGGGAACAACAATGACCATCATCCAGGAGGTCAAGGGTGGGGCCAACCACGCCTATTCATTCAAGGAGGGTACAATAGTAATGGCAATAACGGAAATCAACCCAACTTAAGAGATATTGCCATTAGCCAGCTGAAGATCAATGATGCTTTATCAAAGAAGTTGTCGGGTAATGATAAGACCCTATAGAGCATTAATACCAAGATTGAAGGACTATCCCCAGCCTTTAAGAATCAATTGAGCTTCAACAAGATGTTGGAAACTCAGTTGGCTCAACTAGCAATTGCCGTTCCACCAATGGAGAATGGCAAGATGCCAGGTTAGCCCGAGCCTCCCGTGGAAAATGTCAACATGAATTCTCTACAAGGAGGCAACTGGCTGAAGGACCCAGGATGTCCTAAATATCATGATCGATTGGAGATCATTAATTTGACAAGGCCCTTTGTGACCTTGGAGGAAGTGTGAGTGTGATGCCCAAGGTGGTTTTCAACCAGCTAAACTTCACAAAGCTTACTCCAACACCAATGCGGCTCCAACTGGCTAATTCTTCAATCTGTTATCTGGCGGGTATCCCTAAAGATGTCATGGTGAAAATCCGGAATTGCTTCATACTTGTGGATTTTGTGGTGCTCGACATGGAGGTCGAGAAGGATACGCTGCTCATTCTTGGGTGACCATTCCTTAGCACCGCGAAGGCTCACAATGATGTGGGATCTAGAGAAATAAACTTCCATACCAATGGCAAGGAGGAGAACTTTAACATTCGCCAAAAGTTGGAGCAATGCTCCATGATCCATATAAAGTATGGGCTGAATGTCAAACGCATTCAAAAGGATGAAATAACACCCCCAAAGGTGGACCCGCTGAATGATTTCATAAGGAAATTGATTTATGAGGAGAACCCATCTTATCATCCACGTCGACACCCCGAGAGGATGGAGAAGTCCGGGCCTCCCAAAGGCCCAAGTCTACAAAACCGCCAAAGAAGGAATGGCTAAAGAAGTAAGACAAGCCGTCCGAGCCCATCCCTCCGGGACCAGATGTCAAGAAATATAGAAGGAGGAATGTCCATCTCATCGGACGGTGGTGAGACCTATCCAATAGGTTAACTTGGTAGCTATCCTTTTCTTTGATTCTTCTTTTCTCTTCATTTGATTTTCCCCATTTAGTTTGATTTTCCCCACTGCATACTTTAGATTTGTTATCAACTTGTGAATCTTCTATTCTCAACTATCATTTTTATTTCTTTATTTTCACAAAAAGAAAATTTTTGGATTTTGAAAAGAAAAGAGTTTTTATTCGGAAAACTATTTTCTGGGCTGCAAAAGTGGTAATTCACAACGTGCTAATTCCATAGCCATTGGGGAGCCACATGCCAAAAGGGAGAACAGGGGGCCCACATTGCAGTGCGGCTAACCCCCTTGTTTGTCCGACATGAGGAAAGGGCCATTTTGGCTCTCTATCCTCCAACGGCTATATTTGGTTCCCTAGTGATGGTTGGGGAGTGTACACTATAAACAGTGACCGTGAGGAGCACACCTCTTCACACTTCACCTAAATTCACACGTCCCCAAAGTCACTCTTGCTCACATTGTTTTTCTTGCTCTTCATTGAAGTACTCTTGCTCAAAGTCCAACTCAAAAAGGTTTGCTTTTGTTTGCATTTGCAATTTCTCTCAAGATCTTCAAGGGAAAATTCATCGAGGGTTTTGCTTTTGCTAACATCACCTCTTTTGAGTTTTTGCTTTGTTGTGGCCATGAAAGGAATGAAGAGGTTGTTTGGGAAGAGGAAGGAGGCTGCAAGTTCAAGCCATCGTCGAGATTCAAGTGCACGTCCCTCTTCCATTTCTACACCAAGTTCATGGAGGAGGAGTGTAGGTGAGACACTCCCATCGGTGAGAGGGGCAACCCGCACAAACTTCTTCACGACAACGACCTCGACATACAAAGTGAAGTTGAAGATCAAGCACGCAAGATCCTTCAGGATCGTGAGTTTTCTCATAAGAAAGCTTATGATCCGGATTTGATCTCAAAAATAGCTATGGATTCCGAATTTTTTTCCATTCGGCGTGTACTAGGATGGGAAAACTTTGCTGACATAGAGGAGAGAGGTTCACGCCTTCTCTCCATGCAATTCCTTTGCACACTCAAAATAGGATTTGATGGTACTACTTTTATATTATTTGAAAAAGAATACAACATCATATGAAAAGAATTAAGTGAAATCCAAGGTTTCCATAAATGTTGTTTGCTAGATTTAAACGCTTTGTCAAAGTTTAACAAACAAAGTTTTTGGAAAGATTTAACTAGTGAGGTCAGATAAAGTGCACCTAGGAATATCCACTTGCACAACCCTACTTTACGCTTCATGCATATATCGGTGGCTATGACTATGTTCCATAGTGGATATGTAAGGGTAGTGCGTGATGATGAGCTGAAATTTTTATTTGCCATGAATAAAAAGATCAAAGTTGCTTTAGTTATTGCCATGATGACACAATGGTTAGATTACATTCAAAGAACAAGGCTAATTGAATGCACTACATTGATTAACCGTATTGCTACTAGGGTAGGAGCACTAGAATATTCTTCATTTGAGTATATTGAAAAAAAAGAGAATTGATTAATGAAGATTATTTTGTGCAAGGACATGCTCTGAAGCATGATCAAGATGGCTCTTTGTCTTTTCATTATCCCGGCTTTGTCAATGAAATTTGGTTTCCTAACCCGGATTTTCATTTGTACAAATGCCGGAGGCTAACGATTGACCTTCTTCTCATCGAGGAAGCCCCAATAAGTAATGTCTCTGAGAGGGTAACTAGAAGTCGTATGACGAGGGCGACCATGCCTCTGACAACCTCCATGGTCCATGAGTATGAAGAGGAAGAGAACCCAACGGGTGATGCACCTGGATGGACTCAACCTCCATCGTATGAGACCGATGGTCCGTCATGGCATGGATGACCGGGTGCCACATGGGAGTCACCCCTATCCACTTCAAGCTCTAGCAGCTTGTCTCCAATGTCCATGAGAAGATGTCGTTCCGCTTTGGCTAGATTTCATCGTGACTATAGCTAAGAAATGACGGATCTTGCTAGACGTATGGAAGAGCTTGAAGTGAGAATGGGTGGCATCTACAACACTCTCCATGGGCATGTCCAAGGTACCCAAGACTGGCAACAACACATGGACACTCAATTCACCACCATCAACTCCACACTACAATAACAACAAGCCAATCTAGCGGCATACTTCCGTCATCAACGGTTCAACCCTAATCATGGAGGTGAGTGAACAACAAAAGCTTGGGGGAGGACCCCCACTTGAGGTAAATTGTATCACACCCCTTGTATATTTATTTTCAATTCATCCATCATCGACCTTGCATTAAAAAAGTAGTATAGATTTATTTTCAAACAAAGTAAAAGATGTGCGGTAATAATGACTTGGAATTCATATAGATGAAATTATGAAGAGTTGCTATTTTTTAATTTTTCTAAGTCCCTAGTTTACAACTTACCACTCTCCAACATATTGCTCTCATTGGCTAAAATTGCTTTTGCCTTTATTTAGATATTGTCGGTAGCAAAATCATAATCCATTCTAAGTTGTTGTGAGATGTGATATAGTGATAGGGCTGCTATTCCTAATTTGAAAGAGAAACTTGGATTTCCGGAGAAAATTCTAAAAAAGGTTTAAGTTACTCTCATTTGATTGGAAATACCTACCAAAGTCATATGATACATTACATTGATAGGCCTTATGCATATGCTATTTGTCTTCACAATGAGCTTTGTCAAACTAGTATAGACCTATGTGAGATTTCATTCATTACTTTTTGAATTTAAGACTTCTTTTTTACATGCTATACTTCTACACTAGAAGTAAGAAAAATCCCATCATACCACCATTCCACAATAAAAAGAGAAACTCCATATCCTTCATGCTTAGTACTCTCTCACAATTTATTGCATGAAAAGGGAGTAGAAGACATGGCTACAAGAAAAAGAAAAACAAAATGCATGCTTACTTCAAATGAAAAAAAAAAAAAGAGAAAGGAAAGTAGCCATGTTTCATCCCTACAAAAATAAGAGAGTGCACTAAAAAAGGATTCATCTCAATATCCACATCCACCTCCATTTCATCACAGATGCACAAGTGTTGAACAAAATTGTTTTGAATTGATTTCTCCTAAGGCTTGCTTTTTTGACTTAGAAATATTATGTGTTGCAAATATGCCTACTACATTCCCCACCAAGCTCCACATACAAGCCTTATTTAGAGGTAGGATTAATTTAGCCACAATACTTGGTGATGACATATTTTTACTAGACATAATGGAGAGACCGGGAGAATCAAATTGAGGTACTTAGAATCTAAATTGAACTCTCCGTGATTTGAGTGGAATATGATTTCTAGGGTATGCGTGCTCCATTTTTTGTTCTATCTTTGAACCACCATGAATAGGAGAAGGCATAAGCCCCATAATTACTTGAGATGGGTGAAGTACCATGCCAATTTTTGCAATATTAGGTAGAGTATTCTGTTATGCACATGGTACCTTCAAAAAAAAAAGAACATTGTAGCAACTCCTGATCATCAACCTAAATTCTTGACTTTGCTCGGGACGAGCAAAGGATAAGCTAGGGGAGTTTGTTGACGACTGTTATATACCAATTTCATCCGTCAATATAAATCAATTATGTGAAGGAATTGTCATTTCTTGCACACATCACATTTCTATTTGACCTATTTGCACTTGTCATTGGAGAAATAGTGCATTTAGGTAATTATTACAGGAAATGAAGTAAAAGAGGGGGAACAATCCTATAAAATATCATTCCAGCCAATAAAGCGATGACATGTGGCACCACATGTATCAAATGGCCCACAAACTGAAGTATCCGAGGCCATCCAACAGTGTATACCCCATATCAATGGGACCTACCTGGAAGTTACCCCGAGGAAGCACACTTTGATTCGTCCAAGTTTTTATTCATTCGACTTGGGGGTTCGACCGACCTCTTCCTGATGCCAAACTCATCCAGCTTCAACGTGTCGACTCCCTGTGGTGCCCTGATCACCATGAAGACTGATTTGCGTTCTTTTGGTGGCGGGAACCGACCCTTCTCCACCTATATATAGGACCCCTCTACCCTCACTTCATACACATACCACTTGAGTATTCGTCCATTGTATACACTATTCTCCATAGGTTTAGAGGAGTGTAGGCTGTAGAGAGGAGAGCCTCTAGTCCATAGTCCAAGTAGGAAAGGAGTAGAAGGTGTCTCTTCCCAATCCATAATTGGGAAAGGTATGGCTGACATATCCCTATTTGTATTTGTGATTTTGCTCTTAATAAAGATGTTATCTTTAGTATTCTATTGTTCATATACTTCGATGAAGTGTTTCTTATTTGATTGTGAATTCCATACATGTTGTAGGAGTAGTATTTATGATTATGCTATACCATTCTCATTATATTGTCATAAACACTACAAACCCCCACTATATTATAATTAGCTATGACATGATTATGTTATATGAATCACTAATGCTATGAATTAACATTGGTTCAATGATGATTTAGTTCATTACCTCAGGATGGCTCGTGCCTAGGCTCTTAAGGTAATTACTTAATATGCTACCATGGTGCTAAGATAGATAGGTAGCATTGAATGTCTCGTAGACCCATGGATTGAAGAGGTATGCAGTAGGTGGTGACAACCCTATCTTTCCTTTGTAATCCTCCACGTTCGGCTATGCCACAAGATCTTGGTGGGAGTTGTCCTAGTATTGCTAGGGGTAAACCCGTGCCCGTTGTGTTAATCCACTTAGCATGAGAATTCATAATTGATGTGATCATTAGTAACTAACTTAGGCTATGTATATGTACCTTAGAAGCACAGTAGGAGTATCTACCTAACTCTTTGCCTAGTCCATCTTTACCTCATTTACCCCTTTAGGATAGAATGCTCTTGTGTGTGTCACACTACCTCCAAACTACCAATTACGCATCCTTGCTAGAATCCTACCTAGACCAACCTAGCGTCTCCATTTGATGATTGCTTTGCTTCCACCTAGCCTTCCTCTGGGAGAATATAAATGACACCCTTTGGGAAATACCCTAAAAGGGCAAATGCTACATCGATAGATTTCGTGCGCTTGTGGATTTACATCAGTGATTTTAAAACTACCAACAAGCATTTCTGGCACCCTTGCGAGGAATGAATTGTTGGTAGTGCGTAGGAAATATGAATAGCATCTTTGACAAGGAGAAGGTCAAGTATGCACGTAGTGCATATTCGATCACAAGATCCCCCTTCATCAACGATGGTCTTGGCTATTCAAGGGGAGGAAAGCAGAATGCTAGAATTTCAAAGAATAACAAGATGCGAATTTAGCTTGTCAAGGAAGGCTAATATCAAGTCAAGAATGAACATCATGCATCTACTTCTCTTGAAATAGTGAAATTTGACAAAGATGCTCAAAATGCTAAAAATGCCAACTTAGTTATGTTTCATGATTTTGATGCATCTTGTGTGCTAATGAGGAACAAATTTGGCCATACCTATGCTAAATATGTTGGGACACTCCGCAAGAGCCCAGAGCCTTGTGTGTGGGTGACCAAATGCCTTGTCACTAACCTCAAAGGAGCCAACAAAGCTTGGGTACCTAAAACCAAAGCCTAAACTTGTTTTTTAGGCTTACTCCTCCGATGGTACAAAGTGGGTGTTAGATAGTGTATGCACCAACCACATGACCAGAGTGAGAAGAATGTCTATGGAGTATGAATAAAACAATGATCCAAGTCAAGGTATCTACTTGGGCGACGGTAGCCAAGACAAGGTACTACGTATGGGTAAAATCTCTATTTCTCCACAACACAATATTTCTCATGTTATGCATGTTGAATCTCTAGATTTCAATATTTTATCCATTTCCCAATTATGCGGAAAGAGATATAATTGCTTGTTCACTAATGAGGGTGCGATTGTCACTATAAGAATTGATAACTCAATTGCCTTCAAGGGTGTGCTCTAGGGAAAGCTTTATCTCGTGGACTTCACCGCGGATAAAACTCAACTTAACACATGCTTGATGGCAAAGACCAACATGGGATGGTTGTGGCACCGTAGACTAGCCCATGTTGGTATGAGGAATCTTCAAAATCTTATAAAAGGCAATCACGTCGAAGTTCATAAAAATGTTATTTTTGAGAAAGATAGGCCTTGTAGCGCATGCCAAGCAGGGAAACAAGTCATAGCAACTCATCCCGCAAAGAATGTGATGATGACAACAAGACCATTGGAGATGCTACACATGGACCTCTTTGGTCCCATTGCTTACATAAGCATTGGCGGTAACACAAATGGTTTAGCTATTGTTGATGACTTTTCCCGCTTCACTTGGATATTTTTCTTGCTTGACAAAGTTCAAACACAAGGTGTCCTCAAGAGTTTCTTATGAAGAGCCCAAAATAAGTTCTCCTTAAGAATCAAGAAGATAAGGGGAGACAATGACATGGAATTCAAGAACACCCAAGTTGAAGAGTACTTGGACGAGGATAGCATCAAGCATGAGTTTTTGGCACCCTACTCACAAGAACAAAATGGGGTGGCCAAAAAGAAGAGCAGAAATGTAATAGCGATGTCAAGGACCATGCTTGATGAGTATAAGCCATCTGATCAATTTTGGGCAGAAGCGGTCAACACCGCTTT
Organism: Tuctoria greenei; assembly: GCA_036927565.1. NCBI lineage: Eukaryota > Viridiplantae > Streptophyta > Magnoliopsida > Poales > Poaceae > Tuctoria > Tuctoria greenei. The sequence goes on along the minus strand of JAYESD010000003.1, from coordinate 174,875,399 downwards.
CCATGCCACAAACCGCCTCTATCTCCATCGCCTATTGAAGAAGAATCCATACGAACTTTTAACGAGTAACAAACCCAATATCTCCTTCTTTAGAGATTTTGGCAGCATATGTTATATTCTTAACAAGAATCCCTGAATTTTGCTTCGAAATCCGATGAAGCTTTCTTGCTTGGCTATGATTCAAACACCAACACCTATCGTGTCTTCAACAAAACCTCCGATTGTGTTGAAATCGCACGTGACGTGGTGTTTGATGAAACTAATAGCTCCCATGTGGAGCAAGTTGATCAATGTGCGCTAGATGAAGAAGAGGCACCATGTACAGCGTTAAGAAAGATGGCACTTGGTGATATAAGACATCAAGACCAACAAGGCCCAAGTGATCCACCCTCGTCACAAGACGTGCCCTAAGTACAAGATCAAGCCCAAGATCCCCAAAATCAAGATCACCATGATCAAGAAAATGAAGATTAAAATGGTGGAAATCATGAAGGGGGAGACTATGAAGATGAGGGAGATGAAGAATTTGACTCAAGACCAAGTGTACCTCACCCAAGAGTTCATCAGTGTTTTCAACGGGACCATCCCATTGACAACATACTTGGAGACATCTCCAAAGGGGTAATGACGCACTCTGGTATGGCTAACTTTTGTGCTCATTATTCATTTGTGTCTTATTTGGAGCCATTTAAGGTTGAAGATGCTCTACGATACCCAGATTGGGTGATGGACATGCAAGAGGAGCTCAACAACTTCAAGAGAAACAAAGTGTGGGAGCTTCCAAAAAGACCTAATGCCAATGTGGTAGGCACCATGTGGGTCTTATGAAACAAGCAAGATGAGCATGGCCTGGTGAATAGAAACAAAGCTAGACTCGGGGCCAAGGGGTACTCACAAGTCGAAAGTTTTGATTTTCATGAAACTTTTGCTCCCGTAGCTAGGCTTGAATCTATTAGCATATGAATGGCCTATGCTACTTAAAACGATTTAAAGTTGTATCAAATGGACATGAAAAACGCCTTTCTCAATAGTCCGATCAAGGAGGAACTCTATGTGGAGCAACCGCCCGGCTTTGAGGACGCTATGTATCCTAACCATGATTTTAAGCTTCATAAGGCTCTCTACGCCTTCAAACAAGCTCCTAGAGCTTGGTCTGAGTGCCTTAGAGACTTTCTCATTGATAATGGTTTTAGGATAGGAAAGGCCAATTATACACTCTTCACTAAGAACATGGATGATGATTTATTTGTGCGAGGTGTTCTTGTGATACTTTCCTTGGACCTGCTATGCGAGTAGTGCGTGGAGGTTCTTGATCGGTAGGGCTTAGTCCTCAAGCAAGGTTGCACATATAAAAGATGGAAAGGCAGTGGTTTTACGTGGTTCGGCCGCCAGAGCATAATACCCTACTCCACGGTGTGAGCTGTATTGCTGGAGAGTGTGCTCTCTTGGGTGTGAATGCATGTGTTGAGTGTAGATGAAGTTGTCTATGTTGGTGGCTGCCCGATCCTTTTATAGTCTAAGGCCGACCAACTTAAAAGTGGGGTCCGGGGCCTCACAGGTGGCCCCGAGGCGATCTTATCCTAAAGATCTAAGGCTTCTCGCATAAGCTTCATCTAACCGTGGCTTGAAGACCCGCTTTCTTACCGTCTTAGACGCTAGTGGCCCATGTGTAGTCGTTGATCGTGGCATGGGATGTCCCATCCGTCTATATTGTCGCTGTAAGCTACCTCACTTGCCGAAGTGGGGTAGGCCACCGTTGCCTTTATTGTGATGCGATTGGGCACAATGATACCTGACAGGGGGCGCGTGTCGTGTTGTGTGCCGGGGGAGGTGCATGTCTTCAATGCTTGATTTAGACAGGATGCACCGCCCATTAACTCCCGCAACCCACCTCCCGGGGCAAGTTGCAGGACACGTGGTAGCATCAGAGCTAGACCCTGCGGGGGAGGCCATGTCCTGTTATGTGGTCAACTTGGAAGCCATGGATCCCATCTCTGAGGTGAGCTAGGAATCTAGGACTACAGGGCACGTGGTAGAGCCAGTGTCCGCCTCCACAGGAGATGGCCGACCTGGTGCTTGGGACCACGTGGCAGCACCGGAGCCCACTCCCATGGAGGACAGGGGTCCTGTCCTCTTGGACACGTGGCAGTTGGGAGCCCGTCTCTTTGGAGAAGTTGGGCACCGTCTTGAGGTCCACATGGCGTCATCGGACCCTGCCTTAGTAGGGAGGCAGGGTACCTTGGTGCTTCCAGCTTGTGCGCAAGGGTACCTCGTATGCTGGGTACCGACAGTGGCCCCAGGTCCACCCTCAGGGGAGGTGATGAGCCCAAGGTTGGAGCCCTAACCTTGCTTTCTCACGTTGACTTTGATTTCATCTTGGTAAGCTAAAGCGGTGTGCGCCTCTTCGATCATGGCCATGCGTCCTCTCCCGGTTGAGAGGTTGTGGCGACGTGATCTTTGCTTACAGCGGTATCTTTGCCCAGTGCAGCACCTTTAATCACGACAGTTGCCAATGTGGTTGTAGCTCTTCTGCTTGTTCCGCCTTTATGGAAACTGCACAAACTATCTGTTGATATGTCCTACACACTACTAACATATGATTCCTGACAATGGTGCCAGAAATGCTTGTTGATAGTTCTTTAATCACAGATATAAATCTGCAAGTGCACAAAATCTATCAATGTAGCATTTCCCCTCATAGAGTATTCCCAAAGAGTGTCATTTATATTCTCCCAAAGGAAAGCTAAGTGGAAACAAAGCAATCATCAAATAAAGAGGCTAGGTTTGTCTAGATAGGGTTCTATCAAGGATTGATAAATGATAATTCGGAGGTAGTGTGACACACACAAGAGCATTCCATCCTAAGGAGGGTAAATGAGGTAAAGAAGGACTAGGCTAAGAGTTAGGTAGATACTCCTACTGTGCTTCTAATGTACATATACATAGCCTAAGTTAGTTACTAATGATCTTATTAATTATGAATTCTCAAGCTATAAGACCCTCATTTTTATGCATCAGGCATTGCATAAGTTTACATACATGTCTAACATTAATTGACATAAAAAGGAATGAGTTTCAAATGAATTTAGAGCAAGACCGCACTCGAAAGTTCTGGGAAGTGCGGACTAGTCCGGTTTCTCTCTGACCTCCTTCAAAAATGTCAGTTTTTGCTGCGGACTAGTCCATTTTTCTCTCTGTACAACTTTTGGACTTGTCTGGTCCGGTGCAGACTAGTCCGGTATCCCAATTTTTTTGAAATTTCGCCAAGTTCCTAGACTTGTCTGGAATTGTCCGACATCTAGCGGACTTGTCCAGTTTTGGTCGGACATGTCCGTTTTTCCTCTGACTAAGTTTGGACTTGTCCGATGTCCAGTCCGAACTTGTCCGATATCTGTCTATCTAACTTCGGACTAGTCCGGCCTTGTGCAGACTTGTCCGGTAATCACGATTCCGAGTTGATCTCTCGTTCCACGACATGTTTTTTGGTTTACCTAAAGTGGGCCGAAGGACATCCTGTCTAACTCTTTTGGAGCCCATGTGGGACCCAACACCGGCCTCCACCCACCCCAAACTCGAAATCCATTAAACCCTAGCCCTCCACCTCTATGTAAACATCCCCACCCCTTGACTTTATATCCTTTTGCTTCAATTGAAAGACCAAAAACCCTAGTTCGTGGAGAGCGACCATCAAGGAGGGAGAAAGAAATTCCAAGCAACAAGAACAAGAGGAGGAAATGAAAGAGGATCATGTGATCAAGATCTCCATCAAGTTTTCGGTCTTCATCAACAATTCACCTTCAACTCTTCATCATCAACCCTAGATCGTCAAGATTCAAGTTACATCTTCAATTCTGGATCCTTGGAGTTTTAAACACGTGGTATACCTTCTACTTCTCTTTTTCCATGTCAATTCAACCCAATTCTCTCATATCAGAAAAAACCCTAATTTGCAGTCTATCCAGGCAGACTAGTCCGACCCCTGAAACCAGACTTGTTCGGCCTCTAAATCTGAATAGTGCTGAATTAATTCTAAATTGACTCGAATCAATTCCAAACCTGTTAAAACTTGTTAAAAGCTATTAAAACCAGTTAGTGAACATTAATAGCAGCTCATTATCAAAGTATTACCTCACAATTGCATTAATCATGCATAGCATGCCAAATTGAGTAACATATGTGCACTTTTTGATTGTGATTCTTGTCTAGTATGTTCGTTGCACGGATTAGACGGATTTGCGCTAGAGGGTGCTGCGGAGGACCTCCAGTACCAGGATTTTGAAGACGTTGACCCAAACCAAGCCCAAGAGCAAGGCAAGTGTCCTTGAAACAAGGCAAGCCCCGGTTTGCATTTAAGAGCTTTTTAAACTTTTCCAGTTTTATTCACTTACATCTTCAATTGATATTGTGCATTACGTATAAGGTGTTTGATAATCCACTTGCATGGCCAAAAATCCCAGGAATTGCTTGGAACGAGTTACAATTTGACCTGTAGTAACTGCCTTGCTAATGCATAGGAAATCCAGTAGAAGTTGAGTAGTTGGAATCTACTCGCGAGAGATGTAGGACATATTTCACGGAATTGGTTAGATACAAAATGGCAGAATATAATGAAATGGAGACCGGGCAGGGAATGGATAGGAAGCGCCGAGAAGTGAGTCTCGGTCGCGTAGTCCTGCCTGTGTCGATTAAGGCCCGCTTCGTGTGCGGCCCCGCTGAACAAGCATGACTTGTACCGACAACATAATGGACATATGGAATCCAATAAACTGATGTAACTTGATAACTGGGGTGTCGAGGCCCATTAACTCACCATCGATAGGGGTGGGCTGAGGACAGTAAGCTTTAAATCGGTCGGCAGACACATGAGGTGTTCCGTGCGGAGACCTTCTATTCGCGGAGGTGAGACGGGCTCGGCGTTCAGGTTTCTTGTGAAAGGTGGCCATATACGCCTAGTACTAAAGTGTTGTGTAGGTACGGATGTGCTCGCTGACACTTCCGAACGACGTATGTGTCGTGTTGTACGGGTGTGTCCTGATTGCAATCACTATCCCTCGCAGTAATAGAGTACCACTTGTTCACTGTGTCGTGACGTAGTAAATACTGAAGAAGCCAGAAAATCATATTGTATTGAATTATAATTTACGATGCAACCTTGTATGATTTAGAGATAGTACAACTAAAATTTTACAATTTCCCTATACTTTAGCTGTAATAGCATTATGTGCTTTGGGCATGTCATATCATCGGTAAAGCGTTTCTTGTTTGATTGTGGAGCCCATGATGTGTCGTGCCTGGAGAATGTCATTTGCTACATAAAACTTGATTATAAGGATCCACTTGTAGGCGAGTCATTTATGCTTCACCTCACCTATGTTTAGTGTCCCCTTTGCATATGTCTAGTGAGACAGGTTAGTCTTGTTGAGCCTTATGCTCACGTTTGCAGTTAACGAGTTTTTGCAGATTATACCGTTGATGAAGGGTTTGATGATGAGGCTGCACCCCCTCCAGGGTGCACAGCCGAGTGGGAACCCTGCACGCCGCCATAATTGAGTGCTGCTAGTGTGAAGTATCCAAGGCATGGATAACTTTGCTTTTGCATAGCTAGTGCTGAGAGCGTAGCTATGATATATATATTTTTTCTTTCCTTCCGCTAGTGTTGTAAAAACTTCCGCTGTATGAAAAATAAAAGACGTCGTCTTGTACTTATTCAGGTTCTATTCTCGTATAACTATTGGGTGTCGCATCGCACGACACCACCCAATGAGATCCTCGGATGTCGGGATTCTGGTCCCCACAGACATGGTATCAGAGCATCATTGGGAACAGTGTACTTGAAAGGAACATATTTTCAAAAATTAGGACTTGAGTGAGGAATTAGTTATATGCCTTTATAAGGAGTATTATTAGTATAAGGTATAAAGGTGGTAAACTAACTATGTGTTATTATATTCTGTAACGACGCCCCGACATCAGGTAAGAGGTAAGGTACGCCACCGAGAGCAGATCAATCTCGGTAACCTCAGCATACGAGGAGTGGTATGTGAAATTTCCGTGGCTTGGCACGGGAAGTTAATAGGAGTCTCTGATGCTTTCAATGTTTTTGAGAACCTATGACACGCGGTACCCCAGCGTGCTTCAAAGTTAGTGGGAGCCCCCGTCGGGTGGTGTATAACCCGATAGTATGCCTCTCTAGAACTATCCATGTTCTATGGGAGCATGCGAAACACGTATGCCCGAGCGTGTATAAGCCGGATCATATGGGATTCTTTGCTGTAGAGACGTATTTACAGCCATGTACCTCGAGACATGACCTCGCTCGAGGGCGACTCACACCAGTGTCGTATGCACTTATTTTCATATATATTATTGTGACTGCCTGTCGTGTATCCCCGTGCTGCCCTTAAGGTGTGAATGTGTGAAAGGGGATTGTTTGTCTTTTGCAGAATTAACTACGGTAGAGGACCATGTAGAAGCCGTTTGCGAGAGAACGATATAGGAACCACCTATAGAGGTAACCGGAAATACCGGATAGAATTTTCTTTGGTGAGCTACGTAGTACCTTCAGTATCCAACATGATACTAGACCATCCCCAATGACAGAATGGATGCATAATGTTTTGTAAAGTCCAAATATCATATGTTGGTAGGTTTGGACTCCGTAAAGGGGTTCCGACTCGATAGAATAAATAGAATCAAGATTCTTGTTTTCGGGCAGAAGTTGGCTCGACTTCGCCGGGTTGTAATCTTGGTTATATACTAGAGAGTATAGGGGTATCATATATGGATGGAAAGCTCGTAAAGATCTCTATAACTTTTCTGTTGACCATAAAGACAGAAAGGCTTGATAATCTGTTGAAATCTGGGGTGTATTGTAAGTGCTCCAGATGACCTTCCCATTGTACCAGTCTCTGTATTTTTGCCATAACTTGCTGTAGAAAAATCCACTACCTTGTTGGGATACATGTGTGGAAAGGTTAGGAGGATTTTTACAAGTTTTTTATGGGAGGTTTTTCCTGATTTGGGTTGGAGTTAAACCAAATTGGGAAGTCAATACAGTGAGCTGCAGGACGGCTGGTGCAAACCAGTCAGCTCAACTGTTAAGTTTGGATAGTTATAGCTCTTAATCCAGAATAGTGACATGGTCACATATATACATTTCTGGAAATCTTAGGAAGTCCTCCATTAACTTTATTTGTCACTCCTGACCTAAATATGGGTGTAGCTATGCCTAATTCCAATTGTTGCAAACTTGGTTCTTGCAGTCCAGATCTTGGATTAGTTTGCACAGGGTTGTGAATTGGTGCGCGATACCTGTATAACAAAAATTTTTAGGATGGCACTCTTTTATTTCATGATTGTTAACGCGATTTTATACAATGTTTATTTTTTCATTAGCTCGTTATCTTATCATGATAAACCTGTATAGAATGTGGAAGTAAGCCCATATACAGGAGAGGTTCTGTCAAAATTTCCAGAAAACTTGAGTCAATTTAAAACCTGTATAGATTCCTCATATTAGTTCGCCTAGAGCTGTATGAGTACAATCTGAAAAGGTTTTGAAGTGTACTACAACTTTTGTATTCAACTTAACTTTTAATTCTGACATTTACTGTATGAAACTTTTGGGTTAATACAGGAAGGTCAGTTGAACCAGAACTGTGATCATTTCCAGTTTGCAGATTTGCCTGAATCAATTGATTATGGATAATTTCTTTTGTCCAACATTATCATTGATTGAGTTGAATACTTATACGGTGTATTGACATCCGGGTATGTTTGTCCACAGATGGCAGCACTAAGAATTCAGTTGCCTAATTCTAGAATGATTCTATTCACCCCTCTTAAAATTTTTAGAATTATTTGGATGAAGATTATTAGGGCAATTTAAAGTGCAGTACTAATGGGCCCTTCCAAAAATAATCAAATTAGAGGCTCTAAATTTTTTCTTGGCCTCCTAATATTATCAATAGCTTGCCTGCAAAATTTCAAGATTTTAGGAACTCATTTGCTATTTTATTTGAGGCGCTTAACAAATTTGAATCAAATTCAAATCTGAATTTAAAATTCTTTTCCAACTTATTTGAACATAAGATTGGAGTTCACCATTGGGTTCAGAATAATTCATTGACCATCTCCACAAAGTTTCATGATTTTTGGGGTTGATCTTCTATTTTTAAATGAATTATTAACTTTTGTATTGGGGGTCTGACTGACCTGTGGGCCCCACCGGTCAGCCGCTGCTGAAGGGGTCAGGTCGGCCGCCTGCCATCTCTGCGCCGGCGCTCGACAGCGCGCGTGCATGCAGCTCCAGCGAGTTGCCTGCGTGCTAGCTTGCCGCGGGCTATAAAAGGCCGCCGCCGCTCCCTTATTTCCCCTCCCCGATCAGTGGTTTTCCCCTTTCGCGAGTTAATCTCCGCCGCGCGCCATCGCCACCGCCCACCTCTGCTCCGTGGTGTGCCGCCGTCTCGCACCGTTTCAAGCCACGACTCCAACAGCTTAAAGGTGCGCCTAGTCGAGCTCTAACTCTTGGTGCAAACCGTTTCCTTTTTCGTTGAGAATTGAAGACGTTATCGATCTTCTTTCTTCCGTCCGAAGTGAATGAACTCGCCAGGTTTTCGTTTAAATTCCGTTTCTACAAGTAATGATTCTATGCAATTGCTTAGGGATAGTTTCTATAGGTCCTAGCGCTCCTACCTGAGCAAAAACCCCTAAAAGTTATCAAGCAACGGCTGAGGAAATCGAGTTTTGCCCGCCGCCGGTGAGGAAACCTCGGTTCACCGTCGAGCTCATAGTTCCTGGTGGTTTTCTCCTCTTCCACGTCCATTTCCTTGATCAGCATCGTCCCAGGAAGGTTTTGAAGAAGATCCCAAGTGGTTTGAGCTACTCTGGAGCAAGTTCCACGTTGCCCGAGTGCTCACCGCCGCCTCCGCCGTCGCACGACCACTTCCGGCGAGTTTCTGACCCCACCGACCTCACCGTCGTGCTCAGCGACTCCAAAAACCCCCAGGCGGCGAGTTTTAGCGATTTTGGGCCGTCGGTTTAGCTGGCGGCGAGCTCGCCGGTGAGTCACCGCCGCGGGCGCCGCCTCGCTCGGGCACTGGCCCGAGGTAGAAGACGACCCGTAGGGTCCCACCTGCCAGCGGCTGTGAGATCACGGTGCGGCAGGTATCCCGTGCGGCTGCGCGCGAATAGTTCTGTGGACCACGGTGTTGCATTGACCAGAGCACGCCACGTGGCCCATGGGACCCGCCGATTGAAAATTTGAATTCTGGCGCCAATGGGTTATTAAAATAATTCCAGAAAATTATTCAAACTTCTAAATTCAATATCTCTCTGTAGACTACTTCAAAAATCTTCAAACAAATTTTTTTTGAAAGCTCTTGAGCTCTAATTTCTGCCAATACCAATTAGGTTCTGTGAAACTCAAAGTTAAATTCTGTAGGAAATAATCGTTCCAAATGCCAATGCAATTTTTCCGGACAACATAACCACTGGAAAAATCCCCAAAATCTACATAAAATTTAGTGTCCTATTCTTTACGGCTAGAAAAAGTTTGGGAGCCATTGCACCTGTTTAAACCTCTGTATGGTTCAGTTTCCTTTTTCAGTTATTGAATTTTTACAGATGTTCAGTTGCATTATTATGTCCCAAATTTAAACTGAACCTTCCTTCTGTCACATACTAGTTCCTGTGAAAATATTGGATTTAATTGACCTAATATCATAGTCCTAATCCAGCTACAAACTGACTATTTGTTTAAAAGCCAAAAATTCAAATGTAAATAATTCCAGAAATTATTGCCAACTTAGAAATTCAATAACTACTTGACCAAAGCTTAGACAATTATGAAACAAATTTTGTTAAAACCAGGACAACTTCCTCTATCTTGATTATCAACTGTTAGCTAGGTTCAAGCTACAGTTTCCTATCTAGAATTTTTGGAAGTTGATTGCTTGCCATAATTTTGGAGACCACAATCTACTATGATCATCTCCTGTTCTTTGCAAGAGCCTTGATCATATTCCCTAGTATATACTATAGAAGTTCCAAAGCCAATTAAGGTCCCTATCATCTAATGATCACCATGGGTTAAAATTTTTGGTCTCGATGATGATTATTTTTCAAAGTCATTTATGTACCTATTATATGCATATCGTATAGTGACCGAAGTCGAGGAGGAGCCAGAAGTCTTGGAAGAGCATCTTCCAAATTTTAACTCAGACTCTGACCTGCAACAAGGCAAGCCCTGGTTTGCATTTAAGAGCTTTTTAAACTTTTCCAGTTTTATTCACTTACGTCTTCAGTTGATATTGTGCATTATGTATAAGGTGTTTGATACTCCACTTGCATGGCCAAAAATCCCAGGAATTGGTTGGAACGAGTTACAATTTGACCTGTAGTAACTGCCTTGCTAATGCATAGGAAATCCAGTAGAAGTTGAGTAGTTGGAATCTACTCGCGAGAGATGTAGGACATATCTCACAGGATTGGTTAGATACAAAATGGCAGAATATAATGAAATGGAGACCGGGCAGGGAATGGATAGGAAGCGACGAGAAGTGAGTCTCGGTCGCGTAGCCCTGCCTGTGTCGATTAAGGCCCGCTTCGTGTGCGGCCCCGCTGAACAAGCTTGACTTGCACCGACAACATAATGGACATATGGAATCCAATAAACTGATGTAACTTGATAACTGGGGTGTCCAGGCCCATTAACTCACCATCGATAGCGGTGGGCTGAGCACAATAAGGTGTAAATCGGTCGGCGAACACATGAGGTGTTCCGTGTGGAGACCTTCTGTTCGCAGAGGTGAGACGGGCTCGACGTTCGGGTTTCTTGTGAAAGGTGGCCATATACGCCTAGTACTGAAGTGTTATGTAGGTACGGATGTGCTCGCTGACACTTTCGAACGACATATGTGTCGTGTTGTACGGGTGTGTCCTGATTGCAATCATTGTCCCTCGCAGTAATAGAGTACCACTTGTTCACTGTGTCATGACGTAGTAAATACTAAAGAAGCCAGAAAATCATATTGTATTGAATTATAATTTACTTTGCAACCTTGTATGATTTAGAGATAGTAGAATTAAAAGTTTACAATTTCCCCATACTTTAGCTGTAATAGCATTATGTGCTTTGGGCATGTCATATCATCGGTAAAGCGTTTCTTGTTTGATTGGGGAGCCCATGATGTGCCGTGCCTGGAGAATGTCATTTGCTACATGAAACTTGATTATAAGGATCCACTTGTAGGCAAGTCATTTATGCTTCACCTCACCTATGTTTAGTGTCCCCTTTGCATATGTCTAGTGAGACGGGTTAGTCTTGCTGAGCCTTATGCTCACGTTTGCAGTTAACGAGTTTTTGCAGGTTATACCGTTGATGAAGGGTTTGATGATGAGGCTGCACCCCTTCAAAGATGCACAGCCGAGTGGGAACCCTGCACGTCGCCATAATTGAGTGTTGCTAGTGCGAAGTATCCAAGGCATGGATAACTTTGCTTTTGCATAGCTAGTGCTGAGAGCGTAGCAATGATATATATATATATATATATATATATATATATATATATATATATATATATATATATATATATATATATATATTTTTTCTTTCCTTCTGCTAGTATTGTAAAAACTTCCGCTGTATGAAAAATAAAAGACGTCGTCTTGTACTTATTCAGGTTCTATTCTCGTATAACTGTTGGGTGTCGCATCGCACGACACCACCCAATGAGATCCTCAGATGACGGGATTCTGGTCCCCACAATGATACCTCCGTGCGCTTGCGGAACTCACTCTGTGATCCAATAGAACCATTAACAAGCATTTCTGACACATCTGTTGGAGATGTTTAGTTAATGGTGCATAAAAAATACCAACAAGCATTTCTTATGCCGTTGCCGCGGATGATTTGTTAGTATATCTTAGGAGCTGTCAACAAGCATTTCTGGCGCCGTTGCCAAGGAAGGCAAAGAGATATATAACATGACTAAGTGAATAGGATAGAACCCTGGGTAGGATTTTAGTAGGATAACCATTCTTTGTTTTTGCATTTTTTTAAATGTGAAAACAGGGTAGCGTATGTCTAGTTTCTGCCTGCCGAAAAACTTTGTTGAAGATCCCGAATCTCTTCTGAGAGACCGATCCCGTGTCGTTACTCCTCAGAAGATTCGAGCGGCAAAGCAAGCCAGCATTTCTGTACCAATAATCCAAACGCCAATGGCTCAGAAGACCCTTCGTGAGTTCTCAGCTCCCTCTACTAACAATGTGCCTATTGGGCCCACTGTTAACACGGGAGATGTGAACTTTGAGATCAAAACTGGCCTTATCACTATGGTGCAAGCCAACCCATTCTGTGGGAAGGCTAAAGAGGATGCAAGTGCTCACCTGCAATAATTCCTCGAGATCTGCAGCACTTTTAAGATCAAGGACGTGTCTCTGGATGCAGTCCGTCTGAGACTGTTCTAGTTCTCTCTCCTTGGGAGAGCAAAACAGTGGTTGTACGCGAACTGAAGTGTTGTAGACACTTGGGAGAAGTGTTCTACGACTTTCCTCACCAAATTCTCCCCGTTGGGCAAAACCAATGCCCTACGTGGAAGGATTTCCAGCTTTCAGCAAGAGCTCAAGGAATCTATTCCCGAGGCATGGGAAAGGCTTCAGGAGTACATCCTAGCCTGTCCCCACCATGGGATGGATGACTGGCTCCTTATTCAGAATTTCTATAACGGGCCGATCCCATCAGCACGTGACCATTTGGATGCTGCTGCTGGAGGAGCCTTCTTCTCATTGACGGTGCCAAAAGCTAAAGATCTTATTGAGAAGATGGTGTCAAACATGGGATGGAGCGATTAGCGTCTCCATACCCGATAGCGAGGCATGTACACCTTGAAGGAGGTAGACATGATCGCTGCAAAATTGGACCTCCTAATGAAGAAAATTGATGGACAAGCCAGTGGTGAAGTGTCTGGCAATGCCTATGCCCTAGACTCTCACATCACGTGTGAAGTCTGTGGCAACACGGGTCATATGGGCAATGATTGCCCAGAAACTTGTGAGGATGCCCTATACCTCGCCCACAACGGAAATTTCAACAACAACAATGGTTGTTGTCCAGGAGGACAAGGGTGGGGTCAACAACGCCCATTCTTTCAAGGGGGGTACAACAACAATGGCAACCCTAGAAATCAGCCCAACTTGAGAGAACTTGCCATTAGCCAGCTCAAGATCAACGATGCCCTATCCAAGAAGCTGTCAGCTAATGACAAGAGCCTAGAGAATATCAATGCCAAGATTGAAGGACTATCCACAGCATTCAAGAATCAAATAATCTTCAACAAGATGTTGGAGACTCAGTTGGCACAACTTGCTGCAGTTGTCCCTCCATTGGAAAACAAAAGAATTCTGGGGCAGCCAAAAGCCCCAGTGGAGAACATCAATGCAGTGGTTACGAGAGGAGGAAAGACCACGTGTGACCCACCATATCCCACACAAGAAAAGAGGACAACTGAGCCTGAGAAGGAGGATGTGCCAAGTGAATTACTTGGTGAAAGAATTGCCACACACTTTGAAGACACCAATTATTGCCATTCTCTCACAGACAAAGGAAGCCAACAGTGGATGAGCAGTTCAACTATTTTGTTGATTTCATCCAAAAGATCCACATCAATGTGCCCTTGATTGATGCGATGCAAGTACCCACTTATGCTCGCTATCTCAAGGACATATTGGACAACAAATGGCCGTTGCCCACCACTGAGGTCGTCAAGCTTAAAGAAGACTGCAGTGCAGCCATCCTCAATAGGCTTCCTAAAAGGAAAAAGGACACAGGATGTCCTACCATTTCATGCTCGATTGGGGCTCACCACCTTGACAAGGCACATTGTGATATGGGAGCAAGTATTAGTGTGATGCCCAAGGTTGTGTTCGACCAGCTGAACTTCACATAACTGACTCCAACACCAATGCAGCTACAACTGGCTCACTCTTCAGTCCGTTATCTAGCGGGTATTGCTGAAGACATCCTGGTGAAGATCCGGAACTACTTCATACCCGTGGATTTTGTGGTGCTAGACATGTACACTGAGAAAGATACACCACTCATTCTTGGGCGTCCATTCCTAAGCACTCCAAAAGCTCGCATAGATGTGGGAGCTGGAGAAATCCACTTCCATATCAATGGCAAGGAGGAAAAATTTCACTTTCGGCCAAGATTAGAGCAATGCTCCATGATTCAAATCAAGTATGGGCCGAATGATGAACACATCAGAGAGGTCGAAGTCACACCTCCAAAGATGGACTCACTCATTGCATTCATGAGAATATTAATCTACGAGGAGAATCCGTCGTTTTGACCACGCCAATATCCAAAGGCGACAGAATCTTCTGGACCTTCCCGAAAGCCCAAGTCCTCCAAACCGCCAAAGGAGGAATGGCAGAAGAAGCAAGACAAGCCATCCGAGCCCATCCCTTCGGGCCCTGATGTGAAATGAAGACAGAGGAATGTCCGTCTCATCGGACGGTTGTGAGACCTACGCCAATAGGTTAAATTGGTAGTTATCCCACTTTATTTTTCTTTCTTTCTTTTTCCACCCCATTTGGATTTTTCCCATTGCATATTTGATTTTCCCTAGCAAGTTGAGAATCTTATATTCTCAACTATCATTTTTCTTTATTTCTTTTCAAAAGGAATTTTTTTTGGATTTGAAAGAAAGGTTTTTATTTGAAAAACAATTTTCTGAGCTGCACATGTGGCATTTCACAAACTTGGTAACTTAATTGCCATTGGGCAGCCACTTGCCAAAAGGGGAACTAGGGGGGCCACCTGTCAGGTCGGCCGAATCCCCTGGTCGGCCGAATCGGGAGTGGGGCCAAATTAGCTCCCCTTCCTCCAACGACTATATTTTGAACTCCAAGTGACCTATGGAGGGTGCACCCTATAAATCGTGGCCGTGAGGAGCACCTCTGTTCACACACCACATCATTTTACAACTCCCCAAGTCACTCTATAGCTAACCTTGTTTTTCTTGCTCTTCATTGCAACACTATTGCTCAAATCCATCCCCAAAAAGATTTCCTTTTGATTGCATTTGCATTTTACACTCAAGCTTTCAAGAGGAGAAAATTTGGTGAGAGTTTTGTTTTCCAAACAACGCTTCTTTTCGGATTTTTCTCGCCTTGTTTTGTTCTTGCTTGTTGAACTTAAAGAGACATGAAGAAGTTGTTTGGAAAGAGGAAGGAGGCTGCAAGCTCAAGACATTGTGAGGGTTCTAGTGCAAGCCTCTCTTCCATGGGTACAAGACCAAGGAGAAGTGTGTGTGAGGACACTCCCATGGAAGAGAGAAGCAACCCACACCAACTTCTTCATGACAACGACCTCGACATATGAAGGGAAGTTGAAGATCAAGCACGCAGACTTCTCCAAGATCGTGAGTTCTGCCACACCAAGGCTTACAATCCACATTTGATCTCCAAAATAGGCATGGACTCCGAATTTCTTTCCATTTTGCATGAAATTGGATTTGGCGACTTTGCTCACATAGAGGAGAAAGGTTCACGCCTTCTCACTATCCAATTCCTTTGCATACTAAGAATAGGATTTGACGGTATTACTTTTAGATTGTTTCGAAAAGAATACAACATCCTATGGAAAGAATTAGTTAGCATCCTAGGCTTCCATAGACGGTGTTTGCTAGATTTAGACAATTTTCCTAAGTTTAACAAACAAAGTTTTTGGCATGAGCTAACTAGTGAGGCGACATGTAGGACTCCTAGGAATAGCCACATCCAAAACCCTACCTCACGCTTCATGCATAGATGGGTGGCTATGACTATGTTCCCTATGTGAGATGTTAGGGTTGTGTGAGATGATGAATTGAAAATTTTGTTTGCCATGACTAAAAAGATAAAAGTTGCTCCTGTCAAAGCCATGATGACACAATGGTTAGATTATATTTCAAAATCAGGACCAATTGAATGCACTTCACTGATTACTCATATTGCTGATAGGGTAGGAGCAATTAAATACTCTTCATTTGAATATATTGAAACTGAAAGAGAAATAATTTATGAAGACCATTTAGTGCAAGGACATACCCTTAAGCATGATCATGATGGCTCCTTGATATTTTTCTATCCCGACTTTGTTAATGAAATTCGGTTACCTAACCCGGATTTTCATTTGTACGAATGCCGGAGGCTAAGCATTAATCTTCTTCCCCTTGAGGAAGCAAGAAGAAGTAATGTCTCTGGCAGGGTAACAAGGAATCGTGCGAGGGCTGCAGCCACAGACATGCCACCGATAATCTCTCCGGTCCATGAATACCAAGAGAAAGAGAACCCAACGGGTTATGCGCCCGGATGTACTCAACCTCCGACGTATGGGACTGGGAGATCATCTTGGCAAGAACAACAAAGGGATCCACCCTTATCCACTTCAAGCTCTAGCAGCTTGCCCCCAACGCCCATGAGAGGATGTCGTTCCTTTTTGGCTAGAAGTCATCATGACTATAGCCAAGGAATGACGGACCTCTATAGATGTATGGGAGAACTTGAAGTGAGAACGGGTGACATCTACAGCACACTCCAAGAGCATGTTCAAGGTACCCAGGATTGGGAATAACACATAGACGCTCAATTCACCAACTTCAACATGGCGCTACAACAACAACAAGCCGATCTTGCAGCGTACATCCGTCATCAAGGGTTCAACCCTTATCACGGTGGTAGTTGAAGAACAAGCTTGGGGGAGGACCCCCACTTGAGGTAACATGTATCACATTCCTTGCATATTTATTTTCCATCCATCCATCATCCACCTTGCATTTAAAAAAATATAGGTTAGATTTGCTTTCATCGGATAAAGATGTGCGGTAAGAATGATTTAGAATTCACATAGATGAAATGATGAATAGTTGCTCTGTTTTATTTTCCTAAGTCTCTTGTTTACAACTTGCTACTCTCCGAATATTGCTTTCATTGGTTTGAAATACTTTTACCTTAATTTGGAAATTGTGGGTAGCAAAAGCTTAACCTAATTCTAGGTTGTTGCAAGATTAGAATTAGTAATAGGGCTGCTAGTCCTAGTTTCAAAGTAAAACTTAGATTTTTCAGAGAAAATTAAAAAAAGATCTAAGTTTCCCTCAATTGATTGGAAATACCTACCAAAGCCATATGATGTTCATAGATAGACAAAACCTTATGCATATGCTATTTGCTTTCATATTGAGCCTAGTCAAACTAGTATATACCTATGTGAGAAATCATTCAACTCTTTTTGAATTCAAGACTTCACTTGCACATGCTATACTTCTACACTAGAAGTAAGCAAAACGTCCATCATATCCACCATACCACAACAAAAGTGAAACTCCATGTTATTCATGTTTAGAACTCTGTTCAAAATCCACTGCAAAGAAAGGGAGTAGAAGACATGGCTACAAAAATGAAAAAAAGGGGCATGCTTACATCATAAGCATTTGAAAAAAAAAAGAGAAAAGAAAAGTAGCCATGTTGCATCTCTGCAAAAGAAAGAGATATTATACCAAAAATGAGTTATCTCAAGTATCCACATCCACTTCCACTCCATCACACATGCACTAGTCTTGAATCAAAAAGTTTCTATTTGAATTCTCCTAAGGCTTACTCTTTTGACTGATCAATATATGTGATGCAAATATACCTACTTACTTTCCTTACCAAGCTCCACATACAAGCCATATTCAATGATAGGAATAGTAGAGGCACAAATCTTTGGTGACGAAATATTTCCACTATCCTCAAAGGGTTGATTGAGAGAATCAAATTGAGGTACTTAATATCTAAATTCAATTCTCAGGATTTAAGTGGAACTTGATTTCTAGGCTATGTTTGCTCCATTTGCTATTCTACCTTTTAACTACTCATGAAGCATAAGCCCCATGATAACTTAAGAAAGGTAGAGTATCATAGCCGATTTTTGCAATACTAGGTAGAGTATCTTGTTGTGCATTAGATACATTTGAAAATAAGACATTGTAGCAACTCCTGATCATCAACCTAAAGTATTGACTTTGCTCGGGACGAGCAAAGGATAAGCTTGGGGGAGTTTGTTGACGGCTGTTATATACCAATTTCATCCGTCAATTTAACTCAATTATGTGAAAGATTTGTCATTTCTTGCACACATCACCTTTCTATCTAACCCAATTCCACTTGGACTTGGAGAAGTATGTGTATGCAGAATTTTATGCAGGAAATGAGGAAATGTAGAGGGACCAATCCTATAAAATATCATCCCAGCCAATAAGGCGACGACATGTGGCATCCCATGGATCAAATGGCCCACAAACAAAAGTATCCGAGGAGATACAACGGTGTATCACCCATATACATCAAGGGGGCCCACCTAGCAGCCACCTGGAGGAAGCACCCCACGTTTGGAGTGCTGACTAGGTCGGCCAAACCAGGGTTCGTCCGACCTCTTCATGGCGCCAAACGCGGTCAAACGACGCGTGTGGGCTCTTCCTGTCTTGAAGGAGTCAATGGTGTCTAATTCGCGCACTTTTGGTGGCGGGAACCGACCTCAATACTAGTATAAATAGGACCCCCTACCCCTCACTTCAACACACATCACTTGAGCTTCATCTCTATTGTATACATTATCATCCATAATCTTAGAGGAGTTAGGTTGTAGAGAGGAGAGTCTCTAGTCCCAAGTCCAAATTGGGAAAGGAGTAAGGAGTCCCTCTCTTCCCAATCCTACATTGGGAAAGGTATGGCTCATGTATTCTTTCTTGTATTTGTGACTTTATGCATAATAAAGATAGTATCTTTAGTCTTTACTTATACATATACTTGGGCAAAGCTTTTCTTGTTTGATTGTGGACTCCATGTATGTGGAAGGTATAGCTTCTATGACTATTTCATCATGAACATATCTCATTATCATAGAACCTATAGACCCTCACTATAGTCTAGTTAATTATAACATAACTAGGTTAGTATGGATAATTATGTTGTGTATCAACATTGGTTCAATGATGATTCAATTCATTGCCTTTGGATGGATTGTGCCTAGGCTCTTAAGGTAATTACTTAATATGCTACCATGGTGATAGGATATCTAAGTAGCATTGGATGTCTCGTAGACCCACGGATTGAAGAGCTAGGCAGTAGGTGGTGACAGCCCTATCTGTCCTTTGTAATCCTCCACATTCGGCTATGCCACAGGCTCTTGGCGGGAGTCGCCCTAGTATTGCTAGGGGTAAGCCCGTGCCCGATGTGTTGAACCACATAGCATAATTATTCACTATTGTTCTAGCTTATGAATATTTAGTTTAGACTATGTATATGTACAGTAGAGCACAGTAGGAGTACCTCCATAACTCTCAACCTTAACAAACCTCTAGGATCCTCTTACCCCCCTTAGACTTGAAAGCATTTGTGTGTGTCGCACTACCTCCATTATTATTTTATCCATACTTACTAGATTCTTACCTAGACCTTTCTACCCTTTCCACTTGATGATTGTTATATCTCTTACCTGCCTTCCTTTGGGACCAAATAAATGACACCCTTGGGAATACTCTTAAGGGGAAATGCTACAATGGTACCTCTGTGCGCTTGCAGAACTCACTCTGTGATCCAATAGAACCATTAATAAGCATTTTTAACAAATCAGTTGGAGATGTTTAGTTAATGGTGCATAAGAAATACCAACAAGCATTTCTGGCGCCGTTGCCGGGGATGATTTGTTAGTATATCTTAGGAGCCGTCAACAACTGCTTATGAATTAAATTCTGGTATTGGATATGATTAATGGTAATGGTAAAATACGATATAATGGATGATGGATATGGAATATGGACTGGTATTATGATGACTACATGGTTTTTGATGGGTTTACTTCATGTACTTATAATATATCGCTTTTCAAATGTTTTAATGTACTTTTCAGCACTTAGCCATTATTATATTCGTCATTTGAATCAGCTACATGCCACACTTTCCACACTTGTTGAGTACAACATGTACTCACTCTTGCAATTCGCCCACCAACAGATGCAGGTCAGGATTGGGAGTATAACGATGTTAATGCGGAGTTCTAGGTCATGTCTGTCGTCAGTTTTGCCTGTGTTGTTGTTTGGAGCTGCGCTATACCCTATTTGCTTATGGTGCTTAGCTGCTTAGTTTGCTTATTTAGTTTATTTCTACTACATTAGTTGAAACTTGTCATTAATATTCATTAGAGGTTGTATTTGGCAATATTCTAAATTGTGTAATAAAACTGGTTAATTAATCTTGTTCTTTGGTAATTTTCTGTAAATCAATTTGTGAATGCACTCGTGTATGTGTGTTGAACGTCCTGGGCACACATATGCGTTCACTTGGTTCATTTTTGGAACTGAGTGTCACAATTACCAAGAAAATGACATGAACCGAAAGTACGTTTCTTATCAATCCTACAACACCCAAAATCAGCATCTGAAAAAGCTTTCAAAGTAACAGTTGATGAAGAAGGAAGAAAACACCAAATTCATGAGTTCCATGTAAGTACCTCAGAATTCTTTTGATGTCTTGACAATTCGAAGAACGTGGGGAAGCTTGAAATCGTGCACAAAGACATACGCTGAATTGTATGTCCGGTCTTAATGTCGTGAGGTACAAAAGTGATCCAATCATGCTTCTATATTATTTTTGATCCTTGGGTTCACCATCTTCATCATGTTCAAGTGTTGATGTTGTTCCCATTGGTGTCTGAAGAGGCTTGCTTTTGTCCGTGTTGAAGCGCTTCACAAGGTCCCTTGTATACTTTGTTTGATGCACAAAGGTACCTTCCTTGGTTTGCTTTATTTGCAGCCCCAAAATGTAAGTGAGTTCACCCATCATACTCATTTCAAATTTTGAACTCATCATTGCTGAAAACATGGACACAATATCATGAGAAGCACCTCTGATTTGCTGGCTTCTTAGTTTTACATTGATACTATTTTTGTGTTTTAATATTGACTGTTGCAGTTGGTCCACGATGTTGAAATCTGCTCATTTGCTTTATGAGTTCACTTGTTGCATGTTTAGTAAGTGCTTTTCTTATCTGATGCAGTGAGAAGGTTGCCCTTCAGGCACAGAAAGCTAGTGATTGGCACTTGGAAGGAGCTTTTCACTAGTTCTATAACCAACCGCGAACTCTGCGTCTTGAAGATTTGTACAACAAATACAAAGGTGACTTATCTAAACCTTAAATTATGCTATTCCCTTAGCTTGTGCACCACGCCTTTTTAATCTATGCTATTAACATTTTTGATTTTTTTATAAGAAAATGCTTTCCTGGCAATTGTCCTTTTTTCTTAATGCCAATTTCATGTTGTATCTTCTGTTCATTTTTCCTTTCAGAACCTGATGCTGATCTGATCATGGTGGAGGGAATATCACAACTTTGCAACAATCTGCTGGTTAGGGGCATTTGCTTTTTTCATATTAATGTCCATTCAGCATTCACTCAGTATTGGTTTTATGGCTCAAGCAGGTTTAGTTTAATGTTGAGGAAAAGATAGGTCTTACTGGCACAACCTTATTTCTTGGCAGAGGATTAGGTCTTACTAAATTAGGTTTAGATAGGTTTTGTTGTCTGTAACTTTTTATGTATCGGACTATTGTTAATATCACATTTGCACTGCTTATTTTTGTTGATGATATGGAGTTGTGATTTGTGAATTATCAATTATCATTTACCACTGTATATATGAGAACCAATGTATATATGAGAACATTATTGTGACACCCAGTTTCGTAAATGAACCAAGTGAACGCATATGTGTGCTCAGGATGTTCAACACACATACACGAGTGCATTCACAAAAGAGTATACAGAAAATTACCACAGAGCAAGATTAATTAACCAAATTTTATTACACAAACCTTATTATCCTCGAATACAAGTTATAATGAATACTAATAACAAGTTCAACTGATGCAGCGGAAATAAACTAAATAAGCAAACTAAACAGCTAGACAACATAAGCGATAGGGTAGCGCAGCTCCAATCAACACCACAGGCAAAGCTGACATTAGACACGGCCTAGAACTCCGCATTATTGCCATTAAACTCGCAATCCTAACCTGCCACTGTTGGGGGGGGGGGGGGGGGGTTGCAAGAGTGAGTACATGTCGTACTCAGCAAGTGTGGAAAGTATGACATGTGGTTGATTCAAATGACGAATATAATAATGGTGGAGTGCTGAAAAGTACATCAAAACATTTGAAAAGCAATATATTCCATGTATATGAAATAAACCCATCATGAGCCATGCAGTTATCATAATACCAGTCCATACTCCATATCCATCATCATATACTAATATCCATATTCGATACCAGAATTCAATTCATAACCAACCATAACCATAATACCAACCATAACCATCCCAAATCCCAATTTTCCACTAATCATGTGAGGGTCTAGGTTGCTCATAACCAGGAGCACGGCTATCATGATAGTTTTAAACACACTCTGCAGAGGTTGTACCACTTTACCCACGTGTTTGTGATTTTATCACCTTTCGATGACTATAGAATCTCAATTATGCTGTCTCACACTTCCGGAGGTGTGTGGTCAAGAGATCACAAAATAGCCTTTACAAAGGGATTACCAACCTATTTAGGCCCCACTGAGGTTTCACCAGTGGCAATGTCTCCAGCTGAGCACATCTTCAACCAAGGACCCCCTCTTGAGCCATTCGGATCCCAGGGTAGTCCACTAATCATCAACAAACCCAATCCGACTACCCCTTCCCCGAGCATCCTTAATGGTCCAAATAGCACCGGCAAGCCCTAATTAATCAGCTATGTCGCACCCATACTTGGCCTTGTGGTGGCACTGTAAATTCTGGATGGTCGCTCCACGAACCGGTACTTAGATCTAAAGCAAGCAAAACCACCATAACATCCAACCCATCCACGTACCAGGCTTGCTTAGATCACCCATTACCGTATCAGATTTAACCAGTTCATGTCAACCACAATATCATTAATGCATAATTAAATTAAGTAGTGTAGCTGTTCTTCCATCCCAATTAATTAAGCGAAACAAAAAGGTAAAAATCCCATCCCGACTCTCTACCATATATTCCAGGTGACAAGGGTGGTTAATCAAAGCTAGTAAACTTCCTACCATAAGATTCCCATCAAATTGACACAAGCATGTAGTTTTGCAAACAAAACATTTATTTCAAAACAGGATCAATATGCTTTAAGGACACTTGCCTTGCTCTTGGGATTTATTAGGATCGAAGACTTCAAACTCTTGGTGATGTATGTCCTTCGCAACACTCTCTAACGCAGATCCGTCTCATCCGCACAATAAACATACAAGACAAGAAACTCAATCATAGAGTGCACAAATATTACTCAAGGTGACATGATATGCATGATTAATGCAAATGCAAGGTGGAACTCGTTAAAAGATTGCTTTTAATGATCACTAACTAGTTCTAATAGCTTTTAACAAGTTTATACAGGTTTGGATGTAATTAGATCTAATTTTAGAATTAATTCAACACAATTTAACCAGGAAATCAGACTAGCCCACTAGGGACTGGACAAGTCCGCACTGCGCAAGAACAACAGATTAGGGTTTTCTAGATCGACGTGAATTTGGAGACTTGGGGTTGAATTCACGTAAGAAAAAGAGAATAGAATGTATAACAGGTTTTTAGAGCTCCAATGAATCAAGGATCTTGGAGGCCACACTTGGATCTTGATGATCTAGGGTTTGTGATGAACTTGGAGATAAATTGGTGATGAAGAACGAAAGCTTGGTGGAGATCTTGATCCTCTTTCATTTCCTCCTCTTCTTCTTGCTTGGGATCTCCTCCTCCCTCCT
Organism: Tuctoria greenei; assembly: GCA_036927565.1. NCBI lineage: Eukaryota > Viridiplantae > Streptophyta > Magnoliopsida > Poales > Poaceae > Tuctoria > Tuctoria greenei. Next base: position 174,851,542 of record JAYESD010000003.1, on the reverse strand, counting down.
TGATGGTGGCTCTCCATGAACTAGGGTTTGGGTGGGGTGGAAAAGTGGCAAATAGATGTCAAGCCAAGGGGGGGTTGTTTATATAGATGTGGAGGCTAGGGTTAGATGGATTTCGAGTTTGAGATGAGTAGAGCCCGGTTTAGAGTCTCACATGGGCTCTAAAAGAGTTAGGCACGACGTCCTTAGGACCACTTAACATAAAACACAAGAAACAAGTCATAAAACAAAAGATCAGTTCAGAGTCGAAAAATATCGACAAGTCCGAAAAGCACCGGACTAGTCCGAAGTTAGTTAGAAAGAAATCGGACAAGTCTGGCCAAAAATTGGACAAGTCCGACTTTAGTCAAAGAGGAAAACGGACAAGTCCGCTGGAACACTAAACTAGTCCAGACATGTCAAGGGACTTAGCAAATTTTCAAGGATTCTGGAACAACGGACTAGTCCGCGTAAGACCGGACAAGTCCGAAAGTGTCCAAAAGCAAAATCGGACTAGTCCGCAGCAAAAACAGACAAGTCCGACGAAAGTCAGAGAGAAATCAAACTAGTCCTCACCAAAATCGGACTAGTCCGCACTTTCCGGAATTTTAAGTGCGCTTTTGTTCCAAATCAATTTTAAACTCATTCCTCCTTATGTGGATTAATGTTAAACATGTATATGAATGTATGTAGGGCATGATGCATGAGAATGAGGGTGTTACAAACCTACCCCCCCCCCCCCCCCTTAAAATGAATCTTGCCCTTCGAGGCGGGAGAGAAGAGATAGGGAAATTCCTTCTTGAGATCATCCTACAATTCCCATGTTGCTTATTTTTCTGTGTGGTGCTTCCATTGAACTTTACACCATCTGATAACCTTGTTCCTTGTGACTCTCTCCTTGATTTCCAAAATTTTGACCGGTTGCTTGGCATAAGACAAATCTGCCTCTAATTCCAATCCTTCCATTGGCACTTGTTCTTCCGATACTCTTAAGCACTTCTTGAGCTGGGAAACATGAAAGACATCATGGACATTCGAAAGATGAGCTGGCATCTCCAACTTATACGCTACTTCTCATCTTTTGTCCAAAATCCTGAATGGTCCAATGTAGCGAGGTGCTAGCTTGCCTCTTACGTTAAACCTCTTATGACCCCTCATTGGTGACACCTTGAGGTAAACAAAATCTCCCACTTCAAAGGCTAATTTCCTTCTCCTATTGTCCTCATAGCCTTTTTGTCTTGATTGGGCAGCCCTCAAGTTTTCAAGAATTATTTGGACTTGCTTTTCGGCTTCTTGCAACACATCCGGACCAAATACTTGAGTTTCTCCTGCCTCATTCCAAAATAAAGGTGTCCTACACTTCCTTCCATAAAGCGCTTCATATAGTGACATTTTCATGCTTGATTGGTAACTATTGTTGTATGAAAATTCTGCATATGGCAAGCTTTTGTCCCAACTTCTCCCATGCTTTAAAGCACAAGCTCTTAACATGTACTCTAAAATCTGATTGGTCCTCTCGGTTTGTCCATCCGTTTGAGGGTGATATGTTGAACTAAAATTCTACCTCGTTCCCAAAGCTTGCGATAACTCGGAAGTGAAGTGTGAACCTCTATTCAAGACTATCTTCTTCGGAACACCATGCAAAAATACTATTGTTCCCATATACAGTTCTGCCAATTTCTCTCCATTGTAGCTGGTCTTGACAGGAATAAAGTTGGCTAACTTAGTTAACCAATCCACAATTACCCAAATTGAGTCGTAACTGGACTGAGTATGTGGTAACCCAATTATGAAGTCCATTCCAATTTCTTCCCACTTCCATTCTGAGATCTTCAATGGCTGCAATACTCCAGCTCGCCTTTGATGTTCCGCCTCGACTCATTGACACACATCACAGAGTGCTACATATTCAGCTATGTCCTTTTTCATGCTATCCCACCAATGCCAAGTCTTCAAGTCTTTGTACATCTTCATACAACCGGGGTGAATTGAGTAAAGTGAGTCATGTGCCACTTTTAATATCGTCTCCCGAATATACTTCACGTTAGGCACGACAATCCTTTTTCCCAGTCATAAGGTACCATGTTCATCCTCATTGAATAATTTTCTCCCCTCTGGGTCCTTTCCTTGATTTCTTGAATTTCCTCATCCTTAGTTTGTGCTTCCCGAATTTCTTGCTCCAAAGTCGGATTTAACTCCATCATCCCCATCTCATTTAAAAATCCAAGGTTCAACCGTTCAAATTCCTTACATAACTCGGATTGTAACTCTCGAACTGTGAGTTGACGACTTACTCCCTTCCTACTCAAGGCGTCAGCCACTACATTGGCTTTTCCCAGGTGATAATTGATCCCCAAATCATAATCTTTGATGAGCTCCAACCATCTCCGTTGCCTCAACTTCAGATCCGTTTGTGTGAAAATATACTTCAAACTCTTGTGATCTGTATAAATTTCACACTTATGTCCAAGGATATAATGGCTCCAAATTTTTTTAGTGCATGAACCACGGCTGCAAGTTCCAAATCATGGGTCGGATAATTCTGCTCATGCTTCTTCAACTACCTCGATGCATAGGCGATCACTTGACCTTCTTGCATCAATACACATCCAAGTCCTTGTCTCGATGCGTCGCAATAAATATCAAAACTCTTGCTCACATCTGGCAATACCAAAACTGGGGCCGTTGTCAACCTCTTCTTCAACTCCTCAAAACTATTTTGACAAGCTTCAGTCCATTGGAAAGCCTTTCCCTTCATCAGCAATTCTATCATTGGCTTGGCTATCTTGGAAAAGTCCTTGATGAATCAACGGTAATATCTAGCCTTTCCAAGCAAACTCCTTATTTCCTTTACGTTTTTGCGGGGGTTCCCATTTCAACACGTCCCTCACCTTTCCTTGGTCAACCGATACTCCTCCTGCTGAGATTATATGACCCAAAAACGACACCTTTTCCAACCAAAACTGACACTTGTTGAATTTGGCATACAATTGATGCTCCCTTAATTTCTGCAGCGTAAGCCTCAAGTGTTCCTCATGTTCCTTCTCATCCTTCGAGTAGATCTTAATGTCGTCTATGAATGCCACTACAAACCTATCCATGTATTCCATGAAGACCTTATCCATGAGGTAAATAAAGTAGGCAGGCACATTTGTCAATCCAAAAGACATCACGGTGTACTCATAGATCCATACCGTGTTCTAAAAGCTATCTTGGGTATGTCCGATGGTCTAATCTTCATTTGAAAGTACCCTGACCTCAAATCAATCTTAGAGAAGACACAAGCACCCTTCATATGATTAAACAAGTCTTCTATGCGCGGCAAGGTGTACTTGTTCTTGTTTGTTAACTTGTTGAGAGCTCGGTAATCTACGCACATCCTTTGGGATCCATCCTTCTTGTCCACAAATAGAATGGGCGCTCCCCAAGGTGAAGAGCTGGGCCGAATGAAACCTTCTCTAGTTGCTCTTGAATTTGCTTCTTGAGCTCCACTAATTCCATAGGAGGCATCCTATACAACCTCTTAGCTATAGGTGCAGTTCCAGGTACTAAACCAATAACAAACTCAATGTCTCGATCAGGTGGCATACCTGGCAACTCGTCCGAAAAAACATCTAAAAATTCACACCACCGGAATCTCCTCAATTGTGGCACTGTCCATATGATTTAGCTCAAATCGCTTCAGTGCGGTTTGAGATGCTTCAAATTCTACGTTGATCCCTTCCTCATTGGTCAACTTCACCGTCTTCATGGCACACTCAATAACTCCATTGTGCTTCCTCAACCAGTCCATACCAAGTATATTGTCCAGTCCTTGAGAGTCTAAAACAATGAGGTTGGCGGAGAAGTCTACCCCCTTATTCTAAGGCTTACTTCTGGGCATACTATATTTGTCCTCATCTCTCCTCCAGAGGACTTAACCAACAAAGTAAACTTCATATGAGAGATAGGCAAACTATACTTGGCAACATACTTCGATGCAATGAATGAATGCGATGCTCTAGAATCAAACAACATAGTCGCGGGGTTGGAGTTGGCAAGAAACATACCAATGACCACGTCATCCGCTTGTTGAGCATCATCCGTAGAGACATGGTTCACGTTGCCACGAGCAAAATTCTGCTGTCCCCGGTTCCATTGCGGTTGACCTCCATTGCGTCTTGGGTTTTGCCTCGGCGCATTGCTTCCTTCACCAAGTCCTGACTTAGGACATTGATATGCAAAGTGTCCAGCTTCTCCACAAGTATAACACTTCTTAACTCCACCAGAATTATTGGGACGAGCTTGGTTCTGAACATTTGCACCAGGAAAATTAGCATGAGGTGCATATGGCATCAGAGGCCTAGGTGCTTGCATAACAGGGCGCTTTTATAAGAACTGATTTGGGCGTGGTGCATAACCAGGGCGCTGTACAGGATTAGAGGAGCCGTAATATAGCGCATTAGGAGGCGCAAACTGAGGGCGCACATTACTTCCTTGCGGCTGTCCTTGATATGGTGACTTCCTCTTGTTATCCTGTTCTATCTCACGAATCTTGTTCTCAACCACAATTGCTTTGTCCACAAGCTTCTAAAAATTGGCATAATCACAGTTCAGCAATTGCACTTGGATCTCATTGTTGAGGCCTCTCATGAACAAAAATTGCTTCTGGCTGTCCCGACAAACATCCTCAGGCGCATATCTTGAGAGTTGAGTGAATTTGTTGAGGTATTCACCCACGCTCGATCTTCCTTGCCTCAAGTACTCAAATTCTTGTCTCTTCAAAATCATAAATCCTTCCGGTACATAATGAGAACGGAAGATCTCTTTGAATTCGGCCCAGGTAATTCTCTCTTGGTTCTCATGATCATTGCATAAGGAATCACACCAATCCGTAGCTGGTCCAACAAGTTGATGAGAAGCGAAAAGCTCTTTCTCCCGGTCACTACATTGGACAATAGCTAGCATCTTCTCCATGGACTTGAGCCAATCATCTGCATCCATAGGGACAGCGGCTTGCGCAAAAGTTGGCGGCCTAGTCCTCATGAACTCTACCAACCGGTTATGAAGAGGTGGGGGTGGTGGTGGAGGCATGTGAGGCTGATCGATAATATTGCCAGCCTGCAGTTCTCCCATAGTTTCTATCATGGTCTGCATGAGCTGGTTTTGCACAACCAAAAGTTGCTCAATGTTGATAGCTCCATGAGCAGGTACTTGTCCATTGTTGTTCTGAGGTGCTCAATGGTTCTCCTCCTCATCATTAGCATCCCTCTGGTTGCGAGTTCTCACCATCTAGAGAAAAGCAATAGGTAAGAATTAGAAAACATCTTCAACTATATGCATCAAGGGTTATGAAACTAGACAACTAACTAGCCTACATTGACATGGCAATGCTAAAGCATCCCAAAATCCTCTATTAAGCACACAAGCAAACAATATATAGCAAGCAACACACAAAAAAAAACACATCGGTTCCTAAGTCCTCCTATGTGCCCTAAAGTGTCCATTCTATCTAGGCTACGTCCTACAGTCAACCTGGCTCTGATACCAATCTGTGACACCTGGTTCCGAAAATGAACCAAGTGAACGCATATGTGTGCCCAGGGTGTTCAACACACATACACGAGTGCATTCACAAAAGAGTATACAGAAAATTACCACAGAGCAAGATTAATTAAACAAAATTTATTAAACAACCCATATTATCCTCGAATACAAGTTCTAATGAATACTAATAACAAGTTCAACTAATGCAGCAGAAATAAACTAAATAAGCAAACTAAACAGCTAGGCAGCATAAGCGATAGGGTAGCGCAGCTCCAATCAACACCATAGGCAAAGCTGATGGTACACATAGCATAGAACTCCTCATTATCGCCATTAAACTCCTAATCCGTACCTTCAACTGCCGGGGGGGGGGGGGGAATTGCAAGAGTGGGTACATGTCATACTTAGCAAGTGTGGAAAGTATGATATGTGGCTGATTCAAATGACAAATATAATAATGATGGAGTGCTGAAAAGTACATCAAAACATTTGAAAAGCAATATATTACATGTATATGAAATAAACCCATCATAAGCCATGCAGTTATCATAATACCATTCCATACTCCATATCCATCATCATATACCAATATCCATATTCGACACCAGAATTCAATTCATAACCATCCATAACCATAATACCAACCATAACCATCCCAAATCCCAATTTTCCTCTAATCATGTGAGGGTCCATGTTGCTCATAACCGAGAGCACAACTATCATGATAGTTTTAAACACACTGTGCATAGGTTGTACCGCTTTACCCATGTGTTTGTGATTTTATCTCCTTTCAACGACTATAGAATCTCAATTATGTAATCTCACACTTCCGTAGGTGTGTGGCCAAGAGATCACAAAATAGCCTTTACAAAGGGGTCACTAGCCTATTTAGACCGCACTGAGGTTTCATCGGTGGCGATGTCTCCAACTGAGCACATCTTCAACTAAGGGCCCCCTCTTGAGCCGTTCGGATCCCAGGGTAGTCCCACTAATCATCAACAAACCCAATCCGACTACCCCTTCCCCGAGCATCTTTAATGGTCCAAATAGCACTGGCAAGCCCTAATTAATCAGCTACGCCTCACCCATACATGGCCTCATGGTGGCACTGTAAATCCTGCATGGTCGCTCCACGAACCGGTCCTTAGAAGTAAAGCAAGCAAAACCACCATCCAACCCATCCATGTACCAGACTTTCTTAGATCACCCATTACTATATCAGATTTAACCAGTTCATGTCAACCAAAATCTCATTAATGCATAATTAAATTAAGTAGTGCATTTTCTCTTCCATCCCAATTAATTAAGCGACGCAAAAAGGTAAAAATCCCATCCTAACTATCTACCATATATTCCAGGTGACAAGGATGGTCAAACAAAGCTAGTAAACTTCCTACCATAGGATTCCCATCAAATTGACACAAACATGCGGTTTTGCAAACAAAACATTTATTTAAAAACAGGATCAATATGCTTCAAGGAGACTTGCCTTGCTCTTGGGATTGATTAGGATCAAAGCCTTTAAACTATTGGTGCTGTAGATCCTCTGCAACACCCTCTAACGCAGATCCGTCTAATCCACGCAATAAACATTCAAGACAAGAAACTCAATCAAACAGTGCACAGATATTACTCAAGATGACATGATATGCATGATTAATGCAAATGCAACATGGGACTCGTTAATAGACTGCTTTTAATGATCACTAACTAGTTCTAATAACTTTTAACAAGTTTATACAGGTTTGGATGTAATTAGATCTAATTTTAGAATTAATCCAACACAATTTAACCAGAAAAATCAGACTAGTCCGCTAGGGACCGGACAAGTCCGCACTGCCCGAGAACTGCACATTAGGGTTTTCTAGATCGACATGAATTTGGATACTTGGGGTTGAATTCACATAAGAAAAAGAGAATAGAAGGTATACCAGGTGTTTAGAGCTCCAATGAATCAAGGATCTTGGAGGCAACACTTGGATCTTGATGATCTAGGGTTGGTGATGAAATTGGAGATGAATTGGTGATGAAGAACGAAAGCTTGGTGGAGATCTTGATCCTCTTTTGTTTCCTCCTCTCATTCTTCTTGCTTGGGATCTCCCCCTCCCTCCTTGATGGTGGCTCTCCACGAACTAGGGTTTGGGTGGGGTGGAAAAGTGGCAAATAGATGTCAAGCCAAGGGGTGGTGTTGTTTATATAGATGTGGAGGCTAGGGTTAGATGGATTTCGAGTTTGAGATGAGTAGAGGCTGGTTTAGAGTCCCACATAGACTCTAAAGGAGTTAGGCACGACATCCCTAGGACTACTTAATGTAAAACCCAAGAAACAAGTCATAAAACAAAAGATCAATTCGGAGTCGCGAAATATCGGACATGTTCGAAAAGGACCGGACTAGTGCGAAGTTAGTCAGAAAGAAAGCGGACAAGTCTGGCCAAAAATTGGACAAGTTCAACTTTAGTTAGGTAAAAAAACGGACAAGTCCGCTGGAACACCGGACTAGTCCGGACAAGTCCAGGGACATAGCAAATTTTCAAGGATTCTTAGAACACCGGACTAGTCCGCATAAGACTGGACAAGTCCGAAAGTGTCCATAGGCAAAATCAGACTAGTCCGCAGCAAAAACGGATAAGTCCGACGGAGGTCTGAGAGAAATCGGACTAGTCCTCACCAAAATCAGACTGGTCCGCACATTCCAAAATTTTAAGTGCGGTTTTGTTCCAAATCAATTTTAAACTCATTCCTCTTTATGTGGATTAATGTTAAACATGTATATGAATGTATGTAGGGCATGATGCATGAAAATGAGGGTGTTACAATTATCATCTTGTTACATGAGGCATTACCACTGTATATCAGCATTTTCTATTTTTCTTTTATAAAATGCATGTCTTATGGACGACGGTTTTTCTTAGCCGTCGTCTATAAGGAGCCTTATAGACGACGGTTTCTTTGTGGCCGTCATCTATAAGGAGCCTTATAGATGACAGTTTTTCGAGGGCCGTCGTCTATAAGTGTCCCTTACTGCCATGTGGCGTGGTTGGCTAATTGACGATGGCTGAATGTGGCCATCGTCAATTCTGTTATAGACGACGGTTATCGTCGTCTATAAGCTTATAGATGACAAATAATCATAGACGGCCAGAAACCGTCGTATATAAGCATTTACTGTCGTCTATAAGTTATTGACGACGGTTTTTGGCCGTCGTCTATTGTCGGGATTACTGTAGTGCTAGCTTAGCATGCAAGAAAACACGATTTGAGACATAACAAGCGGCTGCAATCGCATCAGCCCGAAATTTCTTAGGAGTTTGATATTCCTGAAGCATAGTCCTAGCCATTTCAACTAAGGTTCTGTTCTTTCTTTCTACAACACCGTTTTGTTGAGGTACCTAAGGTGAAGAAAATTGATGATCTATTCCATTTTCAGCACAAAAGTGATCAAAAGATTGATTTTGAAATTCGGTTCTGTTATCACTTCTAATTGCTTTTAACGATACTCGGTGTTCAATTGATAATCTAAGAAATAAAGTTCTAAAGTGCCTAAAAGCTTCATTCTTAGATGCCATAAAGTGAACCCTAGGGTATCTAGAATAATCATCAACATTCACAAGAACATACCATTTACCTCCGAAGGATTGAACACGTGAAGGTCCTACGTTGTCAAGGTGTAAAAGTTGACCCGATTCAGTTGTCATGATCATAGTGAGAGGAGTATGTGAACCTGCAACCATCTTAGCATGTCTACAAGAAGAGCACACAAGTTCTTTGTCCCCTTTGAGCTTAGGTAGCCCACGTATACGATCAAGAGCACTAACACGCGTTAAATGATGAATGCCTACGTGACCAAGTCTACGATGCCAAAGATATAAGTCCTTTGAATCATTAGCAACTAGACACCTATGCTTAGAGGGAGACATATCAGAATCAGCTTTAAAAACTCTTCCAAATTGAGACATGTTAAAAATAAGCTCACTATTTGAATCTACAACTTTGTAGCAATTTTTATTGAAAATAATTTCCAAGATTTGCAATTGTGAAACAGAAAGCAAGTTGTATTTTAAATTTTTGACAAGTGCCACATCTTTTAAAACGTAGTGATCATTTACCATAATTGAACCTTTAGCAATTATAGGAGTTGAAGAATTATCGGCAAAAGTAACATTCTCTACACGTGACACAACAGAGAGGGAGGAGAACCATTCTTTGTTACCGGTCATGTGGCGTGAGCAACCTGAATCCATAATCCAAATGTTCTCCTTCCTCAAGCGCGTAACCTCTTCATTGTCGCTGTTGTGTTCTGCCTCCTCCATACTTGATCTTGACTTGCCCGCCATGAAGCACAAGTTTGCCAAATAATCTTCATCTTCATTCCTTCCAATGTCCACGTTGCTTGAGCCAAGTTCCTGGAGTGCGGAGATAAAATTGTTCACCAGTTGGAACCTGTAAAGCCCTTCTTCTTCTTCCTCTTATCGTTTGTTGAGGAGTGCTTTGTCCTTGATTATTTTTCCTCCTGAGAAGTAGGATCTAAAAGTTTATGACAATATGTATGAAAGTGTCCTGTCTTACCACATACGAAGCATCACTGAGGTCCGGAGCTTCCTCTCCTTCTAGTTCTCACATTTGGTAATGCTTTTGGCAAACTAGTAGAGAGAAGTGCTAGCTCCTCCTCTGGAAACTCCTCAATCTATTCAAGGGTTAGAGAGGACAACAAAGCAAGTGTACCACAGTATGAAGATTGACCTGAGCTGGGCATGTCATGTTGAAAAAAAGAAGTAATAGACTTGTTGGGTTTCTTACGTGATATTATGTAAATTTCATGAGTTTTTAACTTGGAATATAGCACATCTAAAGTAAGTGTACTCATGACAGTAGATTCACAAATGGATATAACTTTCATCTCCCAGATTGAAATGTCTAATGCACTTAGTAAATGCATAGCATTCTTAGCATCTGAAAAGTTAACGTTAAAACTACGCAAGTTGCTGAGAATTTTATTAAAGCGAGCAAAAAGGTCATCAATGGACTCACTGGGTTGCATCTCGAAGCGCATGTATTCCTTTTGAACATATGTTGCTTTACCTCCTTGATCGTGTTGGATCCTTTGTTGTAGTCACATAGTGCTCTCCACACATCGTACGCCGATCGGAGGTGTGCAACACAGTCGAAGTCGCTCTGAGTTAGTCCTTGGATTATCAAGTTGCGGGCTTTGTTGTTGTCGACATCTTTTAAGTTTGTAGCCGTGACTTGATCGTTCAGCGGCATGTCGTAAGGCTTGTACACTTTTTTCCCATATCACAAAGCCTTGCGCCTGGATAAAAGCTTCCATGCGTGCCTTCCAAACCTGAAAATCATAACCAACAAACACATAACGTTTTGCCGAGTATTTCTCCATGAGGATTAGTCAAAAACATGTGCAAATCGCAAAGATTAGAGCAATGTGGCTCTGATACCAATTGTAGGATCAAAGAGTACCTGTAAAGCTACCAAAGGAGGGTGAATGGTAGATTAAAACTTTTCATTGAAAGCAACAAAAAAACCCTAGGTAGAAAAATGATCCGTTAAAGGAATTATGTGTGTGACTAATCTAAAGGTGATTAATTGTAACTAAACAAGTATAGATTGTGGAGAATAAAGTCACAAATACGTCACAACAAGAATTACAAAAATCCGTCGACAAAAACTCAAGTTACGTCGAAAGATCAAACAAAGGTCAATCTGTTTTACCCAAGAAAAATAGTTCTAGAATACTGCAAAGAAACTCGTGTAGATCCAGAACCACAAATCCAATGACCTTGAAATTTTCATAAATCATATAAAATCATGTTTTGAAGACAACCCAAAAGGAATCACGACAATCAGATCTGTAAAACTCGAGTTATGATAAAACCACCAAAGAAAGGTAGTGTTGTGCAGAAACTCGATGAGAAAGACTCGACGAAAACAAGTCCGACAAACAGGGCACAAAATTTCCTGCAAACTACGAATTTTATTGATCAAAACACAAGAAAGACAGCCCCAAAGTTCTAGCACGAGCTTTGGCCTCCCTTGCTTATATAACCAGCCCTTAGGCCAACCCAAAGCTAACTAGGACTCTAATCCTACTCAATTCACGAATCTAAAGTTTCCATAACTGCTCAAGACTCTTCTATACGTAGATAGAAGCAATCTTAAGACTTCCAAACACCTTAGGAACGTACCCCACATTCCTAGCACAACTCAAATTCCTGGCCCACATGAAATCCTATCATAATCAACTCAAAACATTCCATATTGAGTCAAACACGACTCAGCCACAGCGTGAGTCCATAGCCTAGTCGGTTGGACCTTTCCAACCAACTTTTTACGTTCACATCTCATCGTCACGCCTCGGAACCATGTAGCCATGTCCATCCACTCCTTGCACACATGCAAACATCTTCCGACGATCTTACGTGAGCACCTCACATAAGTATGTTGCAAACCCTAGCAAATTGATAACAGCAATAACCACCAAAACACACCAAAAACTTCGTAAAAGAATACTAAGGAAACTTTTTATAGATGTAAAACAAGTTCGAAATATTTCATAGTAAAAGCATAACCATTGCAATCTAGCTCCGAACCTTGCCAAAGCTCAACGGACCTTGAACCAGAGCTTACCAAAGCCAGCAGGACGTAGCGCTGAAGCTTACCAGAGCTAGTCGGACCTAGCGCTGAAGCTTACCAAAGCTAGTCAGACCTAGCGTCGGAGAAGACCAAAGCTAGTCGGACCTAGCCACAGCATGTTTGGGCAACCAAAATAAGTCATACCTAGACAAAGAAGTCGGACCAAGCCAAAATAAGTCGGACCTTGCAAAAGCTATCTAAAACAAGTCGGACCTATCATCGGACCTTGCAGGAGCTCGGACCTACAGTCGAACCTTGATAAAAAATGTGTTTTTGTTGTATTCAAAACTTTTATCATCATAACCAATGTATTCAGCACAAATAGGTCTCACATAGCTCTTGGTGTGTGTTTCTCCAACACACTCCTTACAAAATAAATCTATTCTTTTCAAGTTTTGAGCTCTTTTTCTTTTGGACCCTCATTCTCCTGTCTTTTTGTGATTTCTTTCTAATCTCTTTAAAACCTACGCTCATCTCAAAAATTTTGTTAGGATCTCATTTGTTTGTCATTAATCAACCAAAACCCACAAGGGATGCCTAGATGCACTTTCAATCTCCCCCTTTTTGGTGATTGATGACAACCAATTATGATTACATAAATATGATGACAAATTCAGATTTTCATAATGTGTGCACATATGATTTTTGAGAAAAAAATAGTAAATATAGAAGTAATACTCATATGTGCACTCTTTATGGTGAGGTGCAAGACTATGTGTGTGTAAGCAATAATATTTATGTGAATGAGGTAAAAAGCTGAATGTGGCCTAGAGGGGGGGGGGGGGTGAATAGGCCTTTTTGATTTTTGTTGGAACCTGCAGCACTTAACACCCAGATCAAAACTCGAGATATCGGACTAGTCCGGTCAAGTGCGGACTAGTCCAGTGTGTACTGACTAGGTTAATCAAGTTTGATCGATTAATTTGATTCTAGGATGTATGCAGCGGAAATATACATGTAATTAAAGTGTTGCACATACCACAAGTCAATATTATATTTAATGTTTCAACGTAAAGTAAGCAAGATTGATTGAAACCATACATTGATATGATGTATAAGAACGATGAGCGCAAAGTAAAAATACAAGCAATTTATCCTGTGGTTCGGTTCCCACAGAGGCAACCTACATCCACGTTGAGGAGTCCAGAAAAGGATCGAGTCTTCTCCAACCCTACACTCGTCGGATCGCCATGAAGGCAAATCCTCTTCACCTATCACAACGGGGTAAATAACAAAATTCAAGGGGCCTTCTCACACGTTGAGGGCTCCCCAAGATTACAACAAGAACTCCACCAAGAACACACTCGAAAGATTAGAATGAAAATCACAGTAGTGTGTTAGGGAATCAAACCAAGAGCTCAATGAGTGATGAACCGTGTCTCTCCAATGATCCAAAGTGTATCCTCAAGGGATTGATCTTTGTTGCTTTTGATTTCATGGAGAGATGTGTTTTTGAGGCTCTTGGGAGGTGTGACGGCGCAGGCGGTCAAGAGAGATTAAAGTTGGGCCTGCACACTATTTATATGGGGTTTCTAAAAGTGACCATTAGGGTTTAGGAATATCAGACTAGTCCGTGGTGGACACCGGACTAGTCCGGTGTGCTGTGTGTAGCAAACCCTAAGTGTCCCGAAATATCGGACTAGTCCGGCTAGAAGCGGACTTGTCCGATTTCGCTTCTGAAAATCTTCGGACTAGTCCGATAATCATCGGACTTGTCCAGATCAGTGAAACCCTAAGTGAATTGGCTGACAAGTCCGCACATGGAGGACTTGTCCAATTAAGGTCAGAGGGTTTTCGTACTAGTCCGTGCAGATATCAGACTTGTCCGATTTTCATCAGAATGATATCGGACTAGCCTGTTGTGTGATCGGACTTGTCCAATTTTTTGCAACTTGTGAAATGTTTTGAGGACTAGTCCGCATTGGGAGGACTTGTCCGATTCTAGTCAGAGAGATATCGGACTAGTTCGTGGCAATATTGGACTTGTCCGATCTTGTGTAGAGAGATATCAGACTAGACCGGTGTCAATCGGACTAGTCCGGTCCTGTATAAACTTGTGCAATGTGTGTGATTATTTGTGCTTGAGCTCTTGCGGTGTGTTTCCTTAACACACTCCATACACAATGATCTACTACACTTGTTCCTTGAGTTCTTTTCCTCAATGCTCCTCATTCTCCCTTTTTTTGGCTTTTTACTCATTTTCTCATTAAAACCTGTGCTGTCATTTGCTTGTCACAAAGTGGTTAGGATCTCATTTGCTTGTCATAAATCATCCAAAACCCACAAGGGATTCCTAGATGCACTTTCAATCTCCCCCTTTTTGGTGATTGATGACAACCAATTGAGATTTCACAAAATATGATAAAAAGTTGAGATTTTCATAAAGTATGCATATATGAGTTTAAAATACATTAAGCAATGAAAACATGACCCATATGTGCATTCTTTATGATGGGATGCATAACTAAGTGTATAGAAATAATAATCATGATGAGAATGACATAATTGACATTAACACACCAACAACAAGCATATATGTCATTCTATGAGCAAAATTACAGATTTTATCAATTACTTCACAAGAGTTCACAGCATTGCATCACAGGACCATAAGAATCATAAGAGCATATTAAAAGTTTTACAACCCACAAAAAATAGAAAAAAAGCATAAAGGAAGCTCTCTCCCTGCATCCTACATCTAAGACCTAAGACCTAAGACTCCCCCTCAATCTCTCCCCATTTGGCATAAGACACCAAAAATAAGGAGAGGAAGGAACTAAAGTCTTCAAGCCTCACCGTTGGTCCTCTCATCGTCTTCATCTTCATCTTCAGACTGATGAGGAGGAGGAGGAGGAGGAACGAAGCCACTCGAGCCCCCAATGCCAAAATAGGCATGCTCGGAGGGAGTCAAGGGCCCGAGCTCGGTATAGTCAAAGTCGGAATCATCAGAAATTACTGGGATCCAATGGGTTCGATCTCCAGTTTTTGGAAAATCTACTTCACATTTTCCTTGACATACTTCATGTCAGCCTTTCTTCTCTTGTTAAGCATGTGGGCCCTCACCTCGGCCTTTTTGCAAGAGGCAAAAATAGCAGCCAAGTACTTGAAGATGCCACTTGCAGATCCCTTTTGAGGAGCTGCCCTAGTGGCAGGGGCAGCCCTGGCATCTCCACTCGCTCTCACCGAAGCCTCTGCACTAGAAGCAGGAGAAGGAGCAGCTTAAACATTTGCTTGTTGAGGCTTCTGAGGCCTCAATGGTGTGTGATCCACATCTTTGACAAATTTGTTTCCTATGACCTTCTCAATTATGAACATGAGGTAGGGGGCATGGCCGCAGGATCTGTTGGGGGTGCTAGAGATGTTGACCATATCGTTCCAGATATAGTCACACACATAAAACTTGCGGTCCTTGCTTATGACCATCATCAAGGTACGGAAATAGCCCTGTACACTCCCTGCATCACCATCCTTCGGGGCAATTGTCTTCCTCAGCACTCGGTTAAGCATCACAAAGAAGAGTTTCATGTTCTTTGTGGAGGGAGGGATGAACTTGGAGTTGGGCTCATAGAGGAACTTCATCATATCCTTTTCCAAGACCCCAAGGTTGTTGATCACCAGCAAGTCGTTGTCGTTGTTCTCCAGGTGGAGGAGACTGGCGAACTCGTCGTAGGTAATGGTGTACTTAGACCCGTGAGTTATCCAAGTCACATGCTCCTCCTCATCACTGGCAAAGTGATAAGTAGCATAGAACTAAGCTATCACTTCGTCATTACAGTTGTACTTGAAGGCGAAGAGGTCCTTCAAGCCATGTCTCTCAGCTGCCTCGATCACCTCATCAAAGGCGGTGCATCTCTTCCTCTCGATGTGCCCAATCTATCCACTGACTGCGCACCACTGAGGTCTTCATCTGGAGGTAGACAGACTTGTAAAAGTCTGCATGGACGTAGCTCTGGAATCTTCTGTCTGCAGCCTACCTGGATTGGGTGTAGCAACCCACACTCCTGAGCTTTGCAGCTGAGTCGCTGCCCTTCCCGTTGAACCTTTCTTCTGGGGGATCCTGAGCCCTATGCTTTGGAGCTGACATCATTAGAGGGCCAATCAGGCCCGTTGCGATCCCTTTGCCCTTGCCCTTGGCTTGGCAATCACTTGTCGAGCTAGGGCCACCACAAGTAGAAGCCCTGGAAGCAGGCACCTTGTGTCGAGTCACCCTTTTCTGAGACTGAGGAGGAGAGGGGGAAGGCTCGGATGGGCGCTTTATGTTTTGGCCCGTCGAGGACCGAAGTAGGGCTTCTTGGTCCATCTTGGCTTCGAAGTCGGAAACTTCATCATCAGAGTTCGACATGCCCGAAATATCGCTTGAATCTCGGAGAGGAGGGTGTTGAAGGGCGGAAAAGACCATGGACTTCAATCCCTAAACAAAGGAGCTTGATTTCCACCCAAACTTGGAACTTTTTGATGGAGGAGTTGTCAAATCTCCTTGGGGAGCTCGAGCGTGGAGAGAGAAAGCTTGAGGCGAGTGTGGGGATGAGGAAATTAGGGTTTGGTGGCGGCTAAGGATATGAACACGAAAAATTGGACAAGTCGGAAAATGATCGGACTAGTCTGAACTTTTCCAGAGGCTATATCGGACTAGTCCGTGGTCTACCGTACTAGTCCGGCCTAACCGGCGCTCTACGGACTAATCTGCATGGGCAGACTAGTTCGGGTCACCACGGTCTAGTCCGTGGTCACTAGGGAAGAACTACTTAGTCCATTCGTATATATTCGAAGGTACTTATTAAGAAAATAGGGAGGCAAATCAAATCAAATAATCTTGAGAAATATGATCAGTAAGCATACAACAATCAAGCAATGATCATTATTCACCAAGATCTAGTAATTGTCATAGTTTTTTAGAGAAAATTGAGAGAGATGATTTTCACAATCCAATCAACATATTTTGAAGAATTCATACATGTATGCAAATTTTCAAGCCACATTTTGAGCATCAAGGATATTTAGTTCATTTTGAAGCTCGCAAGAGCATTTTTCATCAAGTGGCTTGGTGAATATGTTGGCTAATTGCTTTTCAGTGTTGACATGGGAAATGGCTATATCTCCTTTCATGGAGTGGACTTTCAAGAAGTGATGTTGGATGTCTATGTGTTTGGTTCTAGAGTGCTCGACTGGATTATGGGAAATTTTAATGGCACTCTCATTATCACAAAGGAGTGAAATACGGTTCATATTGTAACTGTAATCTCTTAGAGTTTGTCGCATCCAAAGGAGTTGTGCACAACAACTCCCGGCTGCAACATACTCCGCTTCGGCTGTGGATATTGCAATGGAGTTTTGTCTCTTGGAGGACCAAGAAACTATGGATCTCTCTAGGAATTGGCATGTACCGGAGGTACATTTTTATCTACTTTGCATCCGGCATAATCTGCATCGGAGTAACCAATGAGATTGAATTTGGAGCCTTTTGGATACCAAAGACCAAGGTTGGTTGTATGAACTAAATATATAAAGATCCTTTTTACGGCTGTCAAGTGACACTCTTTGGGATTGGCTTGAAATCTTGCACACAAACATACACTCAACATAATGTCTGGCGTAGATGCACATAAATAGAGTAGAGATCCAATCATAGAGTGATATACCTTTTGGTCGACGCTAGGTCCATCTTCATTGAGATCCAAGTGGCCATTCGTTGCCATGGGTGATGAGGACATCAGTTCTATGGATACAAACAACACTCCATTGAACATACAAGATGCAATCAATAGAGTTCATACACAACAATTAATTTTAGAGGTGAGCTCGTTCTTATATGTTTCGTTATATGTTTTTGAGGATAGATTGCTACCTAATGATTTAATTGTGATTAGGATCCATAGAGAGGTTCAAGGAGTAGTTGGAGGAAGTATCAGGGGCGTGGAGGGCCAGAGAGTTCATTCGAAGAAGATGGAAACCGAGGCAAACTCAAAATCGTGTCCAACTTAGAGTCCAGGAGCAGTACGCACTAAAACAGGCACCTAGGACGCATACGAACTCCGTTTTGGACGTTCTACATATGAACAGAAAGGGGGGAGGATAAACTTTGCAATGGCGCTGGTCCCATGTCAAAATGCCTTCGTAGTCGACGGGAATCATCGAAACAAAAATGAGTTTAGAATCTGTCAGGGTGCTGCGCCACCGTATTGGGCCATTGGGCCTTGTATCAAGTCTAAGTCCATTATTTTCGTATCTTAGGGTTAGGTCACGACCCGAAAACCCCCTTGGACGTCCTCCCGCCTATATATACTCCATAGTAGCCACTATGAACAATTGTGTTTTGCTTAGATTAATAATATCGTCGTTCTACGGTTTGTAAAACCCCAACTTCATGATTTCATATCATGTCTTCTACGTTCTTGCTTGTGTTCTCGGTTGCACTTGCAAGGGTTAGCCTTCTTGGCGAGGTCAATCGTGTGCAGCACGGTTGGTAACCAACGGAGCGGGTTTGTAGTGCTTGCAGGGGCTGTTCGTGTTCTACTCGAGAGCCTCGGATCATCAACGTCGAGATCTCTGCATCAATCGACTTATCCATTACCTTTCGGAGGATTGGTCCTAAACTTACTTATCAATTGATATCAGATTTCCAGGTTGCCCGTTAGGTAATTCATCCATCCATTACATTATTTTTGTTTTTCATACCTAGAGTCCACAAAAAAGCCACAAAAAACTTGCAATTTAGTAGATATGTTCATTACTTTGTCCAAACCACCATTGAGCGTTTGCAAATTTCGTTTTCAGTTTAGTTTTGGTGAGTTTGTGTCCATTGTTGAGTCATACTGCTAGTTTAGAAAGTGTTTTTGGTCTTAGTTTGAGTTTTGCATTGTGTTGATTCATCCTCTTGAATCACATCATCACGTCCAGATTAGATTCATCCCTGTCCAGTTTGGTATTTTCATAATATCTCACTCATACGATCTCGGATGTTGGAGTTCTTGTACTTCATGGAAATCTTATGACGTTCTCTATAACTTTCGTATTCATAGGGTTCCCAGTAAACAGAGATATCATGGTCAAAAGTGCATTAAATCTGAATCTATTCTCGACCTAGAATTTCTGAATAGTCTGTATTTAGGGGACAATAACCCCTATTGTTCTCGTCCAAAATAGGTCTTCCATATATTGAAATTAAAGGGGAGAGATATATCTACAAACTTTCTGTTGTAAGTTTTTCTATTTAGAACCTCTAAGTGTGCCTATTTGTCTTTGGAAGATTGAGCAGAAAATCTGCAACAGACACACGAGATATCTTTGATTGGTTTTTATTGTGTTCTCCTTTTGCAGCACATTCTGAGAAAAAAAAAGACAAAAGAAAAAGGCAAGTGCAAAAAATATACAAAAGTCGCACAAAAATAGGAGAAAAAAAAACAAAAAAAAAACAGAAGTGCTTGCATCCTTTGTGTCATCTAGTTTTGTCTCATGCTTTGCTTGCTTGAACTACTAGGAACACATTTAGGCTAGCATCTTTGACAAGTACTTTGGACATTTATTCAACTTTACTGTCTGATTTAATTGTTGCTAATCCTTGCTACATATAAAGTGCCACCCAAGCTACACTTCACTCTTGAGCATAATCGATACACCTTTGCAATCATCCCACGCTTCATTGGTTTCATCATACAGGTCATCGTTTGCCACCTGCAGTGTCGGTAAGAACAAATGTAAGAGCATGGTAAGACGCTTGAGAGTGTGTGATTCTACTTCCACTTTGGCATTACACTTTGTAGTTGATAGGGATAACATATTTTTTTGTTGTCTTCTGATTGCTACTAACAATGTCAGGTAAAAGCAAGAATCATGCATTATATGCTGAGATGATTGACATGATGAAGACGACGATGAAGTTGCTCATAAAAATCAAACATCAACCAAGGATTCACATGACATTCAGACCACCTTTCCAACACCTTCCACAAGAAGTAATTACATTCTCCCATCTCTTCCTTCTTATGATGGTTTTGATTACAATGAATATATTGCTTGGGAAATAGAGTTGGATAAAATTTTTGGACAATGGCATATGTGTGAAAGGAGAAAGATTAGAAATATTGCTAGTTCGTTAGTTGATTGTGCATTAACGTGGTGGGACAACTTAAGCGATAAAGAAAAACCTTGAACATGGAAAGATATAAAAATTCTTATGCGAGAAACTTTTACTAATGTATCTAATTGCAAAGATGAAATACATGAACTTGAGAAGAATTTTCTTGTTGTACCTCCTCCTTTGCCTACCTTTTGCAGGAACATGAACAAATAAATGTAGATGCAAATTAGAGTGAGGTGTTGAACAATTCTTCTGAATTTTTTGATGAATCAACTCATAATGCATTTGAATTTCTTGCTGAAAATGAGAGTAGTGTTAATGGACAATGCTCTATAGTTAACCAAGGTATGATATTTTCAGATGTGCTGAATTTTGCTACCAATCATGCTATCGATGGGCAGCAACAAGATGAACCTTTTCATAATACACCTTTACCACTAGTTGATTTTCCTACTGATTCTTACAACAAAAATGAGTTGTGTACTGATAATTATATTGCACCTATGCTAGAACAACCAAATGAATTTGATACTTTATCACTCACTTGTGCTGAAAGTAAGCATTTGATTGCAACTACATGTGAAAGGGATGAGCTGAAATTGTTATCTTCTCTAAATACTTTGGGCTAAATTGAATTTGTCATCCTTTGTGATCTAGATATCATAGAGAAGATAATATTTTCTCAATCTGAATTTCCTTCGTTAAGTAGAAATATTTTTCATGCTATAGGCAAATATGAACATAGTGGTATGTTTATGGTGCATAAAGTTTACATATGTTCAAATGAGGAAGCTCCTTGTGTGCTGCAACAACATGGTCAAGTAAATGAATGTACTAACGCTAATAATGTCTTGTCAAGTTTTTCTAGTATTTTTTCCTTGCAACCGGGACAACAAAAGCATTATTCACTGCTGTCGTGCATTATGGACAACACTCATTCTACCTCCAAATCAAGCCTCTTTGCTAGACATACGAGCAGGCCGAGGACAGCTTGTCATCAAGAAGGCGAGAATGATGAGATCATGCCCATTATTATTGCACCTACAAACATAAAACAATGTTTATTTGTTTGGGATCCTGGCTCAAGTGAATGTGCACTCTTATTTTATGGACAATATCAAGATGGCGCACTATGTCGTCCACCACCTTGGCCTCCTCCATTCGTGCATACAAGAAGATTTGATGGCGTTGCACATTTAGACCAACACTGAGAGGAGATTAACTTGAGTTGAGGACGACTCCAATTCAAGAAGGGGAGGATGATGAGGACATCACTTCTATGGATACAAACAACACTCCATTGAACATACAAGATGCAATCAATAGAGTTCATACACAACAATTAATTTCAGAGGTGAGCTCATTCTTATATGTTTATTATATGTTTTTGAGAATAGATTGCTACCTAATGATTTAATTGTGGTTAGGATCCATGGAGAGGTTCAAGGAGTAGTTGGAGGAAGTATTAGGGACGTGGAGGACCAGAGAATTCGTTCAAAGAAGATGGAAACCGAGCCAAACTCAAAATCGTGTCCAACTCGGAGTCCAAGAGCAGTACGCACTAAAACGGACGCCCAGAATGCATACGAAGTCCGTTTTGGACGTTCTACATATGCACGGAAAGGGAAGAGGATAACCTTTCTAATGGTGCTGGTCCCATGTCAAAATGCTTTTGAAGTCGACAGGAATCGTCGAAACAAATTGAGTTCAGAATCTGTCATGGTGTTGCGCCACCGTATTGGGCCATTGGGCCTTGTATCAAGTCTAAGTCCATTATTTTTGTATCTTAGGGTTAGGTCACGACCCCAACACCCCCTTGGACGTCCTCCCACCTATATATACTCCATAGTAGCCGCTATGAAAAATTGGGTTTTTCTTAGATTAATAATACCGCGGTTCTACGGTTTATGAAACTCCAACTTCGCAATTTCATATCGTGTCTTCTACGTTCTTTCTTGTGTTCTCGATTGCACTTGCAGGGATTAGCCTTCTTGGTGAGGTCAATCGTGTGCAGCACGGTTGATAACCAATGGAGCGGTGTTGTAGTGATTGCAGGAGCTGTTTGTGTTCTACTCGAGAGTCTCGGATCATCAACGTCGAGATCTCCACATCAATCGACTTATCCATTACCTTTCGGAGGACCTGGCCTAAACTTACTCATCAATGGGAGTCTTTATGGGCTTCGCCTTGTCTATTCCAAACTTCTTGAGTATGTCTTGAGTGTACTTAGTTTGGCTTATGAACGTCCCTTCCTTTTGTTGCCTCACTTGGAATCCCAAGAAGTACTTAAGCTCTCCCATCATAGACATCTCAAACCTATCTGTCATAATTTTACTGAATTCCTCACAAAAAGATTTTTTTGTTGAACCAAAGATTATATCATCAACATAGATTTGGCAAACAAAGAGATCATTGTCAAAGTTCTTAGTAAACAATGTATAATCTACTTTACCGATCTTAAAGCCATTTTCAATTATGAAACCTCTAAGACACTCATACCAAGGTCTAGGAGCTTGTTTGAGGCCGTAGAGAGCCTTACGCTATTTAAATACGTGGTCGGGGAACTCTTCATCTTCAAACCCGGGGGGTTGCTCCACATACACCTCCTCCTTGATTGGTCTGTTGAGGAAGGCGCTTTTCACATCCATTTCACAGAGCTTGAAATCATGGTGAGTAGCATGTGCAAGTAATATTCTAATGGACTCAAGTCTAGCTACAGGAGCAAAGGTCTCATCGAAATCCAAACCTTCGACTTGTGAATACCCTTTGGCCACAAGTCGTGCCTTGTTACTTGTCACCACCACGTGTTCGTCTTGTTTGTTGCGGAATACCCATTTGGTGCCGACAACGTTGGATTTGGGTCTTTCGACTAGTTCCCATACCCCGTTCCTTTTGAAATTGTTGAGTTCTTCTTGCATGGCCACTACCCAATTCGGATCCTTCAATACATCCTCAATCCTGTGTGGTTCCAAAAAGGACACAAACGAGTAATGCTCACAAAAATTTGCTATGCGAGATCTAGTAGTTACTCACTTTTGGATGTCACCGATGATGTTGTCGATTGGGTGATCCCTTTAGATGCATTGGTGTAACCTTGGGTGTGGTACTTGCTGTCTTGAATCTTCATGATCATCTTCTTCTCCCCCTAAATGGTTGCCGTCATTGACTTCTTCATAATCTTCACTTTTTTGAGGTTAATCTTGTATGGAAGCTCCCCCTTGATCATTGGTCTCCTCTTGTGGTTCGTTTTCCTCATGCATATGTAGAGGTGGCTCTTGTGGTCGAACTTCACCTAACACCATTATTCCCAATGCTTGACAAGGAGCTTCTTCTTTATCTAGCACACATGGATAGACTTGCTCCTTTTGGGAGCCATTAGTTTCATTGAACACTATGACACATGCTACTTCAACAAGTCCGGAGGTCTTGTTGTAGACACGATAGGCGTAATTGTTTGAATCATAACCAAGCCAGAAACCTTAATCAGACTCCGAAGCGAACTTTGAAGTCCTAGGCTTCATGTTCAAAATATAGCATTTGGAACCGAAAACTCGAAAACATGAAATATTAGGCTTGTTACCAGCGAGTAGCTCATAGGATGTCTTCTTGAGTAGTCGATGAAGATAAAGTCGATTTATGGCGTGGCAAGCGGTGTTGACCGCTTCCGCCCAAAATCGATCCGAGGTCTTGTACTCATCGAGCATTGTTCTTGCCATCTCTATGAGGGTTCGATTCTTTCTTTTGGCAACTCCGTTTTGTTGAGGGGAGTAAGGTGCTAAAAACTCGTGCTTTATGCCTTCTTCATCTAGGTACTCCTCACTTGTGTGTTCTTGAACTCCATGTCGTTGTCACTTCGAATGTTCTTGATTGTCAATGAAAATTCATTTTGAGCTCGCTTGAACAATTTCTTGAGTATTCCTTGTGTTTCTGACTTATCATGTAAAATGAAAACCCAAGTGAAGCGAGAAAAATCATCAACAACTACTAAACCATATTTATTACCGCCGATGCTTATGTAGGCAATTGGACCGAATAAGTCCATGTGAAGTAGCTCGAGCAGTCTTGTTGTAGTCATGACGTTCTTCGCGGGATGAGGTGCTCCAACTTGCTTCCAGGCTTGGCACACACTACAAGGCCTGTCTTTCTCAAAAACAACATCCTTCATACCTCAAATGTGATCGCCCTTGAGGAGTTTTTGAAGGATCCTCATACCAACATGCGCTAGCCGTCTATGCCACAACCAACCCATGTTGGTCTTTGCAATCAAGCATGTGTCAATTTTGGCATTATCCTTGTTGAAGTCATCAAGATAAAGCTTTCCCTTTAACATACCCTTGAATGCAATGGAACCATCACTCCTCCTAGAGACGGTCACACCCTCGTTAGTGAACAAGCAATTATAACCTTTGTCACATAATTGAGATATGGATAGCAGGTTATAACCTAAGGAATCAACTTGTAATACATGAGAAAGAGTGTGTTGTGGTGATATGGCAATTTTACCGGTACCGAGCACCTTTCCTTGACTATTGTCTCCAAAATAGATGACCTCGGTTGGATCCTCATTTTCTTCATACTCAACGAACATTCTTCTTTCTTCGGTCATATGGTTGGTGCAGCCACTGTCTAGCACCCATTTGGATCCACCAGAAGAATAGGCCTGCAAAAACAAATTATGCCTTGGTTTTAGGTACCCAAGCTTGCTTGGGTCCTTTTAGGTTAGTCACAATGTATTTGGACACCCACACATGATACTTGGTGTTCCCATGGTGTGGCCCAACATAATGAGCATAAACTTTCCCATAATTACTTCTCATTAAGACATAAGATGCATCGAAAGTTCTAAATAGCAACTGTTGTTGTTTATACACAGGACTAGTCTGGGAGATCGGACTTGTCCGGAGGACCGGAGTTGTCTGGACCCCGACCGGACTAGTCGTTGATCATGCGTGTTGGATTAATTAATTTTGAATTTTCCAGTTTGAGAGAGACTTCTCTTTACAAAGACATTGCTCTCCTTGTTATTCTTATGGCTTCTAGCATGATGCTTTTCGCCATAAGAGTAACCAGTGCCATATTTGACATTTGGAGGTCTTGTGACCAAGTATGCACTACGTGCATATTTGATATTATCCTTGTCAAATATGCCATTTTGTGAAGGATGCTTGTCCTTGGTAGAGGTTGACTTGTCTTTCAAACTAGTGTCAACTTTACCACATGCACAAGTAGAAGCAACTTCAGTTTTAATGTATTGGGAAGGTGAACTTGAAGAGGATGAAGGGTCACCTTGCTTGAGTGACTCAACTTGCACTTCAAGGATCTTGTTAACCTTGATTAGGTTAGCAAGTTCATCCTTGATTGTAGCATTTGAGTCGCTTAACTCCAAGCAAGCTTCCTTGCTTGAAGCTAATTCAAGCTCTAGTGAGTTGCATCGCTCCTTTTCAAGTTCTAGAAGATTGTCAAGTTCGACATATTCCTCCTTTTGGGAGATAATCATGTCTTCTTGAAAATGAATCAACTTCTCCTTCTCAACAAGTTGATCAAGTAAGAACTTCATTTTTGCGATTGTTTTCTTATCTACTCCAATGAGCATATCTTCATTATCTCTAGCAATTTCACTATCACTTGAATAGGAATGCACGGAAGAGGGTTTTGTTGTTACCTTGCATTTACCTTCCCTTGCCATGAGGCAAGTGCCATTTCGCTTCCATGCGCTGAGAGTAGGGAAGAGGGTGGACTTCTTGGATGTCTTCTCGATGGCTATGCTAGCCATCTCTTCTTCTGATGATGATGAGGACTCATCATTTGAGTCCCACTCTTTCCCTATATGTTCTTGTTCGAATTGTTTCTTCTTCTTGAAGAATTTCTTGGGTTGAGGCTTGGCTTCTTTGGTCTTCTTCTTGTTCTCTTCATATGGGCAATCGACTATAAAGTGGCTATACTCACCACAATTATAGCATGCCCGCCTCAACTTTGGCTTTGATCTTTCCTTGTATTTTCCTTCACTTGATTTAGCGTCTTGTCTCTTCTTCATCATCTTCTTGAATTTCTTCATGAACAGTATCATGTCATCTTCATCCAAGTCACTGCTTTCATCATCACCGTCTTCTTCTAGTTGAGCTTCTCTAGCTTCTTTAGACAAGGGCTTAAGGGTGGACTTTAGAGCGACTCCTTTCTTCTTTGCCTAGGTGAGGTCGGCGATTTCCTTAATATGTTTAGCTTGTTTTTCCATCATCTCAAAGTTGATGATTTTCCCAAGTAGCTCATCCGAGGTCATCTTCCTGTATCCAGGGCTTTCTCGTATCATTGAGCATAAGGTGACATTTCGAGGCATGAAGGCTCCAAGGATGACCTTCACTACCAAGTGGTCATTCCACTTCTTGCTTTCGTATGATCTCACCTTGTTGATGAGCGTCTATAACCGGTTGTACATGTCTTGTGGCGACTCATCTTCTTCGATTGCGAACCTTCCCAGCTCGCCTTCAATCGTCTCGATCTTTGCTTCTCGCACATGACGATCGCCTTCATGTGCGGTTTGCAATGTATTCCATATTTCTTTTGCGATCTCGAGTCCATCCACTTTTGTAAACTCATCACGACTGAGCGATGAAGTGATAACTGTAGCAGCTTGAGCATTTCGATGGATTGCTTTCTCTTGGCTAGGCGTGAGTTCCTCATCATTATCAGGGATATCTATTCCTGTGCATACTATGTGCCACAAACTTGGATTGAGAGAAATCAAATGCATTTTCATGTTTTGCCTCCACATTGAGTAGTCATTGCCGTCAAAATGTGGCACTTTTCCAAGTGGAATGTATAGATAATGATTGTTACTAGAATTTAGGCGATCATAGTTAAAAGGATATCGGGAGTAGTTGGTGTGACTACTCCCCTTCTTTTTCTTCTCATCTTCGATTTTCAGCTTTCCCTTGGAAAGGATTTTCTTCCTTAGGAGCGCCTTGAGTTCTAGCGTCTCCTCATCGTCGTCCTCAAAGTCCTGAATGGCTTCGAGGAGCTTTTACAATTTTTGGTTATTGTCTTCATCAACCTTCTCTTGGTTGTTGCTCTTGTGTACTTCCTTCATGTCCGACATGATCTCTTCGAGCGATTAGTCTCCTTCTTGAAGAACATGCTCTGATACCAATTGAATGTGGCGTAAAGGGGGGGGGGGGGTGAATAGGCCTTTTTTATTTTTATCCGAACCTGCAACACTTAACACCCAGATAAAAACTCGAGATATCAGACTAGTCTATCAAGTGCGGACTAGTCCAGTGTGTACCGACTAGGTTAATCAAGTTTGATCGATTAATTTGATTCTAGGATGTATGCAGCGGAAATATACTTGTAATTGAAGTGTTGCACGATTATGAACTAGGGTATACCACAAGTAAATCTTATATTTAATGTTTCAATGTAGAGTAAGCAAGATTGATTGAAACCCTAGATTGATATGATGTATAAGAATGATGAGCGCAAAGTAATAACACAAGCAATTTATCTCGTAGTTTGGTTCCCACAGAGGCAACCTATATCCACGTTGAGGAGTCCACAAAAGGACTGGGTCTTCTCCAACCCTACCCTCGTTAGATCGCCACGAAGGCCAATCATCTTCACCTATCACAAAGGGGTAAGTAACCAAATTCAATGGGCCTTCTCACACGTTGAGGGCTCCCCAAGATTACACCAAAAACTCCACCATGAACACACTCGAAAGATTACAATGAAAATCACAGGAGTGTGTTAGGGAATCAAACCAAGAGCTCAATGAGTGATGAACCGTGTCTCTCCAATGATCCAAAGTGTATCCTCAAGGGATTGATCTTTGTTGCTTTTGAATTCGTGGAAAGATGTGTTTTTCAGGCTCTTGGGAGGTGTGACGGCGCAGGGGGTCATGAGAGATTAAAGTTGGGTCGTGCACACTATTTATATGGGGTTTCTAAATGTGACTGTTAGGGTTTAGGAATATCGAACTAGTCCGTGGTGGACACCGGACTAGTCTGGTTTGCTGTGTGTAGCAAAGCCTAAGTGTCCCGAAATATCGGACTAGTCCGGCTAGAAGCGGACTTGTCCGATTTCGCTTCTGGAAATCTTCAGACTAGTCTGATAATCATCGGACTTGTTCGGATCAGTGAAACCCTAAGTGAATTGGGTGACAAGTCCGCACTTGGAGGACTTGTCCGATTTAGGTCTTAGGGTTTTTGGACTAGTCCGTGCCAATATCGGACTTGTCCGATTTTCATTAGAATGATATCGGACTAGTCCGTTGTGTGATTGGACTTGTCTGATTTTGTGCAACTTGTGAAGTGTTTTGAGGACTAGTCCCCAATGGGATGACTAGTTTGATTCTAGTCAGAGAGATATCGGGCTAGTCCGTGGTGATATCGGACTTGTCCGATCTTGTGCAGGGAGATATTGGACTTGTCTGGTGTCAGTCGGACTAGTCCGGTCCTGTATAAACTTGTGCAATGTGTGTGATTATTTGTGCTTGAGCTCTTGGGGTGTGTTTTCTTAACACACTCCATACACAATGATCTACTACACTTGTTCCTTGAGTTCTTTTCCCCATTGCTCCTCATTCTCCCTTCTTTTTGGATTTTTACTCATTTTCTCATTAAAACCTGTGCTCATCTCAACAAAGTGGTTAGGATCTCATTTGCTTGTCATAAATCATCCAAAACCCACAAGGGATTCCTAGACTCACTTTCAAAACCATAATCATAACATCATCAAGATTCTCAAGTACACATAGCAAATTTAAAACATAGAACATTAAACATTGAAAAGCATAATAATAATGTTATAATACGTGTACAAAAGCATAATGAGAACATAATATAAGTTTTACAAGACCAAATGCATTACAGAGTCTCAAAGAAAAATAAGAGCAACAAGACACAAAAGAGATCTAGGACTCTCTCTCTCTCTCTCTCTCTCAACCTGAGCTATGACCTAGGATTCCCCCTCAATCTCTCCCCATTTGGCATCAAGGCACCAAAAGGGAAGAGAAGGAGGGATCCACTTGTCGTCGCCGACTCCATTCGCGTTGTTGGTCCTTTCTTCATCTTCTTCATCAGGATGGGGAGGAGGAGAGGAACCACACATCGTGCCCCTAAGTCCAAAGTAAGCAAGCTCGGAGTTTGTGAGAGATGGAAGCTTCGAGAAATCACATCCAGAGTCCTTTGAAATAACAAGATACCCAACAGGCTCAATCTCCTATTTTTGGCAAATGGCTTTGACATTCTCCTTCATGTACCACATTTGCTCCTTTCTCGCCTTGTTCATATTGTGTATCTTCACCTCTAATTTTCGGCAAGAACCAAAGATAGCAGCCAAATAATTCAATATCCCGCTAGCAGACCCTTCGCGAGATGGGGCCCTAGAGCTAGAGGGAGGTCTTGTCTCTTCTTGTGCTCTCCTAGGAGGCTCTTCACTTGATGCAGGTGTAACACCCTCATTTTTATTCATCATGCATTGCATAAGTTCATATACATGTTTAACATTAATCCACATAAAAAGGAATGAGTTTAAAATAAATTTAGAGCAAAATTGCACTAAAAGTTCCGAGGCGTGCGGACTAGTCCGTTTTTGGTGTGGACTAGTCCAATTGGACTAGTGATGGCTGGTGATGGGATCCATTGGACTAGTCTCAGGGAGGAGATGAGGTTCCAACAACCAAGTTCGGGAGGAACTGTGGTCGAGCTAGTCAGGAGGTCGAGCAGGATGATTGAATCAAGGGCAGTGCATATAAAGGTTAGTGAACGTCGAAGGAAGGTGTTCGCACGTATGCATGCAGTGCATGACGTGACAACATGGTTCCGAAGATGGTTTATGGATGGGAAGATCTGGTTGAAAGGATCAGATCGTACCGGTTGATGACTTTGGTTGTGGCGGAGTCGGTTATGGCTCGGTATGGAAAGTATCGAGTTGGTTATGATAGGATTTCGTGTGGGTTACGAATTTGAGTTGTTTTAGGAATGTGGGATAAGTTTCTAAGGTGTTTGGAAGACTTAATATTACTTCTATCTGCATATAGAAGAGTCCTAAGCAGTTATGGAAAGTTTCGATTCATGAACGGAGTAGGATTAGGATCCTGATTTGAGTTGAGTTGGCTTTCGAGCTAGTTATATAAGCAAGGGAGGCCAGAGCTCGTGATGCAAGACTTTGTGGCTGTTCCTCTTGTGTTCTATTGAATAAAATTTGTAGTTTGAAGGAACTTTTGTGCCTTGTTAGTTGACTTGTTCCAGACAAGTTTTACTCCTCGAGTTTCTTGACAGCACTACCTTTCGTTGGTGGTTTTAACATAACTCGAGTTTTACAGATCCAATTGACGTGATTATTTTTTGGTTGTCTTCACAACTTGACTATCATCTGTCAAAATTTCACGGTCATTGGATTTGTGGTTTCTGATCTACACGAGTTTCTTTGCAGCGATCCAGAGCTGTTTTTCTCGGGTAGGACAGATTGACCTCTGTTCGATCTTTCGATCATAACTTGGTTTTCTCTCAATGGATTTGAGTCATTCTTCTTGTGTCATGTTCATGACTTGATTCTCTCTGATATATATCACTTTTATCATGGTGAAACAAGTTTAGATTAGTCTCACACATGAGTTCTTTAACAGATCGTTTTTCTACCGAAGGGGGTTGGGATTTAATTGTTTCCGCTGCGTAAGATTTTTTAAATCTACCATTCACCCCCCTCTGGTAGATTTTCACGTGCTCTTCGATCATACAATTGGTATCAGAGCCACGGTGCTCCAATCATTGTGATTTTGCACGTGTTTTGACTAATCATCATGGAGAAATACTCCGCCAAACCTTGTGTGTTTGCTGGTATTGATTTTCAGGTTTGGAAGGCACGCATGGAGGCTTTCATCCAGACGCAAGGCTTCGCAATATGGGAGAAGGTGTACAAGCCTTACAAGTGCCACCTAACGATCAAGTTACGGCTACAAACCTACGGGACGTCGACAACAACAATAAAGCCCAAAACTTGATCATCCAAGGACTCACTCAGAGCGACTTCGACCGCATTGCACATCTCCGATCGGCATACGATGTATGGAGAGCACATTATGACTATCACGAAGGATCCAACACGATCAAGGAGGTAAGGCAAGACATGTTCAAGAAAGAATACATGCGCTTCGAGATGCAACCCGGTGAGTCCATCGATGATCTCTTTGCTCGCTTTAACAAAATTCTCAGTAACTTGCGTAGTGTCAACGTTAATTTTTCTGATGCTGAAAATGCTAGGCAACTTCTTAGTGCATTAGACATGTAAGTCTGGGAGATGAAAGTTACATCTATTCGTGAATCTACTGTCATGAGTATACTTACTTTAGATGTGCTTTACTCTAAACTCAAAACTCATGAAATTGACATCTTATCACGTAAGAACCCAAATAAGTCTATTGCATTTGTCTCACAACGTGATATGCCTAGCTCCTACCAATCATCATCTTGCAATACTCTTGCTTTGTTGTCTTCACTAACCCTGGAGCAGATCGAGGAATTTCCAGACAAGGAGCTAACACTTCTCTCTACTAGGTTCTCAAAAGCATTGCAAAATGTGAGAACTAGAAGGAGAGGAAGCTCCGGACCTCAACGATGCTTCGAATGTGGTAAGACATGACACTTTCATACAGAATGCCCTAACCTTTCAGGTTCTACTTCCTGAGAAGAAAAACAATCAAGGATGAAGCACTCCTCAACAAATGATAAGAAGAAGAAGAAGGGCTTTACAGGTCGCCAACTGGTGAACAATTTTATCTCCGCACTCCAGGAACTTGGTTTAAGCGACGTGGACATTGGAAGTGACGAAGATGAAGATGATTTGGCCAACATATGCTTCATGGCGGGCAAATCAAGATCAAGATCAAGTCAGGAGGATGCAGAACACAACACTGATGACGATGAGGTAAGTTCTACCTGTAATGAAATGCGTGATGTAATTTCTCGGGCAACTATTATTGTTAAGAAAAAGGACAAAAAGCTTAGGGATAATGCTGCTAAAATTGAATCACTCGAATCTGAAATCAACCATTTGAAAACCTTGATTCCTAGTGATGATTCTTGTCCCTCATGTGATTTAATATATTAACAATTGTCCACATTAAGAACTACACATTCCTCTACTATAGATAGACTTGAACTTGAAATTAAAGAGAACAAAAAGCTTGCTGCACTTGACAATGGAAACTTAAAAGATGCTTCTTGATCTTCAATTGATTTACATTATTCTAGTTGTAATGATCTTGAAAAGAAACTAAAAGATGCTATGAATGAAATTTCAATATTGAATAATGCTTTACGTTCTCATGAAGTTAAATATTGTTCCAATTGCAAATTAAAAGGAAAAACTTCATGTGAAAATTGCCTTGATCTGTCCAATAAACTTGATAACATACATAGGACATTAGATCGGTTTTGTAATGGGAATAAGAACCTAAACTTGCTGCTGAATTCTTCCAAGTCTTGCAATGATAAAACTGGTTTAGGTTTTGATTCTCATGCTCATATTAAGGCACATCCACCTAAAATTGTAAAGTCATTAGGAAGTGGTTTGATTTAAACAGTTCCTAAACAAAAAGAAGTGGTTTTCAAATCTGGAGGAGTGTTGTCTCATTCGGTTTGAAATAAAAATGTTGCTTGCTCATCTAGACATGAACACAAAGTTAAATTTCATTGTACCTACTGTGATAGAGATAGTCATGTCATAGATTTTTGTTATAGACTAGATAAACAATATAAAAGGGAAATAATGATTGCTAGATCTCCTTTCATGCAAAATTTGCTGCACATATTAAACCGAATGCCAGGAACATGCAACCTGCTGTTATGAGTCAAAAACATTCAAAGTTTACCTCCGGACCTTCTGTTTTTGCCTCTGGAGCTACTGATTTTTGTGCTACACAAGTAACACCTTATAGGTCAGTAGTTAAGAATAAAAAACATCAAACTTGGACTCATAAACCTGCTATTTTATCTCAGCTTTCGCGTGTTTTTCCCGTTGCACGTCATGTGACTCAGTAATGGATACCCAAATGCCTTTTGACTAACCCCAATATTGAGCCATCGACGTATTGTGCTTCTATGTAGGTTACATGCTTGAGGAAGGAGAACATATGGCTTGTGGATTCAGGTTGCTCACGCCACATGACCGGTAACAAATAATGGTTATCTTCCCTCTTTTTTGTGTTACGTGTAGAGAATGTTACTTTTGCCAATAATTCTTCAACTCCTATAATTGCTAAGGGTTCGGTTAGAGTAAATGATCACTACACTTTGAAGGATGTGGCACTTGTCAAAAATTTGAAATACAACTTATTTTCTTTTTCACAATTGCTAGATGAAAATCAGGAAATTATTTTCAATAAAAACTGCTTCAAAATTGTAGGTTCAAATAGTGAGCTTATTTTTAACATGTCTCGGTTTGGAAGAGTTTTTAAATCTGATTTTGATATTTCTTCCTCTAAGAATAGGTTTCTAGTTGCTAATGATTCCAAAGATTTATATTTTTGGCATCGTAGACTTGGTCACGTAGGCTTTGATCATCTCACGTGTGTTAGTGCTCTTGATCGCATACGTGGGTTGTCTAAGCTTAAAGGGGACAAAGAAATTGTGTGCTCTTCTTGTAGACATGCTAAGATGGTTGCAGGTTCACATACTCCTTTCACAATTATCATAACAATTGAACTGAGTCAACTTTTGCACCTGGACACCGTAGGACCTTCACGTATTCAATCATTCGGAGGTAAATGGTATGTTCTTGTTATTGTTGATGATTATTCTAGATACTATTGGGTTTACTTTATGACATCTAAGAATGAAGCTTTTAGTCACTTTAGAACTTTATTTCTTAGATTATCAATTGATCACCCAGGATGTTTAAAAGCAATTAGAAGTGATAACGGAACTGAATTTAAAAATCAATCTTTTGATCACATTTGTGCTCAAAATGGAATAAATCATCAATTTTCTTCACCATATGTACCTCAATAAAACGTTGTTGTAGAAAAAAAGAACAGAACCTTAGTTGAGATGGCTAGGACTATGCTTAATGAATATCAAACGCCTAGGAAATTTTGGGCTGATGCGATTGCAACTGCTTTTTATGTCTAAAATCGTGTTTTCTTGCGCGCTAAGCTAGGTAAAACACCATATGAGCTCCGGTTTGGACATAGGCCTAGTTTTACGCACTTTCGGGTCTTTGGTTGCAAATTCTTTGTTAAGAAACATGGTAATCTTGATAAATTTGAACCTAGATCCAATGATGGCAAGTTTCTTGGTTATCCATCTCATACTAGAGGCTACCATGTGCTTTTACTTGACACTAACAAAATTTTGGAGACTTGTGAAGTGTCATTTGATGAATCTAGCCCAGGTACTAGCTCAAACATTGCAGGTCCAGATCCATATCCGCAGGGGGAGAGCATTTTCGTTGAAGATGAGGAAGAGGTGGAGCTGCTGCCCAAAAATTCAGCAGATAATGACAATGTTCGAGCACCCGATTTTGATTTACAGCCAGCACCGACGACCACCATTGCTGGTACAGATCCTCCTCAAGTCACAAGCTCATCGATTTTTGATGAACATGAAGAAGAAGAAGTTTGTGAAGTTTCCACTCCCCCCCCCCCCCCCCCCCGAGTTCTCAAAATTCATCCTCCACAACAGATTATTGGAAGCTTGCACGAACGAGCTACACGGTCCAGGTTTTGCAATCCAAACTCTCATGCTCATGATGTTGCTTCTTTTTAACCCAAAGACATATCACATGCACTCACTAAAGAATCTTTGATTATTGCCATGCAAGAAGAGTTAGAAAATTTTGAAAGAAATAATGTTTGGAAACTTGTACCTCCACCTCAAGGTCACACTTTAATTGGAACTAAATGTTTGTTTAAAAATAAACAAAGTGAGGATGGGGTTGTGGTTAGGAATAAGGCTAGGTTGGTTGCTCAAGGGTTCACTCAAATTGAAGGTCTAGATTTTGAGGAAACTTTTGCTCCTGTTGCTAGATTAGAAGCTATAAGAATTTTGTTAGCTTTTGCTGCATCTAAAGGTTTTAAGCTATATCAAATGGATGTTAAAAGTGCTTTTCTAAATGGCTACATAGATGAGGAGGTTTATGTCAAACAACGACCAGGTTTTGAAAATCCAGATTTTTCTAATCATGTTTACAAACTATCCAAAGCCTTGTACGGAAGGTGATGTGTCTAAAAAAAGGTCCGACCCCAACACCAACCGAAAGGCGATCGCCCTGGCGGCGGCGTCGGCTGGATCGTCTAAGGTGAGAAGTGTCCACCCACTGCTGTTCCCCCCAGCTAGCTGTAGAGGGTGCCAGTGCGCCCCCTGCGCCCTACTCATCGAGCCCCACAACCATCCCCGTGAGCCCCCAGTGTGAGAGAGGAGGAGTCCCGACCGGTGCTCCGTCGAGTCAGAAGAGCAAGTCATCTGGGAATCTGAAGATGAAGAAGGAGCAAAAGAGGTGGCAGAATCGTACAAGTCCTCTTTGACTCAGGAGAGTCTGCGTATGGTTCCCCCAGATCTGGGCCAGTTCTCTCCTAAGATCTGGTCTGAGAAGTCAGATATGGTGGACACATTGGAGAAGAAAGGAGGAACAACAGAGGTCAAAAAGGGAGGTCAGACTCAAGTGCTGGCTCCATGAATCTTGCAACGAGATTTGGCAGATGGATCTGCTATGCAAACTTCGACAAAGCTGCAAATGTTCGCGATGGCCACGATGGGGCAAGCCATAGCTGTAGTGAAGAACAACCACTCTCATCGAAGCTCATTACCAATTCGCCACACTGCAAAAAGGACCGCAACCTGTGCAAAGACTGAAACCAAATATGTGGAAAAAGGAGTTGTATCCTACAAAGATGCTCTGACGCAAGGCTTAGATGGAGGGTACCAGCGGAGACTGCTTCCGATAGACTATTACCATCGGTTGAGCTGGAACTCAGGGAAGTACCGCAAGGCCTCACATGCACGAGGCTTGAGATGTGCTACACTGGAGAGGACTAGGCATGGAGCACTCTTGGCACAGGGCTCAAGATCATCTATGATAGAAGAGGGATGGCAACTGGTACAAAGAAGACTTGCAAGATCATCCCCAGTGTAGAGGTCACATGAATCCACAACACAAGCCGTCAAGGCCAGAAGAGCTGCCTATTTAAGGAGAATGGAAGGCAAATGTTTCAATTGTCTTGCAACAAACCACAAAATCTACGACTGCAGAGACCCAATCAAGTGCCGGTGATGCTTGAAATCAGGACAAATTTCCTCTAGGTGCACTGCTCCACATCCAAAGAACCCAACTCGTCAAACCATCCACAACCACAACCACAAAGACCTTGAGAGGAAGCCAAAGATGGCAGGACTAGTGATGTATGCTCGCCCGGAAGTAGAGTGGTCCAACATACCACTGTCGAAGGAGATTAAAAGGAGGATCGACTTCTTTCAATCTCGCTCTGTTCTGGTCTGGTTGGGGCGCAACAGGCCAGAAACTGAACCAGGGCATGTAGTGACTGCTTTTGCCAGAAACTTTGGCATGGAGCAACATCTGATCCATGTCACAAGGCATAACCCGGTGGACTTCCTAGTGACTTTCTCTCGGAGAGAAGACCTCGAGGCACTGGAGGGGGTGCATTACTTCAACAGGTGAGAAAGATAGTTCTGGCTTAGGAACTGGGTGCCGGAGCAAAGAGCCAACAGTGATGGCTTCATGTACTATGTCAAGTTGTGCCTTGAGAATCTGCCACTTCACCTATGGACAGAGCACTTTGTAGCATGGCTTCTAAGCAGGTCTTGCTCCCTCCATGTTGTTGAGGCTGACAGCAGTAGGAGGATTGTCACTACGGGCTTCTACTGTTGGGCCTTTACGGCTGTTCCAAGTCATATTCCTAGGCTCATGTGCTTGACTATCAGTGATAAGGACCCCAACATCAGGGTGCAGGCGGCGCCGAGAGAGCTCAGGATGGGAAACACATATGACATCCTGATTCATATGGAGCTAGTTCATGACCTACAGCAGTTGGAACCAGATGGACGCCCGCGAGAATCGGTGATCCCGTGGGCTTTTGGAAGAGCTGACGTGGCTGAGCATGGGGAGGAGCCAGCACAAGGCATGTACCTTCAACAAGGTTCCATGGAAGATTGTACAAGCCCCCCCCCCCCCCCCCAAAGATCATGTAGTGCAGCTATCTGGGAAGAGCATAGGGATGATGAAGATGGTCAAGATCATGACAGGATAAGCTATGCTGAAGTGCCTAGGCGGCGCACGCTGTTGCAGAGGCTCCGTGGGCTTGGAGAAAGTGGGAGGGGACATGATACGTCCCCCCGGTGCCATCATGGAGAAGGAGGCTCAAGTCATGGGTGTAGGCATGATGATCGGGAGAGGTCCCTAAGCCCGGGCTCAAACCGATCCAGAGATCAGTCGCTGGATAGGCTTCTATACCGTGTCAACCAATTCACAGTGAAGGAGATTTTAAAGACCTTGAAACCAAAAGAGAATGAAGAAAAGTTCAAACGGGGTGAGCCATCAAAGCTTTGTGTTGATACACCAGTGACTAACATTGCAGGGGAGGACATTGTGGTTACAGGTGACCCACTGTTGGGTTGCCCAGCTGCACTGGTATCTCCTTAGAAGATAAAAGATCCAATGCTGGAGGAAGAACAAGTATCTCTCAAGCTGCACAAGTTGCAAGGATCTATCAAGTTGCACGAGATGCAAGGTGCAGTTCGGCAAGAATCAGCCTTATCTGCTAATAATGAGGCAACACTGTGGCAGGGTGCTGTGGAAGAAGCTCTACAGGGGCAGGAAGCCACAATGGAAAATGGAGCTGGAATCTCCAACATGACACACGAGGAGGGACCTCAGGAGAGGCTGCAAACACATGAGCTGACAGATATAGAGCTGAGTGGCCAGCTGAGCTCGTTCATAAGAGGCTGACCAATGCACTTCCAGCCCCAATCTTGGCCACTCCAAATATCCAGAGGACAACAACTCTGAAGAAGCCAAAGATAGAGGGGAAGGGTGCCAGAAAGAGTGCAAGATTGGCTGAGAAGAACAAGGTCATTGGCAAAGTGACCATGGAATAAAAGGCCCGCGAAGTGTTAGCCAAGAAGTTGGAGCAGTCGATAAAGAAGGGAGAAAAAGGACAAAACCTGGAGATGAAGATTGCTCAGATCTTCAACGAACCAATGTCAAATGAAGCCATTAAAGCCATGGAAGAGCTGCTGGTGGCAATGAAGATTGATGCCAACAAAGGAGGTACTGGCAGGGGTAGGCCAAAGAAGGCCCCATGAAGCACCGAGCAATGAAGAAGAGTATTCCAGAGGACATGTTACCTGTAATGGAGTGTAGAATTTCGGGTTATTTTGCTTACATGTTAGAGCGTATCCGCTCAGGTTGGCACGCAGAGGCCACAATCGTTGTGTCTGTGTTGCTGTTAGGCAGTTTCATAGTGTGTTGTCTGTTACTGTGGTCGTCAGTGTGTGTTGTTGCTGGCTGTTGGACACCAGTGAGTCTGCCCTGTGTGATGTTATCAAGATGCAGTGTCTGTGTTGCATTTGTTCTGTTGTTCAATATGTCAGCCCAATGCACCAGAAAGTTGCAAAAATACAAAAATGACTAACCTTATCCTCCTAAACTTGAATGTGAGAGGAGTCAACAGTAAAGCTAAGAAATTAGCTGTCAGAAGCATGGTGCAAGACACGAGGGCCACAATAATCTGCCTACAGGAGACGAAAATGCAACTCATAGATCTATGGACAGTGAGAGAAATGATGGGGAATGATTTTGCTGAAAATTTCTCCTTCCTGCTAGCAGACGGTACAAGAGGGGGAATTATTCTCGCGTCTTCAACACAACACTTCCAAATTATTTCGACAAGTTGCACAGCGAACACCATAACAGTGCTAATTAAGAATCTAGACGATGGAAATGAGTGGAACCTCACCGGGGTGTATGGTCCGCAGACAAACCAGAATAAACTACAATTCCTAGAGGAACTGAAAAACATCAGGTGCAGTGATACAACAGGAGAAAACCTTGTTGCTGGGGATTTCAACCTCATCTACAAAGCAGAGGATAAAAATAACACTAGACTAAATAGGGGTCTGATGGACAAATTCAGAGAAACAGTAGATCACCAACACTAGAGGGAATTGAAACTTCATGAAAGGAAATTCACATGGAGTATTGCAGCAAAATCCAGTGATATCCAAGATTAACCGAGTGTTCTGTTCTATTGGGTGGGAGGAGCGCTTTCCATTAGCACACTTGCAGGAACTGCCTTAAACATTATCGGATCATTGTCCAATGTTGCTGACTGGTAACAATAGACAAAGGAAATATTCAGGTTTCAGATTTGAAAACTTTTGGATACACATGCCAAATTTCCATAATGTTGTACAACAAGCCTGGGAAAAGCCTGTACAAGACATGAATCAAATGAGGAGGCTGCATATAAAAATGTGTAGAACAGCAACGGCCATGAAAAGGTGGAACAAGGAAAATATTGGCAGCATTAAGCTACAGATATTGCTAGCGAAAGAAATCATTGGTGCACTGGATGTTGCCCAGGAAGCTAGAGGCCTCACTAAGGAAGAAAGGGGGTTCAAACAGTGTGTACAGCTAAAATTCCAAGGACTATTGCTCATAGAACAAATAAGGGCCAAAGAAAGGGCCAGAATATCAAACATAAGAATCTCAGACGCAAACACTAAACTGTTCTTTCTAAGAGCAAATGGGAGAAGCAGGAAGAAATACATTCAAACGCTACAAAATGGTACAGTTTTCCTGACAACACATGAAGATAAGGAGGAATCTATCTATCAGCATTTTAGTAACCACTTCGGGCAACCAACACCGGCACCTCACACTCTAAACTGGGAGGAAATCAATATCACCGATCACCCGCTGCAAGAGCTGGAGCAGGATATCACTGAAGAGGAGGCTAAGAAGGCAGTTTTTGAGATGCCAAAGGACAAGGCACCCGGCCCGATGGCTTCAATGGGCTGTTTTTTTCAACATGTTGGGACACTATAAAAAATGATATAATGCAGGCGTTCAACTCTCTATCCCAACTAAGAGGGCACAGGTTTGACCTGCTCAGCACAGGACACATTGTATTGCTTCCAAAAAAGGAGCAGACATTGAGGATAGAGGATTACAGGCCAATAAGTCTCACGCATAGAATCTCAAAAATTTTCTTTAAAATTCTAGCAATGAGACTGGCCCCAAAGATGAAAGAACTCGTCTCAATAAATCAAAGTGCTTTCATCAAGGGAAGGTGCATCCATGACAGTTTTGTGTATGTACAGGGACTGGTCAAGGAGCTCCAAAAGAGAAGGAAATCAGCTCTGCTCTTCAAACTAGACATTCAAAAAGCCTTTGACTCTGTTCGGTGGGGATTCCTGCTAGATATCTTAAGTAAATTGGGTTTCGGTCCAAAATGGCGAGAGTGGATATCCATCATGCTCTCAGCAAGCTCATCAAGAATCTTTTTGAATGGGATACCGGGTCAACCAGTGAAACAT
The DNA here is from genome assembly GCA_036927565.1 of Tuctoria greenei. Taxonomy (NCBI): domain Eukaryota; kingdom Viridiplantae; phylum Streptophyta; class Magnoliopsida; order Poales; family Poaceae; genus Tuctoria; species Tuctoria greenei. The sequence goes on along the minus strand of JAYESD010000003.1, from coordinate 174,810,772 downwards.
CGGAGAGGACTGCGACAAGGAGATCCACTTTCACCGTTGCTTTTCATTCTCGCCATGGAGCCGCTACAGAAAATGCTTGAGAATGCCACAAATCTAGGCATACTTAAGTCAGTTCATCCTGCAAGAAACAAAGTGGAATTATCCCTATATGCGGATGACGTCACTATATTTGTAAACCCGAATTTGCAGGAACTAGGAGCACTAAGACGAATTTTAGAAATATTCGGAGAGGCTTCTGGAATGAAGATAAACCGTCAAAAAACCAAAGTATACACCATCCTTTGCAAGCAATTAATCACCCAACAACTCACTCAATCCCTCCCTTTGGCAGTGAGGCAACTTCCATGCAAATATCTGGGCTTACCTTTACACATTGCTAAGTTAAGGAGAATTGATTTTCAGCCCCTTATCGACAAGGTAAGAGGAAAATTAGCGTCATGGAAAGGAAAACAACTAACCAAGGTCGGTCGTGCAACATTAGCAAAGTTTGTTCTCACCTCCATGGTGATGCACCATGCCATGGTAATTAAAATGCCAAAATGGTGCATCAAGAAGATCGACCGCATAAGAAGGAGCTTTATTTGGATTGGGGCGGAGGAGGACCAGAACATAGGGGGACGGTGTCTGGTAAATTGGAGGACGATGTGCTTACCGAAACAGCTAGGAGGTTTAGGCCTCTTAGATATCCATAAGCATGGTGTAGCACTGCTATTACGGTGGTTGTGGCTCGCTAAAATGGGAGGATACAGACCATGGTCAGGGATGCACACACACAACTCAGAGTTGGAAAAGGCTATATTTACTAACAATACTCAAATAGTAATAGGAGACGGCAAGTCTACGGCTTTCTGGACAAAACGGTGTATTGGCCAGCAGACATTGCAAGAACAATTCCCACTCCTCTTTCAAATTACTTTGCATAAGAGTAGGATAGTACCCAAAGAGCTGCAGCAGAATAATTGGATTCGAACACTGAGGCATATAACATCAACGCAGGAAGTCGAGGAGTACATTACAATGTGGGAATTGTCACCGTCGGTGAATTTAAACCCCAATTTGCAGGACAAAGCCATTTGGAGCCAAACTAGTAACGGAGTTTACACAGCGAGGTCAGCTTATTTGAGACAGTTTCAGGGGGTCCCAAGCCAACTGCTTGTCAGGGGGCTGTGGAAATCCAAAGCGGAGCCAAAGGTCATTTGGTTTGCATAGCTAGCATTGCTCGAAAAAATTCAGACAACGGACAATTTGGAGCGCAAAGGAATAGACAACAACATCGTTTGTCCCCTGTTCTTGGAAGCGGTAGAAACAGGTATGCACCTACTGACAGAGTGCCCTTTTGCAGTTCAGACTATGACACATATATTTAGTTGGGTGCACCTACAGACACCAGCCTCCTCCCACAGCACTCAAGTGTTTTCTACGCTAGAGTGGATTCAAAGCATAACACGGGAACTGAACACAACGGAGAGATATGTTAGAATGGGACAAATATTCTATGCTTGGTGGAGCATTTGGAAAGAGCGTAATAGGAGAATTTTCCGAGGAGAGGAGAAAGATGCGCTACAGGTGGCGTATCTAGCGAGAGAGGAAATCAACTTCTACAACTTGGCATGGAGGTCTGTGCAGCTAGCTCTGGACATCTGAAGGCTTATGAGGAATATGTATACTATCATCTTTAGTATCTGCATGTTGTATTGTTCTCTCCTCTTTTGCGTTTAATTTTTAGGCAACATAAGCTGCCTCCTACACTTAACCTCAGATTTTTTTCTTCTCTAATGCATTGGCTGTGCACCTGCCTATTTACGTCAAAAAAAGCCTTGTACGGTCTCAAACAAGCCCCTAGAGCATGGTATGATAGGTTAAAAACATTCTTACTTGAAAGGGGTTTACCATGGGCAAGGTTGATAAAACTCTCTTTGTGCTTAAGCATGGCATTGACTCATTATTCGTTCAAGTGTATGTGGATGATATTATCTTTGGTTGTGCTTCTCATGATCTTGTGTCCATGTTTTCAGCTATGATGAGTTCAGAGTTTGAGATGAGTATGATGGGAGAACTCACGTACTTTTTGGGGCTGCAAATCAAGCAAACCAACGAGGGTACCTTTGTGCATCAAACGAAGTATACAAAAGACCTCCTAAGGCGCTTCAACATGGACAAAAGCAAATCTTATCGGACCCCAATGGGAACAACAACACTTGAACTTGATGAAGATGGTGAACCCGTGGATCAAAAAGAATATAGAAGCATGATTGGATCACTTTTGTACCTCACGGCATCAAGACCGGACATACAATTCAGCGTATGTCTCTGTGCACGTTTTCAAGCCTCCCCACGTGCTTCACATCGTCAAGCCGTCAAAAGGATTCTCAGGTACTTACATGGAACTCAGGAATTTGGCATTTTTCTTCCTTCTTCCTCAACCATTACTTTGAAAGCTTTTCTGATGCTGATTTTGGAGGTTGTATGATTGATAGGAAAAGTACTTCCGGTGCTTGTCATTTTCTTGGTAATTCACTTGTTGCATGGTCATCCAGAAAACAAAGTTCAGTTGCACAATCCACCGCCGAATCTGAATATGTAGCTGCTGCTAGCGCTTGTTGACAAATTCACAAATTCTTTGTATTGTTCAAACACTTAAGGACTATGGGGTTGATCTAGATAGTGTTCCACAATTTTGTGACAACACTAGTGCTATTTGCATTGTTAAAAACCCTGTGCAACATTCTAGAACTAAACACATTGACATTAGGTATCACTTTCTCCGTGATAATGTTGAAATAGGAAACATTATGCTTCACCATGTAGATAGCAAACAACAATTGGCTGACATTTTTATAAAACCTTTGGATCTCACTCGTTTTTGTTACATTCGTAGTGAAATAGGGATTATGCATCCTCATGGATTAAATTCAGGGGGAGTTTTGAAATTTGGGAAGTTTATGTGTGAATTTGAACTTAAAATAATATGAGCATAGTATTTCATATATATATATATGACTTTGTGATTCTTTTTACATGCTGAAAGTTCTTACTACATTACTCATGGTATGCATTTTGTAGTTTTTGCCATGACTAGTAATTGGAATAATTACTTACACTAAATCTGGAAATGGTTGAACTTTCTTGCTATTTTGAACTTGTTGCATGCTCACAAGTGCTTTTTAATCATAAAGAATTAATCAAGTAATCAACTCACATGTTGAGTTTTTATGAACAAATATAAATTGAGAAAAAATCAAAAGAATATGCATGCATCACACTTCTTCTTTTGAGATGGCTTGCCCGTGTTGTTGGTTGGAGCTGCGGTATACCCTTGGCTTAGCTGCTTAGTTTGCTTAATTAGTTTATTTCTACTGCATTAGTTCAAACTGTCATTAATATTCATTGGAGCTTGTACTTGAGTTTATTTTGAATTATGTATTAAAAGTGGTAAATAAATTTTTCTTGTGGTAATTATTTGTATCTCGTTTGTGATGCACTCGTGTATGTGTGTTTAACATCCTGGGCACACATATGCGTTCACTTGGTTCATTTTCGGAACCAGGTGTCACAGCAGGAGAGGGAGCTGTTGGGAGAGTAGCTTGAGGCGACCTCTGAACATAATGTATGGCGCATATCTAAGGAACGTGTCGGTACCCTAAAAACCATACACCCCCTGAGGATACAAAGATCTCAAGGGAAGGACATCTACTCAAATTGAAGACCCTCGGGGGCCCACTCGCCAGACGTAACCGGACCCGCTTCTCCAACATGGTTAGCCCCTAGGTTGCCACGTGTACTGTCAGACCAGAGCTGTTACCCACAAGGGTGAAGCTCCGGGCTAGATACTGAAACGGCACCTCCGGAGGTAACCCCAAACCGAGAGAAGCTCCGGACCTGACACGTGGCAAGCCACCCCGGAGCTTCCTGCTTCTCCCAAGCAAGCTCCGGAGCTGCCACGTGCCCATACGTCGGAGTTGGCCGCTTTAAGCCCCCGGGAGACGTTCTAACGGCTCCGGATCTCCAAAGGACAGCCGCGGACTTCAAGACCCGATTAATTATCATTAATTCCACGTTAATGATATTTAATCGGACGATCTTAACACCTGTAACGGCACTGTTGGAGCCGTTACAGGGTTATTAACAACAATTAATCTCGTGTATCAATACTAATAACCGCCAGAGCCACATGTCGGGCCAGGCTGACTTGTAACGGTTTGTCCTTATACTATAAAAGGACAAACCGGCGATACACGGGGGGGGCTTGAACTCTCTGAAGCTCACAAGTTAATACAACACACACACACACCCGTGGAGTAGGGTATTACGCTCAGGCGGCCCGAACCACGTAAACCACTGTGTCACTCGTGTCCAATCGCATTTCACTTTCTTAGGTCTCCGCGCGCCCAAACCGAACCACAAACTCCTTCAACACTTTCATAGTGTCAGGGGATCTGCCGACTCCAACAGTCGACAGTTGGCGCGCCAGGTAGGGGGGCCTGAGATCTTCAAGAATGGTGAATTCTGCGGCTGGATCATCCAACGGGCAACCTGCTGTTCAGGTTGTTGGAGGCAATCCCTCCAACATGCAGCCACCGGCAGGAGCCTCAGTTCCAGCAGGAGTCACACTCCCACCACCACCATCTTCTCCAGCAAGACATGCCGGACGTCATGATGGTGCACCGGCGTCACATTCTGCGCCGGCAAGTCGTGACAACCCAGAACACGCGCTCCATGCAGCGCGTGCTCTCCTCCAGCGACCACCACCTCCGGATGCATCTCAAGGTGCCATGGAGCAATGGAGAGCTGATATTGAGCATTTGGTCGCAGCAGCGGCCGAACGCCTCAATAACCAGGGTCCACCCCCTTCAGGGCGGGCCCCGTCGCAGCGACGAACGTTGTCTGGAAGACTTGGTCCACATGTCTCCAACAACCGGAGAAGAGCTGCGTCACAGCAAGTGACGTCGTTGCCCTCTGGGGCACGACGTGCCCATACTGCATCTCGGCTTTCGACACACGACCTCCGGGCGGAGCTTGATCGCCGATACCGCCAACAGGATGGCCGTGTCCACATCGAGCGAGCTCGAGAAAGACGAGATGCTCAAGACCTTTCTACTCTGGAAGGAGTAGGAGGAGGCTGTTCCGCCCTAGCCATGCACCTGCGCATGGTTAGATGGCCACAGAAGTTCCGGCCACACTTGCCGGAAAAATTCGACGGGACTGTTAATCCCGTAGAATTTCTGCAGATATACTCCACTGCGATCTTAGCAGCTGGAGGAAACGAGGCCGTAATGGCCAATTACTTTCCAGTGGCTTTAACTGGGACCGCCAGGTCCTGGTTTATGAGCCTTCCACCCAACTCTATCGACAGTTGGGAGGAACTGTGCCGTCAGTTCACCGCCAATTTCGGGAGTTCATACACCCGTCCGGGCACTGAACTGGACCTTTTTGTGGTCGTGCAAAAAGGAGGAGAATCTTTGCGGTCATTCATCCAGAGATTCTCTCAGGTACGTAACACAATCCCTTCTATCTCAAGCGCTTTTGTCATTGTGGCATTCAGACAGGGTGTACAAGACAAGAAGATGTTGGAGAAGCTGGCGATCAAAGAGATCACCAGCGTCACGGAGCTCTTCAGCCTGGCTGACAAATGTGCCAGAGCTGCGGAGGGCCGTGAAATGCACTCCAAACCAGCCCTGGAGGATCATAAAAAATCCTCCAAAGAAGAAGCCGCTACCTCCGGGAGTGGCAAGAAGAAAAAGAAGACCAACGGCAAGAAGAAGCCGTCGGCCGGCACATCCAACGTTGCAGCCGCTGCAACTCCTGGTGGCCGGGGGCCACGCCCCGAGAAGCGACCTCGACCGTCTTCTGAAGACGGTGGCAAATCCAAGATGTGGTGCCCCATTCACAAAACGGGCAGCCACAGACTGGAGGACTGCCGGGAGGTCCAAAACCTTGCCGAGCGCTACCACAAGCGCCGGGAAGGGTCTCCCTTCCGACAGAGGGAGGGAAAACAAAAGGTCGATGAAGCTCCGGCTGAAGAGGAGTTAGGGTTTCAGGACCCCAAAAAGGTCCTGAAAGCCGTATACACCTCCGTCGACGATGACTCCGACGTCTCCGACAACGAGCGTCGAAAAACCATGAACACCATCTTTGGTGGATCATGGGACATCACTTCTCGTCGTGTCATCAAGACTATGCGACGGGATATGGCTGCTGTAGCTCCTACAGCTAGACCGGAGCCACATCGAAAGTGGATGGACACACCCATCACTTTTGATGCTTCGGACTGTCCTCAAAGCATGGTTGGAGCTGGCCAATTACCCTTGATGGTATCTCCCACCATCAACAACATCCAGCTCCATCATGTCCTGGTAGACGGAGGTTCGGGGCTTAACCTCATCAGCTTTGAAGCTTTCACTAAGCTTCAGCTCCGACCTTCGGACCTCCAGCCCTCTCGACCTTTCTCCGGAGTAGGTCCGGGGGCCATCACTCCACTCGGAGCTATTACTCTCCCCGTTACCTTCGGGACCCGGGAGAAGTATCGCACCGAGAAGTTGATCTTCGACGTCGCTCAGATCAACTTACCATTCAACGCCATCTTGGGTAGACCTGCCTTGTACAAATTCATGGCAGCTGCTCATTATGGATACCTGGTGTTGAAGATGCCAACACCAGTAGGCGTTCTCCGGATCCGCGGAGATCGCACTGCCGGAGTAACTGCTCTGGAGGAACTTCGCGCGCTCACCACGGCGCAAGAAGAGGACTCCAGACAGAAGCAAGCTCCACAACCTCCGAGCATTCGTCAACGAGGCTCGACCTCTGCACCCCGTGTGCAGCCAAGCGGCGACACCGACATTCCCGTCAAAGTCGTCCAAATTGGTTCCGATGTCACTCAAACTACCCGCATATCGGGTGGCTTGAACGACAAATAGGAACTCGCGCTCATCACTTTCCTCCGGGCCAACGTTGATGTGTTTGCTTGGCAACCGTCACAAATGCCTGGGATCCCCAGGGAAGTGATTGAGCACAACCTGAAGATTTACCCCGACGCTCGGCCTGTGCACCAGAAACCTCGGAAGAAATCGGTAGAGCGACAGAACTTCATCCGACAAGAAGTGAAGAAGTTGCTCGAAGCTGGATTCATCCGAGAAGTCTACCATCCAAAATGGCTGGCAAACCCAGTCGTTGTGCCTAAGGCCGGCGGGAAACTTCGGATGTGCATCGACTACACCACACTAAATAAGGCATGTCCAAAAGATCCATTCCCACTACCTAGAATAGACCAGATAGTGGATTCCACCTCCGGGTGTGAGTTACTGTGTTTTCTAGATGCATATTCTGGATATCATCAAATCAGGATGTCTAGGGAAGATGAAGAACATACTTCATTCATCACAGTGGATGGATTATATTGTTACACAGCCATGCCTTTTGGTCTCAAGAATGCATCTTCAACTTTTGTACGAGCTATGTACAAAACTTTCGAAGAACTCATCAGAGACATAGTGGAAGTGTACGTCGACGACATCGTGGTTAAAGTCAAGAACAAGGAGTCCCTCTTGGACACCTTACAAGCTGTCTTCGACAAGCTGCGGGCCACCCGCACGAAGCTAAACCCAGACAAGTGCGTCTTCGGGGTTAGTTCCGGAAAGCTTCTTGGTTTCCTGGTAAGTCACCGGGGCATAGAGGCTAATCCGGCGAAGATAAAAGCCATTGAAGACATGCGGCCACCAACCCGCATCAAAGACGTCCAAAAATTAACCGGATGTCTAGCAGCCCTCAGCCGGTTCATTTCAAGACTGGCGGAAAGGGCACTTCCCTTCTTCAAGTTACTGAGGAAGTCCGGACCATTCCAATGGTCTGAAGAAGCAGAGAAGGCATTCCAGGAGCTGAAACAGTTCCTCACCACCTTACCAGTCTTGGTAGCTCCGAATCCTGGTGAGCCTTTATTGCTTTACATTTCAGCTGCTGACGAAGTCGTCAGTATGGTTCTGGTTGCGGAGAGACCGGACCTACCCAATACTCAGGAATCCAGATCCCTTCGGGAGGATCCGGAGGTTCCTGAAAGCGGGTCTGGGTCCCAGCTCCCAGACTTGAACCCACAAGAAGTCACTTCAGAGGACCCGGATCCTTCTGATAGGATCCAGGTCATTCCTGAAGAAGCTCCGGGTTCCTCCACCCAGAACCCGGAGGTCCCCGAAGATAGTCTGGACCCCTCCGACAGGGTCCGGATCAATGAAGAGGAAGCTTCGGACCCCTCCGGGAGGGTCCATACCATTCAACGCCCAGTATACTTCATCAGTGAAGTGTTACATGATGCCAAGACTCGATACCTAGAGGTGCATAAGCTGCTTTATGCAATCCTTATTGCCTCAAGGAAGCTTCGACATTATTTCCAAGCTCACAAAGTCTCGGTGGTAACCTTATATCCACTTCGAGCGATCCTGCATAATCCCAATTCAACTGGGAATATTGCAAAGTGGGCAGCGGAACTGGCCGAATTCGACCTCGAATTCATTCCAAGACAAGCAATCAAGAGTCAAGCATTGGCAGATTTCGTGGCAGAATGGACTCCCTCTCCATTAAACCCTGGGGGCCCCAGCGAGCAGAAGACGGAACCACAAGTTCCAGCCTTCACTAAGCCTCACTGGACCCTTTACTTCGACGGCTCCATGCAGAAGCAGGGAGCCGGAGCTGGAGTCCTTCTCCTCGCACCAACCGGGGAGAAGGTGAAATACATGGTACACCTTGACTTCAAGGCAACCAACAACATGGCGGAGTACGAAGCACTCATTTATGGATTAAAGGTGGCACTATCATATGGTGTCAAGCAGTTGCTGATCAAAGGAGATTCACAACTTGTCATCAAACAGGTGAAGGGTGAATGCTCCTGTAATAACCTCCAGCTGGCTGCTTATCTCCTTGAAGTCCAGAGGCTTCAAAAGGACTTCGAAGTCCTAGTCCTTCACCATGTTCAGCGTGCTCACAACGCTGAAGCTGACGAACTCTCGACCAAGGCGTCAACCGGAGCTCCGGCTCCTGACGGAACCTTTGTCCGGAGGTTGTCAAAACCCACAGTTCAGCCTGCCGAACTGAACGAAGGGGGCGAGATCAGCATCCCGAAGCTGACGGTCCCGATGGCCCTGTTACCATGGCAGCCATCAAGGGTCGTAGGTGCAGCCGGAAGCTCCGAGCAACCCAGCACGCAAGACCCAAATGCTCAAGTCAGTTCCGATGCATGGATCTCGGAGATCCGGAACTACTTGAAAGACAACATCCTTCCTGAAGATGATGTATCCGCTGACCGGGTAGTCAGATTGGCTAAAAGATACACGTTGGTAGAAGGGGATCTCTACCGGCGCGGTGCCAACGGCATCCTAATGCGGTGCATCACAAGGGAAGAAGGCTGCGAGCTCCTCGCAGAAATCCATGGAGGTGAGTGTGGGAACCACGCATCTTCCCGCACGCTGGTCGGAAAAGCCTTTCGGCACGGCTTCTACTGGCCTACAGCGCTCCAGGATGCTACTGAGCTAGTGAAGAAATGCAAAGCATGCCAGTTTCATGCAAAGCAAATTCATACACCTGCTCAGTCCTTACAAATGATACCTCCTACATGGCCTTTCGCTGTGTGGGGGATGGACATCTTGGGACCCTTCCCAAGAGCCGTCGGAGGTTACAAGTTCCTGTACGTTGCCATTGATAAGTTCACCAAGTGGCCGGAAGCTACTCCTGTTGTGACGATCAACAAACAATCTGCAATCAATTTTCTACAATCTATCGTGAGCAGATTCGGAGTCCCAAATAAGATCATCACTGATAATGGGACTCAATTTACAAGCTCCGCATTTCAAGGATATTGCGAAGACCTCGGCATACAAGTTTGCTACGCTTCTGTAGCTCATCCTGCCAGCAATGGACAAGCCGAGAGAGCAAACGCAGAGATCCTTAAAGGACTCAAAACGCGCACTTATGAGCGTTTGAAAAAGCACGGAGCTAATTGGATCGAAGAGCTTCCGCCCACTCTATGGGCTAACAGGACTTCTCCAAGTCGGGCAACCGGAGAAACACCCTTCTTCCTGGTGTACGGAGCTGAAGCGATCCTTCCTCCGGAAATCACCTTGGGTTCCCTCCGAGTCCGGACCTTCGACGAAGCCGCGCAGGACCAGCTCCGGCGTGAAGACCTAGACCTCCTCGAGGAGGGAAGGTGCCAAGCAGCTGTTCGGAATGCCCGATACCGCCAAGCTCTACGGCGCTATCATCAGCGGCATGTACACAACCGACAGCTCGAGGAAGGCGATCTGGTGCTACGGAGAATACTATCCAGAGAAGGGCAAAACAAACTCTCACCCAGCTGGGAAGGGCCCTTCCGAGTGATCAAAGTATCCCGTCCCGGAAGCGTTCGCTTGGCTACCGAGGATGGGACACCTCTCCCAAATCCTTGGAACATCGAGCACCTCCGTAAGTTCTACACTTAATTCCACGGAGGTGAGTCTTAAGTAACTTGAAATGTATGTTATAGAGTCATTGTACAGAGTCGGGTAGTTCCTCCGGGAGAGCAGCCGGACCTTTCCCGAAAGGTTTGAAGAGCTCATGCAACACTTGATACAGTCTCCGGACTAGAAGTGTGGCTAACTACCCAGGGTCAAACGAGAAACCAAACACACTTAGCCCGGTTCCGTACCCTAAGAGTGTACTTGTTTCCCCTATACCCCAGACCTATAATGAAAGACATCTTCATGTGAAATAGACTCCACGTGCATTCATTTTTGCATAAGCTCGACATTTTTATTTTTCTCTTTCTTGTCTATAACAGAAACGTGCAATTCTTAAGAAGTTCTAGTTTAACCGATTTATGCATGATTTGAGTTGAATTGTCGGATTTTTTTTAGATTTAAATGTCGTCTGTGGCCAACTCGCCTGAAAGCCGCCAAGCCATACTAGGGCCGGAGTGCGCTATCGACTTAGCCTGGTCAAGCACCCTAAGTACGCCACTCTACCTACATCCCGGTAGGCCAAAGTAAGGTGGGTCCATGGACAATTGGATCTAAAAGAAAAGACAATTCATCCAATTATACTAAAAATCGTGTTCAACTTGAAATTCTCTTGAGAACCGTAAGCCGCGACGAAGTTATAGATAAGGAACGAATTTTACTATTTTTCTTGGCTTAAGTGTGCAGGAAAAATGAACCCTATGTTAATGGAGAAAACCGGAGCTAACCAAGCTCCGACTCCCACCAGGGCGTTAACTTAAAGATGGTGAGAAGACTCTATCACTAGAGTCTGTTGTCAGCAAGCCAGGCGTGGCAAGGGTCATTGCCGGAGCTACTAAGCTCCGACACCTTGAAGTATTAACTATCGACACTCAACGTGTTGGTAGAGGCTATTGCCGGAGCTGCTAAGCTCCGACGATGGACAATGCCGGAGCTTCTAAGTTCCGACGACTTCAAGGGACCTTCACTATCGAAAAAACTTCGGACCTAAACTATACGAGTTCGAAGCAAATTTGTCTTCAACAAAAACTCAACATCCTTTTTGGTACATGTCCACAATCAAATTGTGCACATCTACCAGGGGGCCAAGTGAAGACAAAGATGTTGAAGACAAAAAAATGAAATTCACGAAAAAATTGGGGATTTCATTTCATCAGAAGACCGGAGATTACATCTGGAGACAAGGGATTACAAAAATTGAGGAAGAAGAGAAGATACAAATAAAGGCTAAGAAAGATAGTCCCTAAACCCTATGGAAGAACTCAGCGACCTTCTGGGCGACCTCCGACACGCTGGCTCGGGTAGCTTCGCCTTCTCCTTCGACGGGGCCTTCAAGCACCGGGTCCAGAGAGAATCGAGGGTTTCCGGCTAGTGTAGCACGTCAAACACATACTCTGTGACGTTCCTAGCCAGGGATTGCCCCTCGACCTCCAGCTGGTCCGCGATGACGTCGCCCAACTTGGAGAGCTTGCTGCCCGCAGCGCTCAACGCTTGCAACGCAAGGTCCGGCTCCGGCTCCGGATCATCCGGGAGCACGGGGCTGAAACCCATCGGCGCTAGCGCATCATCGGCCTTGCTCAGGAACTCCCAAATTTGCAGGGAGTCCGTCTTCCTCAGGCCCTTCATCTCTTCCAGGGGACCTCCGGGCCGCCGCCAGCTCCGAATTCCTCGCGGGAAAGGACGCTCGACTTCTTTGGCGTTTTTGCTGAATCTTCGCAGCAACCCGCTTCTCAAGTCTTCCGAGCTCCTCCTCCCGGAGGTGGATTCTTGTTCCGGCGGTCGACCAGGTCTTTCTCCCCTAGCCTCTATTTTCTTCTCC